>BSBM01000660.1:19370000-20570000 GCA_027924585.1 Larix kaempferi | reverse complement strand
ACATCATCATTTGAAGTGTGTTTCATAATGGAACCCAACTCTTCGTAAATCTTATCCGCTTGTTCTTTTTTAGCCATCCGATACACATTTTTTTCCCACGCCCTCCGCAAATGCCAAGCGCACAGATCACATCACACCCTGTGATCCTCCTGCCATATCTAGAACATTTAAGTGTGACATTCTTAGAATAAATGCAAGATATATTGTTGCATAACAAAATTCAACTTACCTCAAAGCGGCAATTTCAGCCAGTGCATCATCTACCATAAACGCATTCACTTTCCAATCAGGATGGATTTTGTAACACCGAAGCATCAACTGCTCCAACCATAGCGCGATATCTGCTGAAGTATTTCGTTCAGACAAAACCCATGCAACTAGCACCCCGCTTTGTTGACCATCAAAAGCCACCAATGTGTAAAGCTGGTACTGCTGTATTGAAAAGAACATGTAATGTGAAATTCAAGTCATATAATATTTTCAATTACTACATCTCGAATAAACATATTAAATCAATCATTGACATCCGACTTACCGCATATTTATTTGTGCTAAAAGTTGAATCCATGACGATTAAGCTATTATGGGATAGCTTGACCATGGTCTCCAACATCCATTTTGTTTGAGTTCCGCTTATAAAAGGGACCTCTTCACCATTGGGATTTTGATAAAAGAAGAAATCTTCTGGTCGCTTTTGATGCCAAAGGTTGACACTCATTTCATCCTTTTGGTGGAGTTGATATTTTCCCTTTGACAACCGATTGTATATGTTTAAAATATCTTTCCTAGACAGGAAGAAATCCCTATCTCGGGTTGCTGCATCCATGTCAACATGTCGCTCGATGTGCATTTTATAAGCTGAATCAATGGACACTCCCGAAAAGAAACAACTCTCCACATATGCCACGATGTCTTTTGAAAGATTTGGCTTGTGCAATGTCCTTCCATTACCTGAAGTGTCACGCTGGCCATGACAAGGCCATCCTTGCAAATCTTCATGCTCAGACATATTGTAAGTCAATATTGCTATTTGAGGACTTTGAACCATAACCTTCACAATGAAATGGCATTGGCAGCCCCTCTTCATTGCCATTTTGGCCCTTCGTTTAGTTGACTCCCCTCCTCTTTTATCCTATGGGCCATGTGAACAATGATGAGATGGGTCCA
Source organism: Larix kaempferi (assembly GCA_027924585.1). Classification (NCBI taxonomy): domain Eukaryota; kingdom Viridiplantae; phylum Streptophyta; class Pinopsida; order Pinales; family Pinaceae; genus Larix; species Larix kaempferi. The sequence goes on along the minus strand of BSBM01000660.1, from coordinate 20,568,833 downwards.
GGGAGATCAAACATTATTGGAAGGGTTAAATTTGGGTATGTATCCCTGTGGTTTAATCTGTGCATATGATAGTGCAGCCATAGCACTCAGAGGGCCCTAGGAAAAGACTAATTTGGCATTGGCTCTTCCCTGTGGTGCTATGATTACTGGTTTAAACAACACTGTAGTCTTGGAATGGTTCTGACTCCCAACAATAACACTAATAATGACATAAGGCGGAGCATATCCTTGAATAAAGTAGATGATACAAGACATAACATTGATCTGAGCATATCATAAGAGGAGTTTCCTTGGAAAAGTGCTTCACCATATTTAGAAGGCCTTGAAGAGGAGCTGTGCACCAGACATGGACGCTGAGGCTTAGAATTAGTACAGGCAAGAATGTCCCCGGGCCTTGATTCAAATGCTTGTCATAGTGACAGATTCAGTTTCATTTGATGTCAAAGATGATGAAGTGAACTCCTAGCTTGAGGCTTCAGGGAATTGAGTCATTGTTGAACTTGAACCTGGTACCTTGCGACGAGGAAGAGCAGTGACTCTTATTTGGTAGTCTGTTTTTTGGGGGAAACGGGCTTCGAGCCTGTTTGATATTGCAAGTGAGACTGACTAGATCTGGTGGCATCAATATATAAATTATGAAATTTATGTAGATCTACTTCCGATCTACCTTTCTACAGAATGTCACTCACAAAATGGGAAAACATGAATATTTTTAACGAACAAGTCATTTGCATTTGTCCATTGTTTTGTGAATGTGTTGCATGTATTATAATTGTTAGCAATCTATTGGTGATAGATTGATGAATAAGTTGTGTTGAGTTTTGTGATTAAAGCAAATGGTATTGTCATCTGAATATAAAATATCATTTATTTGAAATGAAATTTTATTTGAATTTCAGATTCTACCCTAGTACATAGTAGCAATATCTGAGTATGAATATGTATATTTGAATTTCAGATTCTACCTTAGGGTATAGTAGCAATATTTGAGTATGTATGTGTATATGAATATGGATATGAATACAATTTGGTAGAAAAAAACTATGGAAGTAGACATCTCATTGTATGGATAGTAGCTAGGTGTTTTACAGTCCAATTTGGGGGAGATGTTGTCATGTTTGATCATAAATAAAAGTAGTTAAAAAAATCATGTGGGCTCAAAGAATAAAGAAGTTAAAACCAACTTAAATCCATCTTAAACCAAACATCAAGAGGGATCAAATTTTTTGAGGTGCAAATTCTCTATTCACATATAAAAAATTTACACTTAAAGAAATTGGATATCTATTTCTGCTTGATAGATTTGGGTTTAAGATAGATCTATGTTGGTAAATACAAAAATATTCATTTTTTAATTTTAGAAAATTCAAAATGTGTTTATTCAAAATTTTGAATAGAATTTAATAGGAAATGATTGCTCATGGTCTCAATTTATATTGATTAAGTAGTGTGATTTCAATGTTTATTTAAAAGATTGCAGCAGTAGTTACAAATTTGTTTGAAATGATTCCTAGGTTTATGTTCAGATTTTATTTTTGTTTATGTGATTTGAGTTCATATTTATTTACATGAAGTCATATAAACTGAAGATTAAATGTGGTTAGTTTAAATGTGAGATTTGAGAGTTATTTTAGTTTCACTCTTATTAATAATTAATAAATAATTGAATTGGTAAAAGTTAAATTACAATCTCAACATCAACTCTTATAGTTGAAATTCCATTTTATTTTAGTTGAATTTTGAATTCTGTAGATAATTTTGACTTGATGTTGCTATTATGCTCTAAAGCTTGTTTTATATTCAATGACTTTGGAAGTGTTTTACAAAAGAATCATATGTGGGTTTGTTCTAGGATTGTGTTCATTCTTATAGATGTGGAAATAGGACTAGGGTTTGTACATACAAAATAATTGTTATTCACGGGCCACAATGTTTCAAGATTGTCTTGTTTGTTATAGATATGGATACGGGATTGGGGTACATACAAAATAATTGTTATTCATTAGTAATGGTCTATTTTAGAGTTATTAGAAGATGAGGAATTTAAGTTATACATACAAAATAATTGTTATTCATTAGTAATGGTCTATTTTAGAGTTATTAGAAGATGAGGAATTTAAGTTATACATCTGTGTAGATTTGCTAATAACTGCAGATTTAATGCTTTTAAAATGATTGTCTTGGTGTTCTAAATATGGATATAGAAATGGGGATGTATGAAACAATTGTTATGTTCTTGACATAATGTATCGGCTTGGAGGTCTGTTAGTTCGCTCGTACACAATGTTTTGCAGTTTGCAATGTTCAACCAGGGTGATTTATTTATTTATTTGTTATTTAATAAATTAATTCATGATTGTTGGATTTCTGTTGAAGCCATTTTTGGGCTTTGGAGTGGGGTTTGGTTATTAAAATGTCTGGTAGAACAATTTTTGCCAAAATTGTAATTTGGAGTGTTTAGATCGCCAAAATAATTTTGGTGATTTGAGTAGTTTTAAAATTAGGCAGTTTTAAAATTGGGCAATTAAGCTAAAAAAGCAATCCCAATTACAAAAATTACAAAATTACAAAAATATCAATTTCCAGCCAGAATTTTAACCCGTTTTTATCCCAAAATCACCGAGAAGCGAGGCGTTTTGGTTGTCTTTTATCCTATGCAGTCACTTACCTGACAGGAAACAGGTACTTGGGCGGACATGTATCTGGCTCTTCATTCATCGAGGCATAGGAATTATTCAATGAGGTGTAGGGTTTAATGGAGATTGGTACAAGGGAGTTGGTAACAAGGGAGGCGTAAATGCTTTTTAATTGGGATTGTACAGGGGAGTTGGTAATGAGGTATCGAGAGTCAGTGTAGGAGAGGAGTTGGTAACGACGTGCTTAGGAGTATGTGGCAGTTGGAGTTTATTAGTGAAAATGGTAAGGCCGGAGAAGAGTCCAGTTACAATGATGCCTGGAGTTTGGGGTGGCAAGGGTCACGGCGGCGGCGACGGGGCGAGCAGTTTGCTGTTAGTGCCGTGCTGTGGTTAAAGGGTAGTGAAATCTAGGGAGTGTTCGGTGGCAACGACGCGAAATTGAGGTAACTCTTGTGCTTCGACTCCTGTTTGGCTTTTGAAATGGTCGGATTGAATTGTGTGATCAGAATATACAGTTGCAGTAAGCCGAGGTGTAGATTCTTGTTTGCTTGTTTGGTTAATTTTGAGCACGGTTGTTGCTATCACTTGTAGCCTGTGAAATATTTGGCAAAATTTTAGTTCCTTTGGTGCAATGTTCGAGGCTGGAGAGAGGGTTTATTTGTGACATATCTACTCGGGGTCTATTAGTTCGGTTGTACGCGAAATGTTTTGTAGGTTGCAATGTTCAATGTTGGATGGTGATTTTTGTATTGATTTGTTTACAATGTCTATAGGAAGAGGGTTTGTTTGCTGTAGAGAACAGTTTCCATAGAGAGGGGGTTTCAGGGTTTGTTTGCTGTACAAAACAATATTTGTAGACAGGGTTTGTTTGTTGTACATAACAACAATTTCCATAAAGAGTGTTTGTGGGGTGCGGTGCTGGGGTACGTGTCCCTCTCCCTATGCACTTGGCTCATTCTTTCCACAATTTTTACCTAATGTTAATTAAAGTTTTTCAAATTTTTATTATTAAAATGAATTTGCAAAAAATAAAAATAGTTTTAAAAGTTTTTAAAAGTTTTATCAATTATTTTTTAATTTTTTTGGGAGGAATAGATGGATTCCTGTCTGCTGGACAGTGGCAAGACTATAGATTGTAAAACAGTTATGTTGGACACTTCATTTTTGAGATCCATGATCATGAGATGATTTCATGTTTCCTCATGTACTCTCAATCTATCTTTGTACTATTTGATTCGGTCTGAATAGCAATAGTACTATTTTTTTTTTTCTAATGGAAAAAAAAATATTTTTCGATTTTTTATTATTAAAGTGAATTTGCAAAAAATAAAAATAGTTTTAAAAGTTTTCAAAATTATTTTTCAATTTTTTATTATTAAAGTGATTTTGCAAAAAAATAAAAATAGTTTTCAAAGTTTTCAAAATTAGATCAATTATTTTTGTGATTAGTATAATACGGAGATTTGACCATTTTCCCCTACTGTGCAAAATAGTTATTGAATTATAAAAGTAGTAAAAATATGAAAATAAAAAAATATATATATAAACTTGCCACACAAACACTTGTGAACTGTCATTCATGACATTGAATATATGTGCTAAGTAAACACATGGTAATTGTCATTTATTTAATACATTTACTATGATATAACAAAGATTTAGTTATTGAATTATAAAAATAGCAAAAAAATATAAAAATGAAGAAAAATATATAAACTTGCCACAAACACTTGTCAACTGTCATTTATTTAATACATTTAATGTGATATTACAAAGATTTAGTTATTGAATTATAAAAGTAGCAAAAAAATATAAAAATGAAGAAAAATATATAAACTTGCCACACAAACACTTGTCAGTAGTCATTTATTTAATACATGTACTAAGTAAACACTTGGTAATTGTCATTTATTTAATACATTTAATGTGATATAACAAAGATTTGATTAGTGCACAAATGGCAGATCCAATCAAGACAATCCATGAGTTCTAGAGACTTTTGGTTACATGAATATGAGCATCACTTTTCTACCATTGGAATGATGAGATAGCTTCCTAGAAGGAGGTATGCTCTATGTATAATTTTCTTTTATGTAGAACTTATATCCTTTGCATTGCTTCAAATTAGAGCTTTTGTGTCATTCATATTGCATAGAAACACCCCTCATGGTGGAACATCTTAGCCAAAGGGACTATTGTAAGTTACTATAAGCAGAGTTCCCTTTTAAAAATGCACACAAACAGGCCTCAATAAGGCACAATAATATAAGGGTTGAGGGTTGGATGGCATGCAAAATAACTAGACAAGGACTACTAATGTCAACTATGAGAACTCATGTAAATTAGATTTATGTCTTTACAAGATTGGTTGGATGGTATGTAAAATAACTAGACAAGGACTACTAATGTCAACTATGAAAACTCGTGTAAATTAGATTTATGTCTTTACAAGATTGAGGAAGCCTTTAGGAGATGCATTTTAGAAAGTGAAATAAAATACACCAAGAAAGTGCACCAATAGCTAATTCATGTTTACAATAAGTAAATTGTGTACTAATCCTAGAGGCCTTGACTCTCACTGCTAAGGAAGTCCATTAGTGGCTCTCTGATAGCAACTGGATCTTAGTTGAAGGGATGGTTGTAAGTTACTATAAGTAGAGTTCCCTTTAAAAAATGCACACAAACATACCTCGATAAGGCACAATAATACAAGGAATGAGGGGTGGATGGCATGCAAAATAACTAGACAAGGACTACTAATGTCAACCATGAAAACTCGTGTAAATTAGATTTATGTCTTTACAAGATTAAATAAGCCTTTAGGAGATGCATTTCAGAAAGTGAAATAAAATACAGCAAGAAAGCATACCAATAGCTAATTCATGTTTACAATAAGTAAATTATGAACTGTATAAAATCCTAGAGGCCTCGACTCAGTGTTAAGGAAGTCCATTAGTGGCTCTTAGATAGCAGTTGGTTCAAATAACTATGAAATCCCATATAAGCATCTCAAAGGTCGATACAATTAGATGTGTTGAATCAAAGTTGTACATAGAAAGCTACCAAATCATATATTATTCAATTAAAAAATTCAAAGCAAAAACCAAAGTGAAATAAAAATGAAGCAAGTACTTACATAACTTAAACAATGAACGAAGATACCAAAAGCGTAATATGCAAAAACCCGCAAAAAAAAATCTAAATTTTAGATTTGAGTTTTAAAATGCAAGAAGTATTTTGCTCATCATAATATAACATGTGAATATGAAGTTAAATTGCACAATGAATCAAAGTCAAAAGTAAATATTGGTTCTACATGAATACTCGAGTAGTTTTACGAAAGAATGACCGAAATTTGAAAGTTCATTAAATAAACTTAAAAATAGAAAGGTAACTAAGGGTTAAATGACATGACTAGTTATAAAACCAAATTTTCGGTTACCCATATGCCCAAGAGCATGGAAATATATGAAATTATCCCTGTTCGTCTTAAGAAAGGGTTATATTTTCCATAAAAAGAAGATAACATTAGAGCTAGACTAACCTAGACAAAATAATGGCCCAAGCGAGCGCCACAGGAAAATAACTATTTGCTCTCATTTTGTCTCTACAATCTCTAGCTTGCTGCATGTAGCCCCTAAAAAGAAAAGAGCAACCACCATATATGTAGACAAAATTCCAAGAAGCAAGAACGGAAGGCACGCAGATTAAGCTGTGAGCCCATGCTGCTACAGTCACTGTCGCTAGAAATAATTTATACATGATTATGGTTATGCTACATGATAGTGCAGGTCTTCAATGAAAAGCATTGTGTATCCTTTGTCTGTGCAATTTGGGGGACTTTGGAAGGAAGACTTCTTCACTTTCCTCTTGCAGCCATCATAGTCCATGTAAACCTTCATCTCTTTGATTTGCACAAGCTCCTGGATTTAAAGTTTAGACAATGGTCAACTGCAAAATAATGTGCCCCAATGCCCATTTAAGCTACAAATTAAAGAATTAGCTTACCTGCAATTGTTTGCTTGCTGCATTTTGCGTCACCCTTGAAGAAACTCTATACGTAGTCTAGGGCGCCCATTGAGCAGAAAATTGCAATATTCTCAAGGTCTGTTGTGAAAGTAGTGTAATGGATCGATCACTAGGTTGTCCACTAGAAAACCAAGACACACCAAAGAGCCACATATTAATATTTTATGATGGAAAGCAAACATGTAAAATATAATAATAATAAAAACAACACAAACCCCAAAAACTAAAGCTACCACTTGCCATGACATCGTAACCCTTTATATTTTTTTATTAGCCTAGTTCAAAAAAAGGGTAACTTTAGCCTAGTTCAAAGTTTCATTTCTGGCATGTCAGTTCCTTTGACAATTTGTTCGTTTTGGACAATGGCCTTGTTTCTAGTAGACACTCATAATATCTTCTTGGATTACTTGATCAAATTATGTTTTGTTTGATTTCTATTGTACTTGATAGGTTGACTCCAGTGGTCTACTCATGCATTTAGATTCTTTCTTCTTGCACTTACGGTAGATGCATGCCTTAATTCAATTTTTATCTTCTTGATTACAATGTTTTCTTTTTAGATTATATCAAAACTTATAACATTATGTCAAATTTTGACTTGCACATCTGGTCTTTCAGGTAAAGCTATTGCTAATTGCATATTCCATAGATGGATATAGTTCAACTGTTAAGGTTGTCTAGTTTTTTTCTCCTTTGTCTTGTGGTTTGCTATATTGGTTTGTGCAATCTACTCTACTAGATCTTCTCTCATATGGAAAAATAGTTCCTATGGATCAAGAGAAGGAAACCTTCAACAAAACAAACCATTTCATTGGACCAAATGCTTTCGCAATGCAAGGATCGTATTTTCAAGGAATCAATCATCTATTAGCTAGACACAACTTAAGCTCGATTGAAACATTTCCACTACAATCCTGGAGATTGCTTATTCGATGCACTAGCAGTCTTGATATATTTTTCATTTTTCATCTATTGAGATAAGACAAGGAATAGTAAATCACTTTATACATTTTTCATTTTTCATCTATTGAGATAAGACAAGGAATAGTAAATCACTTTAGGGCATGGTTGGATTGCCAAGATCCTAAAGCTCTTCATTCAATGAAAATGAAATTAACTAGTGATTTTCTGGAAGAACTGTACAATGTAAAAAATGTGGATATATATTTGCATAGAATGTCTTTATTTGCTTCTACTTTGCAGAAATATTTTAGATCGGGCCTATGGGGCAATATTTTCTACATCAAATGGTTTTCAAATTTGCTAAGATTTCCAATTTTAGTTTGGTCATTTGGAAAGAAAACAAAATACTTGTGTTTCAATGCTAGCGACACAGTATATGAATATAGCATCTTGTTCCATGATAAAGTGACATAATGTGGACACTTTGAGCCATTTATGTCATATAGATCAAGCCAAAAAATTGATTCCACGTCAAAAGCACCAACTGCATGTGTAGTTGGAAATCATGTTCCAAATGCTCAAATAGACATTTTGTTTATTGAACAAACACTATTAAGGGAAGAAATTTATATACTTTACACTATTGACGATGATTACCATGAATCGTTGTTCGAATTGGTTTGTAGTTTGACATCATCTTATGATATGACTTTGTTGAGAAAGACAACGACATAAAGTTTTTGCAATTGCTATAACACAAATGACATTAGGGAAATCAACTATCTTAATAACTATCTTGGTGAAATGGCTATAAGAAGGGAGCAAATTGCTAATTGGTAAGGATATGTTATCAATTTGTCCATGTCATATAGACATGGAAAAATAGAGGGAGGCAAGTTTGGATTGAAATGGCTATGTGAATTCTTGGACATCAACATATGCATTTGGAGCATTGAATCACAAACAATTACTCAAAGATTCCACTCGACAAATAACTCCTCAACAATAATCTATCTCACGTATTGTCATCTTAGTGCTTTAGATACGCATTTCTGGCCATTGCTTCAAAATAAATCTAGGAAAACTAATGCAGGTACATTTTGTCCAAGGCATCAGATACTTGTATTGCAACCATGAAGTTAAGCTATGATACACCAACATCAACAAAAACAACATTCAAGACCCTAGTAATGTAAGTTACATAGTTAAAGACGAAAGACACTATATACAAAGGAGACATGTACAAAGAAAGAATTCAAAGATTGCATAAGAGCAAAATACATAACTACCTTGTTCTTAACAAACAACTAATGAAACAACAAAAGCTAGTTTGTTCAAAGTTCACAATAAAAATATCACAAGATTACAATATCTGAAACGAGAAATACGAAAACAACAATGTCCTCTGTCACAAAGAAAAATGAAATATAAAAAAAAATTCAATGCAATTATAACACATTTGGACTTGATCAGTGTTGGAATTTCGTGGCAATTTTACCCATCTTACTAAAAAAATGTGATGTTTTGGATTTTTATCTTCCCGTCACAAAATGTTTTGTTGAAATATATAACCTTCAATAATACTCTTTTTTTAATAATCCTAATGATAATGTTTTATTAAAAAATATAATCTTCAAAACTAAAAGATAAGGCATATTTAGATGGTCACATTCATGCAAGATAAAGTAAGGTAATTTACGAACATTATTTAGAAAATCAACATAACTCCATTTTGAGAGCTATACAAAATAACTAAACTCCACTTACAAGAAAAATATGGTTAAATAGTGTAAAACAAAATCCATGTGGGCATTCATGCCTTGTTAGTAGTAGTCTAGTCTCACCAAAAATAGTTTGGGAAAGACAACCATAGGAGGAGAGAGGACAACGAAATGCAGACCCAATAGAACAAACAATTCTTCTTGCCAGTATCAGGGCCCAAGAAGTGTCTTTAAATTAGTTTCTCCTCATTAATGTATCTCCTAGATTTTTTCTACACTCAAGGGTTTTTCTCCAGTAAATAATCAGTATGTTGATTTGATGGTGTGAATTTTTTGTTTTCCGTTACTTAAACTATCGTCCAAAAGAAATTCAAAACTTTATCTAAATTGAAATAAAGTTGATAAATTCAAACATAATCGATAAATTTGAGAAAGCGAAGAACAAATAATTAAAAAAATTAATTAAAATTATTTTTCAAAAAACTGCAAATATTTTATACAGGTTAATATCCCTACAATAACATTTTTGAAAATTAATAACCCGTAAAAAATGCGTTTAACATGTTAACTTGAACGTTAGGCATGACGGTCACTAAATTTTTTGAGCCGTAAAAGATGGTCAAAATGCCTCGTGACGGGCATTTAGCCCATCAAATTCCAACCTTGGACTTGATTAAAGGCACACTGACTTATGCATATGTTGTGTGTGAATGCATGGAATTCTAGAAAGGCATGTGTATCACTGACAATAACATTGTATTGAATTATGCATCTTTAACAGTTGAAAATTATTCAAAGGTCATTGAGGTCAATCAAGAAATATGCAAAACATGCAAAAAGGCTTTTTCCAATGAAGAATTGCCCATCTTTGCAACCCCTTTGCAAATTCGACGTAACAAGAAACTATAATATGTATCAACATTAACACCTTTAGGAGAAAGGTTGGTGTCACCAAGAATGGACTTTGCATAAATAAGACAGCTGGGGTACAAAAATGTTCAAATTGTACTTATTGGAAAAATCATAGATGTTCATGCAGACTTAGATAGAGTTCAAAAGGCATTGCCTAGAAGTTTGTTAGACTCAATGACAATTACAATAATGTTAAAAAGGAAATTGGAATACAAAAAATGTCTATTTGTTTGACAATGTTCAACCAAGAAATATCATGTTTGCTCTAAATGAATTGAGCAACACCCCACTTTATAGAGTGGAGGGTGTCATGATCAATAACAAATGGGAAGAAATTTTCAACGAAAATATTGCAAAACATATTCATGATTTACTGAACATAAAATCCCTTGATTCTATTAACGAAGGCAAAGATCCAAAACTTATCTCCGAAACAATAATGCATGACTATGGACAAGCCCAGTTAATAGATGGTGTAGAAAATCAAATTATACAAACTACACCTTCTAAAGAATTCCAACCACTAGGCATTTTCCAAGACAAGTTCTCTAAAGAACTCAATTTCCTTATATTGTTCTATGGATCTAGCATACCAAAGGACATTACAATTCAATTTACTTATCAATAAATAACAGAGTGGGAGATTTTACATAGTTCTAAAGACTTTGCAACACACAACACAAATATTTTCTTTAAAATAGTTTGAGTTCTCATAAACCAAGTCTCAATTTCTGCTTGGATTTCAATTTCGAAAGGAGAGCTAAACGGAAAAAACCTAGTTGGAAAAGACGTAAAGTATAAAAGCAACCTTGAACAAATATTGAAATCCCTAATTGCCTATCTCTCTCTCAAAAGCATATGGACATCACTCGACTACTTTGAACACATAAGAAAAGATGTTTTTGCAATGGTACGACAACTTGGCTCTCCAACATTCTTTGTGAGTTTTACTAGTGCTGAACATCTTTGGGTTCCATTGTGTGAAGCATTGTAGGAAACTAGAAACAAATCTTTAGACATTAGAGAAAATTTGTGGTCTAAAATGGGTTTCATAAGGAAAATAATAAAAAATGTCATGTTACACTAAGCATATGCCACATCACATTTGGAAAAACATATTAGGTTAGTATAAAGTTAAGAGGTGAGGATTGAAAATAACAATGAAAAATTTAGATTATTATGCACACACAATAAATAATATAATGGTAAATTTTTTAAATTTATATCATAATATATTTAAAATAATTTATAACTGATTACATATATTAGCAATTTATATATTTAACAATAAATTTAAAAATAAAAATAACTATTATTACAAGTAAATAAATAACAATATTGTAGTAACAAAAATATTTATATATTATATAATATGTTATTGTATATATATATTGATATACATATATTAATATTTATGTGTATATTGTTTATGAAAGTTATAATATAATCTGAAATTTAGGTATATATCTTATCTAGGATAGTTGAATTATATTATATAAGATATTGAAGTGTTAATTAGGATAGTTATAATATAGGATATGTGGCCCCATTATGTTAATTATAAAGTTAGATATAATTAATATATTATATTATTATGTCATGCATAGCAGGACATATAGCTATCGCTCCCACATATTAATCCATCTATACTGTCATTTAATTTTTTCATGTATAAAGTTTGATATATGTTTAGTTTGATGCATGCCTTCAGATATGATCCTGCTAGCATTCTTTGCACTTGTTATGGCAACTGGGAAGGCATTTCACAGCTGAAGTAGTGTGGTATGTACCTATTGGTAATTTAAAATCAGATAGACATCTCTAAATCAGGAAGCCTTGCGAATCGCTCATAATATGGCATTTGGATTCAAACATGCAACGATCACAATGGAAAATGCTATTGGCTATTGCATACTTGGTATTGAACCAATAATATTCGTTGAATTCACAAGACAGACAAATAACTCACAGCTTGTTAATTTCCAAAATCGTTGCTATTAGCTCTGTCCAACTATCAATGTTTTCTATACAGCCGACACACATCAATTGACGATTACTGAGTTTGGTGTAGAGCCTCATTGTGCTTATTGCATATATTTTGCTACAGGTGATTGTCTACGTTGTTGCGATGAGATTTGATGATGTCACAGTTTCTTGTTTTAAACAACCCCACGGATATCACTGAATCATGTGGACAACCATTGTTCGATTATCTACATAGAATTTACATCATGATTCGGATTTCCCTTGGGTATTCAACTATATACTCCCTTGGCTTCGGCTTCATTGTATGCACGGAATTCGTCACCCTTCTTTATATTTTGATTACTCATACTAAGATTGAACCATAAATTGATAATCTTGTTCATAGAATTCTTTGAGGACCAAGAGTTTATACAGGCTGTATTCTCTTGATCACAGAGAACCACATCCTTCTCATCAAATCTTATCACAACAATATTTTGCAAAACTAATTTGCAATGCAGCAAAACATTGCCATCTCATGGCTCTTATTATATATAGTATATTATTTATTAATTTGTTATGGGTTGCCATTTCATGGCTCTTATTATATATAGTATATTGTCTATTAATTTGTTATGGGATAGTTAGTATATCATATAATATAAGTTGTTATTTGTTTTATATATACATAATTGATTATTATATATTATTTTTTTGAAAATAATTAATGATATTTTATGTTTTTCTTATTTTAACATAATTTCATTAAGATTTTAATTAAAGTTATATTTCCTTTTATAATGGTTGGAGGTAGCAATAATTTAAAATATTATATATTTAATATTTCAAGAACATTTATGATATTTTAATCAAGGTGAGTTTTATATAGTTAACTATTCCCAAAAATTCCCCAAAAAATAAGTTATACAACTTGATGAGAACTGTGTATTGTTCTCGTTTCTTTAGTGGCCAATTTTAATAGCTAGTTATATTGAAAAAGTATTATACATTTTCAATTTTTTGTTACTTTTAAAAACCATTTAGGATGAAAATATATATATTTTTCAAATTTTTTTAAAATCATTTCATGGGAATTTTATAAACAAATATGAAAAAAAGAGTAATTTCAAACATTTTTTTATGCATTTTAAGCTTTTGTTTTTTTAATGTTTAGAACTAAATAATTTTTTTTTTTCAAATTTGAAAAAACACCCAAAAAAAACAAAGAAAAAAAAAAAAAGCAAAAAAAACTTAAAAACAAAATAAGTCATTATATAAAACAAAATTAACAAACTAAAAAACAAAATCATTTTAAATTAAAAAAAAAACTATGTATAAAAAAAATATTTAAAAAAAAACAAAATTCTAACCTATATAAAATTTTTAAACTACATAAAAAATTAAAATAAGAAAAAAACCAAACCCCCTACCTCCTTACCCCTCTCCCCTACCTCCTCTCCCCTCCCCTTCGACCTCACCTACCTTCCTATCCCCTCTCCTCCCCTCCCTCCCCTTCCCCTTCTCCCTTCCCTCCACCTCCCTGCCCCTTGTGCCCTTCTCCCTCCCCCCTCTCCCACCTTCCTTGCCCCCGCTTCCCTCCCCACCGTCCGCGCCTTGCCCAGCTACCCCTCTTCACAACGTTTGGGCGGAAGAAGGAGCGGGGAAGGGCGTGGAGGGCGGGGAGGTAGAGGGAAGGGGGGAGAGGGGAGGGGAGGGGAGGGGAGGTGGGAGGGGTAGTAGGGAGGTGGGGGGGTTTTGTTTAGTTTTTTTTTTTTAATTTAATTTTTTATATAGTTTAAAATTTTGATTTTTTTTTCAATTATATTTTTTTTATATAGTTTTTTTTTGAATTTTTTTTTATAGTTTAATATTTTGATATTATTATTATTATTATTTTTTAAAATTTAATATTTTGAGTAGTTTTTTATTTTTATATTTATTAAATTTAAAAAAAAATTGTTTAATTTAAAATAATTTTAAGAAAAAAATTGAATTGATTTTAAAAAAAAAATTTTTACTGAAACATTTCAAGATTTTTTAAATGTTAATTTTCATTAGTAAATTTGTATTTTTTTTTTTAAATTTGTGTTTTATTTTGATTTTTTTTTACAATTTTATTTAATACATTTATTTTTTAAATTTTCTTTTAAGGTTGTAATTTTTTTTTTAATTTGGTTTTTGATTTTTTAAAATAAATTTTGTAGTTTTGAATTTTCACATTTTAATTTTAATTTTTAAATTCTAGGAGGTCCACTTTTCAATCCGAAGGTCGGTTTATGGATTTGATTACAACGATACCATTCATGGTTCATTTTGAGGTTATTTTTGAAGCAAAAATAAGAATTTTTATGGCTAGAGTTATCGTTTTAGAGTATACTGCATTTCCTTTTTCTCCCTTGTGCGCCTAAATATCATAACTTCTACATTTTATGATTTAATATATGGTTTTATTAGGAATAATATCATAAATTCTTTTATTTTATATGAAAAAAGTGGTGAAATAATTTATTGAATAATTTGTGTTTAACCTAGTGCTAGATTTATATAATGTTACTAAATGATTTAATAAATACAATTTTAAATTATGATACAATGATATAATAATGTAATTTTTTGAAAAAGTGTGCTACGGTAGTATTAGCTTTCTATTTAGGACTTGATTTTAAGGTTTTTGTAAACAACAATAAGGATGGTTTTGGTCCATCTCTATATTTTTAATCACAAAAAAAGTGGTGCTATCAGTGGCACCACTTTTTGATTTGGGGTTGTTTTTTGGTGTTTTTTTATGCAAAAATATGAGTTATTTTGGATAGAGTTCTCGTTTTGAGTATAGAATTATTGTCAAGTTGTATAACTTGTTAATAAAAATGTGATACATATTATTCATTGACTTCTATATGTCAAATTCAATAATAATCATTGATTCAATTTCTTGAGATTCTATTGGTTTTTGAATTCCAACTCAGCTATGGAATTTTTTCTTATGAGGTCCATTTTAGACCCCAAATTTGCTCTGATGCAAACCTGGGAAAAAAAATCTTGAAGAAACTCTTGAATCATTGATAAAAAAACATCCTGTAATTTTTATCCATTACTATAAACATAGAATTGAAGCATTCTGAAATTTAATCTAAAGTAATAGTGAATTATTTGATGACTTGGAAGACTACTTCTTCATTATGGAATTTGAGAGTAGAGGCAATGATTATGAACATGGGTGGTTTTGGATTAAAAAATGCACCCATCTATCGACAAGCTTTTGAACATGACATCGTGATGTCGTGTTGGGCCTCCAACAATTCCCTTTAATTTTGTTAGAAATTTAGGGGTCCCCCATTTCAAAATTTGAAAAATACCCTTTTCATTGTTTTGATGGGTTGACGGTTTGCTTTCTTAAAGTCTTGATTTTTGCACTTTTTTTATGATCAGTTTTTGAGCTGTGATACAATGACTCAGTGATATGGATGGTTTGTGCTAATAGGGTCTTTTCGGTTTCTTGATGATCCCACAATATTTTCCTATGTATATCGACCTTATTTAAATTCGTGGCGTGCCTCAATTTTCATAGAGTTTGATTGATACAATCTTTCGACAATTTTCTCTAAGATTTAGTTTTTGGTGCATAATTGGATATTTCACACTTTGTCGGATCGAAATTAATTAACTAATCACCTATGGAGAGTCATAAATCCAGGTTATGTACAACAAAAGCAATGTTGGCTCTCTGCTAGATCATTTTTGGACAACTTTTCCAGCTATTGATAACAAATTTAATATCATTGAAGCTTATTGGATAGATCATAGTAGCATTTTCCTTTCAATTCCTTTGCAAACATTTGCAAATACTTCTTCCTAATGCAAATTTTATGTATGCATCAACTTTTATAATTGCAACTAAAGTAGCTATTTTATACTGCATATACCATTTTTAGTTCGTATCTATCAATAGATTCATTTGACACTTTTGAAACAAGCATATTGAAATTCTGTGACTGTTGATATTTGGATACAAAAAAATACAAGTCCATTTCAACAATTTGTTGAAAAAAGCAGTTTTCCATTTACAAGACCACCATATACCTAGTTTCCTTGTTGTTTCCTTTGTCTATTCCATTTCCTACTGCATTTTTTTTGTATTTTGTCAAAATTTCAATGTCGTGTATAAATACAATCAACAAAATTGATTTAAGCTACATTGTTTTCTAGAAGGACATAACTTAGTAACAAATGCTTGAATTATATTTCCTGCTTATCTAAGTGGCAGTTTCGCAATTGCAATCACATTGTGAATATGGCTTTGGAAAATCAAGGTAACAAGTATCAGACCAAAATTCCACAAATCATAGATCAAGACAAAAAAAAGGTAACGACATTTTTTGTTTTTTCATATATTTTATTCTTCAATACAAAAAAAATTAGAAACTATTATAAAAATAAAATAAAAACCTAGACCAGTCAATGATTCATTGTAGCAATGTTTTGATCTATTCTTGATATCTTCCATCTACTGTCTATTATAGGCTTAAACAAGTGCAGCAATCACCATCTTCTATCCGGTACAAATTTATTCAATGACATATACTAATGTATTTGAAGGAGATGTCATGGTCTTATATGGACTTACATAGAGTAAAAATCCAAACTCGTCCGTTAAAGCACAATTGATGCATGTTGACTTAGTATATAGAGACAACCAACTCACAATAACGGTGAACATTCACAACAATCTTATATATCCCTTCATTGAACATTTCCCTCCTAGTTCCAATGTGCATATTTCAGATTTTGCAATAAAAAACAAAGGACCATATGATAGAGGTGTTGCAAAGCATTCCATTTTGTTACAAGAACAAAGCTTAGTTGAAACAATATCACAAGTTTTCTAGTAGCGTAGACTACCGCCAGACATAACTATATCTTCCCTCTTGAGATCACCACACATGTACTCTGTCGGGTCCATTGTAGCAATTGTCGTCAATTACCAGAAAAATGATAGAAACTATGAATTTAACATCAAGGATGGAGACGCAATAAATGATACCACAATTTTATTTTTTAGTCTTTTTCAAACATGTTTCTTGATTTTCACATACACTTGCAAAACAAATATTGTATCTTTTTTTGTTCTTCAACTAACAAATTGCAACAAACTTACATCCATTGTAGTTGCAATTGAATGAATTTTACAAGAATATGTTTTTACTAACATTTGTTTTTTTTTACTAACATTTGTTTTATATGCTCATATTTTGTGTGTAATTCTTTATCTTTGGTTATATATATTTGTTGAGTTTTATTTGTGATGCTGAGACTTATTAAGGGATGATCTTTATTGTGATTGTACTGATCCTTTTCACTGTCATTGAATTTCTTTGATTGACTGTACCGTAGCCCAGTCATCTCTCCCTCTCTGGTTTGTACTAACCCTCTAATAGGGTCACTTGGTCCCTAGCGCTGACTGGCCTCTAATAGGCACAATCATTTCTAAAAGTAACTCGTCTGAGTATATTACAGGAAACGTCTACACCCAGGTAAGTATCTTCACGTATTTATTTTCTTGAAAATTAAAAAAGTTTATTATTACATGTTATTGAATATTACTTTAACATAGCGACCATCTGGTAGTGTTAAAGGTGAGAAGTTGAATTTTTTTTATTTTTATTTGTTGTATTAAGTAGTTAAGATTTGTCCTGTCAGACAAAATTGTTGGTGATCAGATATGCGTTTTTCTCTTAAGCTTTTACTTGCATTAAGAATTTTTTTGTAATCATTCTTTGCGCTTTACTTTGTATATTTTGCAAGTCCTATTGAATCCTTTTAAAATGTAATCGTTTAAAAATTGTGCCAATAGTTTTGCAGATTTGGTTGTTAAAATCAAGTATTCTCTAGTGTCAAATAGTGACTTAAACTTGTATCATAACTTCCTTTTATGAGATACCTAATGCTCTGTTTCATATTGTGAAAGGCATAGTCCCCACACACTATCATACAAGATTTTAATTCTACTGCTCTGTATTGGAAAGTACTCATACATTGTAGTTACAAGAGGTAGTTACAGGGAGCTATTGCATATAAGACGTAGTTACAAGGAGCTATTGCATATATTTGACATTATTTGACCTTCTATCTCTTCGACATGTCAAATAATAGGTAGTTACAAGGAGCTATTGCATACGAGAGGTGGTAACAAGGAGTTATTGCAATATATATTTGACCTTATTTGTACCTTCCCCATAATGGTTGATTTACTTTTGGTCCTTACACCCTGTTGTTTATTGGAAAGCACTCATACATTGTAGTTACAAGAGGTAGTTACAAGGAGCTATTGCAAATAAGAGATAGTTATAAGGAGCTATTGCATATAAGAGGTAGTTACAAGGAGTTATTGCATATATTTGACATTATTTGACCTTCTATCTCTTTGGCATGTCAAATAATAGGTAGTTACAAGGAGCTATTGCATACAAGAGGTAGTTACAAGGAGCTATTGCATACAAGAGGTAGTTACAAGGAGCAATTGCAATATAATATATTTGACCTTATTTGTACCTTCCCCACAATGGTTGATTTACTTTTGGTCCTTACACCCTGTTGTTTATTGGTCTTGTGGTACCTTGTCCTTGGTGTGTGGTTGATAGGGTCATTTCTCCCATCTTGAGTTGTTCGTACCACCCTTTAATGTTTTTGGTCCTTTGGGTACTATGGTTGTTTGTCCCCTAAATGGCCCTACTACCCCACTTATGATTTATGTGTTTTTATGTTAAGCTTTTACTTGCACTAAGACTTTTGTTGTAATCATTATTTGTGCTTTATTTAACTTTTGTTACGAATGTAACTGTCTTTGTCTTACAACTATTGTTGCATACAACCTTTCTCTCTCTCTCTCTGGTTTGTACTTACCCTTTAGTAGGGTCAGTGGGTTCCTAGTGTTGGCTGACCTTTGATAGGTACAGTTTTCACTGAAAGTAATAATTATGAGTATCCGACAAGAAGGTTCCACATTACGGTGTAAGTACCCTAAAGTACCTATCTTCTTTACTCATGTTAATGTTAATTAAATATTGTTAGAAATTAGATGTTACTGAACATTACTATTGTTTTATTTAGTTTCAGTGGTACTTGTTTATTAGATTTAATAAAAGAAAGGAGTTTACATTTGGTGGAGGCATACTAACTACATATGATGATAATGGAAAATGCATGCCTTAAAGCATTGCAATTTTCTAATATAAACTATGTATATGCCTTGTAGCGCCTTTTGTAAGAGGCATGAAGCGACTCTGGAGCCGTACTATTATTAGTTGCAGAAGGTTGTAAGACCAACCTTTCCGTGACTCGCTCTCTTCACCCACAATAGTAGAAACAAAAAATGAGACTAAAAATGAAATTGAAATTGAAACTGAAACAAAAAATGAAAATGAGACTAAAAATGAAACTGAAATTGAAACTGAAAAATGAACATGAAACTGATATTCACTGTCAAAAACTGTAGCTAAAATCCTAGGACCCGAGGCTGAAAAGATAGCCCATAAACTTAACGCGCAACCCTTAACTGACACCTTCACCTAGGCGCTATAAGTCACCTTATAAAAGGCGCTACATGTCACCTTTTAAGAGGCGCTATGCCTTGAGGTCCTATCTAAACTTTTTCCCCATGGTATAGGTAGAACCAAATAGGTATTTGTCAGATCTGTCTTCCTCAAGCGAGGGGAGTTTAGGAAGGCTAGAGGAAAGTGAGACATCCAGTAGGTCTACAAGATTTTTATCAACTGGATGTCAAAATATCAGAAGAAAATTCCATAAATGCATGGAATTGTTTCTCGCTGAAGGGGGGTCATGTTCCTATGATGATGAGACAATAGGTGACATCGAGGTGCCCTTGAGGTACAGACATATAGTGAAAAAATGGGTACCCAAGGATCTTACTCAATTGAACATACATTTTTGTGTGAACGAGAGGATATATCGAATTGCACTGTCGTCATTACATGGTTTGGGGTTGTTTTGCATGGATGGCATAAAGGTCGGTTACGATAGATGTACATAATTGATGGAGTATGTTGGACACTGTTACAACTACAAATATTGGATGCGCCTAGTCCAATATACACGAATTATGCATAGATATGGATTGTCAGCAAACTATTTACGGTTGAAAGACAAAGATCAAAATAAAGGAGCAATGTTGTACATTGACGGAAGGCCAAATGCCACAGGGAATATTGCGGGGTTTATAAACAGTACACAAACAGGGTCTACAATTAAGCAAACCAACTATGAATTTGAGGAGCATGAAGGAAACCATGTTTTTGTATGTGCCATTAAATCAATATCTGCAGGGGAAGAGTTGCTTATTAATTACAATTTGAATCGAGTAGATACAAACACTGTTACTATGGGAGTGGTACATCTAACAATTTACCCAACATTTTATTAATGAATTTAACATCTTAAGGATTTTGCGTTAGTTTATTTCGTTTAAATTTTCTATATTTACTTCGCAGGCTAGTCCCGGCTAGCAGATGGTCAGAGGAGTACAACTTCCTCGAGGGAGAAAAGTTATACATCTTTGTAATAGTAAAAATATAATAAGAAAAATAGTTTTTTTTTTCTTTGTTTTTTCATTAGTATATTAGTTTGGTTTATATAATGTTATCTATATTTGATGCAGAACTTTGATTGGGGAAGCCACCTGGCTGTTGATCAGACGACAGCAGCCTCGGGGCAACAGGTAAACCTGATTGTAATTGTACAATTTAAATATGTCAAAATTTTTTCTTATTATATTAATGTTTCAGTGAGTATTTTGGTTTTGTTTAGCTAATTTTTTCTATGTTTTTGATGCAGTCCGGTTTTGTAAGGGGCACAGTAGATCATACCAGACCTGCCTTGAGGCAACAGGTATACATCTTTGTAATAGTAAAAATATAATATGAAGAATAGTTTTTTTTTGCTATGTTTTTTCATGGGTATATTCCTTTGGTTTATATAATGTTATCTATATTTGATGCAGAGTGTTGATAGGGGAATCCACCCCGTTGTTGATCCGACGACAACAGCCTCGGGGCAACAGGTAAACATGATTGTAATTGTACAATTTAAATACGTCAATTTTTTTTGTTATTATATTCTTTCATTGAGTATTTTGGATTCGTTTAGGTGATTTGTTCTATGTTTTTTATTTAGGGTTCTGTAAGGGGAACCTCCCTATTAGTAGATCGGGGCAGGTCACCTATAACCATTTATCCGAGGAGTGGATCACGATCCTCGAGGAAACATGTATAATTCATTGGAATTGTACCAATATAATATGTAGCATAATGTTTATTTTGTTATGTATTTTTTGTGTGTATACTGGTTTCATTATGATAATGTTTTCTACTTCTTTTTTGCACAGGTTGGATGATCGAGGCAAGTCCCCAGCTGTGGATTAGACGACACCATCATTCAGGCATCGGGTAAACCTAGTTGTAATTTTAGGAATCTATCATGATAGATATGTTTTGTTAATATAATTTTAGGAATCTATCATGATAGAACTCAGTAGTGTTTTATATATTTTTGTTGCAGACCAAAGATTTGTTGTATGAAATAGCATCACAATAATCAATAGCTTTTGAAGTGGATGAGTTGTTGGCCGATGCTGACATAATTGGTTCAGCTCTAGACCCGATTAAGGTGATAGAGAAGACCTTGAAAAAAATTAGTGCGGATATCCTTCGTCTACTATTCACTATTCTGCAGACAGACGCGATTAAAGCCATGATTGAAGTGTTGAATAAGAGATCTCATGCCTTGCAAGTAAGTTGTGGAATCTTGAATCATAATATAAATTCATTTATAACTTTATAATTTTGACTTTTATATGATAGTGAACTTATAAAATGTGGTTTGTGTTTACAGGATTTTTTGGGACCACACACTAGTGGTCAAGGCGGTGTTGGCCCCGGTGATGCTCGTGGAGAGACGTCGCATCATGAGCAAATGACTCCACGTGCATCGGCTCATTCACCATTGTTGTCGACTGAACAATCGGAAACACGTTTCGCAACACCCCAGATGCTAGCTGTGAGTGCAATGGCTGCTAGTGACCAACGCACACTAGATCGTCCTAAAGAAGGGGTCGACACCGAGCCTCCTAGTATTGGTATTGTCGAAGCAACATTTCCTGGATCTTCCCGAGTCACTAGCAAGGGTACAATCGAGACAACATTTTTGGTGGACAAATATCTCATTCCAATAAAGATAGAGAATATCCCAGGTAATTATACGTTGATCAAGTTAGTGTTTATAATTTGATTTTAATATATCGATAACATATTTTTTTCAACTAATTATGATCATGGCATGATCGTTTTGCAGGAAATGATGTTTTTTATAAACATCTGATTGATTTGTCCTTGGAGATCTTCGGGCCCACCATCCGCACAAGGTGGGATAGACAAATGAAAAATTTAAAAGATGAGCTCACTAATCGATTGGTTGGCATGTTCGGCAATGAGACCTTCGATCGAGCCGTGGTCCTGAAAAAGGCTGGACAACATATGAAGATTGTCTGAGAGCAATATAGGGTTAACCTAGAAAGGAACCCCAGGTATGAGTGCCCTCCAATGATTCCAGCAAGAGAGTGGAAATCTCTAGTGGAAGATGGAAATGAGAGGGCTCTGAGAAAAGAAGGAAAGCTAACACCAGGCACAGGAAGGTATGCAATACTTTCTACAATGTAATTCTAAACCTTATTATTATTGATTTTTATATCGAATTTGGAACATCTAACGTATTTCAACACTTGCATAGGCTGTTAGACACATCAAAGGACACAAAGGAAAGACTGGAAAAAATTGTTCAGCACAAGCTTGGGCCTGGTGGTTATTCAAATTTGGCAGCATGAATTGTAAGGTTCGAAAAACCAATAATGCATCCAAATAATAAATTGCAAATTATTTTTCGTTTTATTGCACCGCAAAATGTAAATTAATGACGTTATGCAAATATGCAAGCCGACCAATTCAAAGAAGTGCCCACTGAAGAAGACTTGAAGCTTGGCTTCCATCACAGCTTTGGAGCTGTTGTTGAATGCCAAAAAAACTTGTATGGGCAAACAAAGTCTTCAGGTACTGATCCATCTGGTGCACATGTATATAAAATCTATATAGTTTAATGAATATTTATTACTTGTGCAATCTATTCGTTATAAATAATTGACATAAAATATTGACTCTGTTTTGAGTAGGAAAGCAATGATCCCCTTAATGTAAAGGAGGGACAACAAAAAATCGAAGATCATGCTTCGAATCCTGGTAATGAATTTATTCATATGCTACAATTTTATATATAGCATTGCAGATGGTGAACATTAATTTCACTTCTCCATATTTCAACTGTAGAGCATGTAGAGGGTCACACTATACAGGTTGAGCCTGGACATGAATATGAAGAACATGATGTGGCCACAACAGGAAAAAAAACACCTTTGTAATGTTTTTTTAAATGAAATACTTGTCATTATAATAGCAAAATATATCGATGTAATATTTTCACATTATTGCATCAAATTTGAACCCCTTGCCGCAAAATCCATGTTGCGAGCACTCTACAAGGAAAACATTACGACAAGATGATGAAGCACTTGTCCTCCAGTTCTTGCCGCAAAATCCACGTTGCAAGCACTCTACAAGGCAGACATCACGACAAGATGATGAAGCACCAAGAACTGGAGGACAAGTTCCAGAAGACGATCTTCTTGTTGATTATGTAAAGAGAAGAAGAATTAGAAAGAAGTGACTGAAAACATATTGTGTAATTATTTTTGATAATATTATGTCCTGCATGATTTTTGGCCTAATGAAGGAATGAATAGTTTAATGAATGTTAGCTTCTATTGAATGGATGTGATGATTGAATGAATGAAAGGTTTAATAATGAATGTTAGCTTTTATTAAATGAATGGTAAATGTTTGTTTATGATGAAATATGCATGAATTTGCACGTATTTTTTTTTTCAAGTATATGTGTTGGGTATGAGGAATTGAGAGTGATGTGAGGGGGGGGAGGGGCCATAAGAGCTTCCACCTTCACGTGGTTGGCCCTGTTCAGTAGATAATATTAAATTATTCTCGAAACAGAGATGAGATCAATGAATGGCTAACACTGTAAGCAAAAAAAATCCATTCAATGGTAAAGGAGGTATTTTGGTTGTCCTATTTTCCATGTTGACTTGATGTATTCAAAGAATAAATATGTAAAAGAGCACGCTTCATTTAATAAGATGCATTCTGGTGTGCAAATACCATCACCACAACAATTCATGATGGTCGTTGTGATCATGAAGGCATTAATGGAACATGAAAGAGTAATGCATGAAGGTATCCTACCTTTGTAAATCAATCTTGATTGAATCCTGTAGCGAGATCTCTAGGAAACAACGGCTCTACCTGCCATCTTATCGATTTAGGGATTGCGTTTTGAATCAGTTAATTTTTTTAGCAATAGCATGTATAAGATTTGGACCCCATAGTGTATCTTGATCGAGTTTTTTGGGCCTATTGACGATAAGACTGAGTGAACCACCTTACACCTGTTACATGCTTCAAGTTGACACCTTACACCTATTGTTAAAGACCAAGAAAATCGATTGTCCTTCCTATGGATTGCCTCATGGTGCTACCCCTCGGTAGGAACTATGACTAGAGGCCTGCAGGTTTTACGAACTCCTAAAACTGGAATGGCATTGAACAATCCCTCTAAGAGACAACTTGGATAGAGGGAATTCTTACCGAAATTAAGGATAAAAAATATCCAGGCCTGATGGCTCATTGAATCCATTTCCCGGGATTACCACGCATACCTGTAAGAGAGTGGAATTCAAGGTTGGGCCCTTCCCTTCCATCCCAACGAGAAGACATTAACCCTAAATAAGCAAGCATCCACTCCAAGGACAAGGGTGCGCCATTGAGTGCATGACTCGGAGTCTACTATTGATTCCAATTCCAATTCCTATCCCACTTGATCCAGAGAATTACTAACCTCCACTTTCGAACTACCTACCACTGAATGATTAGAGGAACGGGTTACTTGAATTGATAACCAGTCAACTTAATTAGGGTTGAGACATTATCATGCATTGAAACGCTTGAATACAACTGGTCATAGTTACTAGAGTCATCTTTATAATAAATGTAACTTGTAATTCTTGACGATAGGGAACCCCATGCATGCAAAAAAATTCACTTCAAGTGGGGCGCACCTTACCTATCATTAGTTAAAGGGAACACTACTGGTGCTAGTGCTTGAAATATGGAAGTTGGTTCTTGAAAACAAATTGACAACCCCACATTGCACAACAATCATACTGTCAAACTATTGAGCTCAATTGTTGAATGCTAGTTAAAATCCCTATCGAGTCTCTGTAGTGACACTGATCGTAACTATTAAACCCTGCCTCCTCTAGATCGTTGAGGCTATAGTAAGAACTGTGGCTAGAATTTATTTGATTTTATATGTATATTATTCAGAACAGTCAACAAACGTGTGATGATTGTTATGAATTCTTGATAGAAAAGGACTCATGTAATCATTTCAATGGCTTAATATATGGAATTATAATCATTGTTATCGCTATAATTTTAAATAGAAATTGTAATCATCCAAAATAATTTTATATTGAATGGTTAGATAACTAAATGATATTTGGATTCGGTTTGGTTAGTCATTGGGAATGATGAATTAGTCATTATGTGGGACGATCATTGAGTTATATATAAATTTGTAATGAATCATATTTACTTGGGATGGGTTATCTATCTGTAAGCATAATATGAACTCTTGGGGGGAATGATGTGCATGTATCTTGTGGTCATCTTGTACCTTTGGGTGTCAAGAATAGTGTTTTACTATACAATGAGTAGGTAGGTATATAGTATATGATACTGCTCAAGAGAATCTAGTTTCAAAGTTCATGGTGCACTTGTGTCACAATAGTGGGATATCTTATAATCCACGCTTCTTGGTAATTGTTACATCAAGCCATGATTGTCCCATATCGACCCTCTTCTCACGAATTTATGATTTAAAAGATACCAATGATTCCATGCTTGACATCTATTTGATTACCTACTCACCTTGGTGCAACAATAGTTACATGGAGACACGGCAGCAGTTACTTGAGTTATTCATGCATTAGGATTGTTCTTATATGATGAATGGATTCATGTGAATGCACATTATGGTCCTATATAATGATTGGATGTGGGAATTCTCAAGTTCATTAATAGTTGGAATTTAATTTTCAAAGGGTTAATGCCTTGTGATTGTTATTAAGGGAGTTGATGTGAATAAAGAATGCATATGTTACTACATTCTTATATCATTAGAAATTGTATATGTCAATCAGGGTTCATAGAACAAAATAAATACCTTGGGATTATGGTATAATTAGATTCTATATAATAATTAAAGTTGAATGGTTTATGTAATATGTTGTACTCCCATATGATGTATTTATGTGGAAATAAAAGTTGGGGAAAATGACTAGTGAAATAATGTGTAAATCTAGACTAAGCTAGACTAGAAGTTGCACACCCAATAAGTCCTTTCATTGTCTTAGAAGTCCCACTTGACTAGAAAGTCAAGCGGGACTTATAAGACAATGAAAGGCATGATATTTAATGATTTAAACTTTGAAAAGACAATAATTTTATAATTTGAGCTAAAGTTTTTATAAAGGTCACAACATCAAAGGGAAACAATAGTGTGTCTGATCATCGGGATCTCTGTATTTTTTTTTTTAAATTACACATAGTCGTCGGATATCTTACTCCCCATGACAGGATATCCGACGAAGTTTCCATACCACCGACAGATAACAACGTCGTATATCCGGCTTCTTACAATGAAAAGGATGTCGGATATCCAACGTCTATTTCTGAGATATCCGACGACTTCGTCATACCAACAATGGCTAAATGCGTCGGATATCTGCCATCTTAAAATGCACAGCCCGTCAGATATCCGACGTCAACTTTCAAGATATCCAACGCTCCTGCCATACCACCGACGGCTAAAGGCGTCGGTGTTTTATGTCAATCATGTCGGATATCCGATGCCTTGGTTGTCGGATATCCGACGTCCTATAAAGTGTAATTTGTCGCATAACCGACAGACATATTAAAAGTGGGATAGTCAGATATCTGACACCTACCTGTCGGATATCCGACCTCCTATAAAGTGATCTTTGTCGGATATACGACGGACATACTAAAAGCGTCTTGGTTAGATATCTGACATCGATCTGTTGTATATCCGACATGTGCAGTTTACTGTTGAATATCCACTGAAGTGCATCGACGGTTAAACAAGAAGAAGTTTGTCGGATGGTTGACAACAGGATGTCAAAAATTGGACATCTATGCCGTCGGATTTTGGGTTCAAAAAACCTAGTGCCCCTATACACATGATCTCTTCAATCACCATCAACCCCACGATGAAAATATCTCATTTTAGGACTTCTTGTTTTGAATATCATTGGATTTTTTTGGAACCCACTCAGGGAACTGGGTGTAGAAGGGAACCACTAGCTTTGTATGCATCCATAATAGCTTACAAAGTTGTTAAATATAAGAATGTAGACCGCGATTGTGAATTTTCCCAATTAGAGAAAGGGGGGCAATACTCTATGCCTATTTCAGCCATCAACTCCTTACCTTGTTATGACCCTTTAGATACAGTCATTCCTTCAGATAAATCTCTCATAGAATCTATGATAGAGTCTAGCATTCCTTTGGATATTTACGTCCTTTCCAAAGATCGTCTCCCTAGATTGGACCCAATTACAATCAAATCTTGTCCTGGTTTTCCTTTTGAGTATGATCTCATTATTTGTGGATCCTCAGACGATGACATTTTTGAGTTCATCGACTCCGAAATTAAGTTGCAAATTAGTGTTCCTAATGACTTTGATTTTGTTAATAGATTCTTTGAATCTTGCAATGGTGATTTTGTTCCAATCAACTCAATTATTGCTTCCATCTTTGATTTTCCTCATGAGTTCGATCTTGTTGATTACAAATCCTTGGGCCTCGGTGCTCTTGATTTTTCACGGGTAAACATTCCCTTGGTAATGAATATTGTTGAATATATTGAAGTTGACAATACCCCTACCAAAGTGACCCATATCATATATTTCCTTTTAAATTTTACAGATATGATCTTAGTATTGTTGTTTCTTGGATACAAGATTTTTAATTGAATTCATGGTTTCTTAGGGATCATTCTTTGCACATTGATCGATCTGGGTAGGTATATTAAAAAAAAAACATATATTTTTAGGGCTCCCCTCTGTCATGATTCATTTTAACCTTGTTCCGCTTAAATTTTCCATAGGGTCGAACCTATTGGATATTGGTGCATCATCCATCTCTATCTACTTTTTGTTGCAGTTCAATAGAAGATCCTACCTAACATGGGACACTATAGTCAACACCCTCTTTTCATTTTGGTGCTCGTTTCAAGTGTTTGTCATAGGATTGGGAGCCTTTTTAGTTTTACCATGACTTTGAGAAGAAACTGCATGCCTCTCTTTCTCATCTAGTTTTGGCCATTCCCCATAAGGATCACATTTTTTTTCATTATGCATTTTCCTTTGCTCATTGCTACTTGAACAACTATGCATAATGCTTCATTGCAACTTTCATACTTCCATTGCATTCATCATGTTGCTTATCACTTGCATCCATTGCATTTGCATTCTAGACTGTATCTTTGGAAGAAACATGTTGATGATAAGCAACATGTTTCATTCCCAACACCTTTTTTGCATTTTGATTTGTATAGGTGTGTTCCACCTCTTTCCTAACACCTTTTTTTCATTTTGATTTGTATAGGTGTGTTCCATGCGCTTGGAACATAGTTTCATTCCTTGTGACACTTGTTTCTCCACTCTACTATAGAATTATTTTATTCTTTTCAAGCTTTATAATATAAAAAAGACAAAAAAAATAAAATACTAAAAAAAAAAGAAGGGGGGGGGAGATATCAAATGCCTATTGTGTCCCAGTAGCAAGTCTTGTCATCCTTGAACAAAGCGTTAGTATTGATTCTATCAGCAAGTTGGGTTCTAGTTTCAACCTTATGATTTAAGCCATGATCTCAAATTTATTACTCCTCCAATTTGGTTACTCTTCCAATCATATTGAGAATCTATTAATGGCTTCTACATTACAGATGTATTATTTATATCGTTGGTCCCTTTGTGTCAAAATATTCCCAAGTCACTATTGTGTCATGCTCACGATTCAAGGCTAGTCTCAACTTGTGTCAGCCATCCTATGGTTTCCTTGACCTCATATGTCGGTCATCCCTTATGTCAAAATGTTATCATCATGTATCACTAAAAACTAGTGTTTGTACTCGTGCTAGTGTGGAAGGTCCCCATTGACTTCTCATTGGCGGGTCATGTCTCATCAACGATATCTCATTTTCTCTAAGATATTGACCTATAGTAATATCACCCTAGACATGTTTACATCATTGACAGGTAATCTTGCATTCAATAGATGACAACTCATCATTGGTGTCTGATTGAGGGGTTTCCCATGATGTTCGACGTCAAAACATCTATTCACAATTTGGGATTTGTGTTTTACCTTGTATTACATTTCCATCATGGGTGGAAGTCCTCACCCTTTTCAATAGCTTTCATTATCGGTTGTCGCTCATGGGGTCTCCTCCCTGCGCTATTCACATCTAGTGCATGCGAGATACGTACTTGGTGGTCTGTTCTTCAAAAATTTGTCTCGGTCCCTTTTCCAATTCAAATTAGTTCTTGATATTTACTCGTGTTGGATAATGAAGGGTACACTAATGCCTCCCTCCCAATGGATATCTTCCCGTCGAATTCAATACATCATGCTCTGGGAACGAGATATAGAGACTCAGTAGTACCTTGTCGCTTGCATACATCAGTGGCAATTTCGCTCGCTATTAGACAATGGGAATACATCAATGTCTCATGTTTGATGGAATTTACAAGTTTTCAACTCGAAGACATCTATTCACACTTGATAGAATATACTAGGTACCTTGGTTCCCATTATCATCATCGACGTGTCACCTCATGTTTGTTAACGATATACATCAATGATCGGTAATCAAATTATGCCCTCCATGTTCGATTTCATATCATATATTCACATGGGTAGGACTCGTACCTTTCATTGGTTTGTATGGAAAACCTTGGGGCAATATTAGCACTCCCACATTTTTCTATTTCCCGAGTTATGCAAGTCTATACCATACATCATATGTCATTGGTATCATCGAGAGAACAATGCTCACCTTAGTTATAGTTTGATCTCTTGCTATATTATGATACATAGATCCACTATGTATATGTTTGTGGCTATGATTTCTTGATTGAATTGGATCCATTGTGTATCATTTTCGTGGCCATTATCCACTTTCATATATATCACATGGATGCATTGTGTACTCTTTTTAGTGGCCATGATTTCTACATACTCTATATGTCATGGATCCATAGTGTATATAATATGGTGGACATTTTCTATCACATTTTGAGCATGGATATGCCCATCTCAGGGAAATGTATGTTTGACGCTCTTTTTCTCTGTTTCAAGTACCTCTTTTTGACCAATGGCCGGGAACCTTGACCTTAATAGAACCTCTCTCCACTCCATTGGATATTATGATGTATTACGTCCACAAGTCCCCTTTTGACCTCACACATTAGAGGGCATATGTTTTAGCTCGAATCAACACTTCTTTGTATGTGATGACAATTGAAAAGACAAAAATTGAGTGTCACTTATCGTTCACAAATAGGACTTCTAAAGATGGAAGAGCCTATTATTTGACTCCTTGTGATGTCGTTCACCCCCGAAATGAGATCCCAAGTCATTTTCCCTTCAAAATATCAAAGTTGCAACCCTAAGTGAGCCCCATGCACCTTCTGCATAAGCAAGGTGTGTGCCACACTAGTTGCTCTTGAGAAACACATGTGCCTAAAAAAATCATCAAAAAAATAATAAATGCAAGTTATGACATTTTTGTTAGTTTAAGGCTCGGTTGTAACTCTCTAAATTGTCTGGTAACCATCTAAAACTATTTCCATCACTCATAAAAGGAGATAATATGGACCAACAAAGGGGGACACCCCATCCATAGTATCACGCTGGAGAAATATCATCACAAATCTCATTCATCCATTCCCCTTATCCCTCATTGACCCATGTCTATGAGAAACCATTCCATAAGTGTTGAGATCACTCATCTGCTGTGATCTCTACCTCAAGAACATTTGGAAGACTATTTGGTTGGAAATGGGATTGTGAAAGAATCAAGATTAGAGGAACACATTCTCAAGACTCGAAAGGTGTCAAGCAGTGAAAAGGCAGATAGTGTACTATTTCAATGTACTAATATAGATTTGACATCTTTCCCTCTCCCGAAAAAGAAGTGTTAAATGATTGATTGTTATTTCTTTGCAAAGTAATTTGTGATTAAAAAGACTATTAGTTTAATTGATTAATGTTATGTACACATTCTTGTTTGATTTTGATATATATTTATAGAAAAAATATTTTGAGGATGGGTGAATGGCATTTTGCAGGTTGGAGAAAGTCACTCAGGAGCATATTGGAAAATTTTAAGAGGATCAACAAAGACCAACCTTCATAACTGAGGTGTACTTCTTCTCTCTCATTTTTGTTCATGTGTGCATTCATTAAAGTGGAATATATTTAACCCTAGTTGAATCTTATCAACCTATCAAACTAGTCTATGAGTCAGTCTTCATTCAATTTAGTATGTTGGTGACCTCACCCTAGTCATAGAATCAAATTCCACACAACACTATTAAATTTCCTTCTAGCTAACACATTGTCCCAAATTGAAATCTATTATGCATACTATGTTATTCATAACCAGGGCTCAATATCACAATAAATTTTTTGATTTCCTTGTGAATATATTCAATCAATGGAGAAAGTGTGTTTTCAAAATCTGAATTTTTTCTCATAGATATACAAAATCAAGTAAAACTAGTTTTCTTTGCTAGGATTGTATAGAATTGTTATGAGAAAATAAATAGAGTACCTATGTCATGAATCCCCTATTATGTTTAATTCAGTGAGCTGATTGGGAATTGCTTTTAATTTCAGGGTATCAAAAACAAATTAGCATGCATATAAAGAAAGATGTTCCCAAAACCTAGAAGCTATCCCTGAAAGTCAAACGGAAAATAATTGAAGTACCTAAGGTATCTGACATTGAAATAGAATAAATGATATAATCTTTTGTTTCGGTAATTTAGTTATCCAAACCTAATATAGAGCCAGTGAAACCTATTTTTAAACATATTGAGGCTTCTTTTGGTTAACAACCTAGTTCTCCTAGTTGGTGGGGGGGGATTTTAGAAGGTTTAAATAAGATACTACCTAAACGTAATGCCTCCAAGTGATCCCGCAATTAGGAACACATATGATAATGTTCTGTGAAACATTAGAAGATCACATATCCATAATCTTGTTGTTAGAACCGCTGCATTACCCTATTCAGAGGCCATTCTATGGATAATACAACATACCAACCCTAACACTAAAATAGTCATTAATAGTAGTGGAATATGTATTGCATCTTTCCAACCTTTAGAGCTTTATAAGTGATACACTTTACCAAACAAAAATCTATTTAACAACTAATTGGGTGGAATAATTTCACAAAGGTCATGATATGAAGTATATTTTAGCTAGATGGCGGATTAAAGGAAAACAAATTCACATCAAGAAATTATGGCATGTAATTAATTACAAATTTGAGGTTTCCCTACATATATGCCATGCAAGGCATTTTTTAAGGACTCTAATATTACACTTAAGTATAGTATTCTAGGCGATTATTTTGGATTGGAAAAAACATAGATATAGATAGGTAGGCGAATATTAAATACAAAACCTAATACTGAAACGTGTAAATTTTGGCGAATATTATGATAAAAAAACATATTTTACGTAAATATAGGCAATATTAAAGACTAAAAATGACCAAATAGCGAATTTATTTTTTGAAAAAAACACAAAAAATAGCCAATTGGCGAAATTTCGCCCCTAAAAATTACCTTGATGCCATGGCTATGATGTGTATATTGTACGAACAACAAGACTCTACTTACTTCAAGAATGCTTGGGTCCCTATTATATATATCGTGGTCACATTAGGTGTAATTTTAACTTGGAAGCTATATTATGTTTTACCATGAAATTTTTTATAGAGAGTTCTCAAAGTGATAATATTGAACTCTTTCCTACCTTCTACATGGATTTTTATCTTCTAGATATAATTTGTGTAAGTAATTATTTTCCAAAAATTGGATGGAATTGGAGTCTATCATGTAGCCCAATACATGTATACTTCCATCACTTGTGGGAAAACAAATACAAAAAGGGTTAGCTCTTTAATTTGTTATCACTTATTTGCTCCTTTGTACAAGCTAGTTTTTTTGTAAGGAATTTCCCAGAATAACATAAGAAGTGTCTTTGTTAAAATAGAAGAAATTAAGTTGTATTCTTACAATTAATATATTGGACATTATGGCATAGGTAACTCAAAAACTACTAAACAAGAGGCTAAAATGATGCTTATGCTTGGGTACATATTTGCACAAGGATATTTCAGTAGACATAATCCCCAAGGTTTAGTCTCAAAACATTAAAATTTAGTATGTATTGCATGGCGTTATGCACATGAAGAGTGAGAATATGAAATTTCTGATGAAAATAATAATTCTTGGAATGAGGTTTTAGAAAGAATGAAAGTCACAGGGAAAAAAGGAAAAATAATAAATAACTTAAACCTCAATACAAGAGATTGAGAAACAAGCTGAAGAATTCAAAAGGAAAATTTTGGAGGATACGATGAAAAGAAAAGCTAAGGAACAAAATTTAAAGGAAGAACAAAAAACAAGAAGACATTATACCAAAGTTGCAAAAAAGGGTAGAGGAAATAGAGAAACTTAAATAAGATGAGGAAAAGGAAAACCAAATATTAGAAGTAGAAAAGAAAGCAAAGGAAAACCAAATATTAGAAGTAGAAAAGAAAGCAAAGGAAAACTCTAAAAAGGATAATGATAATTAGTAGTAAGGATATCATATAAATGTAGATTCTACAAATACTAAGGAATAGAGTTAGAATCTTTATCATACTATAGAAGATGTGAACATCCTTAGACATTAAACCTTAGTTTCAAGAGAAAAATATAAAGGAAATGGGAAAATGATGGAGGAAGTAATAACCCCAAATATCAATCTAGAAAATATTCTTTCATGGGGTGATAAACCAATTCCAAATCTTGTAGATGACATTGCTAAACTAGATTTGATTGTTTATTGTTCAACTAACACATGTTATTTTGATGATATTGAACTCTTAAGCAACCACTCACACAAATAGATCATATATCAACACACCGATGTTTTACGTGGTTAAAACCCTCAAAGAGGGAAACAATTCATGGTCCCAGCAAAATAGATACTTGATACAATATATTAAGTAAAGGAAAAATATTTTACGTATGAGTTTATCATGATCAATCATCGAGCAAATGACTCACCATGTTATTTAAATAGATATAATGGACTAATCAGGTGTTAAGCCACGGATCAATAGCAATTAAGATCGACATGAAGATGAACCATTGGATCACTTTATGAATACAACCCAGAAGATTTTACGCGTAGGATATTATTGGCCTACTCTCTTCAAAGATTGTATTGAGGCCATAAAAAGATGTCCTCCATGCCAACACTTCCATACAAAGAAGCGCACCCATCCTGCCTCGTTACACCCAGTTATTGCCGTGGGCCCCTTTGCAAAATGGGGCATCGATTTTATGCATTGTAAGCCTACCTCGGCTGGGGGGCATAGTTACATCATCATAGCTGTGGATTACTTCACAAAGTGGGCCGAAGCAATGCCTACATACCAAAACGACGGCAAAACCGCCGCACTCTTCATGTTCAATCACATAATAGCGCGGTTTGGAGTACCTCAGGTTATAGTTACCGATCACGGTTCTCACTTTCAGAACCATATGGTTGATGAACTGAGCGATAGATTGGGTTTTCGACATGAAAACTCAACACCTTTCTACCCGCAATCCAATGGACAGGTCAAGGCCATTAATAAGGTCTTGAAAACCATGGTCCAACGGATGGTAGGTACGCACAAGTCCAACTGGCATAATATGCTCTTTTCAGCATTATGGGCCTACAGAACCTCCGTTAAAACCGCCACAGGTTTCACTCCTTTCCAATTGGTGTATGGATTGGAGGTTGTCCTTCCTATATAGTGTGAAATTCCATCTCTACAACTCGCTGTCGAACTTCTTCCTAACACTACTTCCGAGGAAGAACGTTTCCTATACTTAGCAAAACTTGACGAGTCTCGCCGAGATGCTGCTCTTTCTAATGAAGCACACAAGAAAAGCATCAAAGCTCAATACGACAAGTTAGTTGAACCCATTATATTCAACGAGGGTGACCTGGTCGTCACATATGACCAGAAACATGATAAACTAGGAGCAGGGAAGTTTGAGTCCATGTGGAACGGAGCTTACATCGTCAAACGTGTTTTGGAAAAGGGAGCGTACGAGCTTGAAGATTATGACGGAATATCTTTGGGTGAAACCCATAATGGGCTTTATCTGAAGAGGTACTATGCCTGACCCTCTCATGCATAGATTTTCTTGTATATACTGTACATGGCGTGCTTGTGTGTTTTGTGTGGTGTGACGCACTTTTTCTAAGTGTCTTTTTAGATCTTGTTTTTGCTTCTCATACCATGTTCTGTCTGCATGTGTAGATGGAAACGTGCTATGGATTCGCGGACGGCGCCAGCCAGCATACCTGTAACCTTGCTTCGGCAGCCTGGGTACTATATTCCCCAATAGGTGAGCTCATTAGCTCAGGAGGAAGTTTCCTTGGATTCGCAACCAATAATGCCGTAGAGTATCTATCGGTAGTTGGAACCTTAACCGATGCAATTTCCTTGGGTATGAACCACATTGTCATCCACATGGATTCTCAACTGGTGGTTTCCCTTCTTAACCGGGTTTACGCTATCCGTAATCCTACCCTATTCTGTCTCTTAAGACGGGTTCGCCTCTTGGAAAGGTCGTTTGAAACCATTCAATACCTGCACATTCCACGAGAGTTAAACAGAGTTGCTGAATCGATGGCCAACTTCATTCTAGATTGGTATATCGCACACACATGATACTCATAACATGAAAAAAGCATTCACAACATGTAAATAATGAACTGTATAGAAACAAACATGTAAACAAGATCACATCATTAATTTTTGAAACACATAATGTATAAATCGCCGGACTGTCTGTATATATATATAATCTCAAAAAGGTAGTGCTGATACAAAATCTGAAGCCCAATAGCTTTCAGTAAGTCTCTACAAAATCTGAAGCTTCACAGCTTTCAGTTGTACAAAACCCGAGGCCTCTAAGCTCTTAGTACACACACAGTTACAACATGTGGCCTATCGCCTGGCCCGTACTACCCTAGGTGATCTAACAACCCTGCCCGGTTGAGTCTGGAAACAGTCCACTATTCTCGCAACCTTGCGGAGCAGGGCGTTGAAGCGCGCAGTCGATCCAACCGTGTGCACCTGCATGAGCCGTGGCACCTCATCTACCGTCGACTCAGGAACAACCAGTGTCAACCCACTCAAGTTGGCGTAGACTCTATCCATTTCCACGATGGCAACATGCACAGATGGATCTACCATCGATCCCTCTCCTCTCTCTCTCCTATTCAGAAGAGATGTCCCCACTGGTCGTATAGGCCCCACATCTGCACACACATGTCGTTCACCTGTCAGCACTATATCAAAAAAATCATAAATGCACAAAACTTAAAAAGTTCAAGGGTCATTTGTTCTTACCGAGGTCTCCCCATGCTGCTCCCTCAAGCAGCAGTAAGTCTAGGTCATCCGTGAAGTCAGTACCACTATATGGAAAGTCCTCCACCATCAGTAACTGGCCTGCCAGTCAAGTGAAGAACTCAGGAGAGAATCCGATGATAGGACCTCCACCATGTCAAGCCATCACATCGGTCCACCTGGCCATGTGTGGATCTTTGAGGTCCCTATCCTCTAGTCGCACCTGAGGATGAAAAAGGGGAACCCGTTCCAACAAGAACGAGATCACGATAGAACCATAGCCGAACTGCTTAAACTTTCCTCGCCGACACTTTGTCAGCTGAGATCGTACGTTTGCGAGGACCCCCTCGCACCAGTTGAATATCTTTGGAGACAAACAGTCTTCCGCACAAAGCATTTGTGCTTTGGTGGCTAGGTGAGGAGCTTGTCTCCCGGCCATCCTTGTAATGGTGAATAGAATGGCCCACAATGGGCGCTCCCATACATATTTAATGCAAATATTCTCGCTAGATGCACGGGTGTTGGGAACACAATGCTGTCGGATCAAATTTTCCATGGTTTGATCACTCCCATGTGATCCAGTGAGTGTCACATTGTCCCCCCTTCGGGACAAACCATTCAGAAAATAGATTTCTTCCACATCTACGTGAAGCTCATGCTCAAAAACCATGAAGTGTTGCTGGGCCGCATCCCAACATTGGAGCATGTGGATTAGTAGTGGAAGCTGGCCCTCTCATCCCCTAAATGCGGAAGAACTTGAGAAGCCCACAGTTTCTCAAAGATTCCACACAATGTGGATCATTTGCAGCTTGTTCATCATCTAGTTCATGTTCCCTTTCTCGCCATTCCAAAACCATTTTGGATGCTTGGAACCTGTCAACAGGAAGAGTTCAACAATGTTAGGACTTGCTTCACCCACTGGAAGTCCCTCTTTTGAGTTTTGTTTGAGTTTGGGGATGGACGTCGCCGTCGTCACACCCCATTTTTGCAAACAGGGCGACGTCATCACAGTCCATCTATACTCCATTAGTGATGACTCGGTCTCGTCGCAGTTCTCGAAAGGTCCAACTGCGACAAGCCAAGAGCACAATGGCCCTTCCCAAATCAAGCCAAAACCCAAAAAAATGACTGAAAATCAAAATTTTAAACCACTATGATTTTGTTGGCTGAAGTTTAGGGTTACCTGTTCCTGACGGTAGGTGAAACAGCTGATCGTAGCTCCTGGAATCGACAAAGTGAAGATCTGGCAACAAATGGCACTATTCCTCCCAAATTTGGAAAATAGAACAATGGTGACTATTTTTGGTTTTTATTTCTATTTATAGAACAAACGGAATATTCCTTTTTCAAATATTTGATGTCGTTATGCTATTTGCTATAGTTTGGATCAGTTTTATCCTATTTGAACGTTAGGTTGAATATTTGACCCAGTTTCCATGTGTGTAGGAGTTGTGAAGTGCCTTTCTACACCATTTTCATATTGGAACGTCATTTCAGGTATGAACACCCCTTGTGAGTTTTCGTCGTTTACTCATTTTTTTCATAGATTGCAATTAATGAGCTTACTCTTTGTTCTTTCTCGTGGTCTTGAAACTATGAGAATACATTACCGAGTTATGATTTATCACTTTTCGAGGCTCATTAAAATCCTACGGAAAAGGAACCCCCTCGGAGTCTATCGTTAAGCTCTTTTTAGGCTCTCGAAATACGAAAAGATTGCCAAGCGAACTTGTCGTGTTCACACTTGTAAAAGAATATGAATGGTTGTATTCTTGGTGATAGTTTGCCCCTTTTTCGGACCAGGGGGTACTAGTTACGAAAAAGGTATACTCCAACCAATCATGACAGGAAGAGTCCTCTCCCGCGTTTTTTTACCCTTTTTCGGGCGATGAGGCTAACTTTGTGAAAAAGGACCGTTGGAGTCTTCTTTAGATCTTTTCAGACTCTCTAAACATGAAATGACGACCAATTTTACCTTCTATGGACTCGTTAAACTCTTACATTGAAAGGCTCACCATGGGACGAGCCCCTCCTATCCCAAGTTCGCAAAATATTTGGGATTGGACTCATCTATGAGATGAGCTATACCGAGCATCTGGTTACCCTCATCAAGCTTGTAAAAAACACATGAGGCACTCATCGTTCATGATGGGGAAAAAAGGAAAGCTTTTGTGTTACATACCTTTTTAGTGGCAGTATATAGTCGTTCTTGAACATGTCACTCATCTGCATTTGCATACAACACTTGGATCATCCGTTTGTCTTCGAGTTCCACTTTCCTTAGTCTTGTTACTCCTTTGAGTCATTCAAAGAAAGCTTCCATCATCATTCGCATTAGGGATTGGTGTCATACTCGTCATGTCAATACTGCCAAGTCATGCCATGCCCATGTTCAACAATATGTCCATCATTTATCATCTGCAGTCAGTACACCGCCATCGTGTCGGTCTCCTCTGAGTAAGTCTTGCATGTTACTGTACCATCCGATCTACTCCATACATTTTTATCATGTTTCGTGTCGATTGATGGGGGATTCATCATGGCCCTCCTTCAATGGATTCATCCTTGTCGACTTCAACTCATCATTCGAGGATTGAATCTAGAAACCAATGAAGTATCTTGGCCCTGCATGTCTTAATGGCAGGTTACCTCGCTTTCAACATGAGTTTACATCATTGACTCTTGATTGAAAGATTTCATCTTGCGTTCGACTTCAACTCATTTATTCACGCTCGATGATATGTACTATGATACCTTGGGAATCATTGACATCAATGGTGATATCCCTCGCACTTGTTAACGGTTTTCATCAATGGCCGGTAATCAAGTGGTTTCTACCATGTTTGACGTCAAGACATTTGTAATCACATGGATAGATTCGTATCATTGTGGGTTCAGCTTGAAGACCTTGGGGAGTCATTTTTACCCAGGCTGCAATGGAGTTTGTATTGAGTTATATCACACGGATCCACATTTGTATTGGTTTTGGCTATGTTATCATCTCATCATGGATCTACGCTTGTGTCTAGTAGCCATGATTGTGTTCAGTCGATCATTACTACCATGGATTTGCATTGTATTGGTCGACAGCCATGTTGTACTTCATATGAGATTTTCAGTTCGGAGGCAGTTGTACTGCAGCAGTGTCCTTCGTCCGACAATTCTATTTCCATTTCTTCTATCAAAGCACTTCACCTGTCTATATTCAACAGCTTCATGCTTTGGGGGGCATTCTGTTACACCTAAAATCTACCCATTCTGAGAATCAGTGTATACACCCTTGAAGATATCTGGACTGAGTAAATTAACCTGGGAGGATTTGTACCCAGTTGTACCAGGTTTTGAGAGGTTGTCGCAGGTTGCACTCATGCAACATCCAACATCGCAGCTTGCTTCATTGCAAGGTGCGACGAAGTCAGTTAATGAGAAAAAATAGCTTCTTCGAGGTTATTCTCGAAACTTGCTGACTTGGGGCCTTATCCCTGACCTCTAGGGGAGTTGGTACTCGATTCCTAACACCTTGGGAGGATCCCCTATCTCTCTCCTACCATATCTCAACCTATCCTATCCATACCCTATCCACTTAGTCCTATATAAGAGAAGCTCTACTCCTCTCCAAAGGGAGGAAGTCTATGGTGTCTACATGCTGGTGAAATCACTCTTGAGAGATCTCTGCTCATCCTTGAGAGACTCAAGCTTCCTTAGGAGGAAATGACAAATGGTTTTGTTGGAGAAGGGATACAACGTTAAGCCTTGGTTGTAGTTCTATATCTCTTCTATGTACTTCCCTATTTTTATAGTAATACAAATGCTTTCCACCAATATTGTTCATGTGTGTAATTCTATTGAGTAGTTTACCTGCTTAACTGTTCACTTAGATCTCTTATTGTATAGATGCCCTTTACTTGATTATCTTGTTTCTTGTCTTGACAGGTCTTGCAGCTTGGATCTGACGACCGTGAGATGCAGAGCAACATTTAGGAGAAATGATAGTGAAGTGAAAGGTAAGACATCTAGTACTCGATCCTTAAGTAGATCTAGGAAATGCATTCGTAGCTTGTTCTATTTGTTCTAGACTCGCATTGAGCTAGGGAGATCCTGCTCGCGTCCAATCGAGTGGATTGTCTGGTAAACAATGTGAAAGTGATAAAGAAGGTCACAAGCATACTTAGACTTAGAAAGAAAAATTCCCTCTTTGATTTGTAGGACTTGGAGGCCAAGAAAATAATGCAAATGCCCCCATCCTATCATTTCAATTTTCTTATTAAGGATGAATTTCACATGGGTTAAAAGGTTATGGTCACTACCAATAAAAATAAGGACATCAACATAAATCACAAAGATGATGAGATGGTTTCCTACTTTCTTGGTATATACATTGGGGTTAGAATGGCATCTAGAAAAACCAGTGTCGAGGAGAAAGCTATCCATTTTGGCATACTAATATCAAGGAGCTTGCTTAAGGCCATAAAGAGATTTCTTAAGCGACAGACAAGCATGGAGTCATTCTCAACATATCCATGAGGTTGTTCCGTGTAAATTTATTCTTGAAAATCCACATGCAAAAAATCAGACTTTACATCCATTTGATGGACCTCCCATTTGTGTGAAGCGGAAAGGGAAAGAACAAGGTAGATGGAGTTCATTTTGGTGATAGGGGAAAATGTTTCATTGTATTCAATTCCTACAACTTGGGAAAATACTTTAGCAACTAACCTTTCCTTAAGTCTTTCAATACTTCCATCATATGCATTCTTAGTTCTATAGACCTATTTACATTTGATAAGTTTTCATCCTTTCATAAGAGGTACAAAATACCAAGTATCATTCACCATTAGGGAATGAAATTGATCATTCATTGTTGTGTCCAAATATGGACGAACATAAGCTTATGTAAATGAGGACTCTTTGAACCTTGAGCCAAAATAGAAGAGGCTCATTGGATTTGTGAATGTTTTTGACATTTA
Source organism: Larix kaempferi (assembly GCA_027924585.1). NCBI lineage: Eukaryota > Viridiplantae > Streptophyta > Pinopsida > Pinales > Pinaceae > Larix > Larix kaempferi. The sequence goes on along the minus strand of BSBM01000660.1, from coordinate 20,526,731 downwards.
TCTCTGGGATCAACAACAAGATCACCATATACTTCACATGTTGTATGGACCCATCTAGGAAGTCGTTGTGTTGGTGCAACTAGAGGGAAATTAGCATAAGGAGGTGCATCTTCATCATCATTGTCATCATAAGAATAAGACTATATAGTAGGAACACTATCGAAGAAGTTGGGAGTAGAAGATGGCACAATTTTCGAAGATGGCTCGCAAGGTGAAGATGGCACAGACATCGAATTAGACTCATAGACCAAGAGATTTTCATCAAATTTAACATGTATTGTAATTATTTCATTAGATTTTGGTTGAATAAATCTATAACCTTATACATATTTATAATATCCAAAAAAATGCACTTTTCACTCTTAGGTTGCAATCATTATCAGGTTATTTATATGCTTGTTAAATCATGTAACATTAAATTATCAACCAGGGATGTTATGAAATGAAGGCATTGTATATGCATGGGGATATTATTAACATATTATGTTTTAGTAAAAAGGAACTTCTCTCATGTTTTCTTGAAATAACTCAAAAGGAATTAATCAAATTACATAGACATTTCTAATCACTTCAATTTGTTGGTGTTAGTAGCTTCAAGAGGTCTCCTCCACAAGTTGGCTTAAAGAAGAAACAAACAATAAATTATTATTATTATTTTTTAAGACAATTTGGCCCCTTAAAGAGAACAAGTCCACCCCACAACAAAATTGAAAAAGGAAACCTGAAGAATATAAATAAAGGACACCCTTCTCATTCTCACCCCAAGCAAGTTCGCTCCACACCAAGGAAACTTGCTCAAGGAAGAAGAAGACTATTTTTTGGTTCACTATCTTTGGAGAATCTCCTTCTTTGTCTATTGGGTTTATATACATCTTATCTATGTGATCATTCTTGTATCTAGATGTTCTTTTTATTGTGAATTCAATCTCTTCGTAAGAAAGGTTAGTGGGTTTTCTTTCCTTGTGTAGAAGGGTTTCCCAAGGTAAAATATTTGTTTCTTTTTGTTTTTGTGCATGGTTATCTTCCAGTGATCCTATTTTGTTTACGATGTATATAATTAAAATATATACTGCTATATTAAAATCCAACATGGTATTATATCAATGTTGAATAGATGCCATTGTCGGAAACTAGGGCATCCAAGTTTGGACCTTTCTCCCCATACCTTTTTGTGGAGACAAATTCCAATTTGGTAAATTTTCAATTTTTGACCTAATTTTTGTCATGGTTAAGAACTAGGGCTTCTTGATTTAATCCTTTTTGGCCACTAATTGGGTTTGACCTTAGCATTATCCACCTCTCCCTAGGAGGGCGCACCTATTTGTGGAAGCAGATTTCAGATCTAATAATTTTCAATTTTGACTTATTCTCTATCGAAACCAAAAAACTAGGGCCTCCAGTTTTGAGTTGTTATGTCCACAGAATTGACCAAAAAATAGTGGTTTGAAAATATCATAAGGAGGGTGAATCTTTCCTTGGGATTAGATTTCTCATTTTCCAAACTTCAATTTTGACCTAGCTCCTGCTAGGGTTTCTAAATCAAATTTCAGATCTCAACTTGTAGTCATAATGAACAGTATGAAAGTCGAAGATAGACTCGATGGGGCTTCCAACTTCAACTCATGGAAGTCTAGGGTAATCATCATCTTGGAAAAAGAATGATTCTAAGGCAAGAAGGATTCTGATAGACGTTGTTAAATATCACTTGATACCTCAAATATCTCAGAAGAAGACAACCAAAGGAATGTGTGATGCCTTGAAGAAACTATTTGAGAACAATAATGTCAACAAAGCACTTAATTTAAGACAACAACTATCCAATGTCCATATGACTAGAGTAGACTCAGTTGCATCTCACTTCATGAAGATCACTGAGCTGGAAGATCAGTTGGGCACCATTGGAGAAATAATTGAAGACAGAGAACTTGTCATGATGACCCTCAATGGTCTTCCCCATTATTGGGAACCATTCTTTCAGAGCCTTAGTGGGTGATCTAAATTGCCCAAGTTTGATCGATTATGGGTGGATTGTACTCAGGAAGAAACTAGACTTGCAACCAAATACTGTAGGCATGGTTCTCAACATGAAGAAATCCAATCCCTTGCCACACATGCTAAAAGAGGAAGAGGAAGGGGAAGGAATATTCATGGCATAAAATATAAAGCTAAAGGATCAGGTCCAATTCCATAATAGGAAAACAAGAAGGATATTTCACATATCTAGTGCTTCAAATGTGAGAAGTATGGTCACTATGCCAGACAGTGTCCCTTATCGAAGAAAATAAAGCAACATGCTTCAACCACTAATGTTGATGAAGAGACTCAACTAAAAAGGTCAAAGAATGCAACCGATGATCTTGAGGAAAGTACAGAAGATCGTCGAAAGGAGTGATTCTTCTAGTACACTCTATGAGTGCACCAATGAATACAATATCTAGATGATGTGATTTTCATTGGTGATGTATGAATATCTAGGTCGCAGAAGGAAGATGAAGATCTGAGGACTCCCATGATTTATACAAGGAGGCGGAGATCAAGAGGGAGCCAACCAAATGACAAAACATAAGTATTTCTATTAGCACATATTTGAAGAATATGTTCTTATCTTTTTTCATAACATTTGTTTGCATTTCTGTATTCCCGGAATCAGGAAGTGTGTTATAACATAGTATGTTATGCATTTATATGACTGGGATTGATGAGTAGTGTACATGTGATGTCAAGAAGCCCATATTGTTGCACAACATTATATGAGCCCTTGATGGAGCTAGTCTAGGATGAAACCTCTTTGCTAACATGTTGGGATTAGTGCACGTTGTTGATAGTATGTTCTGGTGGAGATGGAAGGCATCCAGATAGCCACCACATGTGTTTAGGATATGAATGGGTGATTTGTTGAACCAATGGCTAAGTTCTTACGTAATTGTGTGAACTATCTCCATTGCATTGAAATGTCAATATGATTTTATTGAACTTCATAATTATGCAATGTTGCTAACTATTTGACTGAATTTGACTTGTAGGAAAGACCATATGATATGGACTACAAGATAAGTATAATGAAACTTATTATGAAGGACAAGTGATGGCTGTGAATTCGTCCTGGTTGTAGATCATTTTGGATGCTCAAAACTAGGAGGATTTTAGGAGCATGGCTCTCATCTCAGGTTCAAGAATAGGTAGCGGGATGGATTCCGTGACAACGGTAGAATTTAAAATGGATGTGATGATTGAAGAACAAGTGATGATTTTTCAACAGTGATAGTAGATATACATGGATCTAGTGCATCTAGCCAAAGGATCTCATATGGAGATTGACGATTGAGAGCAAGAGGCTCCAACGAATTTCAGTCTCTCTACTATAGATGTTTAGTATTTCGATAATCATGAGGAGCAGTTGGATTCCAGTTGGAGTCATGGCAGACTCTAGAAGTGGTTAGAGCATTACTTGGACCTAAATGGATAACTATCTAAGACAAGAACTACCTAGTTGATCTCTGAGGAGGTATGCATATGTTCAGTTAGAGAAGTGGCTCAAGATTCAACATGTGCAGGTGGCACAAATTACTGATGATGATACCTTGATCATAATTTTTTTCCCCACCAAGACAGAGAGATTCATTTAAATATGTAGAGGGAGTTATCCTCTGAGTTCAAGATGAAGGAACTTGGCCTAATACACTATTTCTTGGGATTAGAGGTGTAGAAGAGACATGATGAGATCTTCCTGAGTCAAGGGAAGTATACTATTGATGTCCCGAGGATATTTGGGATGATGGACTATAATTCCATGGCTATACCTATGGTTACAAATCTGAAGAAGTTGCATGACTCATCTTTCGAGTCAAATTTGGTAGATCCTACCATGAAGAGACAACTGGTCGGGTCATTGGTGTATCTGGATAAATCCAGACCTGATATTTGCATTACACTCCCATGGGAAGTTGTGTAGAGCTAGTGTTCAAGATGCAGTTCAGATTGGAATCCAAGGTGACACCTCGTATAGGTTGATGGACTAACCAGTAAGCAGCTCCAGAGGGAGAGTGTGATGAAAAGTTGCAGAGAGATTATGTAGCACAATTCCAGAGGGAGTCTGGAGTGATATATAGTGTCATAGAGAGAGTGAGAGGCTCATCTCAGTATACTCACTTGATGAGAGATGGCATTGATGGAGGAGAAACAGTGTCCAGTGGTGCAACTTGCAGTGGTATGCTATGGTGTATAGGGGAGTAGTCCAGATCCTGTATATTCCTACAGATGATCAAATTGATGACATTCTCACCCATCCTAATCCCAAGGAAAATTTTGTGTACTTCCGAGACAGGCTTGGAGTGGTAGAGAATGTCTCCCTCATTGAGAGGGAGTTCGCAACATTGGTGTGACATTCTCCCTATTCGACTAGATGATTCGTATCATAATCTATTCATTATCATCTCGGATTGATTGAACTCTCATATATATAACAATTAAAACCCAAGAGAATGAGCGTTAAAGGATTGTAGTAAATACCCTCTTTTACGACTTGCAAACTACCACAATAATTCAATGTTAAGTCCAAGCCTGGCATAGGAGGAGGACATCGATTTGTCATAATTAATTTCATGACAATTTGCATGAAATTATGTATCATTTTTTGAATTCCGTTCTAGACACAAATTGGAACGCCTTCCTGTGGCAAGGCATTAACTGTAGTTTTGACCAAGGGATGTTGTTTTCCTTGTTTAGTATAGATTTGGTTTGACAAGTGCCTAACCATATCAAGGACCTTGTGGAAAAAAACCATGTGGCATATTTTTGTCTGAGCTGGTGTTGATATGCTAAATAACAAATGGTTACAAGAACCTACATAGTGGTTACAAGATCCAAGATTCTTGTAATCATCATAAGTAAAGTGTAATTATCATTAGCAAAACATTTTCAAATCCATTAAGTCATCAAAAATAGGAAATCTTGTGAGAAATGAACAACATTAATACCTTGTAAAATCATAAGTATGATATCAAAATGGTAATATGATGGTGGAAATGGAGGATTAGGGTGTCAATAAGGGTATATATGATAGTGAAAATGTATTGAAACTAGATACTTCCAATGCATTCCATTTTTAATCGGGAATGTGAGCCCATGCTTCACTGCCAAACACACAAAAGTGGATGACATATGGTTTAATGTTACTCCAAACTTTTTCCAATGGTATATCTTTTAGATCCTTGGTAGGAATGCGATTGACAATTTAATTGGCACAATTAATGGATTCGGCCCAAAATTGAAGAATTAATCCCTTACATTGGATCATACAATTAGCTATTTTTTTTAATGTGTGATTCTTTCTCTCAGCAACACCATTTTGTTGTGGTGTATGGAACAATATATTGCATTTGAATTTCTTGTGTAGTGCAGTAATTTGTAAATTTATTGTTTACATATTCACCTCCATTATCTATTCTTAACCTTTGTATTTGAAGTCCATATTATTTTTCTACAAGGGCCTTGGAGGCCAAGAACTTGTCAAAAACTTCACTCTTAAGTTTTACGAAGTAAACCCAAGTGTGTTTGGAGAATTCGTCAATGAAAGTTAAGAAATATTTGAAGCCAAAAAAAAGACGAAAAAGGAAGTGGATCACACAAATCACTGTGAACAAGCTGCAAGGCTGATGAGGCATTCCAAGAGGCACATTTTTTAAAATTGCCCTGATGATGTTTGTTGAGAACACACCTAGGGAAAACACCATCTCAGCAAAAAACAAGAGGAAGATTGATCACCATTTTCTGATTACATAGTTTTTTCAATGAACGATAGTTTAAATGATCAAATTGCTCGTTTCAAAGTTTGCTAAAATAATTGCTATGAGAAATAAAAACTGAGGGAAAAAGGTGATGACCCAACGTTGTTGAATTTGTGTAGCCTATTAAATATCATCAACAATTCTAGTTGCTAGGAAATGCTTAGGATCTTTGAAATCCTTGATTACAACTTGGTGAGGTGTAAACTCTATAGTATTACCTTCACCAGAATGAGTGATTTGAAGACTGAAAACAAATTGTAGGAAATTCTTGGAACACATAATACATCATTAAATTGGCCATAATTTAGTTGAAATATGTCAAATCCTACAACATTAAGAGATCTATCATCACCAACAAATATTTATTTGTTGTTACTTTTATTTTGAGTAGAAAATTTGGCTTTATCCTTAGCCATATGATAAAATTCTCTAGGATCAATGAACCACTCATTAGAAGAGTAAAAAGAATAATATGCATTGAAGGAAAAACCAGAAGGAAAGTGCATGTCCATGAGAAGTAGAGTCAGAATAAGAATCAAGGTTGATGTTGTGCTTCTTCATTGTTGCTTCCAAGACTAACATCTTCTTGAAACACTTAGATTCCACATGGTCATATTTATTTCAAATATTGCAATGGTGCTTATTACCTTTTGATTTGGTTCCTTTGTCACTGTTGGAAGGATGATTTGGTTAAGATGGTTCAACATCCTTATTTTGCTTATTTTTGCGACGATGTTGCTTCTTAGGTTGCTTTGACTTATTCTTTTGTTGTGCCACTAAGGATTTTCGAGATGTAACGACGGTGTTGAGCACTCCAATATATGTAAGAGATTATATTTCTCTTGAATCAAAGAATCACAAAAGGATTCAAGCATGGGGTCTTTATAAGTAGACCCCATAGATTTTTTGTTGGAGTAAAAAGTAGATAAAAATAGAATAAGCAGGACCAAGCTTAGAAATAGTATGATAAATACATTGTTTTTTTCTGGCTTTTTTATGTTACATTATTCAACTAAAAGTCTTATGGTTTTTTACAATTTAGATAGTCTTGAATACAAGAGAAATTGCTTGGATTTAAAGTCACCAATTGAGTTTCAAGTTAGTGACATTGAATCTCATTATGTTTACCAAATACAATTTCTAACCTTTCACAAGCCTCATATGGTTCGTCAATTCCTTGAAGGTGGAATCACAACTCATTAAATATGGACATACCGATTAAGCCATGATCTTCGTCACTTTTACCATCCCATTTTATTTTCTTATCAGCATTAGTGGGGGTAGTTTCATTTCCCAAGTTAATACAATAAATTCCCCTACTTCGTATGACATCCTCCATACGGGATCTCCATGAGAAGTAGTTGGTACTAGTAAGTAGAATATCACTTGAAGTGACCATATTATAATATCAAAGTAATAAGCCTTCAAATATAGAAATTGATGGTCTAGATGGGAAGATCTTGAAAAAATAGGTAGTTAAAAAAATGGCATTGAAAATGGACTCTAGATGTCAAAGTTATGCCCTTTTGAAGATAGGCATAAAAGGAAACATGGATCCATGTGGAATGCAAAGGTTGATCCACGTGGTAATGGGAGAAAAAATATAGTAAATAATGTTAGTTTTTCAACATTTAATTCAATAGATCTAGGATCATAACTGAAAGAACAACATGTACATCATATCAAGCATAAGAGACAAGAGACAAGAGACACAAAACATTTCACCGGGGAAAACCAAGAAGGTGAAAAACCCCGCAAATTACTCAGAGATAGAATAAGCACTAATACAAGGATCACGATGATCAAACCCAAGAGATAGATATCTTCAACAGCATACTCCTCCTCTCTCTAACTAATGCGAAGTGAGTGAATGAGAGAATGTGTAAAATGAGAGAGACACACTCTCTATTTATACACTACTTCACTTGTCTTTTAACTCTAACTAGGTCGGCCCCAACTTAACCACTTAACATAATGTTGACTGGGCCGACCCCCACTAGGGTGGTCTAATAACCCTTTAACCCACATGACTCATACAGGACCGACCCCATCAAGGTGGTCTAATAAACCATGAATTATAAGTTACGACAATTACAATATAACTTGTGACACTTGCAAGTACAACTGACGACACTTCCAATCGGAGGAATAATACATCTCCATTGGGGATACAATAAAGTACAAATACAATATACAAGTGAATATCTTCCGAAGTTACAAATACATCAACACTCCCTCTTAACTAGGAAGGTATTCTCTTGACACAAGTCATCAATACGTATCGGCACAAGTCTTCAATTCTGGATTTGGATCATCGTCACTGGATCACGGAGCATCATCGTCACTGCTGTTGTACTCGTCATCTCGATCTCTGGGCTATCTCTCAATTCTTCTTGTCATAGGAAGTTCTACAAAGCCAACCCTTTTTCATGCTGGTTGTAGGCCTAGCCTCATGCAGGTGTGAGCTGGCCAACCTATGGAATCCTCAGGACTGATTACGTGCGTCACAAAACCTCGAAAGAGCATCCCAGGACTGATTACGAGCTTACTGCTCAACCTATCGAATATCCCAGGGAAATATTATATGTGACCACCACAAAACCTTAAAAGAGTGGCCCAGGAACGTTTATGTGCATAGCACGACTGACAAGAACTCTAAAGAGAATCCCAGGAACATTTATGTGCCTAACCATGACCGGCAAGATCTCCAGGATTGATTACATGTGGTATGGAAAAACCTCAAAAGAGCATCCCAGGACTGATTACGAGCATACATCTCAACCTATTGGATCTTCCAGGGAAACATTATATGCCATAGGACAAAACCTCGAAAGAGCATCCTAGGATCCTTTATGTGCCTAAGCACGACCGCCAAGATCTCCTAGGGAAAAATTATATGTCCTCCTAAGCAAAACCTTGAAAGAGCATTTTCCAGATTTCCCAGGGAGCTATTATATGCCATAGGAAAAACCTCGCAAGAGTATATGCAAATATCCCAGGGCAAGATTATATGCTTATCGCACAACCTGTCCACGGCCATAGAGTACCAACCTGATACTCATGATCCATCTGATCATCCTCTCACAAAGCATCATCCTGATGCTCATGATCATACTGATCATCATCATACTGTACATCATCACATGATAATCCTGATCATCGTCACAGCATGGTCCTGATGCATGTCATCATCGCATGATCATCCTGATCATCATCACAGCATAGTCCTGATGCATGTCATCATCGCATGTTCATCTTGATCATCATCACAATGTCGTCCTTATGCATATCATCTGGAGCATCTTCCTGATGCTCATCACACATGATCATCCTGATCATCATACATAGCAGCAGCCTGAGCATCATCCTAATTCCCATCAAACAACGCTTACATCCACAACCATGGGAAGGATCCTCCTACCACCATGCTTGGAATGGCTCAAGCAAATGTGTCCCATTACTTCTTCCTCAAAGTATCTTCTATCTAAAGAACACCAAGCCTCTCTCTGAAGTACTCAAACTTCACTCTGGCTAGTGGTTTGGTCAACACATCTGCAATCTGCTCATCTGTCACAACATACAGGAGATTCACTGCTCCTCTCTGCACTATATCCCTGATATAGTGATATTTGAGCTCGATGTGCTTCGACCTGTCATGGAACACCGGGTTATCAAACAACTTCACACAAATCTGGTTTTCACAAAATATACAGGTAGCATCCAACAGGAGATCAAATAAATCAGACAGTAGCTTCCTTAGCCATACTGCCTCACAATTAGCCAAACAAGCTACGATATACTCTACTTCAGTTGTACTCAGTGCTACACAAGACCGGTTCTTGCTAAACCAAGAGATCACACCTGATCCCATATTGAAGCAGCACCCCGAAGTGCTCTTCCTATCTGTAGCACTTCCTACCCAATCTGAATCAACATAACCCTCCAAGTTAAAATTTTGATTCGCATCCTACTTGAGCCCATAATCAACCGTACCCTTCAGGTACCTCAGAATATGCTTTACAACAATCAGGTGAACATGTCTAGGATCCATCAGGAACTGGATCAAGTGTTCACTGCAAAGCAAATATCTGGTCTCGTGTTCGTCAGGTACATCAAGGACCCAATCATATGACGATACACCTTGACATCAAACGACTTAGATGAAGCATCACACATAAGCTTCAAGTTCGATGCCATAGGTGTGGCCATGGCCTTGCGGTCCATCATCCCGAACCGCTTCAAGATCTCTACTGCATACTTCCCTTGTCCAAGGAATATTCCATCTGCATTTTGCCACACCTCCATACCTAGAAGGTAATGCATCATACCCAAGTCCTTCATCTCGAACTCGGCAGCAATCTTCCTCTTCGTGTTGACAATCAATCTATCATCACCTGTCACAAACAGGTCATCCACTTACAATAGGAGTATCACAGGACTTCCTTCCTCAACATTGTGGTAAAGGTTGGAATCCGCTTTACTCTTGGTAAATCCCAAATTGGATAGAAAGCTATATATCCTATCGTACCATGTCATAGGTGCTTGCTTCAAGCCGTACAAGGCTTTCTTCAATTTGCATACATATGAATCCCTATCATGTGTCTCAAAACTGAGTGGTTGCTCCACATACACTTCCTCTTCGACTACACCATTCAAGAAAGCTGTCTTGACATCCATCTGGTGTATCTTCCACTTCATCACTGCAGCCGGAGCAAGTACTGTTCTGATGAAAGTGTACCGATTTATAGGAGCAAAAGTCTCTTCATAATCTATTCCTTCTTTCTGGGAGAAGCCACGAGCTACAAACCTCGCCTTGTATTTCTCTATGCTACCATTTGCAGCATGCTTGATCTTATAGATCCACTTGGAAGTCACAACAGACTTCCCTTCTGGTCTTGGGACCACATCCCAAACATCATTCTTCATGATCCACTGATATTCCTCGAGCATGGCATTCTTCCATTATTGCATCCCGAATCCTAGGAACTTCAGATTCTTCAATATCTTCAATAGATAGTTTTCTTTGAATTTAATTGCTGGAACAAATGTTGTAGTTCGTCTTTTGTAGGTGATTGTACATGATATTTGCATGATTAGAAACATCTCATAGTTTTCAGAACAAAAACTTACACGTAAAGACATGTCATAAATTCATGCAATTATCTTAACCAATGCTTCAATACAGCATTTATCTGTATCCCTTAAATTTCTAGATGTCGGCCATCTCTACCAAAACATTGTTAAGAGTTTGCACTACTCCCAACATGTCAGCAAAGAGGTTTCATTCTAGATAAGTAGAAATGGAATGTTGTACAGTGCCATAGGCCACTTACCCATCACATGCATATTAGTAGTATCTTGTTCATTAATGCAACTTTTCTATTATGCATAATATACATCCTAAATGTACATGACTTAACAACATCATTTAAGTAATAAGAATTGACAATTCAAATACTTATCTTTGTTTGCTTGTTGGGTGGACTCCCTCTTAATCTTTGCTTCCTGGATTACCTGTCCTTGAACTTATATTCATCCTGGACCACTATGCATGCTTAAGTGTGTACTGGTGTCATGATTGTGTCATCCTCAAGATCTCATACATAATTATACATTCATTAGTATAATCTCAATACTATCAAAACATTATGATTCTAAATAATCTTAAATATGTATGGTCATGATCATTTCATACATAGGTAATAAGCATTAGTATTCAAGGTTTTCAGGGAAGACTTCTTTTACTAATGCATAGTCTTATTTGACCATAGGACTCTTCTGGTTAGTCATATCATCAATTAAAGTAAGAAACATAATATGCATAAACCCTTGATTACTTAACTTCAAGAATAATCATACAAAAGTATAAGATCCTAACACAAGGTAGGATTCTAACTTGATATAGGAAAAACATACTTGGTTATCATGTTTGCTAGTTATGTCTAACATACCCACATAATGTCTTCTTGTTCTCTTCAATGACTTGTGCTAGTAACCTACATAACTCATAAGTTAACCATTGTAGCCAAAATTAGACATACCTCGTAAGTGGAGCTTCTATGTGATCCATGACTATGGATGAGTCTTTGTCTTCATGTCACCATGGTCATATGTTCTTTATCTAGAACTATATTTGTCTTTCTTGATGTACCCTTCATGTTAGTGGACAACATCATCCTCATAAAACACCATAGTGCATTAGTACAATCATAAGTGTCATAACCCTAATCAATGAATATCTTCTATCATTCACATGCATTCATACCTTTTACTAAGGTGATAAGACAAGTCTAAAATTAATCAAGATTGTACTAACCTCAATGAAGACAAACATATCATCATGAACAGATTTCAAAACATACCTATAAGTCATACCTGTCAGATTGCTTGTAGTCTTCTTATGTAAGGCCTTGGCCTCATCTCCCTCTAGAACTGGAACTTCTTCACTTATGCAGGTGTCCAATCCATTCTCTTCTAGGATTAACCCAATCCACTTGATTTGCAGAAACTAGATCTGGAGTTGGATTAGGGTTTGTCAAAGAAACCCTAAAAATTAAAACTTTGAATTTCAAACTTCTGATTGGATGAAAAGATGTGCCTTGCTGAGCTGATCAAGCTGGTATACTTCAATTTTGAAAACTGCAAAATTTGACCCTTCAAAATTGTCTTTGAAACTTTCGGATCTTTTGGACAGGATCCCGAACTAGGGTTTGATAAAACCTAGTATTCTGCCCAACCAAAAAGTTCAATCTTGCACCCTAAGCTTCAATTTTTCTGAGGATCTTCCAGCCGTGGTCTCAGATTCCAAAAATTTCAAATTTTGCAGAAAACCCTAATTTTCCACCTTTCCAATCAAAATCCCGAACTAGGGTTTGATGATGCCCGGGGTTCTACCCAACCAAAAACTTTGATCTTGGTCTCTAAATTTCAATTTTTTTGAGGAGAGAAATCCTATGCTGAGACCACTCCAAAATTCCACTTCTGTCAAAAGCCCTAATTTCCCACAACAATGATAAGCCAAAAATGAGAATGCTCAGAATCCAATTCTATTTCATAGAAATATGTGTCTTATTGTTTCCGGTGCATCTCTGAAATTACGAATCCACAGGGTATGAAACTTCCTCCTATGGTATCTTGAACTGTCTTATTTCCAACCCCATAGGTCTGACCTCAAATGGATTCTCTGAGAGAGAGAGATATGCCAAATGTCACAACGTGACCTATTTATGGGATGGAACAGTATAGCGAACTTGTACGACGTTCCACGTGTCACTGTTTCAACTTCAACATTTGAAAAGAGGACCTGTGAAACTGCAGTCCATGCTCTTACTATCACTTTTTACATAATTTCATTTGGAGCTTCCTAGCCCAAGTTGTGACCTTTTTTCCTAAGTCACCTGTTTATGATTGAGATCTGGAAGAGGCAGAAACCCTATATTGTACGGATCATAAAACAGAAAGTACATCGAATTAGATGTTTTTCTTCGGACACAAGGTACATGGGGACGTCATCTATGACTTGTAGAAGTTTCAGAACCTGAAACTTTTCCAAATTGGATTTATAGCGAAAGTTCCACGATGACTGGTTTTTGCTATATCAAGCCCTAGCTTCCAATTTGTCGCAAGTGCAACAAGTGTCATAAATGCCATACCATGCCTTCCTTCAGGCTAGCTCTGATACCATGTTATTTTTTCAACATTTAATTCAATAGATCTAGGATCTTAACTAAAAGAACAACATGTACAACATATCAAGCATAAGAGACAAGAGACAAGAGACACAAAACATTTCACCAAGGAAAAACAAGAAGGTGAAAAACCCCGCAACTTCCTCAGAGATAGCATAAGCACTAATACAAGGATCACGATGATCAAACCCAAGAGATAGATATCTTCAGCAACATACTCCTCCTCCACTTGTGTGCACTCCTCCTCTCTCTCACTAATGCGAAGTGAGTGAATGAGAGAATGTGCAAAATGAGAGAGACACACTCTCTATTTATACACTACTTCACTTGTCTTTTAACTCTAACTAGGTCAGCCCCAACTTAACCACTTAACATAATGTTGACTTGGTCGACCCCCACTAGGGTGGTCTAATAACCCTTTAACCCACATGACTCATACAGGGCCGACCCCATCAAGGTGATCTAATAACCTATCAAGTATAAGTTACGACACTTACAATATAACTTGCGACACTTGCAAGTACAACTGACGACACTTCCAATCGGAGGAATAATACATCTCCATTGGGGATACAATAAAGTACAAATACAATATACAAGTGAATATCTTCCGAAGTTACAAATACATCAACAAATAAATCCCCCTTACTAACTTTACCTATAAGCTCACTTTTACAAATGAGTTTAAAATAAGTGATTACTTTTAAAAAAAAAGTGCGAAGCACTTTTACAATGTAGTTACTTTATGAATTAAAAGTTACATGAACTTTTGCAAAAGGTAACAATAGGAAGGACTTGAACCCAATACCTCTTTCTTATTAAAGTATATTTCAAGCAAGTGAGTTAACAAAAAGATTATGCAATACAATGGAGGAGAACATGTTGTTGTTGTTGTTGGAGAGCGTGTCTACCCAAAAAAACTTGCTTTTTGGACTGCAAGCCACTTTATACAACCACACAAAAACAAAAAACAAAATTCTGAAACCAATATTTCTTATATTTGGGGTTAGTCCTTGGTTAGCTTACCTGGAAAATGTAAGTTTTCTCATTGTTTTTGGTTTATTGAGTTCGCACAAAGCACACATCAAAGAGGATATGTAGTCAAGAAAACCATTTCTGCTCTATTTATGATTTATCGAGTTCGCGAAGAGCACACAACAAAGAGCATACATAGACCGAAAAGGTAACAACTGGGAATACAAACCTAAAACCAAGCTAAAATATGAAAGAATGTGAGAAATATTTTTAAATTTCTTGTAAATGTAAATTGTATACCTCTGGATATGGTAAAATGGTTGTATCAAGAAAACTGAAATATTTTTTGTTGATGTATTTGTAACTTCGGAATGTATTTCATATATGTATATTGTATTCCTATAGAGATGTTATTATTCCTCTATACGAAAGTGTTTGTATTCCTATAGAGATGTTATTATTCCTCTATACAGAAGTGTCGTCATTTATATTGTAAGTGTTGTAACTTATACTTGATGGATTATTAGACCACCTTGTTCGGGTCGGCCCTGTATAAGTCATGTGGGTTAAAGGGTTATTAGACCACCCTATTGGGGGTCGGCCCTGTCAGCATTATGTTATGTGGTTAAATTAAGGCCGACCTAGTAAAGGTTATTACGCAAGTCAAGTCAAGTATAAATAGAATGTGGGAGGCACTCTATTTGATCATTCACTTTTCACTCACACACTCATTGGAGAGTGGCACACTAGTGGAGGAGGAGAAGTTGTTGCTAGGAGGACTATCTCTTGTACTTGGTTTGTATCATTGCTCTATCTATCTCCGAGGAATTTGCAGGGTTTTTCACCTTCTTGGTTTTCCTCGATGAAACTCTGTGTCTCTTGTGTGCTTGCATTATTGTGTCCATGATTGATATGATGTACATGTTATTCTCTCAGTTAAGATCATAGATCAGATTAAAATTTATGAAAAACTGACATGGTATCAGAGCTATCCTGAAAGAATGCATGATATGGCATTTATGACACTTGTTGCACTTGCGAAGCTAGGGCTTGATATAGAAAAAACCAATCGTCATAGAAATTTCGCTATAAATCCATTTCGGCGAGGTTTCAGGATCTAAAAATCTTATAGGTTGAATATAAGATCCCCATGTACTTTGTGTCCGAAGGAGAACCTCTAATTTGTTGTACTTTCATATTTATGATCTGTACAATATAGGGTTTTTGCCTCTTCCAGATCTCAATCATAAACATGTGACCTTGGAAAAAAGGTCACAACTTGGGCTAGGAAGCTCCAAATGAAATTTCGTAAAAAGCGGCAGGTAGGGAACATACTATACTTTCACAGGTATGATTTCCAAATGCTGAAATTGAACCAATGACACGTGGCATTCTGTACAAGTTCGCTCTCCTGTTTTATCCCATAAACAGGTCACGTTGCGACACTTGGCATAACTCTCTCTCAGAGAATCCATTTGAAGTCAGACCTATGAGGTTGGAAAGATAATAGGTCAGGATACCACAGACATGATTTTCAGACCCTGTAGATCTAAAATTTTGGATTTACACCAGAAACAATCGGGTGCATATTTCTGTCAAAACAGAATTGGATTTTGAGCACCTTCATTCATGGCTCCGGGAATTTAGGGTTTCAAAGAATGTTGGAATTTTTTGTATCGAATACCACGGCTGGATGCTCCTCATCAAAATTGAAATTTAGAGACCAAGATCAAATTTTTTGGTTGGGCAGAATGTCGGGCTTGATCAAACCCTAGTTCAGGACTTTGATTGGAAAAGTGAAAAATTAGGGCTTTTGCAAAAATGGGAATTTTTGAAATCTGTGACCATAGCTGGAAACTCCTTGGAAAAATAGAAGTTTAGAGCTTTGGATCAAACTATTTGGTTTGGTGAAGCTCCGGGAAACTCAAACCCTAATTCAGGGCCCTCCCTAGTGAATCAGAAAGATTGAAAAGCAAATTTGAGGGGTGAAACTTTGCAGTTTTCAAATTCTGAGTATACCAGGTTGATCAGCTCATCAAGGCGCATCTTTCTATCCTTTCAGAAGTTTGAAATTCAAAGTTTGAATTTTTAGGGTTTCCCTGACAAACCCTAATCCAGCTCCAGATCCAGTTTCTATAAATCAAGTGGATTGGGTTAATCCTAGAAGAGAATGGATTGGTCGCCTACATAAGTGAAGAAGTTCCTATTTCAGAGGGAGATGAGGCTAAGGCCTTACATAAGAAGATTACAAGCAATATCGACAAGTATGACTTATCCAGGTATGTTTCGAGATTTGTTCATGATATTTTATGGTATGTTTGTCTTCATTAAGGTTAGTACAACCTTGATTAACTTTAGACTTGTCATATCACCTTAATAAAATTATGAATGCAGATATTCATTAATTAGGGTTTTGACACTTATGATTGTACTAATGCATTGTGGTTTTGTATGAGGTTGATGTTGTCCACTAACATGAAAGGTACATCAAGAAAGACAAATCATGTTCTAGTTCAAGAACATATGACCATGGTGACATGAAGACAAAGATTCATCCATTGTCATGGATCACATAGAAGCTCTACTTACAAGGTATGTATAATTGGTTCTACAATGCTTAACCTATGAGATATGCAGGTTACTAGCACAAGTCATTGAAGAGAACAAGAAGACATTGCTAGACATAACTAGCAAATATGATAACCAAGTATGTTTTTCCTATATCAAGTTAGAATCCTACCTTGTGTTAGGATCTTATACTATTGTATGGTTGATAATGATTATTCATGAAGTTATAAATGTAAGTAATCAATAATCATTACATTTATATGATTATGTCTCTTACCTTGATTGATGATAGGACTAACTAGAAAAGTCCTTTTGGTCAAATAAAGAATATGCATGAGTAAAAGAAGTATTCCCTGAAACCTTGAATACTAATGTTTATTATTTGTGTTTGAAATGTTCATGACTATACATGTTTAAGATTATTGTGTTTTGATAGTATTGAGATTATACTAATGAATGTATGTATGAGACCTCAAGGATAACACAATGATGATAATAGTAAGTATGCATAAGTGATCGAGGATGGATATAAGTTCAAGGACAGGTAATCCAGGAAGCAAAGATCAAGAGTGAGCACACTCCAATAGTTCCTGCAAGGAAGCAAATATTGAGAGGGAGTCCACCCTACAAACCAAACAAAGATAAGTATTTGAATTGTCATTTCTTGCATATTTGTTTGTTTAAATAATATTGATGTACATATTCCTATACTTAGGGTGTGTATTATGCATATTAGAATAATTGCATTAATGAACAATATAATACTAATATGCATATGATGGGTAAGTGGCCTATGGCACTGTACAACATTCCATTGCTACTTATCTAGAATGAAACCACTTTGCTGACATGTTGGGAGTTGTGCACACTCTTAACAATGTTCTGGTAGAGATTGGAAGGCATCTAGAAAGTTACGGGATATGGATAAATGTTGTATTGAAGCATTGGCTAAGATAATTGCATGACTGTATGACATATTTATTTATGTGTAAGAATTTGTTCTGAAAACTATGAGATGTTTCTAATCATGCAATTTAACTTGTTTTGTAGGAAAGATCATATACCATCACCTACAAAAGAAGGACTACAACATTTGTTCAGCAACAAAGTTATCTATTGAAGATATTGAAGATATTGAAGTTCCCAGGATTCAGGAAGAATGCCATGATCAAGGAATACTAGTTGATCATGAAGAATGATGTTTGGGATGTGGTCCCAAGACCTGAAGGGAAGTCTGTTGTGACTTCCAAGTGGATCGATAAGATCAAGCATGCTGCAGATGGTAGCATAGAGAAATACAAAGCGAGGTTTGTAGCTTGTGGCTTCTCCGAGAAAGAGGGAATAGACTATGAAGAGACTTTTGCTCCTGTAGTCAGATACACTTCCATCAGATTAGTACTTGCTCTGGCTGCAGTGATGAAGTGGAAGATACACCAGATGGATGTGAAGATAGCCTTCTTGAATGGTGTAGTCGAGGAGGAAATGTATGTGGAGCAACCACTTGGTTTTGAGACACATGACATGAAGTCATATGTGTGCAGGTTGAAGAAAGTCTTGAATGGCTTGAAGCAAGATCCTAGGACTTGGTATGGTAGGATAGACAGCTTTCTATCCAGTTTGGGTTTTACTAAGAGTAAAGCAGATTCCAACCTTTACTACAAGGTTGAGGAAGGAAATCTTATGATACTCTTATTGTATGTGGATGACCTGTTTGTAATAGGAGAGGATAGATTGATTTCCAACACGAAGAGGAAGCTTGCTACCGAGTTTGAGATGAAGGACTTGGAGATGATGCACTATTTCCTAGGCATGGAGGTGTGGCAGAGCACAGATGGAATCTTCCTTGGATAAGGGAAGTATGCAGTAGATATCCTGAAGAGGTTCGAGATGATGGACTGCAAGGCCATGGCCACACCTATGGCATCGAACCTGAAGCTTATGTGTGATGCTTCATCTGAGCCGGTTGATGTCACTATGTATCATCATATGATTGGGTCCTTGATGTACCTAATGAACATGAGACTAGATATTTGCTTTGCAGTGAACACATTGAGCCAATTCTTGATGGATCCGAGAGGTGTTCACCTAGTTGTTGTAAAGCATATTCTGAGGTACCTAAAGGGTACAGTTGATTATGGGCTCAAGTATGATGCGAATCAAAAGTTTAACCTGCAGGGTTATGTTGATTCAAATTGGGCAGGCAGTGCTGCAGATAGGAAGAGCACTTATGGGTGTTGCTTCAGTATGGGATCAGGTGTGATCTCTTGGTTTAGCAGGAAGCAGTCCTGCATAGCACTACGTACAGCTGAAGCAGAGTATGTTGTAGCTTGTTCGGCTAGTTGTGAGGTAGTATGGATTTGGAAGCTACTGTCTGAGCTATTTGATCTCCCGTTGGAGGCTACTGGTATCTTTTGTGACAACCAGAGTTGTGTGAAGCTGTTTGAGAACTCAGTGTTCCACGAAAGGTCAAAGCACATTGAGATCAAATATCACTATATCAGGGATATGGTGTAGAGAGGAGCAGTGAAGCTCCTGTATGTTGCAATGGATGAGCAGGTTGCGGATGTGTTGACAAAACCACTAGCCGGAGTGAAGTTCGAGTACTTCAGAGAGAGGCTTAGTGTTCTTCAGATTTATGACACTTCAAGAAAGAAGTGATGGACACATTTGCAAGATCCATTCCAAGCATGGTGAGAGGAGGATCCTTCGCATGGTTGTGGATATAAGCGTTGTGTGATGAGCATCAGGACGATGCCCTAGTTACTACTCTGTATGCATCATGTTGGATGCTTTGTATGATCTGTTGGATCATGTATATGTATATGCATCATGTTGGATGTTGGATATGATCAGTTGGATCATGTCTATGTATATGCATCATGTTGGATGCTGGATATGATCAGTTCGATCATGTATATGTATATGCGTCATGTTGGACGCTAGATATAATCAGTTGGATCATGTATTTGTGTATGTATTAGGTAGATACATTGTATGATCAGGTGGATCATGTATGATGATATGTATTAGGTGGATACATTGTATGATTAGGTAGATCATGTATGATGATATGTATCAAGTAGATACTTGGTATGCATCAGGTGGATGCATTGTATTATCAGGGTGATCATAGATGATGAGCTTCAGGATGTTACTCCAGATGATATGCATCAGGATGATGCTATGACGATGATCAGGATGATCATGTGTGATGAGTATCAGGACGATTCTCTGGACGATGCAGTGACGATGATCATGTGATGATGACATGCATCAGGACGATGCAGTGATGATGATCAGGATGATCATGCAATGATGACATGCATCGAGACGATGCAGTGATGATGATCAGGATGATCATGTACATCAGGATGATGTATGGTGAGTATCAAGTTGATACTCTATGGCCGTGGACAGGTTGTGTAGATAAGCATATAATATGGCCCTAGGAGGTTTGCAGATACTCTTTCGAGGTTTTTCCTATGGCATATAATATGGCCCTGGGATATCTGGCAAATGCTCTTTCAAGGTTTTTCTTGGGAGGACATATAATATGGCCGTAGGAGATCCGATAGGTTGGCTGTGTGCCCGTAATAAGTCCTGGGATGCTCTTGCGAGGTTTTGTCCTATGGCATGTAATATGTCCCTGGGAGATCCGATAGGTTGGGCTATGTGCCCGTAATAAGTCTTGGGATGCTCTTGCGAGGTTTTGCCATGACCACATGTAATATGGCCCTGGGAGATCCGATAGGTTGGGTCGTGTGCCCGTAATAAAACCTGGGATGCTCTTGCGAGGTTTTGTGGTGACCACATGTAATATGTCCCTGGGAGATCGGATAGGTAGAGATGTGTGCTCATAACAGCCTGGGATTCTCTTGTGAGGTTTTGTGGTGAGGTCACATATAATATGTCCCTGGGAGATCCGACAGGTAGAGCTGTGTGCTCGTAACAGCCTGGGATGATCTTGCGAGGTTTTGTGATGCACATAATAAGTCCTGAGGATTGCATAGTATGGCCAGTGATGAAGACCTGCAGGTGGTGGGCCTACATCCAGTATGAAAAAGGATTGGCTCTGTAGAACTTCCTATGACGAGTAGATTGGAGATTGATTGAGATAGCAGCAACAGTGACAATGGCGATTACTCGATGATGATGATCTAGAGAAGAATACTTGTGCTAGAAGACCTGTGTCGAGAAATACCTTCCTAGTTAAGAGGGAGTGTTGATTTATTTGTAACTTTGGAATGTATTTCATATATGTATATTGTATTCCTATAGAGATGTTATTATTCCTCTATACGGAAGTGTTTGTATTCATATAGAGATGTTATTATTCCTCTATACGGAAGTGTTGTCATTTATATTGTAAGTGTCATAACTTATACTTGATGGGTTATTAGACCACCTTGTTGGGGTCGGTCCTGTATAAGTCATGTGGGTTAAAGGGTTATTAGACCACCCTATTGGGGGTCAGCCCTGTCAGCATTATGTTATGTTGTTAAGTTAAGGTCGACCTAGTAAAGGTTATTAGGCAAGTCAAGTCAAGTATAAATAGAGTGCGGGAGGCACTCTATTTGATCATTCACTTCTCACTCACACACTCATTGGAGAGTGGCGCACTAGTGGAGGAGGAGAAGCTACTTCTAGGAGGATTGTCTCTTGTACTTGGGTTGTATCATTGCTCTATCTATCTCTGAGGAAGTTGCTGAGTTTTTCACCTTCTTAGTTTTCCCCGATGAAACTCTGTGTCTCTTGTGTGCTTGCATTATTGTGTCCATGATTGATATGCTGTAGATATGTTGTAGATATGTTGTACATGTTATTCTCTCAGTTAAGATCCTAGATCAGATTGAAATTTCTGAAAAACTAACATTTTTTAGTGAAGCAAAAAATATTGCCAACTGAAAGTAGCACTCTGAATGTAAAAGAACACCTCTCTTAGCCTAGAAATACACAAAAATAGCAAAGTTTGTAGATCCTTTGATGCACATGGCTACACCAGTTCAAGATCTCGATCAATAATGGAAGTGGGACTTCCTAAGCACTCTGATACAATGTTCGACTAACACATGATATTTCTAGAATATCAGACACCTTAAGAAACCACTCACACAAACAAATCATAGATAAAAACACCGATGTTTTACGTGGTTAAAACCCTCAAAGAGGGAAACAATCCATGGCCCCAACCAAATAGCTACTTGAGACAATATATTAAGGAAAGAAAAAATATTTTACATATGAGTTTCTTACAATCAATCATCAAGAAACTGACCCGCCATGCTCTTTAAATAGATATCATGGACTAATCGGGTGTTAATCCATGGATCAATAGTTGTTAAGATCCAAGTGAAGACAAACCATCGGATAACTCTATGTTTTGAACATATCATGACCATTAGATTACATAAGTACAAATGCATGTTAATGGATACTAAATAAGCATACTTTACCTAAAGACATGTTATACCAAGTTGATCTTAACTAACTTCTAACTATCACATATAATAAAAGATAGAAAACTATTGTTAAACAAATGTAAAGAAAAAAAATTGATGTTGATAAGTATATTGTTTGTACCACATAAAAACAAGTTCTAGATGTTAAGAAAACTAAAGTTTCAAAATTGCTTATAGGTGGGCTGGCTCTCACACATGTAGCCATATATAAATATGAAACATAATATGTTGATGTGTAGAAGCTATAAAAAATAGATTTCTTTGATTGACAATCAAGTATAGTATTATAAATATGCACAAGCACTAATTTTATTTTTTCAAGATAAATTTTGGAAGAATACAATTCTAATACACAAGTCATCAAGGAATTTTATATCGTAACTTTCAAATTGCAAGAATACAGTCTACAACTCTCAATTTTATACAAGGAAAAGAGTTGTAAGGAACGATTGAAGAGTAGATAAATTTTATTAGGAAAGCTCAGAAGCATAGGAAGAATGAGTCACACAATACAAGAATTTTAACCCAATAAGAAAAATCTATGAAAAGGAACGAGATGTTAGTTACTTGGAGAAATTAGTCCATAGTGCTTAGAGACAAATTGAGTATTAATGTCTAGATTTCATCAAAATTTGAGATTTTATTGACACAACAAATGTGTGCCAACTACCCTCTTTTGTCCCACCTGAGAATTTTTATGAAGTAGATCAAGTTTCTCAAGCATTAGAAAGTTTACATAAATAACATAAGATAGAAGTACAACACATTTCTCATGTGTACAAAAGCGAAAAAGTGGCACAAATTCAATGTGCTTTACCTAAGATAGAAACATATATCAAAATACTCAATATGTAGATATCATCTTCAAGGGCCTACCCTCTTTTGGCCCACCTGAGAATTTTTATGAAGTAGATCAAGTTTCTCAAGCATTAGAAAGTTTACATAAACAACATAAGATAGAAGTACACCACATTTATCATGTGTACAAAAGCGAAAAAGTGACTCAAATTCAATGTGCTTTACCTAAGATAGAAACATATATCAAAATATTCAATATGTAGATATCAGCTTCAAGGGCCTACCCTCTTTTGGCCTACCTGAGAATTTTTATGAAGTAGATCAAGTTTCTCAAGCATTAGAAAGTTTACATAAACAACATAAGATAGAAGTACAACACATTTCTCATGTGTACAAAAGCGAAAAAGTGGCTCAAATTCAATGTGCTTTACCTAAGATATAAACATATATCAAAGTTCTCAATATGTAGATATCAGCTTCAAGGGCCTCACTTGGACAACATGTATTCCCCCATTTCGATTTATGTAATAGCTTATTTGAAGAATATAGAAAGTATAAGTGGTTAAGTTTCAAAGTTAGTTATTTTAATTATTTTTCAAATTGTATTTTGGGGAAGACCTAAGTAGGAATAGCGCCTTTTTGACATTACACTCTTTGAGAACACACTTTGTAAAAAATATTTCTAAAAAAAGTTAATATTGAGAAGCCAATTATTGCCAAGGGTTTTACACTAAAGAATTTTTTGGGGGGTTCATCTTCATTTGATACGTAAGTGTGGATTGTGTAACAAAAATGTCTAACTAATATCTGAATTATTCTATTTCATTGGTTATATTCTCTTTCTTTAGCAAATATTTATTGTTGAATGCAAATTTAAAGTTCAAAATTTTAAATTAAAGATTATTCTTTGATTTATTGATTATAAATGTGTTATTTTATTTCTGAAACCTTTGTAGAACTATTTCGCAAATGTTTATTTTAAATGAAAAGTGACATTTATTTCTATTATTTTTATAGATATGTGTACACTTAGAATATGATTTTTTGTGCATTTAAAATTAGTATTAGTATTGTGATTGTAGAATTAAAAAAAAGCTTTGTTTTAAAGGCATTTAAACTATTTTAAAACTTATTGAAAGGTAACAAATCCATTAATCTGAAGGGTTGTTTCATTGCAATAATAATAATAATAATTTAATGTCACAACCAAGCCAGACATTAATCTGGTGTATGAGACCCCCTTGTTTGTGGTACAAGAGACCTCCTTTGTATAGCGATTTAACTGCTAAAGTTTAAAGAGGTGTACATACCTTACCCCTCCAAATTTGAACCTATAACCTCTTAAAAAGAAACACATATTCTAATAATAATAATAATAAAATCTTTTTTTTTTTAATTTATCTTTTATATTTGTAGAAGGTATTTTTCCCATCAACACATCACATAGTATATATCTAAGAATTTTCTTCGTTCCCCTCCTAAATGTTAAGAGATTGACTAAAACATTTTCTAAACCGAACTTGATATACCCACTAAGATTTAATTAATTGATTATCCCTTGCATAGTTTACAGATAATAATAAGAAATGGAAATCAACTTCCCTTTATTGAAAAGGAATGGACACATTTAGTTAAATATTTTTTGTGCATGAGCATATGAGTTAAATCGGGTAGGAAGTACAATACAAGCCGTGAAATCCAATTAATCTCTTGTCATGGGATCAATCCTTATAGAATCCAAGTATATAAAAAATAGTCATGCACTCATTTTAAGATTTAATAACCCAATATTTTACATAATAAATATTTTATTTTTCAATATTTAATACAGAGAGAAGTTACATTATGGAATTTTAAGTACCTTTTGACAAAATAAGAAATAAGAGGTTCATGATGGAAAAACATCATTGTTGTTGAAAATACTTATTATAATTTTTTTAAAGGATCAATTTTTAATAGGTTTATGAAGGCTCTTTTTATATTGTTGATGTTGTCAATTTTCGCCACATGTTTTGTGGCGATACAATAAAGATCATTATCATTTCAATTTTCGCTAAGGCATTAACGATAACCATAGAATGATCATCATTATTTTAATTTTTGCTCGTGTAAATGTTGATGGTCCCATATAGTTCTGCGTTAGAAAATAATTGGCGATGACTCAAAGTAAGTCATCAATGTAAGTATTAAAAAAAAATCTCGATTACTATTATAGGATTTGGAAAACAATTATGGCTTATGACGGTTGATGTTTATATAAAATGTGTTAGTCACTTAGTGGTGGTTATCTATGGAAGTGTGTGTGGTGGTTTATTGCTTATATGTATGTGTAGGTGTATATGTTAGGAGTATCGCTTATGTTAGGTGTGTCATTTATGTATGTGTTAGTCACTTAGTGGTGGTTATCTATGGAAGTGTGTGTGGTGGTTTATTGCTTATATGTATGTGTAGGTGTATATGTTAGGAGTATCGCTTATGTTAGGTGTGTCATTTATGTATGTAGGTGTGTGGGTTAAGTGTTTTGGTAGGTATATATGTTATGTGTTTATCTTATATGCATGAGTGTATTACGTATGTACAAAGGCTTGGTGTATGAGTTAGCTAAATGGATTAGGTGTATGGATTATATGCATGGATAAGTATATAGGCTAGGAGTGTCACTTATATTATGTGTACCTTTTACGTGATCGAGGCGTGGGTGTATGCACAGGTTAGCTATGTCACTTATGGACATGAGTGGGTCATGCATGTGTGTGTATTATGTGCAATATCAGTTCTATGTGTGATTTCTTACATGGCTTAGATGTGTGGGTAGGTGCATTGCTTATGTCAATTGTGTTGCTTATTTGCGAGGGTGTGTGGCTTAGGTGTGTCATTTAAGTGTGTGGGTAGGTGCATAGGATAGGTGTGTCACTTATGTGTGTGTCTTATGTACATGGGTTACATGCATGAGTAGGTGAATTTATTAGGTTCCTCATTTATGTTAGGTATGGTGCTTATATGTATGGTTGTGTGGCTTAGGTGTGTGGATATGTGTGCTGCTTATGTGTGAGTGTGTTTCTTATAGGGATTGGTTCCCTATGTGGGTTATGTGCATGGGTTATATGTGTTGGTAGGTGCATAGGTTAGGTTAATTTATTATGTTAGGTGTGTTGCTTATGTTCATTGTAGGTGCGTAGGTTAGGTGCACCACTTACATGTGTGAGTGCATCACCTATGTGTGTTGGTTATAAGCATGGTTTATGTACAAGGGTGAGTTATGTGGTCATGTGCATGGATAGGTGAATATATAGGTTAAATGCATAACTGAAGTTAAGTGTTTTGCTTATGTGTGTGGGTGTGTGTGGGGTAGGTGCATAGGTTAGGTCCTACACTTATGTTAGGTGCATCACTTACTGCTAGTGTTTGTTTTTCATGTATGTCGCTTATGTGGATGGGTTAGCTATGTGGGTTATAAGTCTCAACCTTACACATATTGAAGGTAACTTTATTCCAACCCTTCACTATGCTCAATTAAGGTATACAACTACATTTGAGGTTAAAATATGACAATCCTTCGACATTTAAAACATAATTTTAATGTTGGGTTGGAATGCACTACACGTTGGTTACACGTCAGATAATTATAGACAATTTACTTGTCGAATATGTGAAAATATAGTGATTGATGCCATTGTTGATAAAATTTCATTAGATGTCGCTTATACAAAATTAACTTGATATCTACTCGACGTGAAACTAGATTTTTTTTATGAAATGCACATCATGGGAAATGGTCCAAGAACATCCCCTCTTTTCAAGGATGGTACTTGGAGTAAACTATTTGGTTGCAGTTTTGACAACCTAAACTAGTGGGGAAATCGAGTGAGTCTCATAATATTCACAAAGGAAAATGATCCATGGACTTGATCCCATGACCTCCTACTTGCAGTTCACAACATTGAACCACTCAAGCTAACCCAATGGACTTCGCGAAACCAACTTCTATAAACATAGAAAAAATCATTTTGATGAAAATTATTATCCATATGATATCACTTAAGTGACTTCCATCTGACATGCACGCTATGGATGCAACACATGTCCAATAAGACATCAACATTAACCAAGTTTACTTTTCAACATCAAGCTTACGTCTAGTACATTTTGTAAACATCAATTGTTTTTACAATGTCGATAAGGGGTCACTTAATTGACATTAGAGTATTTTTTTATAAAAAATTATAATGATTTCATGGATCTAGGATCAGGATTACCATATCTGAACATGTTTTCTTTTATGAGAAATCCATTATCAAGGTTAGGATAAATATACCATTAACAAGGATGTCATGCCTTTATTAGGAATTCCAATTGCAAATAACATCATATACAAGTTTTATATATTCATAGTTCCCACAATATTTGTGTAACACCAAAATAACATGTATGAGTTGTTGAACTAGATTGAGATGTTTTTTAGAGCAAGTTGTATCTAGTCATGGAATGACTAAAGGATAAATGGTGGCATATTTCATATCAAGGGTAAAAGATATTAAATATCTATCAGTGGTTATTAGTGAGAAGATAAATGATAGAAATAAATGATAAAAATACGGTTTCTATTTCTTAAAATTTATATCACATATATGTGAATACTTTGAAATTTCTTGGGAAATATACCTTTCTCTGATTTGATGATTTATGCAATCTATTTCTCTATAAAGAAAAAATACACAAATATTACGATGAAGGAAAGTATTAATAAGAACTTCTACTTGGACATAAAACAAGATTAGACCTAATCCAAATTTTAATAAGTAAAAAAAAAAGAAAAAAAACAACATTAGTGAAACCAAAATTGCATTTATATATAAATAAGAGTAACACATACTATATCGTAGAAGAAAATAGCATTTTACAGAGGATTATTACAAGTGGAAGTGTGATGATTCCCACACTAAATTACAAAGTTATATGAAATAATGTGTTGCAAAGGAACTAGATAAGGACATAAATCTTAATATGTTTATAGTTTCCTTAATGGAAATATATAACTCAATACATATATTATAATATGAACAAACATGTGTGAGTGGTTTGAAAGCATTATAAATGGGAATCAAAGTGCATTTGTGAAGCTTGGACATAATGTTATACATACACTAAAAGGTGAAGGTGTTATTCAACTTTAAATGAATGATATTTAAGTAAAGAATACACATGATGTATGAGGTCTATTTTCTTATATTGAGACTAACCTATATGTTCTTATACTAAGTATAACATATTGTGGTGAGATAAATAGAAAATATGAACCGCAAGACCAAATTTGACAAAGATAAATTCCAAATAAACGATGTGATGAAAATATACAATGTTGTTTATTAAATTAATATGATAGTGTAGGTTTGTATATGTGTTGACTAGAAATCTAGCATTCACTACATTTCTTGAACTATCACGTTTCCATCCATCATTCCGACCATAAGAGGGGGTATTTGTGAATTTCATGCTTATAAATTTTGTCCCATGGGTCATAATACAAATTCATAAATAAGAAATGTACCTACAAATGTGTAAATGTAAAACACAATGGAAATAAAACTCTATCACACATATATAATGCATAAACAAGCATATTTATCACAAAAAGAAAACAAAATCATTCCACATTCACATACAAAGAGAATACTTATTTTTAACAAAGAATATCCAAGCAACTCACTATGTAAGAGCTATTTCGACCCAAATGTAGGTATCAGTTGTAGAACCACCTCCAAGTTTGGCTACAAGGCCACTAGGGTGAAGGAAACACCTACATGCTTCTATATCTCAACCCAAAACCCACTTTCTCTCATTCTTAGATAAACTCCTCACCACTGAGCAATTACAAGGATCTCACTCAACCATCCTAGCCATGGCACTCTCTTCTACTTCCCCACATGACACAAGGAAGGAATTTACCTTCACTAATCTATATTTCTCTCAAAATATCCAACCCACGTATTACTTGTTAGTGTGTGAAGAAAGAGTCCAACCTATTGTATGTTGTTGGAGAACCCACTATAACATCAATCCATGGATTCCCAAGCATTTAGGAGTAGAAAAACACAATGGGTAAAGGTTCCTATCTTTCCCCACCTCTATACTCACCTACAACAATCTCATTTCCTATAATATCTACAATTTTTATCCACAATTCAATTTTTTGGTTATCTCACAGTATGGTATAACCTCATGAGAAAAAACCTACCTTGTGTAAAACTATGCTTGAGAAAAATGGGTGATATACTCCAAAGGAGATGAGAGGTTGGTGAAAAAAACACAACTAACATAACTCCTGACCATAGAAGAATGCACTATTGCAACTATCATATAAATGTATTCGTCCCATGCTTCCATAACTACATGAGGAGACTTTTCCCACCAATCTCACACATGCATTAAATGGTTGGATTTAATAGTCAAAAGGGAGTAAAAGGGCTCATTCAAGGCGCATGTCAATAAAATGATGATTTCTAAGTTTGGAAATTGGAAATAGAGGATTAAATATCCCATAAGCCCCCTTTCATCTTCCCCTTAGTGTAATCATAGACCCTCTAGTTCTCTTTACACAACCATCTTGTAGCATTTTTATTAATTTTTCAACATAATATTTACATAGTTGTCGAGTTATCATAACAATCCAACCACATGGTCAATATGGATATACTTACATTATACATGCCTAGCCATTCACTAGTCAGGCCTTGGCCTTAAGTTCTACACTAGGAATCCATACCACCATATTACATCATTTACATAATTTGATTTAATACATTCCAAGCATAAAAACTGGGGGTATTACAATCCCCTTCCTCTTGCAATAACACCATCCTTTTTGTTTCCTCAAAATTAGAAAAACAAAATGGAAATGCCTCTCTCATGGCTTCTTGCAACTGCCATGTAACCTCATCGAGATCAAAGTGCTTCTACTGCACCTTTACCTATCTAATGGCTCAGTTTCAGAGCAATTTTACTCTCTTGTTGAGGATGCATAGTGGCTCTGTTTGGAAATATCCCTCGAGTTCCACCTGGATCACATGCCAATCAATACATGGTTAGGATCATGTGCATATTTCTTAAGAAAAGAAACATGAAAAACATTATGAGCCTTAGCTTTAGCAAGAAATGCAATTGGACCTATTCTCTCAAGCACTTCAAATGGACCACAATTTCTTAGTGACATCTTGGCACAAATTCCAAGCTTCAAGGAACTCTTCCTTGGCCTCACAAGGAGGTAAACATGATCCCCAAGATTAAATTCCCTATGCACTCTATTCTTAACTGCATAATTTTCTGTCTATTTTGGGATGTCTTCAAATTATGCCTAACTTTTGCAACCTCTTGTTCAATTTCCTTAAGCATTTTTGGATAAGGTACAATTCCATTCATTGGATTATCCCAACTCAATAGTGTACTACACCTTCTATTGGCCATTAATGTTATATGCATAATGTACCAAGTGGAGGTAATCCTCCCACTAGGATGGTTTATCCATCACATACATGTGATGTGTGTATTCAATCACCCAATTTACTCTTTTTATTTTTCCATCAATTTGTGGATGGTAGGAAGTACTAAATTTCATCTATGTACGCAAATCTACAAAAATAATTTTCCAAAAGTTAGAGGCAAAATTTGTATCTAGATTGGAGGCAAAATTTGTATCTAGATTGGATACAATTTCCTTGTGTAACCCATGCAATTTGAAAATTTATTTTATAAATATGATTTCTTTCTCATCATCCTTTTGAGTAGATTTAACTGGAATAAAATGTATTTCCTTAGACAATTTATCCACCACAACCATGATGGTATCATGCTTCCTTGAAGTAGTTGGTAATACAATAATAAAATCCATAGTTACTACTTCCCATTTCCATTCTGGAATTGGAAAAGGCTACAATAAACTTGTTGGGTATTGATGTTCATCCTTCACTTACAGTAATTTCACGCATTTGGAAATATACTCAACAACTCTTTCTTCATTCCCGACCAAAAATATTGCTTCCTTGCTATGAAAAATGTTTTTCGGTATCCTTGGTTACCAGAATATGGAATTTTATGGATTTTATCCATAGTAATTTCCCTTAAATCTGCAAAATTAGGAATATACGTTCTATTTTTATAACTAAGAATTCAATCATTCTCCAAATGATAGCCTTCAAATTTCATATCTCTTTTCCAAATTATGTTGCTATAATTTGTCTTTCATTTGAACATGGAATTTTTGTTCAACAAGAGAGTCAACAATATTTTGCCTCAAATCTAATTGAAAAATGCCAAAGGCTGCCACATGCATTTTTCTACTGAGTGCATGAACCACATTATTTTCTTTCCCCTTTATGTGTTTGACCTCCAAATCAAAATCACATAAAACTTCTAACCATCTAGTTTTCCTTCCATTTAGTATTGGCTGCTCAAACAAATATTTCATACCATGGTGGTTTGTTCTAAGTTTAAAATTCCTTCCCATCATATACGGCCTCCACATTTTCAAAGCATGCACTATGGAAACAAGCTCTAAATCACGGGTAACATATTTTTTTCATGTTCATTTATCTTTCTTGACTCATAACATACCACATATTATATTTCATAAGAACTCCTCCAATTCTTTGTTTACATGCATCAATACAAACCAACAAACCTTTTTATGGATTTGCAATTTTCAAAATTGGAGCACTTGTAAGAAGTTTCTTCAATAGTTGAAAGCTTTCTTTACATTTTTGTGTCCACCCAAATTGTATTCCCTTATTTTGTAAAGAAGTGATAGGGTGTGCAACCTTGGATAATCTTTCAATGGAACTTCTACAATAACCAACAATATCCATAAATGATCTCACATCCATTACATTTTTGGAGTTGGCCCATTCGTAATGGCATCAATCCTTTTTAGATCCACTAATATTGCTTCCTCTAAAATAATATGACCCAAATAATTAATTTTCTTTTGATAGAAATATTATTTTCTTAACTTTTCATACAACTTATTCTCTCTTAGCACTTGCAAAGACACTCTCAAATTTTTTCATGCTCTTCATTCTTATAATAAATAAGAATTTCATCTAGAAAATTGAGCACAAACTTATCCAAGTACTTCTTGAAAACACTATTCATGAGACACATGAATGTAGTTGATGCATTAGTAGGACTAAATGGCATAACCACAAACTCACAATGCCCATACCTCATTCTAAAATTTGTCTTGTGGATGTCTTCTTCCTTTATTCTAACTTGATGGTAACTAGATCTCAAATCAATCTTCAGAAATACCTTCGCCCCTCTGATTTGATCAAAGAGATCATCAATTCGAAGTAAAGGTATTTATTCTTCACAGTAACCATATTCAATTACCAATAATCAATACATAACATGAGGGTTCCATATTTTTTTCACAAATAGCATGGGATCTCCCCATGGAGACACACTTGGCCGAATGTATTCCTTTTCCAACAACTCCTGCAATTGCATTTTCAGCTATAGTAATTATGGGGTACTCATTCTATAAGGTGTCTTGGTACTAGTGCAGCTTTTGGAACAAGGTCAATTTTGAAATCAATATCCCTCTTTGGAGGAAGTCCCGACACCTCATTGGGGAAGACATCATTGAATTCTTGCAATACTAGTAATCCTCCAACTTGGGAACTTCATTTTTTGTTATATCTAATACATGGGCTGCATAAAATTGACAACCATTTCTAAAGGACTTCTTTAGATGCAAGGTTGAAATCTATATAATATAATCCACATTTGGGATGCTCTTTACTATCCTTGGATTTCTTTCTTCATCTATGCATTCAAAGGTCTTGTTGTAGCAATCAAGCTTAACTTTATGTGCTTCAAACCAATCCATTCCAATGAGAACATCATAAGAACCAAGTGGCCAAACATTCATATTTTCCCATGTGATGAGTCCATCCATTTATAATGGGCACTTCTCCACCACTTCACTCTTGGTTTCGGTGGATAGTTGGAAAAGCCATGATTTACTATGTTTTGTTTTCTCAAAAGAACAATTCTTGACAATTTTAGGAGTGACATAACTGTGAGTATATCCAGGGTCAATTAAAATAGAAATAGATTACTTAGCAATATTACCTTTAATATCAATGACAACTGATTAACGGTTTGTTTGGTGGTCCCCTAGTGCCACATAGATTCTAGGGCCAATCCTTGATTCCTCACCCATAGTTCAACCTCTTGGATGTTGTGAACATGCTTGGTACACCCACTTCGATGTGGGAAATTTATAAGCAAATGGTCCTCTCCACATCCCCAACATTGAAGTGGCTCTCTTGGCTTGTCTTCCATCATCTTATATAGCTTAGTCACACCTTTTGTTGGATACCTTTGATTATTTATGAAATGAGGAGGCTTGAATACCCTCTTTCTTTGGTCAAACTTTTCATTCTTCTTGTACTTCCATGCCTTATGAAATTATAGTTGGATTTTGCTTTGATCATAACAATACTTGGCCTTCCTTATGGTTTCATCCAATTTTGTCCTTGTATGACTGAGGTAATCCACTTAGAAAATGTTGAATTTTGACATGCTCATCTCTTATATACTTAAAATATCTTAGTAGTTCCAAGAATTTATGGGCCTACTCATACATGGTCATTTGTCTCAATTTCAACTCATGGAACTCTTTAATTTGTCATCATAGTACATATTGGAGAGGTACTTTTCTTGAAGTAATTCTTGAATTGCTTCCACAAAATATTCCTTTCATTGATTCTCTTGACTTGTCTAAGGTGATACCACCATATATATTATCTTCATTCAAATTAAAAATATCCACCCTTTCCTTCATGTTTCTGGAGTAGTCATGGACTTGGAAATACTTCTTTATCCCAAGAAGTCAAGCCTCAGCTTCTTGACCAAATTTTACTTCACCATCAAAAGTAAGAGCTTTTTCCTTTTGAAATTATCCATGTGAGTTTTTTCTTGAAAGGCCTCTTCCTATTATTTCTTGATATTAAGAGTTTAAATCTTCAGTGGAGTCATTAGAGGCCGGTGACTCACTAGAACATAATTCTAGAGTATATGTTCAATCTCTAGAAACCTTTCTTGAGTTATGGGACCTCTTGTGAGAATGATTCTTTGAGATACTGCCACTCTTTTCCTGATTTCCTAAGTGTTTACCATGGTTAATATTTTTCTGATTGTATGTTAATCTTTGGATCATGGACACATCCAATTGGTTATGTTCTTACTGAGCTCCACTCATCCTCTCATTGTTTGTTGTGAATCTTTGTAATTCCACTCTTAGACTTCTCATGGTTTCTGCAATATCAGGGGGATTTACTTGATTTATTTGACCATTATATTATGTCTCTACATTCTCAACATGTATATTTTCTCCCATGGCATCTATTTCAGATACATAATGATCTTTTGCATCATACATGATGATAGTTTTCTTAGTCCAACCAAGACCAAAGGATTTCCCAAATTGTACTATCTTAAATGATGACCCTTAACTATCCCTGATATGATATTGTATCTACAAAAGTGTTCATATAATTACACTTGTTAACTTCATTACACTCTCAGAAAATCATAAAATTATTTTTTCATGCATTTTGGAAACTAGCCATATTGACATTTTTTGTCAAATCAAGGCTACATGGACTTTTCTGTTCAATTTCCAGAAACATCTAAAATACCCTTTTAGAATCTGATTATGCACATTTTTTCCTCTAAGGATTAGTTTTCTATGGACTATAATGATTCTCATTTATGATCTCAGAGCTAAAATATGCATCTCAAAATGACCAATTTTTCCCATTTATGCACTTTTCCTTTCGATGCATTTAATTTAAGAGACCAACTTCATCCACTTGTAGAAGAAAATATAGGGACAATCATATTTTGTTTTCCTATTGGGTGCTGATAACACACATGACAAGGATTACTTAACAACTTTTATATCTATGATCTGATTCTCCAATCAATTTCTATAATTTTCTAGAATTGACTACTTTAAACTTTTGCATTTTCTCCAGACTTCAAATTTTTAGCAAAAACGACTCTCCCAAACTAAGCATTTCTAGGAGAAATTCCTCTAACCAAAGTTGTTCATCTCAATGAGTAGCTAAAATGTAAATTTCCTAAGTTTTTCTGGTTTTGACATCTAGGTTCACTTTTACCTCCAAATTTTCTAAAATTGCACTGTCGTACATCCAAATAGTGGATTTTGGCCTTTTTTTGCACCTAGGATTCACACCTTTTGAAATTTGGACAAAATACACTAGATTTATCTATGTGCATAGACCATGACTGCGTCATAAAAATTCCATCCCCAAGAGAACCCATGTCAAGTCACCGGGTGATGGTGTTTGCATCGAGGGTAGCAAGGTTCTCTACATCCCAGCATGGGGGAGATGTTGTCACGTAACGTAACCCTATGTAATGTTACCAAAAATTAAAAAAATCATTCTGACTCATAAAATTAAAAATTAAAACCAAAACCCCACAATGGGTGCACCATGGCACTGCCACGCCTCCTGCTAATCCTGCCAACCCCACCACTTGTCCCACCTCTAGCAGTCATCCCACGATCATCTACATGGCGCGATCTTCTCCCAGCTCCACCCCCAGCCACACGCCTGCCAACATGCCCACCCCCACTACTAGCCATGCATCTCCACTCTTTCCCACCTAGTTGATCACCCACGGCACCTCCGAGGCCGACCACGTGACGCCCTCAGCCATCCACGTGCCCCATGACAACTTATAATTCCTCCCACGCTTCTTGTGTTCGGAGCCTTGTTTTGCTCCAGTTGCATGACCTCTCTTGCGTGTGCAAGGTCCAGTCCTCTGCTCCATATTTGCTCTGGGTCTTATTCCTGATGACTCCCACGCCGCGAAATGAATGGAGCCACGGTTGATAACCACTCCGCCCTGAAGCTCCTCAGACATGCAAATGCTCGGCTGCAAGCTTTGTTGCGCAAGGGATCTACTGTCAAGTCTTGGAGGAGAGTCTGCATTTTCAGAGTGATTAATCCAGGTTATTTCCCTGTTTCTGGTTCTTGGAATATCAATCCTCTGGCTGGGGGATCTTATCTTTCCGACGCTCAGCCTCTCCTGATCTTGGGTCCTATGTTCCTCGGGATGCTCACTTCTGTTTCGTGGGTTCCTGGGTGCCTTGACCCTAGCAACCTCCAGCTCCTTTGTTGCTTTCTCAGTCTTTGTTCTCTCGTCGACATGCCACCCAGGAAGGTCCGCACCCGCCAGTAGTGTTTACAGTAGTCATAGCTATTTTTGGTTTTCAATCAGCATAGTCTTTACTTCTATTACTGTCCTGTTATCTCATTTTCTAGTAACGATAGTTATGACTATTGTTTTAAGGAATACTGTATTAAAAGACCTATCCATTATTTTTTGAGGTTTGTTTTCTCTTTCAAGAGAGGACCTGGTGACACTAAAACTCTATATATTTTTGAAATGATAATATAAGGACCTGCATCTAGCTTATAAAAAAAAAATTAAAACCAAATAAATAAATAAATCTATGTTGGCTCATAAAATAAAATAAAAATAAAACCAACATAGGTCCATCTTAAACTTGGATCAATCAAGCACCAAAAGGGATAAAATTTATTGAGGTGTAAATATTTTCTAGACATGTAAAACATTTAAGATAAATAAACTTACACCTCAAGAAAATGGATTCCTCTCGGTGCATTATAGATCCGGATTTAAGATGTATCTATGTTGGTTAAAAACCATTATTTTCCCATTTTTGAAAAACTAGAGTAGAATAGGTCTACACCCCTCTCTAGAAAGTATGTATTATTCTTTAATGGCATCTAAATGTTGCAAACCTCATCGAAATTCGAGCTAAAATGATCATGTTATGACCAAAATAGTTTTTGGGATCCAAGTTTTTTTACTTTTCTAATTTTTGCTAGCGTGGAAAGATATTGATGTGGCAATACTATTGACATGGAGTGACATGTGGATTCCTATGTGGCATTGGGGTATTACATGTCATGACACGGGGATTCCAAATTCCCCACCTATGTAGATGAGGAAGTAACTTACCTAATAATTGTACCCAACAAATTTCCTTCTTGCATCTCTTAAAAGCATTGTAATGCAGAGGTGGAGAAAACCTCCTATGAAACTTACCCCCACATTGACTCACTTCTTTTTCACTACGCATTATGCATGTGGAGAAATCCTCTTGCATTGACTCACTTATTCCAAACTATTCATTCCACATGTGGAGAAACTTCCCACGGAATCTACCTACATCAACTTCCACACTCCGCTGTCATGTCCCCTCAACAGTGAACATTGGATCAAGATCCTAACCCAACCAATCCCTTGGGTTGAGGAGACAACTTCAGTATCATGGGGTTAATTTTTGAATTCCAGGCATTTAATTACTTAGGAGTGTGCATTAAATTTTATCCAAAGTTTATTATGCACTTGGAATATTTAATTTTGACGTATTTAATATTTTTATGATAAATAAATGAGGATAATGCTCCACTAGGGTGCATTAGTGGATAAGGTTGACTAAGAGGATACTTGAGGAAGAAGTTAAGGAGAAAGCGTGTAAATCTAGAAAATCGGGAAAAGGGACAAAAAGATGGAACAAATCAGAAAAGCAACAAAAACTCAGGAAAAGCAACATAAAGCAAAAATCAGCAAAAAAGCAGAAAGCATGATAAATCATAAAAGTAGGAAATTTCAGAAAAGCCAGAAAAAGCAGAAAGTGGAAAAGCAAACAAAAAAGCAAAAAGGAGGAAAACAAAGCTAAAAGGAAAAGGTAGGAAAGCTAGCTTTCCTTATCCACTCAAGGAGGGCGCATTAGCTAAGGATACTTGCTCCTCAAGTCACCCACTCTCTATAAATGAACCAGTGCGCCCCACATTCACATATTTTTTCAGTTTGATGTTTGGATTGAGAGCAATTGTGCCTCAGAGACTTGGGAGATGTGCCCCTGGTCCAAGCTAGGTGATGTACCCCTACATTCTGTGAGAAGATGATGGTATTCAACCATTGTCATTGAGTTTATTTTCAGGTCCTGTAGCTGAACCAATGTTGGGTTGAATTTAAGAAATATCCAAGAAGTTTGTGGTTCGAATCTCAGAGCTTCTCAGTGATTTCTAGTGTTGTATTGTTGAGTAGAAGAGGAGAGGAGTTTTTGTAATTTTTTGATAATCCTAATGGATCTGATATGATGTAATAACATTCAATATTAAACTTTGATGTCATTCATTACATTTCATATTGCAGAAGTCTGATATTTTCTTCATTTTCTCCACCCCCTCGAGAATTGCCTAGATTTTAACTAATTTTCAGAATGCTTGTGGTAGATGAATGAGAATAGTTCCAAATGAGATCATTTATGTTCCTGATGTTAGTTAAAAAAAATTATGATCCAATCCATTTCTGATAAGAGGAATTTGCAAGCCTTCCTTTCCTGTTTGGAAGCTCCTGAATTTTACCAGCTATGCAATCCTAAAATGCTAATTTACTTGTCTTTTTATAAATATTTCTCAGATATACCTTAAAATTTATGGAGTTATATATGAATTTATATTGACTGATATTTCATGTTTATTAACCTCCCCGAGTCAGAAACATTCATTCATATCCTTTAGTCAAAATATAGAGTAATACTAGTCTGCATATGCTGGGGTTCCCAGGAGCATTACAGTAGATCTCAGCCTTGCTGATTTCAACCCATCAATGGTCCCAGTAATTTGTGTAGAGGTATTAACTTCTATACCAACCTTCCTTCCACCCATATCTTATGATCCTATCCCCTACAGTCAAACTAGCTCACCAAAACACTGTTTTTAATTGATTCTTTGAGAGATTAAGTTTATGTATCACTAATCCTAGTTGGTACATTACATTCGCATCCCACATGTGGAGAAAAATTCTTTCGAAACTTGCCAACATCGACTTCCGTACTCCATATCCTGCATGCAGAGAAAAAATCCTACGAAACTTGCCAACATCGATTTTCGTACTCTACATTCCACATGTGGAGAAAATTTCCTGCAGAACTTTCCAACATCGAATTTCGCACTATGCATCCCACATACGGAAAAAAATTCCCATGGAACTTCCCAACATCAAATTTCGCACTCTGCATCATGCATGCAGAGAAAATTCCCCGCGGAACTTTCCAACATTGAATTCCTTGTCCACATGGCACCTCAATTTCATTTTTGGTCCACATGGCACATCCATGTCACACCTCATCCACACAGCATTGGTGGAACCCACATCAAATTTTTCCAAAAAATCAATTTTGTGTATAAATATGAATGTTTTATTTTTTCCAAATTTTTTTCTCTCATACATTTTGTCAAAACGCTTAATGTGCAACCTATAATTCTTCTTATGCATATAAATTGTGGACCATTTTGTCCTAACGTTGCAACCTTGAGCTCTGATACTACTATGGCATGTCCCCATCCATCATTCTGACCATAGAAGAGGGTATTTATGAATTTCATGCTTATAAATTTCACCCTATGGGTCTTAATACAAATAAATAAGAAATGTATGTGAAAATGCATAAATGTAAAACACAACAAAAATAAAAATCTATCCACACATACATCATGCATAAAAAATCATATTTATAACAGGAAGAAAATAAAATCATTCCACATTCATATACAAAGAGAATATGTATCTTCTAACAAAGAGAATCCTAGCAACTAGTTGTGTAAGAGTGAATTTCCACCCAACCATAGGTATCAACTATAGATAGCAACCCCAAGCCGAGCTATGAGTCCATCGAGGCAAAGGAAACACCTACGGGCTTCTCTCTCTCATTCCAAAACCCATTTGCTCTAATTCTTAGCCAAGATGCTCACGAAAGAGAAATTACATGGATCTCACTCAACCACTGGCCATGGAACTCTCTTCTATTGTCCCACACAACAAAAGGAATCCATTTTCCTTCACTACTCCATGGTCTCCTTAGGAAATCGAACTCTTATAGTTCTTACTAGTGTGTGTAGAAAGAGTCCAACTTGTTGTATGTTGTTGGAGAACCCAGTGGAACATTAATCCATGGATTGTCAAGCATTTAAGAGTAGAAAAATTCAATGGGAAAAGTTCCCTACCTTTCCTAACCTCAATACTTGTCTACAACCATATTATTTCCTCTAATATCTGTAATTTCCTTCACAATTCAAATTTCTTGTTATCTCATAGTTTGGTATGGTATTATCAATGGAGAGAACCTCATGAGAAAAACTCTACCTCATGTAAAACTCTGCCTAAGAAAAATGGGTGATAGACTCCAAAGGAGATGAGAGGATGGTGAAAAAAAAAACTAACATAACTTTTGACCATAGAAGAAAGGACTATTGCAACTATCATAGAAGTATATTGATCCCCTGCTTCCATAACTACAAGAGGATACGCTTCCCATCAACCTCACACATGCATTCAATGGTTGGATTTAATATCAAAAAGGAATTAAATGGGCTCATTTAAGGCACATGGCAGCAAAAAGATGAGTTCTAAGATTGACATTTGGCAATAGAGGATTTAATATCCCAATAGGCCCCCTTTCCTCTTCCCCTTTAGTGGAATCTTAGCCCCTCTAATGCTCTTTACACATCCATCTTGGACTATTTTTATTAATTTTCCAACATAATATTTACACAGTTGTTGAATTAGCATGACAAGGAGACATCATCCAGATTGTCAGAATATCATTTCATAGATGTATTCTACCAATCCAACATCTAGAAAGAAGCATCCAAATCATCTTCCTTTTTGCAAACTGTTTTGTACTTTGAAGGGGCCTCAATTGCTCCATTATCAATCCATTTTATGTGAAATTTCCAAGGGGAGGAAATATTCCTTCCTTGTAATCAATATGACCATGAGGAGTAGGTGTTTCTAATTTGGAATCACCTTCTATGGGCAATTTCCATTCTAAACCTACCATCATCACTACATGATTAA
Organism: Larix kaempferi; assembly: GCA_027924585.1. Taxonomy (NCBI): domain Eukaryota; kingdom Viridiplantae; phylum Streptophyta; class Pinopsida; order Pinales; family Pinaceae; genus Larix; species Larix kaempferi. Next base: position 20,485,472 of record BSBM01000660.1, on the reverse strand, counting down.
TTGGTATGGTGATCTTAGCTCCACACTTCGTAAATCTAGTGCCAATCTTTTCATGTATAACATCACAATGCAAAGACCATGTTTCTTCAGTTATTCCAGAAGTTCTAGGAAGAGATTCATATAAAGAGATATTAGATTTACATGTACATGAGTGTTAGTTGTAGTCGACCTTTTCAATTCTACTTTGACAGGAAGAGTGTTTATCATCTATCTTCTTGGAACTTGGAGTTCTTTCTAGCTGATAGTAGATGTGAATATAAATTGATTCTGATAGTCTGTTTGTAAAAATATAGTTTCCCTTTCTTTATGCTAGGATATTTTAATACTCCATCCTTGTCCTACTTGCATTATTTACCATTTTCTAGCACTTAGTGATGTTATTTTACCCCTAGTGGTGTGCAGGTGTCATCTAGTACCCATTATCCACCTAATGCACCCTGCATGCATGAATTTAGGACTCTCAGAGGAAGTTCCCTATATTTTAGGAGCCCACTCAGTCACTCAATTGAGTCTATCTGAGTTACACATGCGTTGGTGACTCTAATTGGTATTTTGAGATCCAACCACCATTGATTGTGGCCTCATGCACCCTTTTCTGATTGTTTTGCATGTAACTCATGGATGCATTGTCCTTGGTCAATTAACTGACTGTATCATCAGTTCACTATGATTTGGTTGAGTTTAACTGAGTTTGGGACTTCCAGAGCACTGATTGAGGTGACAATTCCTATGCTAGACAGACTGAGACTCGAATTATCCCAAGTGATTTGATTCTCTCCATTGTAACATCATTGTTCATTATACTTATTATTGGATCATATGACATTATTATATTCCTATCTGAGTTCTCATGCATGTTCAATTGTCTGCTTTTTTTATTGTAATTTTCACTCTAACTCAATTTATCTGCTCATTCTATCTTTGTGAGGTATACTTAGCTCCATGATCTATTGTGATTTAGAATTTCACATGGTATTAGAACTCAGTGAGTGTAGGGTGAGCAGCTAATTTTAGTAGTGCACCAGAAGCCTCTAGATTTCTATAGCAAATATTGGTGCCATTTCATTGAATTAATTGGATAAATCCTTTGAGGTATAGCTAGGTGTGAAGGATCCGGAAAAATGTGTTTATTGTCCTAAAGCAATGCTCAGTAGTAGTCTATCTCCAAAATTGAGAGTTTTTTGCAGGTTATTAAAAACATTTCAGTGCAGCAGTAGTAGCAATACCACATTGTATTCGATCCAACAGTTCTAATGGATAATTTGAATGCTCATCTCTCTCCTAAGATCCTGACACCCTTCAATTATCTTGATTGGAGGGATGATATGCATATGGTGTTGCGCAACAAGTCACTATACAGGGTAACAATGGGAAAGCAGTTCCAACCTCAAGCAGATGTTGAGAAGGACAAGTATCCGAATAGATTGGATGAAGCATTTGGTTTTATGTGTATTCATATTTCCATAGATCTACTCTTCCACCTCGAAGGATTGAAGACTCCAAGAGAGGTTTGGTTGAATTTGGAGACCCTCTTCGGCAAACAAGATGAGCTAAGGAGCCATATTCTGGAGAATGAGTTTATTTCTCTTCAACCTCGCAACTTGGAAACCATCCAGCAATTATTTCCCAAATTCAAATATTTGGTCATGCAATGCAAGCAGTATGGCATTGAGAAGAAGGATGAGCAGTTGGTGCTATCCATCCTGAGCAATCTTGGTCCTGATTTCTCCATATTTTTTTCCACTTTCATTCAGGGAGATTTTCAATCCCTGGTTGGAGAATTCCATCTCTAGATGCATTCACTGAATCTCTCATCCAAGAACAAGACAAACTAATTCATATGGGTGCTTTGCAAGCCTCCAAAAATCAAGCTCTTATGGCTAGGGAGTCAAAAAGTGTGAATGCCAAAGGAAAGCAAAAGGGAAAAGAGAAGAAGCAATTTGAGACCAAGCAGAATCCAAAGTCTAATCCATCGGAAGAATACTCCAACTCCAAGAAGGATAAGCGAAAGGGATTTGATAAATCCAAGTGTTCCTATTGCAAGAAAGGAAACCACCCAGAGAGATCTTGCATGAAGAATAAAATAGATCAAATGACCAAACTTCTTGAACAACACAACATTTCCCTTCCAAAAGGAACGAGAGAGATGAATTATGGAATTGAGTCCGATGGTCATGAGAGATGCCATGCACTGAGGGATATATTTTGACAATCACAAGCCTTCCTCATAGATTCAGGATCCTACAACCGCATGGTTTCCTCCAAAGAATCATTTTCTTCTCTAGATATCAATGATGATCCGATTATTCACATGGGAGATAATTCTCAGATCTCTGCTAAAGGGAAGGGAACAATACATATGGAGCATGGAAAGTTCAAAAATGTTCTATGTGTGCCTTCTTTGTCAGCAAATTTGTTGTTTGTTTAGCAGATGAATCACAAAGGTTCACCGAAGAAATTGGTCTTTGGTCCTAACACAATTGAGATTGCAGAGATCCCTAATAGGAAGATTATAGCAAAAGGGTTTGCAAACCATGCCTAAAAGGCATATGAATTCTCTCACTTTTTTCCATTCAATTTGCCTACTCCATTGGCATCTGAGGAATATCAGAGTGATATTTATTCTAATGAAGATGAGGATCAATATATTGATGTTGAGAATAAAGTTCAAGCAAATCCAGATCCAGATCCAACTCATGCTCCCAATCCATGGCCAAGGCCAATATGGGCTCACAAAGTCCTTGTAGTTGCTGGAACATAGTTGGGGGTCCATCTGACCATAAAACCACCAGATCTTAGTATCATGAAAACCTTGCACTATGTCATGCAGATCCACTTCTGTCAGAGAGGTGCTATATGATGGTGGGGTTTGATCCACAATCCCTTGAAGAGACTTGCCATGGGGGATCTACAATCAAGTACTTATCTCAATTGGTTGAAAAAGGGTACTCAAAGGTTCATGATTTGGACTACTATGAGCCATTCATTCCTGTAGAAAAGATGGTTTATGAAAGACTTATTTTGGAAAATAAAGCTTCGACACTGTGGGAGGTACATCAGAGGAGCAGATCTAGATTCAGATCCAGATCTAGCACCTACATAGGATCCTATTTCCTACAGTCTTACAAAGTCTTTCACTCACAAAGTATTTGCACATGTGAAGGATGTTTGAGTTTCCCGATGTTCCTTTTTTAGGGTGGTTTTTGCCATGAGGTTTTCCCCATTACCTTGTTTCATGGACAGTTATTTTATTTCACCATTTATTTGAATGTATGGGTGACCTTTGGTATTAGTAACCAGGGTCCGAGATGCACAAGTTTTTTATTAAGGGGGGGTGTTAGTATATTTTAATACTCCATCCTTGTCCTACTTGCATTGTTTACCATTTGCTAGCACTTAGTGATGTTATTTTCCCTCTAGTGGTGTGCATATGTCATCTAGGACCCATTATCCACCGAATGTGCCATGCATGCATGATTTTAGGATTCTCAGAGGCAGCTCCCTATATTTTAGGATCCCACTCAATGACTCAGTCCAGTCTAACTGAGTTACACATGAGTTGGTGACTCTAATTGAGAGTTTGAGCTCCGATCACCATTGATTGTGGCCTCATGTGCCCTTTTCTGATTGATTTGCATGTCAAACTCATGGATGCACCCTCCTTGGTCAATTAGTTGAATGTATCATCAATTAACTGAGATTTGGTTGAGTTTAATTGAGTTTGGGACTTTCGGAGCACTAATTGAGGTGACAATTCCTATGCTAGACAGACTGATACTCGAATTCTCCTAAGCAATTTGAATTCTCTCCATTGTAACATCATTGTTCATTATACTAATTATTGGATCATGTGACATTATTATGTTCCTATCTGAGTTGTCATGCATGTTCAATTGCCTGCTCTTTTTTACTACAATTTTCAGTATAACTCAATTTCTCTGCTCATTCTTTCTCTGTGAGGTATGATCAGCTCCATGATCTATTGTGATTTAGAATTTCACACTTTCTACAATTAATAATTGTTTGATTCAGAGTATTTGTTACTTTGTAAATAACTTTGTAGTGAACTGCAAGATGTTCACTCTTATGCATCATGGACAAGTTGACAACCCAAAAGTTTGCAAATGAAATGTAATAACATCAAGAAAACTGGGATCAATCATATAAACTTGGAAATTAGGACGTACATTGAGATAGATAGAACCATCACAAAGAGGGGCTTGCATGTCTCCTATCAAAGAACCAACAAATTCATAATGTCTAGAATCCATAACACGTGCAAGTGCGTACTGAGGCATTCAATCCTTTGCGAAAGAGAGGAGTGATTCCAACTTGGACGCATCCAAGATGGAGGAATTTGTAACCAACATTTATGTACATTTCTAGCTCATATTTTTTCATGAAAAACAAGATATTATTATCAATATGGGTGCCTTCAATAGACATCAAATTCTCATAAATGTGACAAGGATTTCAATACAAAAGGATTCAATATATACACATCAAAAGGTTTTAACTTAGAGATATGACATTGAGGGAGGTGTTCTATTTCATCTATAGAGAGAGAAGAAGAATTAACTTCAAAGATAACTAAATTGATACGAATATGATCATCCATAACAACTAGAGAATCGGGTGATGACATAATTAACTGCAATCTAAGGGTGAAATTAACTTTGATATAGATTATTTTGCAAGCTCAAGTAACCGAAAGAACCAAAGCAACCTTTTCCCATTGTGGTGCATCACACAAATGCAGATTGCGATCGTCGTTGCACTGAATATTGGGGTGTGCTTAATATATATGAATGCACCACCAATGCTACCTCCATTTATACAAAAGTGCATTGGATATTTACGCCGACATACTATACCATTTTTGGTATTTGCTAATGAGGCGTACTAGTGTTCTTGACATAAATCAATGCATTGCATTGTGTACAGAATTTCAATACACTTCACTGGTTAGGTCAAAATTTTAATTGTGTATCATTTTTTTCCAGAGAAATTAATTGTGTATCATTATTCTACACATACATTTCAAATGGTGCATAAATACATTCTAATGCACACTAACAATATATATGGAACACGCATAAAACTGTGAACGGTGCATGGTATGCACTCCAAGCAGTGCATATGCATCAAACAACGCATCGCTTAACAACTTGTGTGCTTTGGTTTTTTAAATTTTACCGATGACTTTATAATAATTGGAATCATTGTTAGCGATGCTTCCATAGATCATAAATCGCACTGTGATGGAACATCATACATTATGACAGACTGGTGCACTTCTAGAACAAGAGATCACCGTAGATGGTGTGCCTGTCAAATCACCGGTCGCAGTGCACCCTGTAAATTCATAAGGTGCAACATATTTCAGTGCAAGCCGAATGACTTAAACTCACCAATTGAAGAAAAAACAGGGAAATTGAAAACAAATTCAAAATTTTAATCAGCTAAAATATTAAATGAGGAAATAAACACGTTACTTGTTGTCTGACTGGACAAGGAGGCATGGTTGCGACATAGACAAATAAATCAGTTATGGAACCATTTCCCAAAATTCAAAATCCATTAGCGAATGGAAGGGAGGTAGGGATGTCACAATTCAATGGCATCTATAACGGGATTGTCATACAAGTAAGTTATGCACCATTGATTATTTGGTCTCAACCATTGAAAAAGAATTTGCAAATAAAATTACCATTTGGTATTTTTTATCTATTAAACCCTACCCCAATGCACCCAATAGTATGGTGCACTAGTGTGTTTGTATAAATACAACGCAACATCAAATAAATTTAAAAATACCTAGGATGGTGCACTATTTGGAAAAATGCACTGATGTAGTTATGACATGCCAACACATCATGATTTGTTTGGAAATTTTTTAAAATAGAAAACTATATATTATTTGTTGAAAGTTGGAATTGACGATGTGTCTTATATACATATGTACTGGTGCATTTCATGGTACTAAATTCCCAAGGTAAATTTATAATTTTATTTAGAAGTTACATATATTATATTATTAAATATTTTATTATTAAATATTTTAGATTGCATTGGTGTATTATTAATTTGGATGCACCGATGCACTTTCCTATGTATGGCATATAGGTTTATTTGTAAAAACATTCAAATTTGATGTGTTATGTATAACGACACGTCGATGTATGTATATCCATTCAGTTCACTATTAATTTTTATAGAAAAAATTAAATATAAAAATCTATATTTATTAATGCGTATTTGACAGGAGCCAATGCAGTTTATGTTGTAATGCCTCAATTCATTATGTCATGTTAGATGCACTAGTGACTTATTTTTTCAAATAAAAATAAAGTTATTCTTTCCTCTAGTGACAAGGATTTTTTGCATTCGATCCATGTGATATTTAGATGCACTGGTTCATATTATATGTTGATGCATCGGTGTGTTAGTACAAATGAGAAAAAAAAAGAGAAAAAACCTATGATAACATCTCTAGCCACCCACCTCCACTAGTAACCTCCACTGTAAATAGATAAAGGAGATTTTTGGGGGGGGGTTCTTCAAAAACCTCTTCAAAAAGGTGTTTTCCTTGTAGTACTATATCTCCAATTTGATAGGTACTATCAACTCTATGCACATCTACATAAATGTTGTGATGGTATTAGACTTCTTTAGTCTTTGTCTAATCAAAGGAACCTAATACTATACCTCATAAATAATATTAGGTCTTATCAAGATATTGTCCTCAAGTCTATCCCAATTGAGTGGAGTTCTAAAAGGAGTTTCATATAAAAACACAAATGGTCCTATATTGATGGAACTGCGAAAACTATCATTATAAGAAAAAATGACCAGGGAAAGGTACTCTACCCACTTGGTTTGTTGGTCCATAACATACATTTGGACCATATCCTCCAAGTTTTAACAAGTTCAGTATGTCCATATGTCTTAGGGTGATAAGTTGTACTAAAGTTATGTTGATTCATTTAGCCAACTTGGAACCTTGTGCAAAATTCCTTGTAAACACAAAGCTTTATCCGAAATAATCTTACTCGAAAAGACAAGAAGCCGCATAATGTCTTTTATAACCTCTAGAAACTTAATCTATGTAGATCTGATAGTAATAAAGTGCACACTTTTGGTGACTTTTTCCACTCACTTTTGGTGAGTTTGTCCACAACTACTGTTGGAGGAGCCTAGGTCAGCCGCCCGACTAGGTCCTCTGTTCGACCACTTCGTAGAACATGTCGAACCATCATGTCGGTCACTACATGTCATTTTGGTTAGTGAACCAATATTTCATTATGTAACTATTTGTAAACCATATATATAGGCTGGAGATCCGGATACATAGGGGCATGAAGGCATTGTAATAAAGACTTGTTTTCTCTACCTCCATTACTCATCTTTGTTCTACCTATATAATTGCTTATTTTATATCATGTATCGCTTTTAACTATGCAATCCACTTAACTAGAACATTGGTTCTGTTTCAGGTGATACATGCATAGGATGACAATGAGCATGATTAAATGATAACAAAACACAAGATAAAGAAACGATGGGACAAAAAGATAGCAAATTACCTGCAAAATTATGCCAAAAGAAGCAAGTTGACTATCGCTTGAGCAACAGAGAAATTATTTGCTGAAACACATGAAAATATTGTCGATTCTATTTCGTTCGCATTGAAGAAGATCCTAGATGAAAAGGCCAGTATATGAAAAATATCGACAACTGCTTGACAAATAAACCAATGGAGGTCATACAAATCTATCTGAGTTCTGTGAAAGAATTGCTGACGAATTTTGCGAAGAGTGTGCAATTGAGGAATGAGTATCAGTCAATAACATAAGGGAAAGATTTTATAACGACATCACCGAGAAATTCCTCTGTTCCTTACCAACGCTTTTGTTTAAATTCTTGATCGACAAGGGAGCAGCACATATCGTCGAACCTCGACCACTATTGTTACCACCTCTTTGAAATACGAACTGGGAAGAAAAGAAAAGATAGTGGGAAAAATTCATGAAAGAACAAGAGTGGGAACACTTCCTCAGCAAATGAATTGTTGCATCACCCAAGTTCCCTAAATATATTTGAGCCGGCAATGGGTGGTATATGACCATAGTCTGATAGAATAAATGAATAATAGTCGACAAAAGAAAACACGATATGGACAGCATTGAAAAATCCAAAAAATTCGACAAAGATAGATCAGTGATCCACAAAATCACTCCAGGTATCGAGAATATAGAATGAGAAAAGAGGATGAAGAGGCACGAGGAGTTAATGGAGAAATCTAGGGTGCTCCAGAAAAAATGAAAGTCGGGTATAGTGACAAATGCAGAAGGAAATCCGTCGGAGTCAAGTCGAGCTCGACAAACCGAGGGTGTTGATGAAGACCCGTCACCAATGGATGAATATCTATGGATGGAGAATGGCAGTGCTCTCCAGGTGAGTATACCCGAAGTTATCACTCTGCATTCCGCATTACATCTAACTCAGAGTGCCCAAGTACAAGAAATTGTCGAAAAAGACTTAGGAATTCACATTGGCCAAACTAGCATTTTGATTCGACGAAATGATGAAGGCAATGAGTTCGATAGATTATTGATCCATCGAACGCAAGAAGGGAATTGGGTTACTTTTCAACCCAATTTCTCCAACCAAAATTTTCATCTACTCCATTCAAGTCGTGAGAAAGCGCCCCCCAGCAACTTCCAGTATTAAGTGATTCGTCGAGTAAATCAAGATCTTTGAAAATAAATACAACCCAGATAGAACAGAACTTTACCTAGGTATCGACAAAAGCTATAGAAGAAATTCGACACCCGACATCCAACGAAGAACCGACCGAATCCAGTGATATTATTGTTGGAAGCGAAGAATGAGCAGTTACTCCTACACAGCAAGAGCTAGTACCTATCGAAAACAACTGCAAGAACATTTCTGTCATTGGAAGTGATCCACCATCACCACCAGTTAACTTGGAAGTCGAAATTTCAGCAGATATGGCACACACTACGGCACACCTTCCCTTCTATGAAGGTGATGAAGACTCAAGAAGACATTGGTTCATCTATGAGTCGATATGGGAATTCAATGCCATTGCCAGTGAAGATCGACAAATGGCACAATTTGTTGGATCTCTTCGGAAAAGAGCGCTCACATGGTACATCATTTATAAAGAAAAAACACGTACTACGTCAAAGGCTCAGATAAAGCAACACTTTCTGTCTTTCTTCAAGACCCCAGATGCAAAATTTCTTGCTGGTAAGAAATTGAAAACTACATCTCAAAAGCCAACTAATACAGTCAGGGATTACAACAAAATATTTAAAGACTTGCTGAGCCAGATTGAGTATGATATTGAAAAACCTCTGTTGATCCAATGGTTCATAGCCATTCTACTACAGAAGGTTAGAACGCACATTCATTTACATGAATTTAATACATATGAAGATGCATTGACAAAGGCATTACAAATAGACATGGATGATGACTATCCTACAGTCCCTATCGACCGACGAATAGAAGAGAAACTGGAGAATATGAAAAACTATATTCGTGAAATCAGTCTACGAGGAGCCGATTTATGGTGTACAAAATGTTCCACAGTAGGCCATACGAAAGATTATTGTCGACAAGATGATCGTCGACAGGATGTTTATTTCGTACAAACAAAATCTTTCGGTGACATCTGCCAATAACACGACACACATTCGACAAAAGATTGTCCCTACAACATGAAGAATGATCAAGCTCGCTGGTGCGCCATATGTGACGTAAGAACTCATTCCACGACAGAATGTAGCTTAAATTTAAAGAATAAACATAATTATCACGTAGTTTACCAAACCAATACTGTCGACCAAATAAATAATAGACATGAAGAGAATGCAAGATACGAAAGGAACGACGGCTTACGTAATGACAACTTCAATCACCGAGGAGGATTTCAAGTTCGTGGGCACAACACTAGAAATCAGGACCCTTGACCACGTCGACAACTGCAGTGCTTTACATGCCTAAGTGAAGATCATCTTTTTGCAGACTGTCCCTTCAAGGATCGGACAGAACTCAAATTTTGTACGAAGTGTGGGGTGGGTGATCACTTCTTGGAGGATTTCCCCACCATTCTTGAAAAAATTACTAATAAAAAGAACCTTAACATCTTGTCTAGTGTTCCAAAATATGATGTTGTTAGAACTAAGAATCTTCATATCGTAACTCGTCAAGGAACTAAAATTGGTGTTGATAATCCACAAATTAGTCAAATAAAAAGTAAATATGACTATCCTAATCCAATTGAGCATAGGCACTTATATAATAATCCAGCAAAAATATTTCAAGAATTAGCATCTAAAGAAGACAATGATGAACCTCGACAAAGAAATATTAATGAACTCGTCAATTTAATAACTAGAGACGAAGCTATCGCAAAGTTTATAGATCTAATACATAACATTAGAAGTAATTATGTCGAAGAAAAACATACTAAAAATCTATGTCGATTAAGTCAGAGAGAAACAAATGATGCAGACCCACTTGTCAACTTAGAAATTGAAAGATACTCTGTTCGACGAGTCATTCTCGACTTCAGATCACAAGCAAATATCATGACTTGAGATACTTGGGAACAACTCGGTTGAACACAACTACACGAGTCCGGAATCTATCTAAAATTAGTTGACCAAGGACTAATTGAACCAATTGGGGTTTGGAAAAATGTCACCACATCCATCAAAGGTATAACAACACAAGTCGACTTTGAAATTATCAATCCAAAGGAAGGTTCTAGTACCTTTCCTGCCCTAGTTGACCGACCATGGGGAAGAAAGATGAAAGCTTCAATATCTCTTGAAAAAGATAGAATAAAACTTAAAGGAAATGGGAAGAAAGTGATCATGTCGATTCACCCATCACAAGGACAGCCTTGGATAGATCCTATTGATGACGATGTCGACATTCGACAGTTATACCAAGTAACAAACAATGAAGACTATACTAAACCTAACGCACAAGGAGAGATCCACCTCGGGAACCCTACATCAGTCGGATATAATTCAGATGTTGAACTCTACGATTGGAAAATGGAGAACTATTAATCACAACCATGAGAATGTCGAACGATTGAAGTTATCCCCAAGAAGAAAACTCAACACTATTTTTCTATCTCCATCATTGCGAAAAAAAATTGAAAGAAAAATCAGAGAACATCCGACACTCGCACCGGTGAGAAACAAGTCATCGGGTATTCCACCACTGCGATATAAAGAACGAGAATCACCTTCATTCCATGTCGATAAAGTGTCAATGAATATTGGAGAACAAGATCGACTTCAGATTTTAGTTGAAACCTTCACAGGTCAAACTGCAAGATGGTGGGATACACCTCAGTCGAGACTTCATAATTGGACTACAGCGTCGACATACTTTGTCTAAATATTCGAAGGAATAAAACTCATGGCCCAAGCAAAAATTCCAATTTTCACACAAGGCCAAGATCCTGAAAAAACATATCCACAAATGTGAAAAAGAATGGAAAATATTAGGCTACAAAGACGAAAGAACCTGGCCACACCTTTTCCCAAGTACACTCAACGATTGACCAAACAAATGGTACAAAATGGAAGAAGCAAGAGGAGACACATTTATTTGGAAAGAATTAAGAGAAAATTTCATCAAAGTTTTCATTTTCTCCCCACAGGACAATCTATTAAAAGAAGCAAGCACTTAGGTGAAGAATTTTTTGCAACCAGCATGTAGCAAAATATCACCCAATAATAAACGACTTGACCGACCGGTTTCTACATGTAACAAGCTACACGTAACAATATAAAATGGACTAAACCTTAACATTTGACAAGACTGCAAATGGAAACGGAAAAAATGGAAGGGAAAAGTTTCTAATGGAAACAAGAACATTCAGATACAACAAAACTGATCATAACAGTTTTTAATGTTGAATCTTTAGGAAAAAATGACCCCAAATGGATGACAAAAGCGTATTTTCCCCCTACATTTACACAATTCAAAGAAGGTTAACAACAATTAATGAAACCAGAGCACCTGAGTGGATGGATGCACAGATTAAGATCAAAGAAGTATACATATCTAACGACGACAGACCCAAAATGGCTAAGATAGGAGATTATTGGAACAAAGAACAGACAACAGAAATTACAAACCTATTAAAAGAATTCCAAGATGTATTCGCACTAGATTATAAAGACCTAAAAGGACTTGTCCAAGAAATGGGAGAAATGAAGATCGACATCAAACCAAATGCAAAACCAATCAAGAAGAGACCATACAAGCTCGTGCATAAATACAAAGAAATAGTCAAGAAATAAATAGACAGCATGTTGGTCGCCGAAATTATATATCCCATTGATCAATCAGAATGGGAAATCCCAATGGTCGTCCATCCAAAGAATCACGACCCGACAAGACTACGCATTTGTGTTGACTTCAGGGAACTCAACAAGGTAATGCTTACAAATCCATTCCCAACACCATTTGCTGATGAAATTATTAACGAAGTTGCAGGACGTGAATGATATTCATTCACGGATGGCTTTTCTGGGTATAATCAAGTACCTATTTCCAAAGAAGATCAAAAGAAGACCACATTTGTATGTGAATTTGGATCATTTTCCTATAAAGTAATGCCATTTGGATTGAATAATGCACCAGCTGTATTTTCTAGAATAGTTGTCAAAGCGTTTCAAGAGTATATCTATAAAACCATGGCCGTATATTTTGACGATTAGACGATATATTCTATGCTGAGAGACCATTGCAAATGGATAAGAATCATGTTAGAAAGATGTCGACATATCCAAATATCATTGAATATCAAGAAATTTATATTCGCCACTCCAATAGGAATCCTACTTGGACATGTTGTATGTAAAGAAGGTATAAAAGTCGACTTCACAAAAATAAAAGTAATTCTCGACCTGAAACCACCAGTTAACTCTAAACAAGTCAGAGTGTTGCTAGGGAACACAGGGTATTATATAAATTTTATCCGTCACTAATCCGACATGACATATCCATTAGAAGAGTTGATGAGAGAAGATCAAGACTATCAATGGATAGATGAATGCACTACATCGTTCGACATTTTAAAAAGAAAACTAGTCGAAGCTCCCATCCTCAGATTTCCAAACTGGTCGATTAAGTTTCATGTACATATCGATGCTTCGGGGATAGAAATCGACGCAATTCTAACTCAACCTGGAGAAGATGGGATGGATTACCCCAATGCCTATAGTAGTAGAAAAATAAATAAAGCAGAAAGGAACTATTCAACTACTGAAAGGGAAGCATTGGGAATGGTATTTGCACTTCAGAAATATGGACATTATCTGCTCACCAATCCTTTCATGTTTTATATAGATAATCGGGCATTAAAATACTTAGTCAATAAACCCTTATACCATGGAATAATATGTCTATGGTTGTTGTTATTTCAAGAGTTTGAGTTCGAAGTTATAGTTCGACCGGGTAAAGAAAATGTTGGACCCGACCACCTGTCGAGAATAGACACGGGAGAAGAACCAATTGGAATTGAGGATGAGTTACCTGATGCTCACTTATTTAGAATTGAAGTTTTTCGATCAGCATTAGCAGAAATTGCTCAGTTCTTAGAAGAAGGGCAAGCCCTGCAAGGAATGCATGAAAAGAAAAAGAAGATTGTAGCAATGAAAGTTGCACCCTATACTATAATAAATGGATTTCTCTATAATCCTGGACCAGATGATGTATTACGATGATGTGTCCTTGACCATTATAGAACAAATATAATTAATGAAGCACACAATGGACCAATGGGCAGACATTTCCAAGCTGACACGACAACAAAAAAAATCAGCAATTAGGATTATGGTGGCCGACAATCCACAAATATTGTCGAGAATCTATAAATAAATGCGACAAATGTTAGTGACTTGGCAGACCATTACCAAGTACTGAAATGCCTCTTATCTTGGTAAATCCAAGCCTAACTTTTGAAATCTTAGCAATCAATTTCATAGGTCCATTTTCAACTCTTGGTCGACGAACAGGTGCAAGATAAAACATTATTGCGGCCGAATATGTTACTAAGTGGGAAGAAGCAGAACCTATCGATACTTTCTCAAGTGAGATAGCTTCAAGTTTTATCTATGAGAATATTTTAACAATATTTGGATGTCCACTAACCTTGATTAGCGACCAAGGATCCCATTTCGTCAACAAAACAATTGCTATATTAACAAAATAATTTATGATCGAGCATAAAAGGAGCACAACCTATCATCTGCAATCTAATGGTGCAATAGAAGCATTCAATAAAACACTAACTACAGGATTGACTAAAATGTGCAATATCGATAAGGATGACTGGGACGACAAGATACTTGTTGTACTATGAGAATATAGAACAACATACAAAAGATCAATAGGCCAGACTCCATTTAAACTCATATATGGACAAGAAGCAATCGTTCCACTACATTTTTGACAATAGGCACTAGTAATTACAGAAATGCTACATATTGAACAGGATAGAAAATAAATATTCTCTCAATTATCGAAACTTGGAGAACATCGGTAATTGGCAATACACCATCAAGAAATCCAAAAGCAACAACAGAAAGCTTGGCATGACTGAAATATAAAGAACAAAAACATATCAGTTGGAAATTTAGCCTTGCTATACGATAGCCACATAAAATGGAAGCCTAAAAAGCTACACATTGCATGGCAGGGTCCCTATGTCGTTGAATAAATCCATGATAATTGAGTAGTTTGATTGAAAACGCTACAAGGGAGTGTGTTTCGAAAGATTGTCAATGGCGCCCGACTAAAATGCTACAGAGCATGAAAAAAAAAGGGAGAGAGAGAGAAGTCAGTTATAACTAACCTTCACAAAATTAGCAATATAAATAATCATCCGATACAAGTGTATTGGATGATTCATTATGACAAGATATTGGAGAGACAAACCCGACAAGGGTGATACAAGAAACCATACAAGAGGAACAAGTCGGAAAAAAAAAGTTGTCAAATAAAATGCTCGATCTAGCCGACACGAATCCGACCAAACACGACACATCAAAGAATAAAGGAGTACACCAACACCGTATCGATGAACAGCAGTAGGTCGACTGATTTATCATCACTGGACCGATTGATCATGACATCTCACATACATATGGTCACTTGAATCATGATTATAATATTTTTTCACATGAGCTACACAAGCCATCATTCACCATTAGTGCTTCCAGAATCATCAATACTCAAAATGTCATCATATAAACTACTGCCATGTCAGCACATAACCCACTTTCAAAGCATCGATTTGATGGATACATATACGATTACCCTAGCAAATCTGCAGTTACTACATGTGATATCTATGACCACCATCCCACCATGCTTTGGCAATTATAGCTTCCCCCATCCATCTCATACCTGCCAATTTCACCAATCACAACCTTCGTTATAAAGGGTTTTCCATACACTATATAGCATCACACTGAAATGTTTGGAATCCATTGCACTACTCATCGCCACCTTTGTTCCTTTCCCTTTGTTGTTCGATCAGAAATGCTTGAGTTCTATGGTCGTTTCCAAGTTTTCTCCGTGATATATGAGCATTTCGACAGTTCTCTCCTGACAATTCCTCTCCACCTCATGATATATGGGCATTTCGAGCACTCTCGAAATCCCAAAACCAGGATGTGTCATTATCTTCCTTTCCACCAATCATGTCCATGTAACTCTCCTTCCAATAGCAGATAGAGTTACAAACTAGAGCGGACGTGAGAAGATCAGTGGTCCAAGTAACTGTTTTCTTGGACGCTTTCTTCTCTAAATCAACATGCCACTCTTCTGTTGATCTTCTACATGATTGCAGAGTCGTCGGATGTTGTTCAGTACCATATCATGTTGTCGGATTCCTCTACATGGGCGTGTTTCCAGTCATAACTTGACGACCAAATTCCATCCATGGTGGTAGTCTGTATTATTTCAGCTTCATCAATTGTCTACACTTAGTTTGCACAAGACAAACAACGACGAATGTCATTTGTTCATCTCATCTGAGTCTCTTTCTGATCTCTTCAGGACGATGAAAGGTTTTGTTTATGGGAGAGATTTTGGAGGAGCCTTGGTCGGCCGCGTGACTAGGTCCTTCGTTTAACCACTTCGCAGAACATGTTTAACCGTCATGTCAGTCACTACATGTCGGTTCGGTTAGTGAACCGACAGGTTGTTATGTAACTATTTGTAAACCATATATATAGGTTGGAGAGTCGGATACATAGGGGCACGAAGGCATTGTAATGCATCTTTGTATTTTTTCTGAGTAAAAAATACTTATTTTCTCTAGCTCCATTACTTATCTCTGCTCTCTATATATAATTTATTGTTCTATATCATGTATTGTTGGTAACTATGCAATCCACTTAACTACAACAACTACCAAAATGGCATCATGTCTTCAAGTTGTTAAAAGTAATTCCACAATGAAATATGTCAAGATCACTTGCCATCTTGACTCAATAGCATGAGGCTATGCCAAACTAGTAGGATGATTATTCTCAAATTTTATAGGTTGAAATTCCAAGCAATTATCCACTTAATAAGCCATGTCATTCTTCCTCCCTACCTAGCATAAATTGAGCTTCAAATAAGTGTACATTTTCATTACTCAAAGGTAGCAACTTATATAGAATGATGAGATTCACTAAAATTCAAGTTAAGAATCTCCCCCCTCCTTGAGAACAAATATAATCCTAAAGAATATCAACAAACCACCTGTATCACAAGAGTATCCATCAAGCTTAGGTCTCCAAGCAATCTCACCACAAAGTGGAGACCTCACCTCTACATCATTTATCACCCAACTACAAGTTTAGAATTTGTTTCCTTGAATCTACATTTGAGGGAATCAATGAGTAAATTCATGGCCTATGTTTGAGTGCATCAACGATTAAGTGAAAAGTACCTTTGATACAAGTTGTACTCACTAAGAATCTCTAATAAACACCTATATCTCACATTGAATTCACTCTGAGAAAATATGTATTGTAAACTCTAATATATTTTAAGCTCAAGCTTGGACCCCATAAGGTAATGTCTTCACCATCTCAAAGCTTGAACCATTGTTTCCAACTCTAAGTCGTGGTTGGGTCATTTTCTTCACGTGGTTTGGAATTCCTTGAAGCATAAGTAATCACTTTCCCATCTTAGAAAAGCACATCACCCAAGTCGTCCTTGGATGTAAAAGCCATACAATCACTTTCCATATCCAGTACCTTCCGGATAGGAGCCAAAGTGAACATCTAGTTGAGCACAACAAATGCTTTATCACATTTCTCAATCCAAACAAACTTCCTTCCCTTATTTTTCAAATAAGTGAGGATTAAAAATCTTGAAGAAATCCTCCACTAATCTCTTGTAATATCCTACCAAAGCCATGAGACTTTTCACTTCTTGTACCTTATTTGGTTTCAACCATTCATATGTGGATTTTTTCTTTGCAAGATTTATTATAATGCCATCACTATAAATATTATTCCCAAAGTAATGAATATTTAATTGGAATAATGGACATTTACACATCTTAGCATAAATATTGTTCACTCCCAAGCATTGAAAAATCAATATCAAAGGCTCCTTATGTTCCTTTAGGGTCTTTGAACAAATCAAAATATCATTGAGAAATAGCTGGGAAAACTTGTCCAAATATTTCCATAATATTTCGTTCATAAGAATCATAAATACACATGGAGCATTGGTTAATCCAAAAGGTGCAACAACAAACCCGTGGTACCCAAAACAAGTAAAAACAGTATCCTTTGAATATCCTAAACTTTAACCCTCAACTGGTGATATCCAAATCTTAAATCAAATATAAAATACATGGTAGCTCCCTTCATCTCATAAAAAATATCATCAATAAAAGGTAAGGGATATTGATTTCCATTAGTGGTTCCATTCAATTGCAATGCTCATGAATCATTGATGTGCACTAATGTGTTCAAAATAAAGTGCATCAACAATATTTTTGAAATCATATTTTGCACATTTATAAAATGGGTAGGGGAGCTAATTTTTTTGAAATGCAAACAACAATTGGCATATGTGTTTTTATCCACCAATGTGTCTAGGCACATGATGCATTCGTGCATTCCAACCTCTAAGGTGCATTATATTTTTTTCCTCCACTACAACCTCTCCTTCCCCACCTTCACTAAACAACCTTATCTAAAAGCATAAAATGGAGAAGTGCCTTCAGTAAAACCTCCACTAAAAGAAAAAAATGGAGAGTTGCCTCCAATAAAACCTCAACTAAACCTTTTTTTGTAGTGAATACACATTAAGAAAATGTGTGTAAATTCACATCAATGAAAATATATAGTGAATTAGGTTGCACAACTCTTCAAAATGAGCTTGTTGAAGTGAATAAAGAATATGAAGTCTAGAGCACCTTTGTTTACCAAAGAATTTGTTGAGGGTGTTAGGATATTTCAATACTCCATCCTTGTCCTACTAGCATTATTTATTTTTACTAATTGTTGATGATGTCATTTTCCCCCTAGTGGTGTGCATATGTCATCCAAGATCCATCTACCACCTTCGGATCCCTGCATGCATCATTTTATGACCACTTCAGTCAGTTCCCTATTTTATAGGAACCTAATAAGTGTTCTAGTGCAGTCCACCTCAGTTAGTTGACTCCTGTGGGGGGTTAGAGCTTTGGATGCCACTGATTGTGGCCTCATTCACCCTTTTCTGACAGGCATGCATAGAAAACTCACTATTGTGCCCTCCTTAGTCATTTAACTGATTATGTCTTCAGTTAGTTGAGTTTAGGTTCAGTTCAGTTGAGTTTGATTCTTCCGGGCACTCTAGTGGTGATAATTCCTATGCTAGACCAACTGAGGTTCGAATTATCTTGTGTGATTCGAATTCTCTCCATTGTAACATCATTGTTTATTATATTGATTATTGGAACATGTGACATTATTCTGCTCCTATCTTAGTTCTGTTGCATAACTATTCTTCTACTCTTTTTTATTGTAGTTTTCACTCTTATTAAACTTTTTTGCTCATTATTTCTTTGTGAGGTATCCTCAGCTCTTATATTTGTTGTGACATATAATTTCACATGGTATCAGATCCATTTGAACGAATAGGTTGAGCAGCTTCTTTCAGTAGTGCACCATAAGCCTTTGTATTTCCACAGCAAATCATGGTGCCATTCCATTGAATTCATTGGAGAATTCAATTGCGGTCTAGCCAGGTGTGAAGGATTCGTATAAAAGTTCCTACTATCCTAAAGTCGTGCTCAGTAGTATTCTACCTCCATTATTGAGAGTTTTTTTGCAGGTTATTCAAAAAAAATTTAGTGTTGCAGCAGTTTTCTACAGTTGCAGCAATTTTCACCTTGTATTCGCTCCAGCAGTTGTAATGGACAATTCGAACTCTCCTCTCTCTCCCAGGATCCTGACTGCACCCTTCAATTACCTTGATTGGAGGGATTATATGCAGATGGTATTGCGCAACAAATCACTGTACATGGTGACAATGGGGAAGGATCCCGAACCAACATCAACTGTGGAGAAAACCAAGTATCTGAATAGATTGGATGAAGAATTTGGTTTCATGTGTATTCATATTTCCATAGATCTACTCTTCCACATCGAAGGATTGAAGACTCCAAGAGAGTTATGGTTGAAGTTAGAGACCCTATTCGAAAAACAAGATGAGCTAAGAGGCTATATTCTGGAAAATGAGTTGATTTCTCTACAACCAAGCAGTTTTGAGACCATTCGGAAGTTCTTTTCAAAATTCAAATCTCCGGTTATGAAATGCAAGCAGTGTGGAATTGACAAGAAGGATGGGTAGTTGGTGCTATCCATTCTGAGCAAGATAGGTCCTGATTTCTCCATCTTTGTCTCTACCTTCCATTCTGGGAGAATTTCAATTCCTGGTTGGAAGATTCCCTCCTTAGATGTTTTCACTAAATCTCTCATCCAAGAACAAGATAAGTTGATCCATATGGGCACCTTGAAGGCCTCCAAAGATCAAGCTCTTATGGATGGAGAAGAAAAAAGTGAAAATGGGAAGGGGAAGCACAAGGTCAAGGATAAGAGGCCATATGAACTCAAGCAGAATGCCAAGTCAAGTCCATCAGAAGGAGCCTCCAGCTCTAAGAAGGAGAAACATAAGGGATTTGAGAGATCCAAGTTTTCCTATTTCAAGAAAGGAAACCACCTAGATAGATCTTGCATGCAGAAGAAGATAGATTAGATGACCAAGATTCTTGAATAGCACAACATTTCCCTCCCAAAAGGTGCAAGATAGACTAATTTTGATGGTCATGAGAGATGCCATGCACTGAAGGCTGGATTTTCAAAATCACAAGCCCTCCTCATAGATTCAGGAGCCTCCAACCACATTGTTTCCTCCAGAGAATCATTTTCTTCTTTATACCTCAAAGATGGTCTGATTATTCACATGGGAGATAACTCTCAGATCTCTACTGAAGGGAAAGGCACGGTACATATGGAGCATGGGAAGTTCAAAAAATTTCTATTTGTGCCTTCTTTGTCGGCAAATTTGTTATCTATATATTAGAATACTCACACAGGTTCACTGAAGAAAGTGGTATTTGGTCCTGACACAGTTGAGATTGCAGAGATCTCTACTGGGAATATTATAGTGAAAGGGTTTTCAAACCATGCCTCCAAGGCATATGAATTCTCACATTTTTTTTCCACTCTCTGCCTATTCCATCAGAATCTGATGAAGATCAGAGTGATATCTCTTCTAATGAAGATGAGGATCAAGATCTTGATGTGGAGAATAAAGTTCAAGTAGATTCAGATTCAAATCCAAATCCAACACATGCTCCCAATCCATGGCCAAGGCCAATATGGGATCACAAATTCCTTGTAGCTGTTGGGAACACAGTTGGGGATCCATCTTACCATAGAACCACCAAATATCAGTATAATGCAAAACTTGCACTATGTCATGCAGATCCACTTCTCTGAGAGAGGTGCTACATGATGGTGGGGTTTGATCACAATATCTTGGAGAGAGTTTCCATAGGGGATATACAACCAAGCAAAAATCTCGGTTGTATGACAAAAGGTACTCAAAGGTTCATTATTTGTACACAATGATCCGTTCGCTCCAATAGCAAGAAGGGTTCTTAAAAGACTTGTTTTGGAAAATACAACTTCTACACAGTGAGAGGTACATCAGAGGAGCAGATCCAAATCCAGATCTAGCACCTGCATTGTAATCCTATAGAGGAGTAGCTTGCCAATATTTTTTCAAAGGCTTTCACTAAGGAAAATTTTTTCCTTCTCTGCTTAGTATGAAGGTTCTTTGATTTAATTACTGTTGTTCTTTTTGAGGGGGGTATTTTTTCCATGAGGTTTTTCCCCATTTCCTTGGTTCATGGACAGTTCTTTTTATCATTTATTTGATTGTATGGATGACCTTTGGTCTTAGTAACTAGGGCCCGTGATGCAAAATTATGGATTAAGGGGGTGTGTTAGGATATTTCAATACTCCATCCTTGTCCTACCTAGTATTATTTATTTTTCCTACTTGTTGATGATGTCATTTTCCCCCTAGTGGTGTGAAGATGTCATCCAGGAGCCATATACCATCTTCTAAGCCCTGCATGCATAATTTTAGGACCACTTCAGTCAGTTCCCAATTTTATAGGAACCTATTGAGTGTTCTAGTGTAGTCCACCTAAGTTAGCTGACTCTTGTGGGGATTAGAGCTCCGGATGCCACTAATTGTGGCCTCATGCACCCTTTTCTGACTGGCATGCATGACAAACTCACTATTGCACCCTCCTTAGTCATTTAACTGATTATGTATTCAGTTAGCTGATTTTAGGTTCAATTCAATTGAGTTTAAGTCTTCCAGAGCACTCCAGTGGTGATAATCCCTATGCTAGACCAACTGAGGTTCGAATTCTCCTGTGTGATTCGAATTCTCTCCATTGTAACATCATTTTTTATTATACTGATTATTGGAACATGTGACATTATTATGCTCCTATCTTAGTTTTGCTGCATAACTATTCTTCTGCTCTTTTTATTGCAGTTTTCACTCTTATTCAACTTTTATGCTCATTCTTTCTTTGTGAGGTATCCTCAGCTCTTATATTTGTTGTGACATAGAATTTCATACAGGGTCCTTCTTGTATGTTTCTTTTATCATTATAAGAAGTTGCTAACATTCAATGTTATCAAGGAGAGCTTCACTTGGCCCTCATATGATGTTTTTTGTACACTATCGTCCACCTTTTCATTCAACACAAGTATACAATGGAGTCTTGGATGATGGTTGCTAGGGGACTTGTTTTCTTTGGAGGATCTTGGTACTTTATAGTGTTATTTTGGGATGGGATGAGGTTCATGCCTTTGTCTTAAGAGTAAATAATACATAGAATATTGCTATCACTGAAATAAAAATTAGAAAAACTTGAATGTAGTTATTGGTGACAATGAAAAACATCAAAATACTTTATTGTAGTTATTGTCACTCGTGACGTGTACTGATGAGAATAAAAATATTGAAAGAAAACATAGGTGACAACAATGAATCGTTATAAATGACATTTTCAACATAGTTCATGCAAACAGTAGGTTAATAAGTGGACAAACTCATTATTTTTCTGGTTGAAATTCTTCCTCAATTTGGACAATAGCTTTTCCAAAAGTCATAGTTCCACATGATTGATGGATTTTTTAACCATGGAACTTTGTCCCCAGTTTTGATCCATTTTCATAGAATCAAGATAGTAGGAATTTGGAAAAATGAGTGAAGGAGGCCATAGTTTTACCTTGTAGAAAAAATGGAATTCATTGATAACATTGAGTTTGTTTGACATGGTAAAATCATGAATGTGGGTGTCTATTTGGGGGGTGAGAAAATAAATCTAGTTTTCACAAGTTTTTCAACATTTGGTAAACAAAAGTTATTTTTGTGTTTAGAATTTCACTTTTCAATGAAAACTAAACTTGTGAAGGATTTGTTATCTCTCTATTCATTATATTTCGGTTTTTTTATTGATATTTGATATGTCAATTTAGCAAATGTTTGACAATATGTTATTATAAAATGAAAGGACTGATAAATAGTCATGTTTTAAGACTCTAATTTATTCATTCTTAAACTTTTGTTTACTAAAAACAAAATATGCTATGACATTCTAGGCAGGCTGTATTACCCTATGACTATAATTTTGTATCATATAGATGAATTGGATCAATGTGAAAAAATTGTAGAATATAAACATGTTTATTCAAACTCAATATCTTCCTCAATTTCCACTTAAAAATAACCAGCCTAAATCCAAATCCTAGGCTCTATCAAGCGTTGAGATGGATAAGGTGCAAACCTCTCCTTGAATAGCTCCTTGAGTGCAATACCTGAGCCACCTAATCCTAAGCTCAAAAGTCTCTAATTTAAGTCTCATATTTACTTTTTACTTTGTATTATTTTTTTTGTTTATGACCGACATAATATTTATTACTTTTTACTTTGTATTATTATTTTTGTTTACTTTGTATTATTTTGTTACTGGACAAACACTCGCTAAAGTCTCATATTTACTTTTTACTTTGTATTAAAAGTAAAAAGTAAAGTCTCTAGTTTAAGTCTCATATTTACTTTTTACTTTGTATTATTTTTTTTGTTTATGGCCGACATAATATTTACCACCTAATCCTATCCTAAGCTCTAAAGTCTCTAGTTTAAGTCTCATATTTACTTTTTACTTTGTGTTATTCTTTTTTGTTTATGGCCGACATAATATTTATTACTTTTTATTTTGTATTATTTTTTTTTGTTTACTTTGTATTATTTTGTTATTTGACCAACAAACACTCGACTCACAAGATCTCCCCCATACAAGAGTGTAGAACTCTCGCCGCAAAAAATCTAAAAGTATCATTTTGATGTAGACACTCCAATGATCCATACCATAAGTTTTCCAATTTTTTTTATTATATTTTTCTGAAGTTATTGATTTTTCATTTCATTGAATTTTAATAACAATTAAAACAATACAAACACATGTTAATAGAAAATTAATTAAAATTAGTAAATCACGGTCAAATTCAACAAAATTTGCATCTATAGAAAGTTGATTCAATTACGTAAGTAATGGTATTAGTTCAAAAAGTATATTTTCAATATTGAACCTGACCCGCACCTTTCAAAGTTGAAGAAAGATGAAGACAAACGATGTCTGGGCCAGTTTCAGAAATTTCACAGGTTTTCTACTGAAAAATAGTTCGGACAAAAACTATAAAAAAAATGGCCAAAAGTATTTTTACCTTCCGTCAACTGTTGAAATTAATGGAGAGCAGTTTTCGGCCGAAAAGATGATCTTAAAAGAAATATTCAACTGAAATAACATGGGACCACTTTTAATAAATACAAATATTATTTATACATTAATCCAATTCCACAGTTTCACATCTTTCATGTTCATTGTGTGTTTTACAGAAGGTTTTTAAAAAGGAACCTTTTTTTTCTCAATGGCAATTTTTTAAGGTGGTTTCTCAAAGGGTCAAAGGAAATTTCTTTTATGGTGGTTTCAAAGAAATTTCTTTAAAGGTGGTTTCTCAAAGAAAATTTCTTTTAAGGTGGTTTTTTTTTCTTAAAGGCAAATTTCTTTTAAGGTGATTTTTTTTTCTCAAAGAAAAATTTCTTTTAAGGTGATTTTTTTTTCTCAAAGGAAAATTTCTTTTAAGGTGATTTTTTTTCTCAAAGGAAAATTTCTTTTAAGATATTTTTTTCCTCAACGCAATTCCTTTTAAGGTGATTTTTTTTATGGAAAAAGCTTTATTATCAATTTCTTTTAATTTCTTTTATAGTCAAAATTCTCTTGGATAATTTCTTTTATGGTAAAAATATTTTTTTAACAAAAACGGATATTATTATATTAAAAAAAAGGATGAAAGTAAATTTCAAACATATCATTTCAAAATTCCTCAAAAACTAATCAGAGGTTCAAGATCTATTTCTTGTAGAGAAAGATACCTCAAAAACTAATCAGAGGTTCAATACCTCAAAAACTAATCAGAGGTTCAAGATCTATTTCTTGTAGAGAAAGATAAACATTTACAGTCATCCAGAAAATGAAATTCCTATTTCAAAAACCAAAACTTCTAGTACTGTTATATATTCTAACATATTGTAACATATTGTCCAACTAAGAGGATGCAAAATAAGTTCATTTAGAGAGAATCCAACTGCTAGACTCTTAATATGTACCCTACTCAACACAAAGAACTTTGCCATATTCTTCATTGGCTTCTGAACTGTCATTTGCATCATTTGTAGCATATGAACCATCCTCTGCATCATTAATAACATATTCATAATAATTAGCATCTTCTTCATGCGGGTCCTCCTCCATATTATCCTTAGAATCCTCATCTAGATAATCTTCATCGTCCTGAGAATCCCTAATTTCCTCTTCATCATCTGCATTGTCTACATCAAGAACCACATGGAATCCCTCATAAGATTCTTTCTCCATTGAAAGAATGGATAAAATTTGAACTGGTTGTAGTACTGAGTTGCCCTCTCCAATCTTAACATCATATTTTTCATCATTCTTAGATTTTTTCCCCACAATAAGGTCTTCATGATTCCTCACAATGTCTTCAAGCTTCTTGATATACATAAATAAATATTTTAGATTCTCATCATAGGCCCTGACCACGACTTCAAATCCACTGAAACGGTCCTCCAAATTATCATCAATTTGTTGAGAGAAATGATAAAACTGATCCAATCTCCCATCAATCACCAACATATGAGCAACCAACTGTTTCATTGAAGCAATCAGACCTTCCAGTCAGTCATACGAAAATCAAGAATGATAGCTTGGGCTTCACTAACTTGCTCAACAAGTTCATGTATATCTTTATCTAAATCCATATTCACAATGCCAACCCAAGTCCTGTTAATCGTGTTGCTACCAGAACTAGGGATACCAGTAAGGGTATAGCACAACAAATTCCAAGACAAACAGTTTCCAAAGGAACCAAAATTCACAACCCAGCCAGAATCTATAGCTATGACAGAACGACCGGGGGCAGAAAAAACTCTTCCTCCCTACCTCTAAACTAGTCCAAAGGAAAAAGAGGGGTACAATCCACAGACTCAAAGGACAAAGTCCCCCGACAGAAAACACCAGATAAATGATTCAAAGAACCAATATCCCAAAATTGCTAGACGAAATAAAGAGGAGAGCCATTGTGGCAAAGAATTACCTAATAGCACAGCTGGAAAGAATTCACAGCAACAGAACGCTTATCTCCTTCAGCTAAGGAGAAAACGGAAGGATATTCATCATTCCACACCATCATTTCAATTGTACAGTCCACCCAAAAATTGAAACTACCAAAACAAAGCACAAGGTACCCACAGCAACTAGAAGAGCAGCAAACATTCACAAAATTCCAACTCTCGGTGCCGATATTACCATTTACAAAAGGGATGAATGCCATCACACCAGCCAACATTAAATACTTTTAGTTCCCTCTTTAGGATATGAGATTCATCACAAGTGCATTAGGAAATCGTACTCCATGTGTCAACAAGCACACTAATTTCATCCACCTGCCACGAAAATTATATAATGAAGAATTTAATAAACATCAATAAATGTCTAGGAGAACGCCATAGGGGAGCCAACAATGTTGGATAGATCCCCCATTTTCAATTAAGCCACCCCTAGGAAGTAGAGAGGCTTAATTAGATAGACCATCCACTATCGAGTTCTGATTTCCTCTGACATGAAAGAGATGAATCGACTGGAATTGAGGAAGTAAACCCAACACACGTTTATGGAGGAAACCAACAATTTGATCTGCAATATCTTTATGATGCCTCGTTTGGGAAAGGATGAGAAGTGAATCCCCAATCAATACTAGGGAACAAATACCAACTTCAAGAGACAACTTCCAGCTCAGTAATAGAGCAAATATTTATGCTTGGTTATTGGTGCCAATCCATAAACCACATGCATAAGTCTTAATTATATTTCCTCCAGGGTCAAAAAGGTTGCCCCCTCACTTGCCACCCCACTTTTATGGTGAAAATATTGTTAAAGGTCCTCTTGGAGAATTTCTTTTATGGTGAAAATATTCTTAAAGGTTTTCTTATCAATTTGTTTTTGAAGTGAATGTTTTCTTAATGCTTTTATGGTGAAGGTTCTCTTAGTGAATTTCTTCTGAAGTGGAGACTCTTGCAAGTATTTTAAGGTGAGATTACGAAATTATTTTTTTTTATTTCTTTTAAGATAAATTTATTTTAAACTAGTTTCAAATTTTCACATTATTCATTTTTAAAAGACTTACAAAAAGAATTAAGATAAAAAATTTAAAAAAAAATTATTACAAGGGGTTGATTAATTAAAAACCTATATAGATTAAACAATCATGGGAAATAAGAGACAAATCCAAAAAAATTATCGCACCCGAGATGATATTGTTCATAATGAAAAGCAAAAACTGTACCATCAAAATAAAAAATGGAAGCTTACAAATACTGGAGAGATGCTCTCTTAAGATGTAAATAGAGATTTTAATCCTAATGTTTTTTTTTGTGTGGTTCACAGCCTCGACAATTGTGTCCAGGGCTCGCTATATCCACAGTAATAATTCTAGTAGGGCCACCTGAAGGGGCCTCGCCCTATCGGCTCCAATTTTGGGATCCTAATGCCAAAGGACCTAGAGAGTTGGATTGGTAAGAATTGAACCTTTGACCTCAATATCAAACCGTCTTTGGACTCGGACTCCAACCAACTAAGCTACCCCTCGGGGTTGATTTGCATCCTAATATTAATGAAATGAATATTGAAAATCAATTTCAAGAACAGGAAATTGAACCATGTATGTATACATTATACACGTTTAAAATCTAATATATTATTTTTTATAATGAATTGTAATTTTGAAAATAATTCATAACAAAAGATAGAGAATTGTCTCCTAATGTCGATCAAGATGTTGAAGACATTGTTGAAGCCTATAATGAAGTAGAAATCGAGTCAAGCAAAAAAGTATATCTATATCTATATCTATATATATATATATATATGATTGAATTTTGATTTTTTAATACGAATTAATAAATGTGAAACATATGTTATCTTATGTTTCTAGTTTAGTATATTCATTATGCTAAATTTAATTTAATAGAAATATATAGGCATTTTCAACATTGATGATGAAATGTTGCAAAACATTGATCGCAAGAAATATGGGGACAAAAGACCCGACCAAGTTGTACGATATCTTGCTCAATGGATTTATGAAATTTTCTTGAAAAAGAATCAGCGACAACACAAGCTCAAATTTTGAGATGTTGGTCACTGTCCAAAAAAGTTAAAAGACACAACATCATTATTGGGTATTTAAAAGGTGACAAAAGATTCAAAGGTGAAACAAAAATGTGTTTGAAAATATAACCAGTGCAATAAAAACATTTGGAAGATCCAAAAGAAAAGATACTAGACATAGAGCAATTCAAACAACAATTATTTCAGCTAGTACTAGACAAAAATATTTGACAACATAGATGGAAAAAATAATAGGAACCTAAAGAAAACATTGTACAAACACAACAAATTTCGATTGCAAATAGATGAAAATGATGAACTTGATTATTGGGCAATTATTTGTAGACAATCTTACAAAGATAGATTGGGAGAAAGCGTTAAAGATAGGGTACATGAATATTGGTTGACAAATTTATGAGTTTCACCAAATTCAATGGATGTGATACAATGAAGAGTATCACAAAATGAATACGAAACCCGTGCAAAAAATATATTGAAAATGGCACAAATGCAATTGTTCAATATATTCAAAGAGAATCAACGTGAAATTAATATGTCGATCAATACATTTGTACAACATAAACCATGGTATGTTAGACCTATCACTGTTTATGACACATGTTGTCGTTATCATGTTTAATTTGAATTATATTATGACACTTTTCTTGAATGCGGCAAAACATTTTGGTCAAATTCACCTCCTCCTTCCACAATCAATGCTTTCATATCTGAAATTCTATGCGAGAGAGAAAATGATGAATTATTTTACCATAAAAAATGTTTCGGTGGAAAAAAAAAATCTCTCCTGGTGGAAATCTAGCTTTATTCCACTCCAAATATTGTATTGATAATGATTTGTTGTTGTCAAATGTAAATGTTAACTGGAAGAGATATGCATATATCAATTATCCTCCAAATGTTACAGGTTCTACAAATGTTCTTTCCAAAAGACTTGATTTGCGAGAAGTTAAAATACGTGTGACATATTTTTTGAAGAAATTTATAAATACACAAAGCATTCAAATATAGCACGATGGAAATACATGTAGTTCAAACAGTTTAGTGAAGTTTATCCACTAGGAACATTTTTTTTCGGTGGTTGATTTTGCAGAAAACTGCACATTTGCTACACAAAAAAGAGATACAAAGTGAATAATATCATTCTAACCAAGTTTCTATATATGTCCAATTTCTATATAGACATTAACAAGACAATATTGATGACATAGAAAGCACAAATGGAAATCGACATGTGATCAAAGAATATCACTTTTATACCAATGATGATTGTACACATGATACACATTTTGTACAACATTGTTTTATCAATGTTTTCTATGAGTCATTGAAAAACGTAAAGTTGAATTCAATGAAAATTGGATATGGTCAAATGGATGTGAAGGACAATTTAAATATTCACTATCCTTATTTTGGTTATGTCGGTTTAATATAAAATCGAACATTAGACACTATTGGAATTTCTTTGAGACGGGTAATGGAAGAGGAGAGCATGATGGTACAGGAGCATGTGTAAAATGAGCAATTGAAAGGTGGAAGATGGACCATTCTATCAATTGATTTCAATCAGTTGCTCAGGTTGTTTAATGGTGTCATTCAAATCTTAGCCACAAATACAATCAACAATCAAAAGATGTGCAAATGTATGTATATATTTTGTTCTTCAAATTTTTATTAATTTTAAATTTAAAAACAATATTTTTAAGTCTTAAATATGTCTTTAACATGTACACTGACATTAAACAGTGTCCTTTATAAATTGTTAACATCACAAAGTTTTTGCACTACAAGGAAAAGGCCATGTAGCAGAGGTTATAGCGGAGGTTTTTAGCATTACAAGATTGTTCAAAATTCTCAAAAAAACCTCCGCTACAACCTCCACAAACAATATCGGATGTTTTAGCATAGGCTTTTACAAAAATGTATTATATCTAAAAAACACTCTGCAATTGGAGGCTTTTGTAGAGGTCTTATTTTTGGTGCGCTTTATTGAAGAAAACTCATCGATGCTAACAGAGGTAAAATGTAGTAGTGCATTTCAAACCAAAACACACACTGACGCACATACAAATTTGTGCACTAGTGCTTGAAAATACATATAGCACCACCGCGTACAACAATTTTAACCGAAACCGGTGCTTTACATGACACGTCACACTGGTCCCTACGAATTATTAAAAAGCATCGGTATTATAATTGGAGGAAAACACACCGATCAAGTTGACTGGGATAATGATTGTCACTATATTTTTAAAATTAATGGTGTGGTTAATATAAAGTAGTTCACGGGGGTGTGATAATAGAAAAATCCCTGAGGAATGCAACGAGTATTCGATTGCACCATGACTATTTTCTTATAAGCGCACTGGTGCGGAATTATCTCAAACGCAATAGTGCTACATTGTCTGAAAAGCACCGGTGTGATTAATAAGATCAGATGCATCGATGATTTTTTTTGTTTGGTGAATAGTGACCGTTGACATATATTTCTTGTGAGCAATTTGGCTTCTTGGAGGGTCGCCAAATTCATGAGGCCATCAGAGTTGCCCAGGAAGGAATACACACGCTGAAAGTGCAGAAGCAGAAGGGTGTCGTGATTAAGATTGATCTCTCAAAAGCATTTGATAGGGTTAGTTGGCTCTATATCCGGATGCTTCTAACTCACCTGGGTTTCTGCTACGAATTTATAAGATGGATTATGGCCTGCATCACTACGGTGAGCTTTGCTGTACTAATCAATGGTTCTGCTAGTCCATTCTTCCAAGCTGGAAGGGGTCTACAACAGGGATACCCCCTCTCTCCGTTGCTGTTTCTCCTTGTTGCTGAAGGCCTCAGTCATTTTATTCTGAAAGCAAAAGCTGATGGTTCCTTTCGAGGCATATCCATTTCTCAGGTATTGTTTATTACACATCTCCTTTTTGTTGATGACATTCTGATATTTTGTGATGTCACGAGACAGGATATTGATAAGGTGGTTGAAGGTCTCAATTTAGTGCAAGCTGCAGCGGGTATGTTAGTGAATATTGACAAATCTACAATCACATGCTCGCATTTAACCGAGCAGGAGATTCTTAGAATGGCTATCAGACTACCTTACAGGATTTTGGATATTGATGATGGATTAAAGTACCTTGGCTTTCACTTGAAACCAAATGCTTATATGAAGGCTGATTGGCACTGGTTATTAGCAAAGTTAGAACAGCGCCTTCATGGATGGAGTCATAAATGGCTCTCTCGGACAGGGAGGTTGGTTCTGGTTAAATCAGTCTTGGAAGCAATTCCAGTGTATTGGATGTCTCTAGCTTGGATTCCCAAGGGAGTCTTGGAGCAGATACGTAGGTTGTGTTTTGCCTTTCTTTGGAAGGGTACGTGTGATAATCGAGCTTTGGTGTGGGTCAGATGGGAAAAAATTGCGGTCCCAAAAGCACTGGGAGGATGGGGGTTAAAGAATATTTTTCTGTTTGCAAAAGCATTGGGGGCCAAGGTGTCGTGGCGACTTATCCATACACATAGTCTCTGGACAAGAGTGGTATATCATAAATATATTGCCCCTCTAACTCTACTCGAATGGATTAGGCTGGGCAATAAGTCGAGGGCAAATTGCTCTGTGGTCTGGAAAGCGGTGGTGCAACATTTTCATTTGGTTGGCTCTGGATTAGTGTGGAGGATTGGAAATGGGCGTCTTATTCGTATTGGACTGGACCCTTGGGTTGGCTGTAGTGGAGGTCATGTCCTTCCTGTGGACTTGAGGACTTTTTTGACAGCTAGAGGATGTCATTTTCTGGCTGATTTAGAGGATCTGGGATCATCTACTCTTTGGCATCAGGGGTGGATCTCTACACAGCGTCTTGAGATTCCTGAAGAAATGCAAGGAGCTTGGGAGGATTTTCTCCGAATCTTAAGATATTCGAATATAAGACTGACCAATAGGATTGATGAACTTATCTGGGATCACCATCCCTCTGGAATATACTCCCCAAAGAATGGATATATCCAGCTGAATGTGGAAGTACATAACAGGGAATTGGTGTGGTGGTGTAAATATTTGTGGAAGTTAAAGTGTCCGGGTAAAGCTAAATTACTCTTCTGGGCTATTCTGGAAAATAAGGCTCCAACCTGGGACATTCTGCAAAAACGTTTCATCCAGGGACCGGGGTTCGGTCCCCTTTGTAGGGATGCGGAAGAGACCATTTCTCATCTATTTGTTCATTGTCGGTTTACTCAGGCAGTTTGGGCTGATATTTGCAAATATCTGGATATCAATGTGAGGTGGCGGGGGGAGAGTGCCCATGAAGCGTTCCAATTGTGGTGGTCATTACAAAAGAACTCTTCCATCCGGGCTTCCCCTTGTATTTTCGCCTGGGGCATTTGGATTACCAGAAATAAGATCATATTTCAAGATTGCAGGGTTCCGATGGAGAATGTAGTGGCACAAGCTGTGGCAGTTATCAAACACTTCAAGGCACCTGTCAAAGCGATTAGTACTCGACCTGTGCGTGCGGAATTGATAGATAAATCCATGCCGTGGGCTTATTTTGATGGAGCTTCACTCGACCATCAAACGGTGTGTGGAGGGGGGGGAGTACTTTTCAAATCTGAGACCCATTACTATCATATCGTGGCTGGTTTGGGGAGGGGATCAAATAACTATGCTGAACTTATGTCTCTTAGGCTGCTGATGTTATTTGCTCTTGAACAAGGATGTCTAACTCTTCAGATATTTGGCGACTCCATGTTAGTTATCGACTAGGCAAAGGAGATAACACAGTGTCATGTGATGGTACTATTACCTATCCTGGAGGAGGTAATTCGATTAAAGCTGTCATTTAATCATATTACTTTTACACATATCTACCGGGAGAGGAATGGGATGGCCGATCAGCTTTCCAAAGAAGCGACACAGCACCACTTAGCACTTGGTACATGGCGGATTACCATTCACTCAACGGGGGGCACTTACAGCTATTATCATAGACCATTTCATGAAGTTATTGAGGCACGGAATTGAGCTTTAGCTCAGCTTATAAATGACCGGTGATGGACACATTTCCTGTTACTATATGTTGATTTGTATTCGGAGATTGGCGGGATGTATGGATAGCAGATTTTGTTGACCAGTGATGGTCACCATCTTAAGCACCACTTGGCACTTGGTACATGGCGGACCATTCACTCAACGGGGGGCACTTACAGCTATAATCACAGACCATTTCATGCAGTTATTGAGGCACGGAATTGAGCTTTAGCTTAGCTTTTAAATGACCGGTGATGGACACATTTCCTGTTACAGTATGTTGATATGAATTCGGAGATAGGCGGGCTGTATGGATAGCAGATTTTGTTGACCAGTGATGGTCACCATCTTAATTTCTGATACTGTATTTGTGTAGATGTAATCGAATATATGCGGGCTGAATGGATAGTCGTAATCATTGTATTTTTTTTTTTATGGGGCATTATACTTGATGTTAATATGGGACAGAAAATATGTGACAATGTAGGGATCTCAGTGATTCTATTACATGTGCAGAATGTAATTTTGTTCATTTTTTTTTTGAAATAAAATTACGACTTTTTCCAAGGAAAAAAAAAAAAGTGACCGTTGACATTGCACTGGAATATATATATTTTTTATTTTTATTTTATTTGATTCCGTTATTCATCAAAAATTTAATTATTTTTTATAGTAGTATTCATTTGAATTTTTATTATTGTGTATGGATATGATGTTTTGATCAAATTGTTATATCATCAATTTTTGCATCTATTCTAATCTTCAATCATCTATATATTTAATTACTAATGTAACATTTCATGACACTAGAGAATGCAATAGAATGAAAATTTTCATCTTATTATATATCAATAAGAAGCCCTTTTTCATACAAAATGGGACAACATAAAGTTCACAATAATCAAAATGTCAACATGCATATAATTGTTACATTGTAACCCATTGTCTTTCAATTGGGACACTATGTCCAGTACATTATACAAAATGTCTTATTTTCACAGACAATTATTTCAAAATATACCACAACTTCCATTAACATCTAAAATATATGGATCATCATTCTTCGTTGGAACTATTGTTAGTGCTTGATCCACTTTCCTGACTTGTGTTAATTAGCCGAATGTTTAGTTATGTTAGGATATTCCTATACCCCATCCTAGTCCTAACAACATTTCCATTTTGCATTTCACTCATGCATGCATCCCAGTCATCAGCATGGTGTCCTCCGGCACCTAGTCCCCATTTTGCTATCCTCGGAAGCTTCTTTCTATTCATTTCTAGCCATCCTAGTGCATGATGTGCCCTCCTTTCACCTACCACATGTAAAAGGCGCCTTCTCTCACCTACCACCAGTCACACTTCAGTTAGTTCCTTGATTTATGGATCTATTCCCTGATTTAAGGACAGATGGCCTAGTTAACTCACTAAAACACTCTGATGGACCTTTAGAGAGCCTAGATTGACTATTTTGACTCCAGTTAGCTCCTCATGCGCCCTCCATTAGTGCTCCATGCATCAATTACACCTACTACACCCAGTTAGACTCAGTGTGACACATGGTTGATGGTTACTTGTGCTTTGATGACACTCTACTGATCTGATGATTAGTTCATGCAGGCTACTTCAAATTGCCACCTTGGCATTCAAATCCTCTCCATTGTATTATTTATTGTTCATATTATGATTAATGAATTAGTGTGTGATGTTATTTTGCTTCTATGCGAGTTCTACTGTATCATAATTCGGTTGCTCCTTTACACTGCATTGACCACTCTTCTTCTATTTTCCTACTTAATCTTAATCTTTCTTGTGAGGTATACATCAGCTCTTAGATCTGCTGTGAGGATTTTCACATTGTATCAGATCCTATTGAGAGCATTGTCTATCTCCATCCCTGAGATTTTTTTGAAGGTTATTATCAAGATTTCGAGTGCAACAGTTTTTGCACTTTTGCAGCAGTAGCAGTTGCGGATATTTTCTATTTTTTTTGCAGGTCTTTTGAAACAACTTCCATGAATCCAGAAGGAATTCCTCCTCTTTCTCCATTCAACTATGATGAGTGGAAACCAAAGATGATAACACATTTGAAGAGACATGGTCTCTTTGATTATTGTTTTGAAAGAGAGTTCAAATCCTCTGAAGAAGAGAATGATTGGTTAAATGAAGGTGACAGAGCCTATGCAGCAATGATGTATGATATGTCTCGTTGCATGGTAACCCACTTCCATGATTCTGTTGAATCTCCAAAAGAGCTATGGGCCCATCTGGATGAAAGATTTGGAAAACAGAATGAAGGGATTGGTGCGAACTATTTGGAGAGCAAGCCCAATGATGCATTCACCCTCCTTGAAGGTCTCTTTGATCATGATTCAATATCAAACATATCTCATAATGAAGTTGTCCAAAAAGAAGAAGAACTTGCAAATTCAACACTCATGTTCTCAATGTCTTCTGTTTCGAATTTTGTGCCAGTTCACATTCTAGAAACTCTAGAGGTTCTTAAATCCTCTCTTGCACAAGAGTCTGTTGGTTTGCATAATGATGATCTCATGAATGTTTCGGAGGTTAAATCAACAATTGGAGGTAATGCATTCGCTCTCCTTGATCAATCACCTCTTATGTACTATTGTAAGATCATTTGTACATGCTCTCAGAAGTTTATTGAAGATGTAGGGCATTGCCATTCGCTTGGGATAATTTCTCATGCATTTCATGGTTTTGATCTCACCTCTAATGGTTCAAAGGAGATCTCAAGAAACCACTTTTCAAGTCTTGGATCCGATTTGGATTCCAATCAATCACTATCATGTGATGGTTCTTTTGGGCATAATCTCACCTATGATGGTTCAAAGGAGAAAACAAAAGACTATCTACACATTCATGGATTTGATCCTACCTCAGCTGATTCCAATCACAGGTTCCAAGATCATCCTCATACCTATGGATTTGTTCTCATCACATTCGATCTGAAGAGCAAGTACAAGCACATGCTTTTTGAGCATGATCCACTTCTTCCCAAGAAGAAGATACCTCCAGACATATGACCAAGCATCACACCTGCTTGAGTTTGGATCATTTATTTTGGTGTTCCCTACAGTCTATTTTGAGGGGGGGTATTTTTTCCATGAGGTTTTCCCCATTTCCTTGATTTATGGACTGCCATTTATTATTGGGTGACCTTTGGCCTTAGTTACCAGGGCCCAGGATGGATTAAGGGGGGGTGTTAGGATATTCATATACTCCATCCTAGTCCTAACAGCATTTCCATTATTTTGCATTTCAGTCATGCATGCATTTTTGCATGCATGCATCCCAGTCATCAGCATGGTGTCCTTCAGCACCTAGTCCCCATTTTGCTAGCCCCGGGAGCTTCTTTCTGTTCATTTCTATCCCTCCTAGTGCATAATGCGCCCTCCTTTCACCTACCACATGTGAAAGGCGCCTTCTCTCACCTACCACCAGTGACACTTCAATTAGTTCCTTGATTTATGGATCTGTTCCCTGATTTAAGGACAGATGGCCTAGTTAACTTACTGAAACACTCTGATGGACCTCCAGAGAGCCTAGATTGACTATTTTGACTCCAGTTAGCTCCTAGTGACTCTAGTTAGCTCCTCATATGCCCTCCATCAGTGCTCCATGCATCAATTACACCTACTACACCCAGTTAGACTCAGTGTGACACATGGTTGATGGTTACTTGTGCTTTGATGACACTCTACTGATCTGATGATCAGTTCATGTAGGCTATTTCAAATTGCCACCTTGGCATTTGAATCCTCTCCATTATATTATTTATTGTTCATATTATGATTACTGAATTAGTGTGTGATATTATTCTGCTTCTATCCGAGTTCTATTGTATCATAATTATGTTGCTCCTTTACACTGCATTGACCACTCTTCTTCTATTTTCTTTCTTAATCTTAATCTTTCTTGTGAGGTATACATCAGCTCTTAGATCTGCTGTGAGTATTTTAACAAGTTAACTCCCTCGATTGTTTTCCTCTTCTTTAGCTTCCATCTACAAACATAAAAAAATAAAGTGTAATGAGAGTATCTACATTGCTGGTAATAATGAAAATTAAAATAGATAATACAGATGAATGAAAATTGAAAAGCGACGTACCATAGCAAGAATTGAGTCATGAATGATACACATTCCTTCAAAACCACATC
Organism: Larix kaempferi; assembly: GCA_027924585.1. Taxonomy (NCBI): domain Eukaryota; kingdom Viridiplantae; phylum Streptophyta; class Pinopsida; order Pinales; family Pinaceae; genus Larix; species Larix kaempferi. The sequence continues at coordinate 20,447,859 of BSBM01000660.1, read as the reverse complement.
TCATGCCTTGTTTCAACAAATCTTCTGTTGGATGCACTCCATACTTTGTTTCCTGCAAGTTTTATACCCTGTAACAAATCATAGATTTAGTATAAATGATTTTTGTTGTTCTATTAATTATAAAATGAGAGAAGTAAAAAAACATAATTACTTACAAATTCCATAATTAATTTTTGACACGCCAACATATACTCACAACCTTTACTTAATCCAATGTCTATCAATTCTTCTTATGGATCTTCTTTGTATGTTAACACCTGTTTGAAGACATCCAAGGATGGTTAATGTAAAAATATATATATATAAAGATCACAACCAATATGAAATCTTAAGTTGTTATAAGGAAATCACAACTAATCACAAACTTTGCTATCAACCCCTTTTTTCATTGTCATCGTGTTTATGTGTTGAATGGGTTCCATTTTGTTTTCTTTTCTACAATAAAACAATTGAAAAATAATATTTAATGTTAATTAATTAGATGTACATAATAGAAAAATTCAATGATTCCATACACTTAAAGCACATTGTTGTTGAGATGGCTCTTCGTGTGATACAAGTATGTCTATTTCCATTGTCGGTCCCTCAATAACATTCAACATATGTGAATTAGATTATTTGAAAAATATTATCGAATATTCTTAACTACAGTAATATTACTCAAAATTCAAGAAAAAATCATGTTGACTTCTTTTTTATTCGCCTAATTCATCCCTCTGCAACTTTTCCATCAAGGTTTTACACTATTATGCACTTAGATTGCAAAGAATCTCATCGAGCTTCCTCATTTTTTGGCTCTGCGTATCACACATTAACCAATACATATTAGTTAAATTTACAAATAATTAAAACATATTAATTTGATACATAAATTACAAAGAACTTGCCTTCTTCGCGTCTTTGGATGTGTTTCCTTCATGTCAACTAAAATTGTTGTTCATTAAACACTCATCATGAATTTTCTATCAATAAACAACATGGACCATTAAATAGAGAAACTATTAAGTATATTATACAAAACTTTACATATCTTCAAAATAAATAAATAAACAGTTTGCCATTTATGTGCATTTAAGTATACGAAACACCTCGGTGCTTATCATATCAAACTGCACTAAGGTTCCATATAGGAACACACCATAAACCATAAAAAAATAGTGCGTTTTAAACAATTAATGTACCGGTAATTTATCACAAATCGAATGCATCGGCCAATGTGTAAGGGTGAAATCACGAAAATGGGTGTCTATTTTGTGAGAATTGGGGGGTGGAGAAGCATAGCGGAAGTTATTCGGTCGAATGTTTAAATTTTTCCAGCCAAATAAATGTAGTTATTCGGTCGAATAAAGTGATATATTCTTCGGTTGAATAACCATTCATGGTTGACCGTTAAAACTAGCGGCGACCTCAAAATTTGTGCGAGGCATTGCCGACCGAGGAAATTTGTCAACGATATTTTTTTTAGAAATTTATTCAGACGAATAATTATTCGATCAAATACTTATTCAGCCGATTAATTTTTTGGATGAATAAGTTTATTACATATATGGTCGGTTGTTGTCATTTTCGTTCATTCTTTTGCCGAACAGAGTAGGGCCACCCTACTGCTACAACCCCATCTGTCGGACACCATCTCCTAGACCACCCTACCACCGTCTACAAGACCACCCCGCCACTATTTGTTGGACCACACTACCACATCGACGATATTTCTACAACCCTATCATCTTGTGTGTTGTTGGATCCCCCTACCCTTTCTGCACCCTGTGATTGTCGACATTGTGGAACCATCTATTTTGTCCATATATTTTTGACACCACACCACCATCTATTTCGGCCATCTATTTCAGCACCCTGTGACGTGTTTGTAGCAGCTACGGAGTGGGGACTTCGTTCGCGGCATTGGACATGGAGCTTGGAGTTGTTTGAGAGCCAGATTTAGCCTTCATTTTTCCAGGTAAGTATGCTACTTATAATTATTCCTTTTCTTAGTTCCATTATCTTTCTAACTATAGTTGTGTTATTGTTGTAGCTAAATTGTGTAGTTTTTGTAGTTCTGAGAAAAGTCGTATGAACTTCCTTCATAGCTGCTCTAGCGCCAGTCCTTTGAATTCTTAAAGTTGTTTTTGTATATAATTAGTACTGTGAATTCTTAATGTTGGTTTTGTATATAATTCTTAATTAGTACTGTGAATTCTTAATGTCGTTTTTGTATATAATTTCATGGATTACACATCGGTATAATTATTTCTAATTAAATAAAATCTATTAAGATAGTTTAGGGATGGATATTTGCGTAGATTAAGCTTGGGCTTGTGAGAATTATATAGACTGGTATAGATACTCTACATATCTGTATTAATTACTCTCTTTGTTATGGAAATTAAGCAGTACTAACACCTTAAGCTTACTCTAATGTTAAGGTTTAAAGCACATCTCTAGTTTATAAAAGTAACAAATTTCCCTGTATGGGTTTCATTATGGAGATTAGATTCCAACACCAATTTTATATCCGTATTGTTAGGATATTTTAATACTCCATCCTTGTCCTACCTAGCATTATTTATTTTTCCTAGTAGTTGATGATGTCATTTTCCCCCTAGTGGTGTGCAGATGTCATCTAGGATCCATCTACCACCTCCTGCTCCCTGCATGCATCATTTTAGGACTACTTTAGTCAGTTCACTATTTTATAGGAACCTACTTAGTGTTCCAGTGCAGTCCACCTAAGTTAGCTGACTCTTGTGGAGGGTTTGAGCTCCGGATGCCACTGATTGTGGCCTCATGCGCCCTTTTCTGACTGTCATGCATGAAAAACTCACTAATGTGCCCTCCTTGTTCAGTTAATTGATTGTGCCTTCAATTGACTGAGTTTAGGCTCCTTTTAGTTGAGTTTGTGTCTTTAGAAGCACTCTAGTGGTGACAATTCCTATGCTAGACCAACTGAGGTGCGAATTCTCATGTGTGATTTGAATTCTCTCCATTGTATCATCATTGTTGAATATATTGATTATTGGATCGTGTGACATTATTCTACTCCTATCTGAGTTCTACTACATAATTATTTGTCTGCTCTACTTTTATTGCAGCTTTCACTCTTATTCAACTTGTTTGCTCATTCTTTCTATATGAGGTATACTCAACTCTTAGATATGTTGTGACTTATAATTTCACATGGTACTAGATCTCGTGAGAGATTTTAAGTGTAGCAGTTGCAGCAGTAGATTGAGCAGCTGCTTTCAGTAGAGCACCAGAAGCCTCTAGATTTCCATAGCAAATCCTGGTGCCATTGCATTGAATTCATTGGAGAAATCCTTTGAGGTCTATCCAGGTGTGAACAATCCAGATAAAAGTGCCTATTGTCCTAAATCAATGTTCAATAGATTCAGTAACAATCCTCCAGATATTTTTCCATTATTTTTGCAAGTATTCTACAACAGCTTCCATGAATTTGAAAGAAATTCCTTCTCTCTCTCCATTCAACTATGATGAGTGGAAACCAAATATGATAGCATATCTGAAGAGACAAGGTCTTTTTGATATTGTATCGGTGTTATGAGAGATTTTTCTTCCTATGAAGAAGAGAATGATTGGCTAAATGAATGTGACAGATCCTTTGGAGCAATGTGTATTGTTGTGTCTCCAAGTATGCACTACCACATGGAAACTGCTAAATATCCAAGTGATCTATGGGCCTAACTGGAAAAATAATTTGGAAATCATAATGAAGAGATTGGTGAAAATTATTTGGAGAACAAACCCAATGATACCTCCTTAAGTATTCTCTCTAATTATGTCTCGGCCTCAATCATCTCTCATGATGAAGTTATTCAAGATGAAGAAGAAGCTGCAGATTCATCACAGAAAGTTCATGTTGAAGACATTCCTTCCTCTGTTGCTCTAGAAGTTGAAGACAGTTTCAACTTCTCTACTTACCATGAGTCTGGTGGTTTGCAGAATGATGATCTATTTAATGTTTTGGAGCTTAAATCAGAGTTTGGAGGTGATGCATTCGCCCTCCTTGATCACATGATTCCTATGAACTTCTGTTTGATCATTGGCACATGTTCTCGGAGTTTCACTGAAGATTGAGGACACTACCATTCACTTGGGTTCAATTCTAAGGAACATTTTGGTGATTTTGGTTTTGATCTCACCCCTGTTGGTTCAAAGGAGATCACAAGAAAACATCTATCAATTCTTGGAGTTGATTTAATTTCCAGTGATCAGAAGTTCAAGTTTCAAGAGCAATTAGATTTGATTGGAGCTAATCCTACCTCAGTTGGTTTGAATTACACGTTCCAGTATGATATTCATATTTTTGGATTTGTTCTCACCATGTTTGTTCTGAAGAGCAAGTTTAGAAAGCCTCCAGATTCGCTTGCATCCACTAAAGGAGAATTCAAGCACATGTTTTTGGAGCATGATCCAATTCTTCCCACGAGGAAGATATCTCCAGACATTGAATCAAGCATCACACCTACTTGAGTCTTGAGCAACAATTTTTGGTGTGTTTCAGTCTATCTTGAGGGGGGGGTTTCCCACTGGGTTTTCCTTCTTTCCTCACTTTTTTAGATTGTTGTACAAGGTGACCTTTGGTCTCAGTAACCACGGCCCTAATTTTCATTTATTTTTAATCTTAGTTCGGCTTAAGGGGGCTGTTGGAATATTATCACCATATTATTTTGGTCTTGCATGCATTTTGCATGCATCCATGCAATGGAAGTTGAGTCTCTTAGCACCTAATCCCTACTTTGGTCCCCCCGGAGCTTGTTTTTGGCCATCATTAGCCCTCATATCCACTCAGAGCGCCTTGTTTACATCATTGGAGTTCCAATGCACCCTCATGCACAGATTTAGGAGACTACACAGTTAGTTCCATGATTTGGGGAGCCTTATCCCCTTGATTGCTTAGTTAACTAACGGAAGCTCCTAGTTTGACTGCTACTGAGTATAGGAGAACCCTCTTTGACCACTGATAGTTAGTTATGCGCCCCTTTGGGGTCTCCTCCCCTGTTTTGGTGCCCACATGATTCAGTTATGCTCAGTTCTACCTCAGTTGATTGATTATTCTTCATTGATGGCCATTGAACCTTATCGGTAGATGGTTCCAATGCAAACTAAGCCTATACTTGAGGTGAATTCGAATCCTCCCAGAAGTATCGAATTCATTCTATTGTAACACTTTTTTATTTCCAACTTATAGCTGATTAATGTATCAATAACAGTTTTTCATGTGTGTTTCATTTTTATGAGTGAATCGATCCATGTCTTTGTCTAATTCTTCTCAGTAATAACAGTGTGAAATTGTGAGGTTTGTTCAAGCTCAGTGATATACCCCTATGGAATTTCACATCTTGGTGTGAAAGATGTCTGAGCTTCCTACTGTCCTATTTTGATGGGGGGGTTTCCCATGAGGTTTTCCCCATTTCCTTGGTTCAGGGACAGTTCTTTATTTTTTATCATTTATTTGATTACATGGGTGACCTTTGGTCTTAGTAACCAGGGCCGAGGATGCAAATATGGATTAAGGGGGGGGTGTTAGGATATTTTAATACTCCATCCTTGTCCTAGCTAGCATTATTTATTTTTCCTAGTAGTTGATAATGTCAGCTTCCCCCTAGTAGTGTGTAGATGTCATATAAGATCCCTCTACCACCTTTTGAGCCCTGCGTGCATCATTTTAGGACCACTTTAGTCAGTTCCCTATTTTATAGGAACCTACTCAGTGTTCCAGTGCAGTCCACCTGAGTTAGCTGACTCTTGTGGGGGGTTTGAGCTCCGAATGCCACTGATTATGACCTCATGCACCCTTTTCTGACTGTCATGCATGACAAACTCACTAATGCACCCTCCTTGGTCAATTAACTGATTGTGTCTTCAGTTGACTGGGTTTAGGTTCATTTCAGTTGAGTTTGTGTCTTCTGAATCACTACAGTGGTGACAATTCCTATGCTATACCAAATGAGGTTCGAATTCTCCTGTTTGATTCAAATTATTTCCATTGTATCATCATTATTTACTATACCGGTTATTGGATCGTGTGACATTATTCTGCGCCTATCTGAGTTATGTTGCATAATTATTTGTCTGCTCTTTTTTTACTGCAGTTTTCACTCTTATTCAACTTTTATGCTCATTCTTTCTCTGTGAGGTATACTCAGCTCTTAGATCTGTTGTGACTTAGAATTTCACACGTATTGCATGGTTGTAATCAACACCTGTATTAGATTCGAGTAAATACAATTTGGTTACTATGTATACCAGTACAATCTTTTAATAATAACTATATCGATCGTTTCGAATACCTGTACTTAAGCACACAATTGACCCGACTAATTCCTATGGAGGCCATTAAATTCTTATATGACTCTTTTTGTATTGTTAACTTACCATGGATTTCAATATATGTGTATTATCCTCAAGGTTGGGAGACATTTTCTTATGGATGTGAAGGCTAGCCACCTATTGTTTTTTTCATTTATTGTATTTCTTGTTATTTGAGGAACATGCAAAGCATAAAGTCAAAGATGGATTTCTATATTTAGGATCAGTTATTGTATTTATACATATTTTGTAATGTATTTATTTTAGATATTTTGTATTTTTCATTTACTTTATTTTATGTTATTTGAGGAACAAGCAAAGCATAAAGTTACGACTAGATTTCTATGTATTTATTTTGTTTTTTTGTTTCCAGATTTGTTGTTGTCAAGCTTTAAGTAGCTTTTGGATTTTTAATCATATTTATATATAACATCAAAATAAATTGATGCTTACCAAATTCACTTGGTTCCACCTACTTTTGACTCGCATGGTGAAAATATAGTTTCTTCCCCTAAAACTTGTGCTATGCCTATTCAATACATATTCTTCTTGATGGTTCAAATGATTTTCTACTTTGAGTGTGAACACTCCAAGCTCTAGCTCCATTACTTTGATGAAGCTTTTTATCCTCCATGTTTCAACAATTAATATACAAGTAGTTACAACTTCATCAACAACAAGGTGAAAGAATCCAACTTTATATTAACTATTATCTTCTTTAAGATTAATCTCTATCTATATAAAGCAACAACTTTGAAAAAGTGCTTACACTCAAATTTATCATTGGTTTAGTAAAGGTGTTTAGAATGGAAGTGTTATTTTTAAATTTATTTATTATGCTGACTTAGACCAAGAATTTCTCCCTTCTCTTTGCATGTAACACCTTCAACCTAGATGTCCTTTCTTCTATCATAGTCCTAACCCTACTTCTTGGAAAAACCATTCCTAATCATTATTCAAACTTTAATTCTATATAATGCCTCATTTGAGGGATTAATCCTACTTCTTAATGACCAAATCATTATCATTCTTGAAAACATTGATATATGTTTCTCTCCTAACTATTAGATTAAGGATGAATTGACGACTTTTATAATTAACCATGGTAGCTACCAAAACCTAATTTATCTTGACCTTTGCACCTTCAACTCCATACTACTCCTCATACCTTGCAACATAGGATGAATACACCATAATATCCCTAAGATAATGATGGGCCTCAACAATTTCAAATTACTTGAATTCCATTAGTACATTTTTTGACATAGTCTTTTATGAAGTTTCCACCCTTTAATCCTCTCATTTGATTTTAGGGATATGTTACCAAAAATAGTGTTAGTAACTTATGATACTTGGTGTTGCACCTACTTCCTCTCCAATTATGAAAATTATATGAATTATCCTTTTACACAACTACTAGTACACCTAATCCTTTCACCCATCCCTCTACACACCTCATTATTGGACCCAATCAAGCTTTAACACTATAGGATTCTCAACTACAACAACCAAGTTCCTATTAGTGAATTAAAATAAGACAATCTCTTTGGACATCCTTAGGCTATTTGAATTAATATAATATTATTATTTTACCTAAGGTCATTAGTTCAATAGTTTATTAGGGCTAGGTAGTTAGATTGTGGATCCATTAGAAAACTATAACAGAGGCCCTTAGGTAGATCTATGGTATTAATCTTCTTTATCTAAAATATTTTCTATCTTAGATCAATTCAACATTTTTCCCCTTATTTATTTTTATTTATTGGTCTCTTACTTCTTATCAATAATCACTCCACAAACCTCTATCTAGACATCCTCAAACATATTTGGTTGATACTAAAATTAATCTTCATATGTACATAAATATTTGGAATGTAAAATCAAAATGTGAAATTTTATATGGATGTCAAATGTTTGGAATGTTTATATATCAAAACATGTAAAATTTGAATATGTTATGAGTTGATAGTGTTGTGTAAATGTAGACATTTTATCAAATTGAAAGAGAGGGGTCTTCGAGGCAAAAGCGTATAAGGTCTACTGGTACAACGACATTTGCTAAGGGGAGGTCACCACTATCATCAGGAATTGGTGTCTAGACTGATAATCAAAGGTTTTCGGCTTCACCTCGAGATTCAAGCTTGTTGTATAGTTCACATTCATTTGATCACCAGTTAGGCCAAAGGGGCACAGATGATTCCCCTGTATCTTCTATGGGAGAATGTCGATCTCGACCTTCTGTTGCTATGAATATTTATGTTTTAATACATGTATCAATTGTAATTTTGTGTGTGTTCAAAAATTTTGTATGTTTACACACAAGTGTGTTTGTCTTTGAAGCAGAGCAAGGTTCAGAAGAGGGTCGTAATTCTACACAGAGGGATGAAGGTCGAGCAAGGAGGGCATATGTTGAACTAGATATGGGTTGTACACCCATAACAACTTATCCATCCGATATACCTGAGGAGCTTCCATGGGAAAGTGGTGTTCAACAAATGACACTTGAAAGCTGTAGATCTCACTATGACAAGTTGCAACATGATCTTTCCAATTTGGATCTCCCTCCAGAGAGCAAACAAAGTCTAGAGATTCTTTTGTGGTCATTGCAAAAATTCATTGAGGTGTATGAGGGTCTTGGACCAACTATGGATGGTTTTAATGACTTGATGTGGAGGAGAAGGGAACAAGTATGGGTCCAGACAAGTGGGTTGTTGTGAAGGAGAGAGTGACCAAAGAATAGGCCAATTCAATGTTTAACTTCAAAGAATGCCTAAAGCGAAAAATGTTGAAAGTGCAATATTTCAAGCACCCTGAACTTGCACATCTATTATATGATCGGTTCCTTGCAGCCTATGGTAGGTTTCCATGGAATGACGAGGTTCCTAATTATTTTTCCATATTTTTTTATGCGGATTTTTTCTTAAATATGAAGCCAGACTATACCGATATTCATTCTAGCATTTATGGATTTGGAAGGGGACAAATATATGATCGAAAATGTGCTCTTAGAGATCCCACAACTCTTCGACCTCCATCCCATATATCTCGCCTATCTAGGCTTGTGACTTTCATATCAGTAATGGATCTCACAACCCAACTTTGGACAACTGCAAGGGATTTTGTTGTCGAAGGTTTAACATCGGCATTTGTAAGAGTGTATGTGGTATTGGTTCGAGAGAGGGCACGAGCCACTATTCATCAAAGTTTTGTTTACAAAACCAATTATGAGGTAGACGCAATGAGCATTGAAGATCTTAAGGCTTATGATAAGGTCTGTTTCGATATAGCTTCAAATGTCCTATCCCATGACACATCGAGTATAGGAGAGGTCTGTTGTTTGTATACAGACAATCTATAATTGTTTTATTCATTTTGAATTTAACTTTTCGTTACATTATATCTATGACTTTAAGTATATTTTGATATATAATAATAAATACATTACGTAAATGTTTATTGATTGCAGTTTTCTAGATTGTTGAATGAACATGATTTTCAACTCTCCACTAGTGAAAATGTAGAAGAGCATTTTAGAGAGGTATATTTATTATTAAGATTTATATTTATGTTTAAAATATATTGTATATTTTTTTAGAATTTTAGGTAATCTATGTATCCTATTGTTAATGTGAACACAAATTTTGAAATTGAAAATGGTTTTATCCACGAGTTCATTTAGGTTCCAACTTTTTTGATGATATTCCATCTCATGTAAGCATGTTTTCATTTTTATGTTTTGGTTTTAAGTGAACTACTTAAATTTGGTTTATTTTATTCACACAATGTTTTATTTATTAACAAAATTTAAATTTCAAGAAATGCGGTAAATATGGACATTGGTGGTGAGGTAATTGTTTATAAATTATTATTTTTTAAAATTTTAATTTTGTAAGTTTATTTAAGTTTTTGAATTTAATAGTTTAAAATTGTTTATTTAATATGATATCTTCGTAGTTGCTTTTATACATGTTACAGGTTGGTAATTGTCCAGTCAAGGGGAAGACCAAAACGGAGGATATTGGTCCTTTGATGGACATGGGCATTGGTAGTGAGGTAATTTTGTTTATAAATTGTTATTCTTTTCAATTTTATTTTAATAAGTTTAATGTTTTAGCTTTTGAATTTAGTTTAAAATTGTTTAAATAATTTATGAGATTCATAAATTGCTTTTATACATGTTACAGGTTGGGATTTGTCGAGACAAAGGGAAGACCACAGAGGAGGATATTGCTGGACTTTGATTTAGAGAAAGTGTTTATTGGTATTTTTTTGTTATGTTTTCCCATGCTACCATTTTGATTTGGCCATTTGAACTTTAGACTATATTGCATATATCTACATGTTGATACATATATTGTAGTTGTTTTGGACAATCAAGACCTTTATTTTTGGATTATATCTGTTTTGGATTATCTAAAAAAATTTGGTGTTAATTATATAGCATACTTTTGTGTGTTAAATGCTTAGAATATGATTTTGCATGATGTTCATGAATGTATGTACAAGTTACAATTTTCTTTCATAATGATAGTCAATCTTATATCTAGTTTAATAGCATAGTTCAATTTTTTCAAGATTGAATCTCATTAAATAATCCACAGCTTGTACAGTTCTTGAGTGTTACATAGACTATTCCATATAATATAGTTAGTTTTTGTCGAACTTCTATTTTTCCAATTGTCCTTGGATACAATTTCTAGTTAAGTGTTGTAGTTTGGGAGTGTTGTAGACTAATTATGTTAAAAGATTGAATTTAATGTACAAATTATGCAAGTACAATTTGCAACATATGTTTTAATGTTTGTTTATTGTTTAATGTTCAATCTTGAAATGTTATGTAAAATATGTACATATATGTAATGTTTAAATTAATGAACTCTTATGTAAAAGATGAACTTTTCATTATATAAATTATTTGTATATGGAAGTGTTGTATACTAGATTATGTAAAATCTATTTAATTTCATATTTATGATTTATATAATCTGCAACGTATATGTTCTAATGTTTGTGTTGAACTTGAAAGTTTAATGTTCAATCTTGAAATGGTTTTATGATATTGGTTTAAAGCTCTAGAGTATGTAATCTTCAAATTATTCCATGTATTTAGTATACATGTTTTAATGTTTAAAATACACATGTTTCATAAAATATGATCTCATCATAACTATGCTTAAATGGAAAAGATCAAGTTTGTAAATTCAATTCAAGTTTGTTTGGAAGTGTGTTGTAGATTGTATGTAATAAACTTGAATCTTATATAAATGATTCAAACTTTCAATTTTTAACTAATGTACGGTGCATGTTTAATGTTCAGGTAACCCCCACCGTGTGTTCCAGCTAGAGGCCATCCACCAGAAGTGAATTCCAGCCAGGGGGCCAGAGGCATGACACGTGCTTTCCCAGCAGACAAAGAGGCAGAGCACGTGCCTTCCCATCCCACCCACGTGTCCCAGGCAACATCATAACCTGTCATGACCGCCGACTACTCGGCCTCTCCAACGTGCGCCCCGTCCAGTCTTCATGCTCTCTTCCAGTCTTCATGCTCCCATCTGGATCAGGGTAATGGCCATTACGTTCACGAAAATTGATGAGTGGGGATGTACCGCAGCTCTTATGGAAATCACAGGCAGCAAGAAGAATAGGGTTATTGGTTTCTAAGGAAATACCTTCCGTCGCAAAAGCTTCAAAGGTGTTCGGCTCTCAGCTCGACCACACATTCTCTGCTCGTTCTCTGGTTTAGCATTCACTCATTCTCTGGTTCTCTGGGTTGGAAACTCGTATTCTAGTCGATCTATAGGAACGGAGGTCATGCCGCCCACCAAGAGATCCTATACCCATCGCGCGTTAAAGCAGGCAAGCCCCTCCTCCGATCAGCCAATGTGCTTCATGCGTGAGGTCGTAGGGAAGGATTGCAGGTACAAGGATGCAATCACGCAAAAAGCATAGGAAGAAATCCAAGAGGCAGAAGAGGATTCCCCAGTTTCCAAAGGTTGTCTCACCGACACAAAAATAAGAAGTGAGTTTGTGGCCCTGGTACCGGACCCGGGGAATACCAGGGGTCGAGCCACCTTATACCAGAAAACTCTTAACTATCACTGGTCTTAGAAAGCAGTGCTGGGAAAGGCCCTTGCTGACAGAGGCAAAGACCAAGCTGAAATTTTTCTCCAGTAGGATGAAATGGTAGGCTACCTAAATCAAATTCTCTTCAATCAGCAGCAGTTGGCGCAACGTCTCGGGGTTTCTCTTGCTAAGGAGCCTTCTTCCCAGGTTGGACAGACGAGTTTAAACCAGTAGTTTTGTTTTGGTTAGTTCTAGTCTATTGGTTCAGCTCTATCTTTACTATTACTATTTATGTTTTCTATTTACAAGTTACATAATACTCTTGCTTGTTAGTCTGAAAGTAAAACTCAAACTCTGAAAAGTCTTATTTCCTCATGAGGAAGACTTGCTTTAACTCTATTTTTGGGTTTGTTTTTTCGTCTATGAGAGGGCCCTGTAACACTCTATTTACTATGTTGATGGAGATATAAGGATTCACACTAGCTTACAAAAAAAAATGTCCAGGTAACACTTTAGTAGTTGGTGAACTATAGATGCAGCTGAAATCATGGCAAATGGGGATATAACATTTTTTTGTTTTTTAATCATAAGCAAGGATTTTAAGATTGTGAATCTTATGCTAAATTAGAGCAATGATTTTAAACAACAATTTGATGAATTTTTATCGGTTTGTTGTATATAACCATTGCTCTAATTTAGCATAAGCTTCACAATCCCAGAGTCCTTGTTTGTGATTAAAAATCAAATGATCGTTATCTCCATTTGCCATGATTTCAGGTATGTGTTTAAATAATTTTGTTCAATTCCATCTGATCATATAAACAACTATTAATTGTACACTTGAATTATTAAAATAATATTTAAAACATTGCACAATAAAATAATTAAATGTTGACAAATTTTTCTATCAAATTAAAAAATCCATCATAAAAGCACCATTTAACTTAAGCTAGGAGCATACCATACCAACATTTGACAATCAGTTTAAAAGCAAGGACAAGACTTCGTCACATTTTTGCAATCAAGTTTTTTAAAATATTAATTGACAAACTGTAAAGTATATGAGAAGCTATGACTATTATATGGCATATTCTATTCAATCTAATTAAATACTTGTATATATGCACAATCAACAATTAACACTATACAAATTTCAAATAAACATACATTATCTTCATACAAAAGTTAAATTTTGACAACAAATTTTAACAAATTAAAAAATTGTACATAATGTAAAACCCCTATTTAACTTAGTTAGGAGCACACCATGTACCAACCTTTAACAAGGAGTAAGCAAGGAAAAGACTTTATGTTAAACATTTTTGCAATCAATGTTAATTGACACATTGTAAAGTATATGAGAAGGTTGTTAAAAAAATAGGATCGCAGAGCAATAACCATAAACAGAAATGCAAATATAATCACACACACATTACAAGAGAGACACAGATATATCGTGGTTCACCCAACTTGGGATACGTCCACATTGAAGTTGCCAGTCCTTATTATTATTCCGTCTAGCAAAGTGAAGGGATACAACCTGCAGCACAACCGCTGCACTTCCTCTTCACTGTCTCACAATCTCTCTTCTTTGATCTCAAAGATCTTTATAATTCATAAAACCTAATACATCAACCCTAGCCATATTACAATGTATTTCTTTTATAAAGGAGATACAATGGGAAAATACCATGGGTTACCCAAAACCATGGGCCCAAAAACTTTTGGTGAAAACAGTCCCAAAAAATTTTCTTGAGGGCGTTGCCCCCGAATCCCAAGGTGGGGGAATGAGTGTATAGTCCTCTGGGGTACACAGCTAAGACAATATCATCTATGAGACTGGAAGATTTGGTTCCACAACCAACAATCTCCCACTTGGAAACTGATCACAACAACTCCACCGCTATTGTACTTGCTGGACCTTGGACTTAGCAACTTTCTCCTCTTCACCTTCATGCTATAAGGCCGACTGAAACCGAGCAGGAACTCAATTTCTCTCTGGTCACTACCTTTGTGAACATGTCTGCAGGATTCTGGCTAGTAGGTATCTTTTCCTGTTTCAACAGTTCATCTTCCATAACAGAGCGTATGAATGGTACTTGAGTTGTATATGTTTAGTCCTTGAATGGAATGTTGATTTCTTTGCAAGATGAATGGAACTTTGGTTGTCACTGTACAACTTGCTATCCTTCTACTTCTTACCCAATTCCTCCATAAACCTTTGCAACCAAATCATCTCTTTACTAGCCTCTGTAACAACAACATACTATGCTTCTGTTATTGAAAGTGCAATAGCCTTCTGCAGTTTCGAAATCCAACTTACTGTTGTTCCACCTACAGTAAACACATACCCTGTGGTGCTCCTCCTGCTATCCTTATCACCTACCATATATGCATCAACATATCCCTTTAGAACAGTGTCTTAACCTCCAAAACATAATGCCTGAGTGGTAGTACCTCTCAAATACCTGAGAATCCACTGTACTGCCTTCCAATGTTCTTTACCTGGATTGTTCATATATCTGCTCACAACTCCCACTGCTTGTGCAATATCTGGTCGTGTGCACCATGGCATACATCAAGCTGCCAACTGCTGATTGATAGGGAATCACGGATATGTAATCTGTCTCTTCCTGTGTCTTGGGACACATTTCCTTACTTAGACTGAAATGGCTGGCCAAAGGTGTACTTACTGGTTTTTCATTCTGCATTCTAAACCTCTCCAACACCTTTTGTATGTACTCACTCTAAGACAATGTCAATTTGTGATTTTTCCTGTCTCTCGTTATTCTCATACCAAGGATTTGCTTTGCAGCACCCAAATCCTTCATCGCAAATGAACTAGCTAGCTTCCTTTTGAGTACATTTATATCCTGCATGTTAGACCCTGCAACAAGCATGTCATCCACATACAATAACAAGATAATATATCTTTCATTGTCTATCTTCTTGAAATAAACACAGTGGTCAAAATGACATCTACTATAACCTTGTTCTGTCATAAACCTATCAAATTTTAAATACCACTCCCTTGGAGCTTGCTTCAATCCATACAAGCTCTTTTTCAACCTGCACACCAAGTTCTCCTTACCTTTGACCTCATACCCTTGTGGTTGTTGCATATATATCTCTTTCTCCAAATCCCCATGGAGAAAGGCTTTTTTTACATCTAACTATTCAAGATGCAAATCTTCTACCGCCACTAGACTTAAGATAGTCCTAATTGAAGTCATCTTAACAACAGGAGAAAATATTTCATCAAAATCTATACCTTTCTTCTGTGCAAACCCCTTTACAACAAGTCTGGCCTTGTACTGCTTCTTGCCTCCTTCTTCTTCCTTCAACCTGTAAATCCATTTGTTCTACAATGCTCTTTTACCAGCAGGCAACTAAACTAAATCCCAAGTCTGGTTTCCTACCAATGATTCCATCTCCTCATTCATGCCTTGCTCCCACTTCTTTCTGGTTTCCACCTGCATTGCTTCTTCATAACATTCTGGTTCACCAAAATTAGTCATCAATAAATAATACATTGAAGGAGAGTATCGTTTAGGGAGTCTACTTAACCTGGTAGATCTTCTTGCAGTTGCAAGAGTTTCAGGTACTTGCTGTTGTTCTTGATTTTCTAGCACCTTTGGAACTTCATTTTCTTGAATTTCATCAAGTACTGTGTACTCTGTGTTTTCCTTTTCCTGTTTCTTTCCCTACAACTGATCTTTATACATGACCTTTTCATTAAATATGACATCTCTACTTATAATGATTTTGTGATTTTCATAATCCCATAAATGATAACCAAAATCATCAATCCCATATCCAATAAAGGTATATTTCTTGGATTTAGCTTCAAGATTTGTTCTATTTTCTTTATCAATATGGACAAATGCTTCACAACCAAACGTTCTAAAAAATGAGTAGTTTACATTTTTATCTGTCCATGCCTCCTCTGGAATACCACCATCCAAAGAACTTGAAGGTCCTCTGTTTATTAAATAAAGTGCAGTATTTACAGCATCCGCCCAAAACTGTAAGGGCAACCCTGCATGTAGTCTCATACACCTTGCACGCTCCATGATCGTTCTGTTCATCCTTTATGACACACCATTTTCTTGTGGTGTTCCTGGGACTATCTTCTCTCTACGAATCCCATGGTATGAATAGTAACTATCAAACTCCTTGCCGCAGTACTCACCTCCATTATCAGATCGGAGACACTTCAACTTTTTTCCTGTCTCGTTCTCAACCAAAGCTTTCCACTTCTTAAAAGTAGCAAACACATCATATTTTTGTCTAATGCAATAAACCCAAGTTTTCCTAATTGCATCATCAATATATGTAAAATAATAATGAGAGCCACCAAGAGATTGTACCTGAGCCGGTCCCCATACATCTTTATGCACAAGCTCTAAATTTTCATTCTTCTTCTGTTTCCCAACCTTGAGAAATCTGACTCTCTTCTATTTTCCATAAACATAGTTTTCATAGAATTCCAAACTTACTTGCTTCAAATCTGGCAGCAACTTCCTTGAGTGGAGAATCTGCATCCCCTTCTCACTCATGTGGCCAAGCCTATGATGCCACAATGTTGTATCTGTTCTTGTCGAAACTAAGAGATAGAATGGTCAATATTATGAGGACATAAATACAACGTACCTACTCTGTCTCCTTTTGCTATCACCATTGATCCTTTAGTGATCTTCCACCACTTTTCTCCAAATGTAGATAGACAGCCGCCATCTCCCAACTGCCCTGTTGAGATCAGATTTCTTTTCATAGCAGGAATATGCGTAACATCTTTCAACAACCAATCATTTCCATTCTTAACTTTTATCCATACCTTACCCATTCCAACAATTTTACATGGCTCATCATCACCCAATAAAATATGTCCAAAATCACGTGGAACATAATCATGAAAGTATTTCCTATGGGGTGTAACATGACATCAAGCCCCTAAATCTACTACCCAATAATCACTAGTATTATCTAATGCAAGAATCAAAGCATCTTGTAACACATCACCTGCTACATTTGCTTCCTAGGTAGTTTCCTTCTGTTCATATCATTTCTTCTTTAGAGATCTGCAATCTTTCTTCAGATGTCCTTTCTTTCCACAATTCCAGCACTCTATCTTTCCCAGTCTAGACTTGGATCTACACTTTTTAGAGTTGCTGCGATTACCTTGGCTCTTTCCTCTCTCCTTTTTTCTTCCCCTGCTCTCCATGGTCAGCACATTACCTAATGTCTCACCTGTGCTTTTTCTTCGCATTTCTTCGCTGAGAATAACATCAATAACATCATCAAATTTCAAGGTGTTTGAACTAGAGACAGAGTTACTTACAACCATGACCAAGCTATTCCAGCTTTCTGGTAATGAACACAAGATTAAAGAGCCCTAACCTCATCATCGAAGTTCACACTTACAGAACTTAGTTGATTTGTAACCGTATTAAACTCATTTAAATGATTAGTAACAGATCCACCTTCAGAGATCTTCATATTAAATAAACGCTTCATTAGAAATACCTTGTTGGAGGCCGATGGTTTTTCATACAGCTTACCCAATGCGCTCATCAAACCCTCCGTTGTCGTTTCTTTTGAGATATTGAAAGCTGCCGATGAAGCTAGGCTCAACCGTATTGTTCCTAGAGCCTTTCTATCAAGAACCTCCCATTCTTCATCCTCCATGGCCGCCGGCTGCTTTGCTCATCCTCCAACGGTAGGAATAGATCCTTCTCGTACATATAGTCCTCCATTTGCATCTTCCATAACTCAAAGTTTTGGCCATTAAACTTCTCAACCTTAAACTTTTCTTCTTCCGCCATTGCTCCCACTCGAACCAGAAACCCTAGCTTCCTGCGGGTTTATCTGCCAAATAGACCTTTGGCTCTGATACCAATTGTCAGAAAAACAAGATCGCAGAGCAATAACAATAAACAAAAATGCAAATATAATCACACACACATTACAAGAGAGACACAGATATATCGTGGTTCACCCAACTTGGGCTACATCCACACTGAGTTGCCAGTCCTTATTATTATTCCGTCCAGCAAAGTGAAAGGATACAACCTGCAGCACAACCACTGCACTTCCTCTTCACTGTCTCACAGTCTCTCTTCTTTGATCTCAGATATCTTTACAATGCATAAAACCTAATACATCAACCCTAGCCATATTACAATGTCTTTCTTTTATAAGGGAGATACAATGGAAAAATACCACGGGTTACCCAAAACCATGGGCCCGAAAACAGTTGGCGAAAACAGCCCCAAAATTTTTTTCTCAGGGGCGTTTCCCCCGAACCTCAAGGTGGGGGAACAAGTGTACAATCCTCTGGAGTACACGGCTAAGACAATATCATCTATGAGACTGGAAGATCTGGCTCCACAACCAACAAAGGTAGGACTATTACATGATATATTCAAGTAAATCTAATATAATTAAATACATGTGTTGAATATTGTAACTTCTAAGAATAGTATATTTGTATATTATTTATTCCGGAGATGTTCCATACCTCCGATGTGATTATACTATGAATCCGGAGATGTTTATTCCTCCGGATTGGTTGTGGTAATTAGGGTTATTAGACCCACCATGTGGGGGTCGGCCCAGTCAGTTATAATAGGGTATTTAACCTAATGGTTAAATACGAGCCTACATGTACTTGTGTAAAATACATGTCAGTGTAGTGTATAAATAGAGGAGGTATGTTCCTCATTTGACACACTCACTCACTTGTGAAAGATAGTGCACTTGTCTGGGAGATTTGCTAAGGAAACAAAGTAGGAGGATTTGCTAAGGAAACAAAGTAGGAGGGAGCACATCTTGTATTTTGGTTGATCATTTTATTGAGGAAAGCTTTGCTGGGTTTTCTACCCCATGAGGGTTTCCCAGGGTGTATTCTGTGTCTATCTTGTGATTAGGTTTCTTTCAGTGATCTTGATAGTCTATTTGGTTTAAACTTAACATGGTATCAGAGCTAGACTGAATAGGACATCTTTCACAAGGTAAGAATACCTCTCTCTCTCTCTCCGGTGAAAGTTAGGGTTTCAGCAAAAAGTTGGTATTGTTGAATTTTGGTTACATGGCTGGATAGCCCTCTTCAATACCTTTCTTTTAAGCCCTAGATCGAACTTTTTTGGTTGGGTAGAACTCCAGGAAATAAAAACCCTAATTCTACCAAAAGTGCGATAAGTCAGAATTTGGGTTCAGAAAAAGAAAAATAAAAAATAAAAATAAAAATAAAAAATAAAAAATAAAAAATAAAAAATTGGCATTTTTGAATTCTGATTACATGGCTGGATAGCCCTTCTTAAGACCATTCTTTTAAGCCCTAGATCGAACTTTTTGGTTGGATAGAACTCCGGGAAATCAAAACCCTAATTCTACCAAAAGTGCGATAAGTCAGAATTTGGGTTCAAAAAAAAGTTGGCATTTTTGAATTCTGATTACATGGCTGGATAGCCCTTCTCAAGACCATTCTTTTGATCCCTAGATCGAACTTTTTGGTTGGGTAGAACTTCGGGAAAGTCAAACCCTAATTCTACCAAAAGTGCGATAAAATTCTGTTCCAGATTCCGGAAAAGTGAAAAGTAACATTTCCAGGTGAGTCTACTCTGTCTCTTGGACTCCCCCAAGAGAAGATGGCTCCAAACACTAAGCTTGAAGACAAGCTAGAAGGTATAGAGAATTTTCGGGCATGGAAATACAGAATTGGTCTCATTCTTGAAGAGAATGATCTTGCTCATTATATCAAGGAAGAAGTTGCAAAACCAGAAGGAGATGAAGCCAAAGAAAAGCACAGGAAGGATTTGATTAGGGCAAAGAGAATCATAGCTGATTCTATTAAAGACCACTTGATTCCCCAAGTGGCCTCCAAGAAGACTCCAAAGGAAATGTATGATGCCCTAGGAAGAATGTATGAAGGAAAGAACATCAATAGGAAGATGAATCTAAGGACTCAATTGAAGAGTACCAAGATGCACAAAGGAGAATCCATTCAAGACTACTTCTCAAGGGTTTCACAAATCAAGGAACAACTAGATGCAATTGGTGATACTCTTGATGAGGATGAACTTGTGATGACTGCTCTCAATGGTCTCACTATACCTTGGGAATCCTTCATACAAACCATGTGTTCCAGGAAAGAGAGCATGAAGTTTGATATAGTATGGGAGGATTGTGTTCAAGAAGAAGCTAGGGTAGCCAACAGAGAAGCTCTTCTCAAAGAGGATGACCAAGCTTTGGCCACCCATACCAAAAGAAGAAGAATAGGTCATCTCAAGAAAGTTGACCACAAAGGATCTCAACACTTCTCTAGACCTAAAAAGAGAAAAGGACCATTTCCAGTAAGAGATCTTTCCACAGTCAAATGCTACAACTGTGATAAGCTAGGACACATCTCCAGATTTTGTCCTTCACAAAAGAAGAAGTTTGTCCACAAAAGACACCATGCACATATGGCAGAAAATGATAGTGAAGAAGAAGAAGAGGAAGAAGATGAAGAATAAGAAGAGGTAGAGGTAAGGCCTAAAAGGAAAAAATATAAGGTGAAGAAAGAAGATCTAGAAGAATATGTTCTATTCTCTGCACTCTCTGGATTTGTATCTCCTGGAGAAGATACATGGCTCATTGACTGTGGTGCTTCTAAGCACATGACAGGTCAAAGGAAGACCTTCTCAAATCTTGAAGAAAAGTCTTCTACACAAAAGGTATCTCTAGGAGATGACTACCAATATCCCATAAAAGGAATTGGTGAAGCTAGCTATAAGCTAGATTCAGGAACACCCTTGAAGATGAAAGACATCTTATATGTACCAAGTTTAAAGAAGAACCTTCTCTCTATCTCAGCACTAGATAAGAAAGGTTTTAGAGTAGCTTTCATAGATGGACAAGTACTCATGTGGTCCAAAGGAAAGACAATTAAAGATGCAATTGTTATTGGTGAAGAAGAAGGAGGTCTCTATAAGCTCAAGGGCCATCCAGAAGCTGCCCTTGCTCATGAGATCTCTAGCCCCAGTGAGCTATGGCATAGAAGATTAGCTCACATCAACTATAAAGCCTTACCCTATGTAAGCAAGGTAGTAATACAATTAGCAGATTTGAAAGCTGATCATGATGGCTCATGTAAAGGGTGTAAGAAAGGGAAAAATATCAAGAACCCCTTTCCAAAGAGTGAAACAAATACTAAGAACATTTTAGAGCTAATACACTCAGATGTATGTGGACCAATGCCCACCACTTCTCTAAGTGGTTTTGAATACTATCTTTCATTCATTGATGACCATTCAAGGAAAACTTGGATATACTTCCTGAAAGGTAAGAATGAAGTCTTTGAAAAATTCAAAGAGTTCAAGGCTCTAATAGAAAATCTATCAGATAAGAGAATCAAAATTCTCAGAACAGATAATGGCGGAGAATTTACCTCAAAGGAATTTGAGGACTTTTGTAAAGAAGTTGGAATTAAAAGGGAACTAACTACCTCATACAATCCCCAACAAAATGGGGTGGCTGAAAGGAAAAATAGAACAATCATGGAAGCTGTAAAGACCATGATACATGACCAAGATCTTCCCATGTATCTATGGGCTGAAGCATCCAAGACAGCAATATATGTGCAAAATAGATTATCTCATAGTGCTCTTGATTTCAAAACTCCAGAAGAAGTGTTTACAGGTAAGAAGCCTGAGGTAAGTCATCTTAAAATATTTGGGTGTCCTGTGTACATCCACATTCCAAAAGAAAAGAGAACCAAGTTGGACCCTTCTGGTAAGAAGGGGATTTTTGTTGGTTATTGTGAATCATCCAAAGCCTTCAAAATCTACATTCCAGGTTTTCATCACATAGAAATAAGTAGAGATGTAACGTTTGATGAAGAAGCAGCTCTCAAGAAATCCAGGAGGGTACCAACTTGAAGAAATCTATGAAGAAGATACTTCTCCCAGAATCACAGAGGTTGTGCCCATTCCTGAAAATGATTCTCCAGAGGATCATGATATGTTGGAACCACAAGAACCTCCTATTTCAGACTTATCTAAGAAAAGAAGGCCAGCATGGGCTAGAGATATTATTCAAGGGGATGAAATATATGGAGCTCCTGAAGGCTCCACTAGAGAAAGAAAGAAACCAAAGCTAGTGTCCAACTACATGGATTTAATGTGTGATCTTGTGGATCAACTACCTACCAGCTATGAAGAGGCAGCTCAGAAGAAAGAATGGGTAGAAGCAATGACAGAAGAATATCAATCAATAATTAAAAATGATGTTTGGGATATAGTCCCCAAACCAAAAGATAAAAGTGTGGTTTCTTCCAAATGGATCTTCAAGATAAAACATGCTGCAGATGGTAGCATTGAAAAATACAAGGTAAGATTTGTAGCCAGAGGATTCTCTCAGAAGGAGAGAATTGACTATGAAGAAACATTTGCACCAGTTGCTAGGTATACTTCAATTAGAACTATCATGGCACTTGCATCCATGATGAAGTGGAAATTACACCAAATGGATGTTAAGACATCTTTTCTAAATGGTGTAATTGAGGAAGAAGTATACATAGAGCAACCACAAGGGTTTGAGGTTAATGACGGAAGGACTCATGTATGCAAACTGAAAAAGGCATTATATGGGTTGAAACAAGCTCCCAGGGCTTGGTATGGAAGGATTGACAATTTCTTAACTAGCATGGGCTTTACCAAAAGTAAAGCTGACCCCAATCTTTATCTCAAGGTGATAGATGATGAACCAGTTATATTGCTGTTATATGTAGATGATCTATTTCTAACTGGAAATGAGAAACAAATTATTGAAAGCAAGAAGAAGCTTTCTTCAGAATTCGAGATGAAAGATCTCGGATTAATGCACTACTTCTTAGGCTTAGAAGTATGGCAAGAACCAAAAGGAATCTTTCTAAATCAAGGTAAGTATACTGTGGAGATTCTCAAAAGATTTGATATGTTGGAGTGTAAAGCCATGGCCACTCCCATGGACTCCAACTTGAAGTTGTTAGTTAATGATTCATCAGAATTAGTGGACATAACCTTATACAGACAAATCATTGGATCATTGATGTACTTAACTAATACTAGGCCTGATATATGCTTTGCTGTAAATACCCTAAGTCAGTATCTAGTAGAACCTAGAAAGGTCCACTTAATAGCTGCAAAGCATGTAATGAGGTACCTAAAAGGTACATTAGATTTTGGCCTATATTATCTCGGAGGTCATGAACTCAGGTTACATGGTTACTTAGATTCTGACTGGGCAGGTAGTGTCTCAGACAGAAAAAGTACTTCAGGTGGATGTTATGGTCTTGGATCTGCCATGATTTCCTGGTTCAATAAGAAACAATCTAGTGTGGCTCTCAGTACTGGTGATGCAATATATATAGCTGCCTGCTCTGCCAGCTGTGAAGCAGTATGGCTTCGGAAACTTTTATCTGGAGTGTTTGACTTAGAAATGGATCCCACTGTGATTATGTGTGATAATCAAAGCTGCATCAAGATGACTGAAAATCCTGTGTTTCACGATAAGTCAAAACACATAGAGATCCGATACTTTTATATACGAGATATGGTGCAGAGAGGAGCTATCAAGCTCGAGTATATAAGCACTGAGGATCAAATTGCTGATATCTTGACCAAACCTCTGTCTCGAGTAAAGTTTGAACACTTCCGAGACAAGCTTGGTGTAGTTCAAAAGGGACCCTCCTCGAAAGGGGGAGTAGCATAGTATCTAATAACTAGTCTGTCTCATCAATGATGAGGATACCTTTTTACTGCACTTAGTTACTTAGAATTATTTAGACTTAGGACTCTTATATTTTTTTTTTTTGATGATGATGATGATACATGTTTTGATGTACATGTTTGATGATGATGATACATGTTTTGATATACATGTTTGATGATGATGATGATACATGTCTTGATATACATGTTTGATGATGATGATGATACATGTCTTGATATACATGTTTGATGATGATGACACATGTTTTGATATACATGCTTGATGATGATGATGATACATGTTTTGATATACATGCTTGATGATGATGATGATACATGTCTTGATATACATGTTTGACGATGATGATACATGTTTTGATTATACATGTTTTGATGATGAGAATACATGTTTTGTTATACATGTTGTGAGGGGATTGGATCATCCCTGGACTTCAGTCCTAAAGTTGAGCCGTAGATGTATGTCTTCGAGAATAAAGTTCTTGGTGAACATGTGAGGGGATTGGATCATCCCTGGACTTCAGTCCTAAAGTTGAGCCATAGACGTATGTCTTCGAGAATGAAGTTCTTGGTGAACATGTGAGGGGATTGGATCATCCCTGGACTTCAGTCCTAAAGTTGAGCCGTAGACATGAGGTCTCTGATAACTGAACGATAGGACTGTATCGTCCCTGGACCTCGGTTCAAAAGGTACACGATAGGACTGGATTGTCCCTGGACTTCGGTTCAAAAGGTACATGATAGGACTAGATCGTCCCTGGACCTCGGTTCAAAAGGTACACGATGGGACTGGATCGTCCCTGGACTTCGGTTCAAAAGGTACATGATAGGACTGGATCATCCCTGGACTTCGGTTCAAAAGGCACATGATAGGACTGGATAGTCCCTGGACCTCGGTTCAAAATGTACGTGACAAATCCTAGAATTGCTCTAGGTTACATCCAGCATGAAACGGGGTTGGCTCTGTAGATGTGATACATCCAGCATGAAACAGGGCTGGCTCTGTAGATGTGATACATCCAGCATGAAACAGGGCTGGCTCTGTAGATGTGATACATCCAGCATGAAACAGGGCTGGCTCTGTAGACGTGACACATCCAGTATGAAAGAGGACTGGCTCTGTGGCAGTAAATCCTAGATCTGATCCAGGTCACATCCAGTATGAAAAAGGACTGGCACTGTGGTTGGGATTAGATCATCCCTAGACATCAGACTTGTCTTAAAGAGATAAGGATTGATCATCCTGGAACTTGATTTGGATTGTATCATCCATGGACATATGTCCTAAAGAGAGCAGGATTGATCATCCTATAATATGATCGTGTGATGACGATGCTGATGAACGTGTGATGACGATGTTGATCATGTGATGATGATGCTGATGATCATGTGATGACGATGATGATCGTATGATGTCGATGTTGATGATCGTGTGATGACGATGTTGATCATGTGATGGCAATGCTGATGATCGTGTGATGACGATGCTGATGACCGTGTGATGACGATGCTGATGATCGAGTGATGTCGATGTTCCAGTAACTAGTTGAGTTACTGATGATGATGAACTGAAGAAAGCTTTCGATGATATATAGATGTATCATGTATGATGTATGACTCGTTGCTCCTGCGGATGTTGTTATAATATCCTTCTCGTTAAGGGGGAGTGTTGAATATTGTAACTTCTAAGAATATTATATTTGTATATTATTTATTCCTGAGATGTTCCATACCTCCGATGTGATTATACTATGAATCCGGAGATGTTTATTCCTCCGGATTGGTTGTGGTAATTAGGGTTATTAGACCCACCATGTGGGGGTCGGCCCAGTCAGTTATAATAGGGTATTTAACCTAATGGTTAAATACGAGCCTACATGTACTTGTGTAAAATACATGTCAGTGTAGTGTATAAATAGAGGAGGTATGTTCCTCATTTGACACACTCACTTACTTGTGAAAGATAGCGCACTTGTCTGGGAGATTTGCTAAGGAGACAAAGTAGGAGGGAGCACATCTTGTATTTTGGTTGATCATCTTATTGAGGAAAGCTTTGCTGGGTTTTCTACCCCATGAGGGTTTCCCAGGGTATATTCTGTGTTTATCTTGTGATTAGGTTTCTTTCAGTGATCTTGATAGTCTATTTGGTTTAAACTTAACAACATATACACAATTGACAATCAACAATATACAAATTTCAAATAAACATACATTTTCTTCATGTACAAAAGTTAAATGTTGATAAAATATTTTAACAAATTAAAAAAATCCATCATAAAAGCACCATTTAACTTAGCTAGAAGAGCATACCATATCAATATTTAACAAGGAATAAGCTTGAGGACAACATTATGTCACATTTTTTCATGAGTTCTTTCAACTATTTTTAGCATCAATCAATGTATGTGCAAAATCAAACCTTACAAAACGATCTTGATGTATTCATTTTTTCACTTGCTTGAAAAACCATTCCAAGAAAAGTGTTCATCACAAATTACAGATTGATGGAGTAGGAGAAAAAAATTAAAGAATGTATATATTTGAACCCTTATTTTTATGATTTAAATTTTTGAGTCTACATGCCAACATTAAATAAGAATTCACTTGATGAAATAGTGAGTGGAAGGGGGGCACCATGCCCCAACTAACCCCAAAATGTTTTTTTATCCCTCAACGCCCCCCTTGCAAAGCTTGTAGGATTAGTTTTTGAAAGATGACATAATAGGCAAGATCTCTTTTCTCTAGGTTTGGTCTTGTAATGTTGCAACAAATTTGTGGCGTAACAAAAATCTCCAACTGCACGAGACATGCGCTCCTCTCTAGAGTATGAAAACCTTTTACAATCTTTTGGGTACCTATAGACCTACACACACATCTAACAACAAATACATCAAATGCAACTCGGAGGCAGGCACTTTTGTCCTGCCTTGTTCAAGGAAGATTAAACAATGTTTGGTTGAAGATTCAATAAAATTCTAATAATGATAGAATAAAATATATCCAATATATACATGTGTAATACAGAAGATAGTTATAGTTTGAAAGATTGCTTAAAAAGTTGCAATGGAAGGTCGTCCTCAATTATTCATTCATGGTCATATTTGGAACGTTTTCCATTTTTAAGTTTTTAATTTTTTTTTTATGGAACTTGTATTAATTTTACTCGAGATGCACATACTAAATGACTATATAACATATGACATCATGTTCATAATCTTGAAAGTAAATATAATTTTCAGCCATGTGGGTTTGTTGAAAAAAATAACCTTTTAATATGATGGATCCTCTCTCATATGTAAATCCTTTGTCATCGTAGTCCTCCACAGGGATAATTTTAAGAAACCCCCCCCAAATTTATATGTATAAAAAATGGGCAAATCTTCCCGATATATAGGAAAATTTGAAGGCGATTTTATCAATAATATAATATGTATATATAATTTTTTGGCAAATATTTCATTTTATTATATGATGTTGTAAAATATTGGCGAATCGTTCACTAAATTATAAGGTATTGTAAAATATTGGGGAATATTTCACTGAATTATAAAATATTGTAAAAACTTGGCGAATATTTTATTGAATTATAAAATTTTGTAAAAATTTGGCGAATATTTCGTTGATTTATAAAACACATTGAATGGCACTCTGCTTGTTAATTCTGAGTTCAAGGCTTCTTCAAATGTTGAGTTCATTTGCTCTATTTCAAGTTTTGGTCTCAATAACAAATGGTAGTGGCCTTAATGATGCCTTCATATCCAAGCAATGTCAAGTGGATCTTGTAGACATGTATTCTAAATGTGGGTGTTTGGAGGATGCACGTAAGTGTTTGACCAAGTGCTAGAGCAAAAAACAAAAATAGTTGGTTGAGCAAGTGTTTGATATTGTGACATAAGCAAAAATATTTAAAAATTATAGCTTGGAATAGCATCAAAACAAACAAAGACATCCATAAGAATGAAGAATCATGGCCAAAAACAAAATATTGAACCACTCTGAAAAAAGGGGGAAATAAAACTCGTTGGTTGTAAAAGCTTGATGGAAATGCATAAGCAACAACCATATTTGGATTATTACAGGTAGAGTTTAAGTAGTAACAAGACTAGGTGTCACCGAACTCATAGTGGATAAGAATGACACCTCATAAATAGATAAAGATAATAAGTCAATAACTAATAAACGAGGTGATATTCAGGTGTTACTCTTCATCAATGTTTGTCAAGATTCAGGGCAAGTGGGGACTCCACTTGTTATCTCGTCTCTTAATGGTCTAATGGACATGTGGGGACCTAAATCTTGACAAACCGATAAACTGGTAGAATTAGACATTATGCATGATTTTGGACTCCACTAGCCAATTATGCCCGTGGAGGCTAGGAAAATTATGCAATGTAATTATGCCAATTGCACTAGAGGAATTTTGGTCTCGTGCCAATAGGTCTCCTACGATCAATGCATAGGAACTTAGTGCATAGACCATTTTTCTCTTCGCTTAGCTATGTAGAGCTCATTTATTTTTCTGAATAACGATAAATATTTACAAAGAAAATATACAATCAGCATAAAAGAATCGAAAAAGTGAAGACAATTAATTCATGCAACTAAAAGGTAATAAAAAATTATTTTCTCAAACCCTAAATCAATGGAAATCAACTAAAACCAATATTGATTCAAGCTACAACAAAGGGTTAAATCAAGCATCAAATGAGAACTAGAAGCATTCAAGGGTCTAACACAATAATTAACCAAAATACACGCAAACTCCACAAATCGACAAAATGCTTCAAACAAAAGCAATAAACAAACCATAAAAATTTGTCAAGATATTAGAGATAAACACCAACATGGTTTCATGTACTTGAATGAGCTCATTCTTGCTTAGCGAAAATGCAGTCAAATTAGTTATTTATCCTTTAATGCTAGGACACTATGTATGTGAAGAGATAGCTCCTAGGCCTAGCTTTGTCAAATTCCAGCGTCATTTCCTATCACATACAAGAAAGAGACAATGTAGAAGATAAATATCAAAACATAAATCTTAAAATAAACTGCTTCAAGGAAATGTATGCCATATCATCAATGTTACAACAAAAAAGTACAATGTAGAATCTATTTTTAATTAAAACGCTAGCTCAAATTCACATATAGTGATCACCTGCAAGGGTCCATGGAACACCTATACCAAAATAAGACTCATGAGTCCCTCATGTGTATTGGATCATATACAATCTTAGGTGAAATCCATTTCCCAATTCACATTCTGGGCATGGTCCTCATTTTCGGCACTCTGAACATGACCTTCTCCGGATGAGCCGTCATTATGATCCTCAAGAACATTATGTTCCATATCAAGTTGATTAGAGATAATTTGTCATATTGTTTTCTCCCCTTCTTTCACAATTTGATCGCCAAAGAGCTAGTGCTCTTTCATATGGAAATTTGTCAACCTCATACTTTGTTACATATAATATTAAGCATGTATCCACATTTTTATCAAGCTTGTTCCTCAACTTTGACTTCAAAAATGTCGATGTACTAAACATTCTCTCATCCTCCACTGATCCCAAAATCATGGTTTGACATAAATATACTAATTTGAAATACTCTGACATATTTTGCAGTAGAAATTCGCTACCACTGAGTTTAGTCCATAATCTTGTAATTGCACCATATTCCAGAGGATTATCCAACTGAGAAAATTGAGACCACATTGTATCAGCAAAGCATCGGGCTTGATCTGACAATTTTTTTCCATCTAAAATACCTTGAATATATTCTCCTTGTATCTCGGCCTCTCGAAAAAAATGGCTCTGCAAAATATTGCATTTTGCTATAAAGTCAATCTTTATCGTGTCGGTACATTAACAATCGTTCCAATATTGAGGGTATACTACAGACATGGCCTCTAACAATTCATCTCGAGGAAATCGTTCTCTTATCTCTGATGATAGTGATTTTGCAATTTCTATCAATTTGTGCCTCACTGAAATCACAACATTGTCAAATTGTTATCTTGACACAGAGCACTCTTTGGTGGTTCTTCCTATCTTGTCATTATAATAAAAGGGAACCATATACCCACGCACTGCCATACATAGAATCCCTTTTTCATCAAACTTCAATAAATTTTCATCATTTTCTATATTGATTATCTTAGTCCAATTTGTAAATGCTAGACCTATAAAAGAATCTGCCATCATATGCAAATTATCTAATGCAAGGCATGCTAATTTTCTAGGATTTGTGTATTCACCAATATACATTGTGCGACTCTGAGATATCTTCACGAGGCTATTCATTTCATGAAGCAGAGGAAGAACTCCAGCCAATGTTAAATATGTCTCTATATCAGTTAATAGAAAGAGAAGAGTTTGAGCTTTTTCTACACTTAGGCGATGTTCATACATCACCCCTACCAAGGATGCATATTCATCGAATAGTCTTTCAACCGGTCCCTTCAATGAGATCCATCTTGTATCAACATCTTTTAATAGTTTGTTTCCATTTGTAACACCGTCGGCAAATTTTTTAAACTCTGAAAACCGTATGGGACTCTGACAAAAGTATGCATGAACCTCACGTACAAGATATTCAACTTTTGAAACCAATGGAAAGTTGCTCACTATTTTGAATGCAAGATTCATCCTATGAGCCATACAATGAATACTAAGCATATACGGTGAAGCTGAGAGTTGTAGTCTAGCACAAAGGCCGTACCTTTGTCCTTGCATTACTGATGCTCCATCTGCTCCAATGCATACCAACTTTTTTGCAATCATTGAATGATCCATACCACCAATTTCCTTCAAACTATTAATAACAAGTTCATAAATATTTTCTGATGTAGAAATTTTGCTCATTTTATGAATTCCAAATAGATATGAATTCCTGATATGGTCATTGACCGTATAAATGCTCATGCAAATCCATGAAGTATTATCAACAGCCGTAACCTCATCCAAAGACAGTGACAAAAATGTAGCACTCACAATCTTCTCTTTCATATCATCCTTTTCTACTTGAGCTAGATATTTTCCCCATTCCCAACCACTCGTTAAAGACCAATGAGAAGATGGAAAATTTGGCACTTGAAAAAAAGATAGATATTTCATCATTTTTGAATAATCTGTCATAGGACGACCATTGGATAGGATGTGAAATACAGTGCTTAATTGTATTGTCTTTGATAACAAATTTGTTTCCATCAGCTTTCCAAATTGAGAAGTGATGGTTCCTCCACTTTTCTCGGCCATGTTTCTCTTATTTATTAAGAATTTATTGTATTCCTCTTCATATTGGAGATGTCGACATTGGCTAAGAGATTTCCATCTAGCAGTATATTTCTTCTCATAATTTGCAGTTTTCTTATCATACACCTTTCCAACATGCTTCTCTATTGTGTCTAGCTTCATTTGCAATTTCACTACCTTGCTACCAATTTCTGATGAAAATGCATTTGTCTCACTTTGATCACTAGAGGAACGTATTCTACCATCCATTGTATGGATTGCAGATGCATCCTCCAAAGTGTTGACATCTCTCTCACTGATACCTTGCTCAAGAGAGCTTGAAGCATGGATATGATGTGGATTATTGGATTGATGTTTTTGAAAATATGATATTACATCCTTTTGTCTTAATGTTTTATTTTTCTTTCCATGATCCATGTTTGAAATCTTACCTAATGTTCCACAATTGAAATTCCAAATCAATATAGAAACTAGAAGGAATCTTGCATGAGAAAAATGATATAAAATTAGTACAACTACAATTCCCTACGAGGAGGTTGGTCCTCCGCAACTACAACAAAAATATACTAAGTGATTAAACCAGGGGCCACTAGAATAGCAGGGAACAAACAGCACACCACTATAAAATTTTCCTGTAGTGATCATGACCAGGCAAACAGAGATGAACTCTCAAAGGAAAGTCTGGCCATGATTAGGGCCCAAAACAAACCAGTAGAGTAGCGAAGGACAGTTACCCGGGGTCCACAATACAGAATCTTCGGGTGCAAACATTTGAATCACCAACGGCCCTCCCAAATAACTGCAAGGGATTTCCTCCCATGTCTGTCCTAGGTACAGTGGAAATATCCTTCCACCGTCACCTGTGTAAATCCCTAAAGGTCAAAGATACTAAGGCTACTACAGTTGAAGAAAGAGTCCGAGAGGACAGTCACAGGTTGAACCGACACGTATGGGTAGGGTAACTAAGCCCGAAATCCAGAAGCACACAAGGTAATAATGGATCCCCGTACACATGACAGCTCTAGTAGATGCTTGATTGAAAAGCAGGGGGGTATCCATGGCAAATCAACCTCACATGACCTCGTGCTTAACTCTGGTTTGAGTGGAGCTTCCCGGCACACCTCTACAAAAGTGGATTTACCTAACGATAGTTTTACTACGATTTTGAGATTTGAACGGTCTTGGAAAGTTTAAGATGCTCTATTCCAAAACCCTAGCCTAAGCTAGTTGGTTTGTGTGACCTAAAAATAAAAGTTACTAGAAAATTTTAAATTAATGGTTCTTTTTAAGGTTTTTATTTACTCAAAAGGGTAGTGAATTTGTGTGTGTAATGGTTGCAACTGAAAAAAGAAATGTGTATATAACAGTGTAAAATATTCACAATTTCCTGCTTTGCTTATCTTTCAAAACATAAAATCGTAGAGTAAACCTAAAACAATCTAAAGATTTTTTATATTTTTCAAAGATGATAGTATATACGACTAAAACTACTTCAAAAAAGGGGAAAATTAGTGCATACACTGTAAAACAATATAACCAATTAACACTACAATGAACCAACACCTTTGATTCCACATTAACCTATCACAATAGTCTCCACCTTGATTAATTACACCAAACACATGGAGCTCCACCAGTTTTAATATGGAATAAAAGAGCCATTTGAACAAACAATGATAATGGGTAGCTCCTGAGTTTTACCCACTTGTTTGGCTTGGCAGAGATTGTAAGTTATCTTGTCGATTCAATTTCGAGCTCTTGAAGAAACCGAATTATATCTTGCAGCTATGCAATTGGTTAGTCCTAGTTGGTTGGGAGGATAAATTGTGGTTTCACTCTAGGAATGTGGACGAAGGGGAATCATCAAATGCTACTCCAACTTCAAAGTTTTCACATTCAGCCTTAGTGGAGGTATTATTCCTAACAATTTTCCTATTCAATTCTATGATTAAATTGATGTTAAATTCTAAAATATGTACTGGTCAAAAGAGTTGTCTTACTATCATAAGGCTAGGATACAATGTTGTCAATGATACAAGTGAATAAGCCTTAAAGTACTACTATATACTTTTTAGATAAAATATTTTCATAGATATGTTGACTTCTCTCCTAAGGGAGATTGATTTTTTCCCAGCCTTATATGTATATCCCTAGATTTGAAAATAATTGCATTTGTTTCCCATCAAAAAAATCAACTAGATGTTGATCTTATCTCTTATTTAACACATTATGTCTAGGTTTATTCTAAAAAGGAATTTCATCAAGCATAACTTCTTGTCCTTTTGAACTTGGTCTCCATTTCCATTGTTGTTTCATTCAAGGATATTCATGTATTATATAAAAACATTCATTCAATTATCCAAAGCTATAATTGAATGATAAGAAATAATAGTCTAGTTTCATTCTAGATGCCATACAAGATTTTCATTCTAGGTGTTATACATGATTTTCAACTTTTATTTCATGATATAATCCAAACCTTGCGAATTTTGAAATCTTGAAAACTAAGAATTCTGATAACTTATAAATGGGATATGAAATTATACTTTTTCTATATGAAGTATGATGATAATGAAACCATTCTCAAACATCCTAAAGCAATTAGTGCTATTGTTAAAAAATTAAGTAAAATAATAAAAAATGAAATATAAAGAAGAATGTCAAATTTTACTTCAAGAATTTAGTACTACCATTTAATATAAAGGAATCTAAAATAGTTACATGGAACTAAGAGTGTAATGACAATTATTGCTTTGTTATTTGCTTCCTGGAACTAAGAGGGATTTATATGGAACTTGGAGAGGTCACTATAAATGGCATTTGGAGGGATCGAAATTGGTAAAGGAACCAACCTTCTGTGAAATGATTTCTTATTTCCTCTTTTGTATTGAGTTACAATTTGATGGAGGAACATAAACCTACACACTGTCGAATGTGTTGAAATGAAGTTACGTTTTGATGGAGTCTTCTTGTAATCTAGGAACTGAACTTGAGGTTCGCCTTGATGTAGAATAATCTCCTCCTTTGTTATTGGATTGTAGAAAGATATGGAGACTTAGAGATTATAAAACTATTGAAAGTGGTACTAGTGAAGATAGTAACTGGGATAAAAATACTTCCACTTATATGAAACACTCTGTTGCTACAGTTTCTCATAATATTACTTTGAACCAGCTAAGAATATGTGTCACTATCCAAATTTGTTTCTACAGGATTACATTGAGCATTCCTCCTCAAAACTGCAAGGGGGTGGTACAAGTTCCTGGGTCCTCCCATTGACATTAGAATGCATCCTCTGCAACAATTGAATTGTCACCTGAACTTCACCTCACCTCAGCACAACATGAGCGTGTGTGTAAACTGCTCGATCATTGTTGCTCACCTCCCATGTTGTCCTCAACTTCAACATTAATGGAGATAAGAAAGCTCATTTACAGCTTTAATTCCCTACATATTTTTTATAATTTGAATAGCCAAGCTCAGGAAATCATACTTTGATTGCTACTTTGT
Source organism: Larix kaempferi (assembly GCA_027924585.1). Classification (NCBI taxonomy): domain Eukaryota; kingdom Viridiplantae; phylum Streptophyta; class Pinopsida; order Pinales; family Pinaceae; genus Larix; species Larix kaempferi. Next base: position 20,412,959 of record BSBM01000660.1, on the reverse strand, counting down.
ACATATACTACATTATTTTAGAATTATGTAACATGTCTTATAGACTAGTACTTTGGCTTCTAGTAATCAGAGTGATATTACATGTTTTGGATATGTTCAGATTGGACTGAGGGTAATTTGGACAAACAGTGCTGGCCCTTTTTTGAACATATAAGACCTGAACTCATTTGAGGGGCAAGAGGACTTCCAATTTTCTAAGAATGAAATTTGGTGAATATAAAACTGTTTTTTTCTTACCAAAAGAAAACATCACCTAGAATAATGTACATGCTGCAATTTATGAATTTCTTAATGATGGGAATCATGAATCTTCTCCTTAGCAGTTTATAAGGGAATTGGAAAAATGAACTATTCAATAATTGATGGTTTGGATATTTGTGTCATGAGTCAAAAAGTAGTTGCTATCACCTACCAAGACAAGATGGAAGAATGGTAGAGGAATCCATGGTTGAGGAGGGTGATAGGAAAAGAACACAATGAAGGTTGCAAAGTTCATACCATCATATGCCAAATGGATATAGGACAAAGGAAAAGAACACAATGAAGGTTGCAAAGGTCATATAGTCAAATTCATAGGAAAACATATGGAGAATCAACGTAGCACAAATCCCTATGCAGAATGGTGTTTATCAGATAAATGAGATGAAGCTAATTGATGTTAATAGAGTTTACATACAAATGGAGAAACAAGTCACAAAAACACAGATCATGGACACAATAATATAGGAGCAAGGACTTAATTTTGATTTAAATCATATGGTGTGTAAATATTGTAGTGCTGACACATGCAAGAAACCTAAGTTGTAGGAAACCCCTGTCCCCAGAAATTTGGCACTGGAAAATGCTCAGAAATGCTTGGAAGTGTTTCCAAGTTGCTACTTGGTCATTTGCTAATTTAGAAAAGCTTCTAGGTTGTTTCTTGACTGTTATGCCCTTATAGGGAGCATTTATGACCCCCTAATGCCTTCTACCAAACTGCTCCTACAACTGAAAAGAAAAAATACATTGTGATAAAAATAAAGAATAATAAGAAGGAGGACATGTAGAATATATATATATATATATATATTACAATTTTTTAATAAAAGAAACAAAGCATAAGAAACCCTACAAGTTCAGTATCCATCGTTTTCAACATTTCTCCTTCATTTCTAAGCATACTACAATGAATGGGGCCAGCATAGATACCACCATCCACTGCATGTAAAGACAGGTTGCATATTTTGGCAGAATTCTGTTAGCATTCATAAGAAGGCAGGTGGTTTGGACTCACCTTTTTGGTATTTTCAATAGATTCCCCAAGTTGCAGGGACTCCTAATGGTTATAACCCTAAATTTATTATCTTCAATTATTGAGAGATAAGTGAATTTTTTGTATAATTCATTTAATATTTTGGAACATATAACCTAACCTGAGGTTAATTTTGAACATTAGACCATTGGATGCAAATGACAATACCTAGACTTGAATCTTCGGAGTCCATTGCTCTTCTATGTCTCTACAGCTTTTGGACTAGGATAGAGGCTTGTAAACTTTCCAACTAGTGCTCACTGTGGAATGCCTTCCCGTCATTTTACAAATTCACTTTGTCAAGGCTTGTTTCCGTTAAATGGATTGAGAGAATTAATCACAGATTCGAGAACATCTATCTCAAACTGAAGGACATCACCCACGTATCCAAACTACCAATCCAGATCCTTTGGATTGAGGTCCTTCAGCAACAAGGCGTGATTCCCTGCATCTTGGCTCTAGCCAGCAATAGACCATGATCCATACATTCAGATTTGGAAAACATATGGAAAACATGGAAATGTATGCTACAATTCCTAGAGGATGGCAGCAATTAGGGTAAAACCCTAGCCACTAACAAAAAGTCGAGCTCTTGACATCCTCTCAACAGGTTGTTGAGAATGTAGCAGGAAATAAATGTTTAAAATGATGATTGTCCAAGGTCAATAAGAGGCTGGGTACACAAGAGAAAACAACATATAGCATACATGCAATGAGAAGAAAAATGCTTTGAAGAGACAATAATAAAGGACTATTGTGGAGAGATGGTGACATAAATTTGCTAGTGAGTACTCCCCAGCTGAATGGGTCAGTCATCTTAGTCTAGTTTGTAGCCAACAAAGTAGACTGTTATTCATCCTTGCACTTGTTATAAGTTTAAACTAGTGTTCATGTGCTTAATATGCGTCACTTGAAAGTTTGAAACCATAAAATGAGCTCTATCATTGCTTCCCAATTCTAAGACATACATATGCCAGTGTTGGATGATTTGGTTTGTTGAATGTTGGCATATGATCTTCCTCTCTACCACAAGGTGAATTGGTTTCTTTCCTCACCTCAAGTTTTCCTTTTTTTCAAAGTCACGGCTTTCCATAAAAGGCCTCCTCTGTTTTGACTCAGGTTATAGCAATAATGGAAATTGCTGGCCATTATAAGCAATACGTAACCTTCCTTGCAGCTTTTTCAACTGTTAACTAGCACCTTGTCTCCACATTTATCCTAACACTCAATCAGCAGGTCAAACTCTTATTTTTTTTCCAACTTTTGATCACTCAAAAATTTCCACCTATAAAGTGAGCTAACATCATTAGGACTCTTTCTCTACTTGTTGTTTAATGATGCAAAATGGCCAAAATTCTTCTGCTTTTGAACGTTGATTTAACCCTTTTACAAAATTATACTGCTGGTTTATCCACCTGCTTCATGACACGGCTTACAACTGCTACCACTTGTGCATCTTCATTGCATTCCTTTTATTCATGAATTATGAGAGGACTCTTTCGAAATGGCACAAAATCACATAAGTTAACCAAAGAAAAATCCACCTCATATACTGAGTTAGATAAGAGGGTCAAACTTAACCATCCTTGCCTTGCTTTTAGTAATTCCGATTTGGTTTTAAATTGCTTTGGTAGGATTTTTCAATGATATGGTCTTACTCGTTATATATATGTGAAAATTTGCAAATTTGTGTATAATGGTTTGGATTCACATGGATGCACATGAATATATATAAAAAAAATTTAAATTTGAATATTTTATGTAGACAGTGCCAGCCAGGTGGTTGAAGACCAGAATCCCCATGTTGAGGATGTAGATGATGACTCAGACTGCCCAAAACTGTTGATTAGGTCTCTTTTAATGCTTAGAACTGCTGATATACTGCTAGAGGATTGTTATTGTTCCTTTCTTCGTGCCCAAAATTCCTTTTGGTGCATATATCCATAGATCAATTGCTCATTGACCATTAATGGATAAGGGTAGGTCAACTTTATTATTTTCATATCACGGGGTGGTTAAAAGATGACCACACATAGTAGTTAGGGTTAGGTTATGATTTTCTTGTTATAGAATGGCCCAAAATGAATAAGTTTTTGTATAAATGAGACCCCAAGTCCCATATGGGTATAAAGGATTTGTGTTTGTATCAATACTCTTGGACATCAATGGAAAAAACAACTTTTATCTTCATATCTGAAACCCTTCTCTGAACCCTTGCTCTCTTATGCTACATCGGTAAATATCTATCATATCCTTATCAAGTGGTATAAAAATTCCAGTCATTCATGTCTATTTGGAGTTGGATAATAATCTTTGCCTCTATCCTTAAGTCAGGTATTGAGATCTTCAGATCAAGACATACACTATGACCAGGGGTTGGCATGTTAAATGATTTCCTTCCCAAAAAATTTCTTAATGTTTTTGCCTTTGAGATGGTGCATTCCAGCGAAGATGCTTTTCCTCAAGGATCGAATCAAAAATCTAGTACATTTATACTCTAGAAAATGCTTCACTCACTTCATCCATGAATAAAATTGATTTCTATGTTGCCTCTAAAGACACCCTTGTTCCTAGTTCATCTCATTCCAATGTTATGGAGGTCATATCTTTATGTACATGTGCCTCAATAGCGCATAATCATATTGCATCTTTAATAAGGGGGACATTTCTTCCAAACACTACAAGTGCACACCATTTTTTGTGTGTAGTCTTATTTTAGTGATACAGCATCCTCAATCAAAGATACACCAAAGTAGTTGAGTAATCACATGGACCAATCTATTGGAGTCCCATATTGTCTTGTTTCAGATAATTTTCATCCCCTAAACCCACTGAACAGGGGGGTTTGAAGGCCAATTACGCCCATTAGAAACATCTTCAAATTCAGAGGCCAGTTCCATTACTATGTCCTTAGGAGACAACCTTGGGAATTTCTCAATTGGATGATTACTATAGGCCTCTACTTCACATTCCCTAGCTGGGTTTGGGAGGTTGATTGACATAATGGGAATACGATGAGAAGATAAAGAATCCCATTCTTGATTCTCGAAATCAAAGTTACTGACACATCCAACAATAAATTCCTATTTCTCCATGTTACAACAATCATTATTTATGAAAGGATGGTTCGATAGCTCTACATTGTTCCACCTCTTCTTAGGATCCCTTTGAAATCATTTCTATAGGAAATCCTATATCTAAGGTGAAAGTGAAGGAGGAAACTTAGTCATCTCCTTTTTGCACCCAATCAGATACATGCAGCGAGTGGATTAAAAAATTGGCTCCATGGATGCTTTCCAGTGGCCATCTCCATCATAGTGCAAGTGAGGGACCAAATGTCAGAAGCATGCCCCTGCTTCATGCTCCTCCACTTTGTTCACCACCTCTGGATTCATCCACAGAAGTCCCCCCTCAATTGAAGGATATCCTGTAATGCCCCATATTTTGACTAGGCCTGTTTGCGAGTTAGACCCCTTTCACTTTAATTGCTTGTAATCTGTTTGACTCAGCTAGACAGAGTGAACTATATTTTCGGCATGATAGACACGATGATATGTTGCTACTGTGTTAATGATGTTACTATATTCATGCAGTTATTAAGTTATGATTAACATGAGATTCTTTTATAAATAATGATAGTGTATGTTTGATAATCGTCCTGGAGGAAATGTGATATATATATGATGTGGTAATTATGCTGTGATCGATTTAATGATTTTATGTGATGAAATAAATGATGCTGACAATATGGATCAGACAATGATAGAATGGAAAAATATATGTTTTAGCGTTTTCATTGATGAAATGTAAAATATATGGTGTTGTATGTGGATGCCATCCTATGATGAAATTGATAGAACTGTTATATGCCATGCATACCTGTGATGAAATTGTGACGTGAAATAAAATGATGTGGATGGTATGGATCAATTGGTGATCGAATGGAAGTACTTGTTATAAAATGTGTATTCTGCGGAATACTAACTTACAGGACACGAGGGCTATGGGATAGCCGGGTACTTGATCTGATATATGGAGAAGAACCTATCCATGCAGGGAACCTTAGCAACCAAAACTGATGATACGATGACATAGATCGATAATCTTGAGAGCAGCAGAGTATGATTTGATAAGGGCGTAGGCCCAGTATGTTGAGAGGGATGGATGTGTTTCCCACCCTATGTTCCTATAATACCCGAGATCGTGGGAGGGTCGTGTTGAGACACGCTCCCCATGTATGTGTGATGACGATGGTCGGATGCCTGCTAGGAGAGGATAGGTCCGCTGTTCAGCCGATGCTATCGCTCTCAAGTTCTATGTGGTCAGGTAGATGAGTCCAACATCCACTTTTATACTAGCAGAGGAGGGATAGGGAGGATGTGGCAGTAGGTTAAAGATGGGAGGATATGATAGTTAGTACTGTTGACGGTTGGGTATTCATTGAGATGGAGTTAGTGGTAGTAGGTAGCTTTCCTTGCACCTGAATGATTAATCAAATGTACTCCTAAAAATGACGAAATGAAATCTTAAAGGTTAACTGATAAAATAACCGATGATGTTATAATAATACTATGATGAATGTATACCGGTTCAGTTTGCATGAAGTATTATTAGTATTAGTTAGCTAATATGCATAGGAAATACGACGTATGTTTATAGCACATGTCCGTCTTGTGCATACGCTGGCCACGCATGCACATTATGCACATGCGCAATAATATTGGTTTACAACCTACTTATCAAGATTTAACAATGTTATAAGTTATCATAGGTAACTCAATTAAGTATTTACTGAATGACTTAATTAGTTAAAGATTGTCAAGTTCCAATGTGTAAAAGAAGTTAATTAGTCTTTGTGTGTGAACATGGTAATGAACGATTAAAATAAGTGTCATTAATTTCAAGTATCCTCAAGTGAAGGTGTCCTCGATATGAAGTATGATAGTTAAATATTAATACTAGAAGAGTACACTATGTAATTGTTGATTATGGTTAAGTAAACCATTAATTATATTTCATTACTTATACCTAGGGGTATTAGGTTGACACTTATCAATTAAACAAATAGATATTTAATTATTATTCACAATTAATTTAATCACTATTATTATTAATCATTATTGTTATGAATATTATTATTAAATTAATAATAATAGTGTTAATAATCCTTTTAATAGATTGAAGAAATTCGAAAATGCTGAAGACGGGAGCTCCAAGAACTTCAAGAATCCTACAAGCATTAACAGAACGGCTGTGTGGGCATGACTGAGTACTGAGCACGCTCTTCTTGCATCGGGCTTGGAGGAACACCATGTGCGCGAGTGGCTTGTGGGGCATTTCTTGGAGGTGCTGCGCGATTTTCAGATTGGTTGTGGACACCTTTGTTGGAAGGGAACTCCATTTTTACTGATCTCAGACGTTGGGCGATCACAGACTTCCTGTATTGGGATATGGTGGAGTTGCAGACTCTATTCCTTCTACTGGATTGGATCACGTTGCCATTATACTTCTTGCGAATCTTGATGCAGGGGCCACTTTGATATCACTTGGACAGTGTTCTGGGTTTTTGGGGCCATCTGGATTGCTGGGGATTGATGGTGGAAGAACGCTGGGGTTTGAATCATCTTTGGAGGAGATCGTGGTGTTGTTAGATGCTGTGTTTTGTGGCATGGGGGCCGATCTTTATGGATTCTTGATTTTTCTGATAAATGTTCTGAGATGATGATGCTGGTCTGGGGCCTGGGAATGCTGATTTTCTCTGATTTTGGAGCCTGGGACTGGTGAACCGGAGGTACTGAAGGCAAGGCTGGGGTGGGGAGATGGCGGATTCGGCTTACACCTCTGCTGGGATACCTGTCTGTGGGCATGCTGCTGCTGGATCAGACACTGCGTTGTCAGATGGAGCTGGGGCTCTGACTGGACTCTCCATGAATGGTGGGGGGCCAGCGGAATTTTCTGGGCCTGAGGTAGCTCGGGATTGGAGTAGACATCCACCTGATTTATCTAATCCTGCCGGGGAGACTATTCATCGATCCGGGGTTCCTGCGAAGTCTGCAAAGCGGGTTAAAGATCGAAAGAGACGGGATAAATTGGTGTTGGGGGTGGATGTTACCATGGATGAGGCGGAGGATTTCACACACACCGCAGTGGTTGGACATGTTCGGGGTAGAAGAATTGGACATGGTTTCCTTCAGCGTTGGGCGGCTGAGAAGTGGAAGGACTTGGTGTCTTCTGCTCCTGAGATTCGGGTGCTGACGAAGGGATGGTTCTCTTTTATTTTACCGAACCAGGGGGAGGTTGATAAAGTCTTGCGACGACATTGGTCGATGATGGGCGTCCCTATCATACTAAAAAGCTGGACTCCCTTTTTCGATTCTAAATCGGAGAAAAAAGATGCAGAACCACTGTGGGTGAAGCTCCCTGGATTCCCTATGCATCTATGGAACGAAACTCGGTTTGCAGAGATTGGCAATTTTCTTGGTGATTATGTATGTTCGGATTACTCCCACCATGAGACTGGAATTTATACGGTGGCTAAGATTCTGGTTAAAATCGACCTTCGGCAGGGGCTCTCTGCTGAAATTAACATTCAATCCAAGGATGGGGATTTTGTCCAACTTCTGGATTATGTGGGGGTGCCGTTTCGGTGCCACCGCTGCCACGATCATGGACATTTGGTAGCCAGCTGTCCCTTAACGTTTCGGGGCTGTAAGCCAATGGCCGGGGTAGGAGATGCTGATCGTGCTGATCCTTTGTTGAAGGTAATTCCTCATCAGGTGAGGGTTGACGGACGTGGGCCAGCACTTGCTCGTAGAGAGCACTCTGATACAGGGGTATCATCTGTTCGTGGGAATCCTGGTGATGGGGAACCTTTGCCTCCAACAGTGATCGTTGCATCGACTATTGGATCTACTGATTCGTAGGAGGTGGGGGCCACTATTACAGATGCCTCTTTGACTCGGGCCTACACCAGCAATCTGAGGGAGACGTCCATCTTACGAGGGGGATCTGATGCGAATCCCCAGGGTATGTCTCACTTTATTTCTCCTGTTGATTCTATTTTAATTGTCTCTGATGATGTGGGGGGTGGTAGTCATGGGCCCCCTCCACTCGCTGGCACCGATTTACATAGTCCTGTTGCTACTTGTTTGATGTCTGATGCGGACTATACATCCACTCCATCCATGGTATCCACGAAACATTCCAGCTGTTCGGTGGGACGTAGCATCCGCTACGCTCTTAGAAATAGGGAGATAGCTGCTGACGGATCGGGGGGGAGGGGACTTCCTGATTTGGCTCTTAGCACTGGGGGTAAGGGACGGGGACGAAAATCCCTCTTATCTAAGGCACAGGATCGGGCAATGGTTGACTTAGTGATGGGCACACAATCTTCCATTGAGTGGGCACTTAGAGCAGAGAAAGCCCTGGATGGGGGTCTCTAATGAAAATTATGTCCTTTAACTGTCGCGGGTTGGCGAGTCCCATTAAAAAATCGTCTCTTAGGAGGTTGGTGGACTTAGATCAACCTGATATGTTACTGTTGCAAGAAACTTTGGGTGACTGTGTGGATGTTGTTCGGACTTTAGAATCTTTGCTTCCTGGATGGAAGTTCGTAGGAGTGGATGCCCGGGGGCGTTCTGGAGGGCTGGCCTCGGGGTGGAAGATGAAGAGCTGTAGATGTGACTGTTCATGGGGTATCCCTTCTGGTATCGGTTTGGAAGTTTGGGATGCTGAGATTGGTAGATTGATCACGGTCCTCAATATCTACGGGCCATATGCTAATAGGGTTGGCTACTGGGATTCCTTATTAAGTATGAATATTTTTTATGGCAGGGATGTGATTCTGGGAGGGGATTTAAATCTCTCGCTGGGGTCTTCTGAAGTGTGGGGGCCTCGGGCTGCACCGGATACATTGGCAGATTTTTTCATTCAAGCCTTTGCCAGGAAGGATCTACTTGACATACAACCTACTAAGTTAACTCCTACTTGGTGTAATAAGCGTGCTGGGGACCATAGGGTAGCTAAGAGACTAGATAGGTTTTTGGTGGCTGATGTATTAGTACTGGGGGTTGATGTTGTCCGGCAGTGGGTAGGGTCGGGGGGGGTATCTGATCACTGCCCCATATTTCTGGAGTTAAGAGGCAGAAGTAAGAAACCCCCTAGTCCCTTCAAATTCAATCCTAGCTGGCTGAAGGAGCAGGATTATCTTAACATGGTTCAGAATCTGTGGGCTCATCGACCTATAGATTCTTTAGAGAACGCAGGTGCACACTTTCAGCATAATCTACAGCGCATAAAGGTGGCCACTATCCTTTGGGCACATGAGAAACGGGATCGTGATGAGCAGAATCTGAAGACTGCTGAGTTGAATATAGATAAACTGATTCACTGCCCGGGCATGGGCTTTATGGATGATCAGCAGAAAGGTGAGCTGATGGAATGGGAGAAACGCAGAAATGAGATACTGTGTGAGAGAGAAGAGATGTGGAGGATGAAAAGTAGGGCGATATGGCTACAATGCGGTGATGAAAACACCAAATTTTTTCAAGCATATGCAAAAGGGAGAAAATCGACTAACTCTATCTGGGAACTATCTTCTGCTGAAGGGGAACGGGTCTCCAGTTTTGATGGATTAGCGGAGATGGGTGTTAGACACTTTGGGGAATTATTCACTGCACAACCTGGGGTCTCTATTGCTGAGGTAATTCGTGTGACTCAGCTTTTCCCACGTTTTGTGGGGGAGGAAGAGAATCGCTTGCTAATGGAGGAGGTGTTGCCGAATGAGATGTTGCAGGTAATGCATTCCTTTCAGAAAGATAAAAGCCCTGGGCCAGATGGCTGGCCTATCGAATTCTTCTTGGGTTTCTATGACCTCTTCGGGGAGGAATTATTGACTGTGGTGGAAGAATCGCGGAAGGCTGGGTTTGTACATGGTCCATTTAATTCGACTTTTATTGCTCTGATACCAAAACCGGACAAGCCCGAATACTTTGATGAATTCAGACCTATCTCTCTCTGCAATTGTATCTATAAAATCATCGCTAAGGTTATGGCGAGGAGACTCAAGAACATTCTGTCTCAGCATATCTCTTGTGAACAATTTGGCTTCTTGGAAGGTTGACAAATTCATGAGGCCATCGGTGTGGCCCAGGAAGGATTACACACTCTGAAAGTGCAGAAACAGAAGGGTGCTGTGATCAAGTTTGATCTTTCAAAAGCATTTGACAGAGTTAGTTGGCTCTATCTCCGGATGCTCCTTACACACCTGGGATTCTGTTATGAATTTATCCGATGGATTATGGCCTGCATCACTACGGTGAGCTTTGCTGTTTTGATCAATGGATCTGCGAGTCCATTCTTCCATGCGGGTAGGGGCCTTAGACAGGGATGCCCACTTTCTCCGCTGTTGTTCCTCCTTGTTGCTGAAGGCCTCAGTCGTTTTATACTGAAAGCAAAAGATGATGGCTCCTTTCGTGGAATATCCATTTCTCAGGTACTGTATATCTCTCATCTTCTATTTGTTGATGACATTCTGATTTTTTGTGATGGCACCCGACAGGATATTGATAAGGTGGTTGAAGGTCTCAATTTAGTGCAAATAGCCGCGGGTATGTTAGTAAACATTGACAAGTCATCAATCACTTGTTTGCAATTAACCGAGCAGGAGATTCACTATTTGGCACTTAGACTACCTTACAGGAATTTGGATATCGACGATGGCTTAAAGTACCTTGGCTTCAACCTGAAACCAAATGCATATCAGAAGGCCGATTGGTACTGGTTATTAGCTAAATTAGAACAGCGACTACTTGGATGGAGTCATAAATGGCTCTCTCGGGCTGGTAGGCTGGTTCTGATTAAATCTGTTTTGGAAGCCATCCCGGTGTTTTGGCTGTCTCTTGCTTGGATCCCCAAAGGAGTATTGGAACAGATTCGACGATTGTGTTTTGCTTTTCTTTGGAAGGGTAAGTGTGACAAACGAGCATTGGTGTGGGTCAGATGGGAAAAACTTGCGGTCCCAAAAGCACTGGGAGGATGGGGGTTAAAGAATATATTTTTGTTCGCAACTGCCTTGGGGGCCAAGGTGTCGTGGCGACTTATTCACACACAGAGCCTCTGGACTAGAGTGATCTATCATAAGTATATTGCCCCATTTACTCTACTTGAATGGATCCGGCAGGGCAATAAGACGAGGGCAAATTGCTCTGTGGTTTGGAAAGCAGTGGTGCAGAATTTCCATTTGGTTGGATCTGGCTTAGTGTGGCGGGTTGGAAATGGGAGACATATTCGTTTAGGACTGGACCCATGGGTTGGATGTAGGGGTGGCCATGTTCTACATGTGGATTTGAGGAATATTCTGGCAGAAAGGGGCTGTCATTTTTTGGCTGATATCGCGGATTTGAGAACATCTACACATTGGCATCAGGGATGGATCACTGCACATAGACTGGAGATCCCTGGTGAATTGCATGGGGCTTGGGAGGATTATCTTCGGCAATTAAGACTATCTTCTATACGACTGACAAATAGGACTGATGAATTGATTTGGGGCTTTCATCCTTCTGGAAAATACTCCCCTAAGTTTGGATATATACAGCTGAATGTGAACGTACATAACAGGGGATTGGTGTGGTGGTGGAAACATCTGTGGAAGCTAAAGTGTCCAGGTAAAACAAAACTACTCTTCTGGGCAATTCTGGAACAACGAGCACCAACCTGGGACATTCTACAAAGACGATTCCTACAGGGGCCGGGGTTCTGTCCACTTTGTAGGGAAGCTGAAGAGACTAGCTCACATCTCTTTGTACATTGCAGGTATTCTCAGGATGTTTGGGCTGATGCCTGCAGATTATTGGAAATCAATGTGGGGTGGCAGGGTGTGAGTACACATGAGGCATTCCAACAGTGGTGGATATCACATAAGACATCAAACATAAGGGCTTTCCCTTGCATATATGCCTGGGGCATCTGGATTACCAGGAATATGATTATTTTTCAAGATTGCAGGGCTCCTATGGCGAGTGTAGTGGCACAAATCGTGGCTATTACCCTACACTTCAAGGCACCTGCCCCTGTGGTTCGATCGCGACCAGTGTGTGTGGAGATGATTGACAAATCCATGCCATGGGCTTATTTTGATGGTGCATCAATAGACCATCAATCGGAATGTGGTGGGGGGGGGAGTACTATACAAATCTGAGTCACTATACTTTCATCTGGTGGCTGGATTGGGGAGGGGATCTAATAATTACGCTGAACTCATGTCCCTCAGGCTGCTGATGCTATTCGCCCTTGAACAAGGATGTCTGTCTCTACAAGTTTATGGCGACTCTATGATCGTTATAAACTGGGCTAAAGAGATCACACACTGCAATGTGATGATACTCTTACCAATCCTGGAGGAGGTGATCCTGTTAAAGCAGTCTTTTTCTCATATCTCATTTACACATGTCTACAGGGAGAGAAATGAGATTGCTGATATGCTCTCCAAGGTAGCGACGCAACAGCACTATCCATATGGCACTTGGAAGATCACTACTCACACACCTGTGGGCACAAATAGCTATTACCATCGACATTTCCATGAAGAGAACGCGGCACTGCTTGAGCCATAGCTCTGACAGGCAAGTGAGGGGTTTTCTGTCACGACAGGGTTAGATGCAAAACAAACACAGACGATAGGTGAGGGATATCAGAGATTCATTTTTTAATATTTGGAAATATGTGGTCTGTTAACACAGATACTGGAGATATGCGAGGGGATTCAGGTAAGTCCGGGACCATAGCTGCGAAGGCAACCAGCGATGGACATCATTGATGAACAAATTTTGGATATTAGTGGGCTGTAGGCAGTCGTTTACACTGTTTTTGTAGAACAGCAAATTCATTGAAATCTGTTAGGATTTTAGTGGGCTGCTTGGACAGACATGTATGATTTATGGGACATCTGTTATGATGTTGATATGGGACATATAAATGTGATAATGTAGGGATCTTAGTGATTCTTTTACATGTGCTGAATGTAATTTTGTTCATTTATGAAATAAAATTACTGACTTTTTCCAAGGAAAAAAAAAAAAAAATCCTTTTAATAAAGCATAGTGGATTGAATAATAATAAATTTATTAAATGGATTATTCATTTAATTAATTAACGGAATCATTCCAAGTAAATAAAAAGGAGTTGTTAAATGAATTATTAAATAATCCTACTGCTCAAAAAGAAAAATGGATGATTTAAAATAATATATATAATCCACCCTTTTACCTCAAAAAGGGGATGCATTAATGATTAGTACTTCCAAGACCACGACAGCTAGGGCGGTGGAGTGATAAGGAAGTCTGACTTTGGAAGGAGGGGGATTCCTATAAAGAGGAGAATTAACAAAGTAGTAAGGGGGTTATTGTGGGAGAACTGTGAGGATTATTTTTGTGAAAAAGGAGGAATGCCGAGGAGGGGGTTAACTCGAAGCTTTGAGGAGGTGGGAAACTCAAATGAAAAGACTGAGGAGGGGGTTAACTCAGTAGAATATTACCATGGAATGGCTGGATGGAAAGCTGCTGTCGGGATTATCGATCTGTGGGCTCGGGGGCTAGGAAATCCGTTGATTTCCTAGGGTCAGCAAGATGATAGTTGATCGGCAGGGTGGACACATCATTTTTGGTTGCTAAGGTACCATACAGAATTTACCATGTAAGTATTATGATCTTACTGCAAATCTACGGGCCCAGGTATTTTACTCAGCTAGCTTAAATGAATTGTATTTCCCTTAATTTTCAGATTATGCATGAAATAAGAACAGGGTTAGAATGAAAATCCTTAAGTTTATGTTTATTTAATTTGCACAGACTTATGAACTTTTAGAAACCTGAAACATAGATGGTTGATTCTCTTCTTTTAGAAAGCAAACGAAGTAAAAATTTGGTATTTACACATAAATGGATAAATAGAGACCCAGTGCCCAGATTAGGGCACTACATATCCCCTGTCCTCCCCCTCATCACAAATCCTCTTGGCAAATCCAAAGTCAGCAACCTTCATAACATTGATACCCACAATAACACTTTTCCCCTTGATATCATAGTGTACAATTTCTTATCTATGGAGCTAATGGATCCCATGCAGGATGCCACATGTGTATGTCGTCATCATTGATTCATCTAGCATCCCTCCAAACTTACTCAGAAGATCCCCAATACTACCACCTGGAATGTACTCCATGAACAATTTACATTCTTACCATTTCCTTGATGTTGTAATTGTGCCCCAAGCAATGAACAATTTATGGATAATTCAAACACTACATAATATCAAACTCATTATCCAATGGCCAACTAAAACCAACTATAGATTTGATTGCAAAGAGTTGTCCACTAAAGTTGTTCATCATAAGGCTAACTATCATATAGGAATATAGGCATGGAATAGATAGGCATATTTTTAGTATCAAAGTATAGAAACCAGAGGTTTAAAAAATACACAAGACTTTCCCCAAAACTAGGGAACATCCTTTAATTAAGATGTATTTTCTGTCTTTCATATTTTTGAAGTAGATGATGAAAAAAACCTACAAAAAAACTAACAATGACTACTTGCGTCAAATTTTATTTTATCCTGGAACTAGATCATATGCTTAGGTACATGTGCTAATAAACATGCATATCAATGCATTTTCCTTGTGATATTCCAAGGATTCCAAAGCATTTCTTCGATTTTTCCAACTAAAAAATTACTAGATTTTGGCATTGATTGAGAATCAAAGAAATTTCTCCTTGCCTTACCACATCTTTGAAGGAATATGGTTACAACACTTGCATTTAAGATGGCTTAGTACATGTAAATATAGTATGGATTTTTTCTTCAAATCCATAAACAACCTCGAAATTAGAAACCTAAAACTCAATCCACAACAATAGTCAGAGTTTGTATTGTTGGATTCAAGAGCTAGTGTGAGATATGTGAAATTCGGAGGGTCAAATTATCCCAATATGAATCGAGAGGATACTCCTAGAATTTATTTCTCTAAGTAATATGAGATCTTTGTAGAGGACAAGGACACTTTCCTCCCCTTTAGTGCTTACTCCCCATCTTTTGTATTGCTAACACCTAATTCAATTGTAGCTTCAATTAATGACTCAATTGTTTAGTTCAAGCCTATGTATTATATTTATCTACTTTGTTTCACATAGAACCATATGTATTACATAAATATCACGATTCACTAGCTCAATGCACTAGAATTTTTAGTTGTTTTTATCAAGTTGAGGATATGTTGACATGGGAATTGATTTAGTCTCCAAATTATTGTTTTCTTATTAGTTTTTGTGTGCTTGTTGACATTATCATAGCCATATTATAAAATTCTTGAAGTGTAGGGTGTCTTTCACGATATTTGTGTCTTGGACATATCAAATCCTTAAACGTTGTCTAGGTCTGCAAATTGTATCCATCCAAGTATCACTCTTTTTGTAATTTAAACATTTTCATAGGGTGGTGGTGTAATACTTCCAAGTTCTCATTTTCATGCAAATTTTATATTTCATGACTTTGAGAACCTTTCATATGAAGACCAAACTACAAGAAGAGACAGAAAAATGGAAAAATTGTCAGGTTGAGATAGGAGAGTTACATGTCACACAATGTCAAATGGAAAACAAAAACACTGCACTGTCAGATGAATGTTAGAAACATATAAGAGAGTTGAATGTGAGAAACAAATTTAGGGTTGTTTGTTGTCCATAGCTATTCTTTTCTTGCTGATATGTGCCCAATAGTGCCTACGATTAGCCCATAATTCCTGTAGGTGACTAGGGCTCATCACTTTTAGGGATGATAATTTGAAACATGCCTTCAAATGTCCATTATTTGATGGCTAGTAAGCATTCAGAACTTCCATGATACCCTAAATCAAATCATTATGTTCACTTTGAGTAGTTTTGGGTAGACAATGAAGCACAACATGGAGAGCCCCAACTTAATTTCATTGTAGTCTCAACAAGTTCATTGTAGTATTTGATGTTGAGAGTGAGATCCATGATATAAGGATCACATGCCATGTAAAAGGTCTTCATTTCGATAAGATAAACTCCAAGATAGGAAAGGCACAAGGAAAGAGGGAACCTCTAGGAAATAAGGAACCAATAGCAAGAAAAGACCATCATCTAGCCTCCAAAGGTTCTCAAACCTAGTGCCCAATAAGAATATGTCCAGAATAGAGATATGGTCCTAAAATGAGGATAGGAATGGAAAAAAAACTTAAAACATACTCGATAAAGCATGCATAAAATTAGGTGCAATAGACCCTCGAAGTAATAGTGGGAAATACCCCAACCCCCCCCCCCCTTCCCTCAAAGAGTTCATCTCTACATAAATCAATTTTCAAACTACCTTATCACATGAACAAATGGTCTTGATCTCCTTAAGCCATGCGTAAGCAAGTCAAAAAATCTAAATGGAAATGGATACAAGTGGGATGACTCCTCAAACTAGGGCATAGACCATCCTCCAAGTGGACAAAACATAACCCAAATCATGCAACAACCCTCATCCTAGAGTGTTGTCCAAAATTAAAGTGAAATCCCTCTAGGGGGATGGCCCTCCTAATGTAGTGTAAATAATACTCCCAAGGCTGTAAGCAACCTCCAAATAAGATAATGATATGCATCAACCCTAAAAAGGTCGAATGCTCTCCTCAAAGGAATATGATGAAGGGTATAACACTTGCAAGGCATGAACATTCCAATCACTAGCATGTGGCCAACATTATAAAGAATAGAAAGTATATGCCATCAAAATTCATCCCATAACATTCTATAGTAAAAAGGATTCACTCTCATACTATAATATGAATAGGGGACTATTATATCCTAGTAGGTTGTTGTTATAGGAGTATATGATGCTTAATAAGATGGATTTTTTCTCTTGCTAGAAGAAATGTGTGAAATTATTGTCCATAATGAAGATAATGATTTCTTATGTATTTGCAATCTATCAATTTGTCATTCATTTTTTTAGGGCTATTGGTAGTACCTCGCAATGGAATATTAATAGGGTTTTACAAATGGGAATCAAAATCCTCCATCAAAATATAGATATGTACCTTTTAATCTATTGTCTTCAAGTGAAACACTCCATAAATTATGCACTTCTATAAGCTAATCTTGAGAGTGACTCATGGTTGCAATGGAGTTTCTTGTATCTAGTCCATTTAGCTGCTAAAAATGGCTTCTTTTCCAAATCTGAACCATAGCTTTCATAACTTCCTTTGAGCCTTGAGGCACTGTAATAGGTATTTTTGGATGAATTTTTATCTAGAACAAACCAAGAACAATGGAAGCAAATAAGTGACAAAATGAAAGTCACTCCAATCAAAATTCCAATTAAAATGAACACAGCAAATCATATGCTTAGAAAACAACCCTCCCAATCTAGATGCTCTTCAACAATATCCTCTATGAAGTGACCACTCCATTACATAAGAATGTCATGCCATTCAATCTAATGGAAGAAGATAGAATGATTTATGGAGGATTACATGCCAACCAATTCTAGTCTTCAAACTTTAATGCTTTCTAGTTGTGCTTTCAGACTGGTCACCGTAGCATTGACAAAGTAAGCCAAGGAGAGTGACTATGGTGTGGAAGGATTAAATAAACTAGTTGTTGACGCCAGATGAAAATCGTGCAATCATTAAGGTAACAACAACTCTGTGCCACATCATAGAGAACATAAAAGGATGAAGTTATAAGGTGAATTTTGGAGGATGAATTAGTTTAAAAATAGGTCATTACGAGAAAATCCTTCAACAACAACAAAAGGAAAGAACGTAAATACTTGGTAAAAAAATGCTTTCGTAAACAAGTTGAAAGTGCCTAGTTGAAGGAATAGTATGGAGTGTTGTCTGGAAAAACTAGAAGGCAAGGTCAAATTCGTCTTTGATAGTGATTACCAACATTGTGAAAGCTAACACGCAGTTGTATAAAAGTGGTTTTGAAATCCAAGAAAGCCTCAAAAGGATGGACTAAATGTATGGGTACAGAGCATGGAAAAAATTACTAAATGTATAATGAATGTGCCTTGAAGGATATATAGAAGTTGAGAAACTCAAATTTGAATAACAAACACATAAATTTCACTAAATAGTATCTGGTTCCATGGAAAACAAACCTCTATAAAAACTGGAGACCTCGGAAAACTTTGAACAAATGCAAATATTTTCCACTCGGCCTCTCAGCTACTGTCAAATGGCTTTCCACTCAACTACTACCAAATTGCTTTCCACTCAGCCACTATCAAGCTTCATGCAAAGTTATGATGATTCTTCATGTGGGTTTTTACAGGGTGGATTGGTAACTCTTGCAACATTATATAGAAAAAAAAAGGTCCCCATTTTACTAGATTATTCCATGTTTTTCTAAATGTGGACCGATTTGTAATATCAAAATATTCATCTAAGAGTTGAAACCGCCGAATTTTTTATTTACCATGAATTCTGGAGTTCAGCAACCACCGAATTTCTTATTTACCTTGAATCTGGAAGTCAAAATCCCCATGGTCCACAAATCATGGGTGATCTAATTGCAAATTGCCTCTATTAATGAAAAAACTGGGCGAGCAAACGGCTAATCACCTCCATGAACGAAAAAATCGGGGCGAACCAGCTGCCAATCGCCTCCATTATGGAAAAGACGGAGTGAACTCGCCATTTCAGCTATATTTCACATGGCTAAATTCATTTTTCCATCTCTCCTGGGCTTGGCTAATCGATTTCCCACAATTATGGGACGAATTTATTAAAATTCAAAGCACCCTTTCTATATGAAAAATTCACCCTAGATTTTCTTGTGACCCCTATAATTTCGCCCTTGGGCTAAATTTCACCCCTAAAATCATCCTCGGTCCTCCAATTAATTCATCTTTCTTTCATTGCATCACATCGAATAATATTTCACCTTTTATTTGTTGTATAAGGGTGCAATAACAACGAAAACATCTCTTGTACATTTAAATTGATGTCAGGATTTTTAAATGCATTAAATTGACTTGACACATAATTTGTATTCTAGATACAATGAGGAAAGGAGGGTACTATTTTTATTTGTACATCTATAGTCGATGCAATCAATGACCAAAATTGATGTAAATGCAAACTAAAAAAGAAATATAAAATTCATCCTTGTGGCAGTGGATCAAATCTCACTCTTTATCGGATAAGTCATCTGAGCCATACGAAGGAGTATTCTAGTACATATGGGGATCCAACAATGAAAAATCAACAAATAATTTGTACTCTATATATACATAATTTATATGAAATGAAAAATCATTGTTTTCAGTTTATTACATTACCTTCTCTGACAAGATCCGAAATTCTATCGCTATCAGATGATACTGCTATTTCTTTTGATTATAATTATTCCAAGCTTGCAAGTGGCATTTTTCCCTTTGGATTAATATATGTTTGTTTCCAATGTTTTAGATAGTTGTTTGTTATGTTTTCATAGACTTCTATAGATTCAACGTTTTCAATGCAAATATGAAAAAAGCATGATTGCTTTCTACTGTCAAATGCAAACACGTTTGGGAAGGATTTTGTTTTAATAGTGTAAATATCTAGTTCCATGTATAGTGCCAGCCTCATATGGGATTGATCTATCTATTTCTTGTATTCCAATTAGCCAAAAGAACCTGCACAATATGACAAATCACAAACCCAGGCTACGGGTGTCAATTCTGATTGAGCCATGGAGGGAGGTGACATGCATCCACCTGGCAGCATGGCCCATCCATCTAGCATTGGATCCCTGCAGGCATCGTCACCGAGGGTGGGCATTTAAGTATGTGTCCTTTGCCTGATGTGTTGTCTCTCAAGCATGTGGTCTGGTATAATGCTGATTGAACTGTGGTGGTTGGCATTCATGTTGGCCCGTCTGTCTATGTCCTCACGCTCTCCCTGGAGTCGTCTGCTCATCATGCCCCCCCGTGTGAAGTCTCATCGCTCCCTTTCCCACGCATGCAGCAGCGATAGCTCGGTTCCCTCATTTGGTTTTCTTTGTTGGTCTAGGATCCGGATAGCTCTGCTCTATTTCTCCTTGCCAGCGAGACAGTTGACTCTGCCATGACCCGTCCTCATGGAACTTCCAAGCGCGGTGTAAGTCATGGTGTAGGTCGGATTACCACTTCTCTAGATACTGAGAAGAAGGCCATCAATGGCTATGATGACAAGGTTTCTGCTCCAGTTCGAAGGTTAGTCGATGAATGGGAGGCTAACCGCGTTTCTGATATCCTTGCCTCTGGAAAGCAAGGCAATCAGATTAACTACTATTGGTTCATGAAGAACATGTTGGGTTCTTTGGTAGAGGAATATTTTTCCAACTGGAACATGGCTAAGGTCTCCATCATGGACACTCAAATTCACATGGTTCACCTGGACGAAATGCTTGCTGCTCTTGAATCCAGTGTGGTTGGAGGCAAGCACTCCTTCCTCAACAAGGGAACCTCCCACTGCAATTTTGGTCTTGACGTTCCTGGTTCCAACAAAGAGGCTACAGTAGGTAAGGATACTCTCCCCCAGAAAGCATGGCTAAAGTTCCTAGCACCCATACTCTGGGCTCCAATTTGCAAAATCCACCTAGAATTGTCGCTGTGGAGATTGTGGTTCCTTTCCATGGCTCCCCTGTAGGGCCTGTCTCTCCGGATGCCGTCGCTGCTCAAGGGAGTCCTCCCCTTGAGGTCATGTTTCCTATCCCCACCACTATTGACTCTCTGCATTTCAAAAGAGTCCGTAAATCTGAAGGTGATGCTGCCACCTTGCGAAATACGGAACCGCTACCTCCCAAGCTCTCGGTTCAGAACTGGGATGAAGGTTTCTTTGGTTCTTGCCTGATCATTGTGGACAAGCCCAGCCCCCTGGAAGCAAATGCAAACTCTTAAGGCGGTCCCGGCCAGCCAGCTCCTTTTTTCAGCGGTTAGCATCTTCGGAAGCCTTGTTTTGGCTAAATAATTATTGTTTTGTTTTGTTTTGATTTTTTGGCAATAGCCTTGTTTTATAGTAATTGTTGTTTGAATTGCTCTACGTGCAGCTTTGGTATCTTTCTTCCTCGACTTTCCAAATTTTTGTATTGCATCGCTTATATTTTCTATCACATTATGTTTCAATTTCGACTCTTTTGTCACCTTGTGAATACCCAATAATGACATAGCACCTCTTAACTTCTTGGACACTAATAAACATCTCAAAAATTGCTCTTGTCTTGCTATTGAATATTGTTGGAGAATATCATCATAAATTTGTGTAATACGATATCATGCAACGTGTATGGATATTTTCTCTCAATATTTGTTGCAGTCAATGTTTTCCAACTTTTCATCATCAATGTTGAAAGCACCTATACATTTCTATTAAATTTAATTTAACATATATCAAAAATTACAATTCATTATAAAAAATGGACTTGGAAACTATATGATATATACATACCATGTCCAATTTATTGTTCTTGAACTTGATCTTCAATATTGACTTCATCAACATTAGCATGTAAATCCCTATTTACATCTTCAACAATGGTCTCTTCAGCTTCAATTTGTTCTTCTTGTACTTGATTTTCAATATCCATTTCATCAACATTATGATATAAATCTCTATTTACATCTTCAACAATTGTCTCTTCTGTTTGTGCAACCCTTGGTTTTTTGGCATGATATCTGAGTCTTTCTCTATGGGCCTCATCATCTCGTTTATGATAACTTTTGCTTTGGCGATTTTTTTATTTCCCATGATTGTTTAATCTATAGAGGTTAAATTAAAGAATCAACACTTTATAGTAAAAAAAAATTAATATTAAAAAACAACTAAATTTTTTTTGCGTCTTTCAACCATTTATAAAAACACGAAGAGAAATTTCCTTTGACACTTTTACCTAAAAAAAGTTTTTAGAAAAAAAACACCTTAAAAAATCTCTTAAGAGTCCTTTGAAAAAAAAACTCCTTGGAAATCAATCTCTTTTGAAGAAAAATTCCTTGGAAAGAAATCTCCTTTGAAAAAAAACCCTTTTAAAAAGAAATCCCATTTGCAAAACCCCCTTAAAAAATATTTTCTAAAGACCTCTAAGAGAAAAAGAGATGTGAAATTATGACTCGTTTAGTCTCTATTTATACAATTTCAAATAATTTGATTTATAAAAGTGGGCCTCGTTTTTTCCTATTGACAGAATATTTTTGCGTTTTATTTTTCGATCGAACTACCATTGTTAATTTTAACAGTTTGATAACGGAAAAATATTATTCGGTCGAATACCTGCTGATACCTAAAAACTTCACTGTTTTCAGGTTTCTCCATTTACGGGAGGAAAAAACAATCTGCTACACTGCAAATCGACTATCAGAACTAATACCATTAGTTTAGGCATTGAATCTACTTTCCATAGGTATAGATTGTGTTGTGTTTAGGTGCGATTTGATAATTTTAAATTTTTTTTGTTCATATGTGTCCATTTTGATTTCATTGATTTCAAAATGCGGTGAAATGAAAAATCCATAACTTTAAAAATTCACAACAACAAAAAATTGAAAAAAATATGGGGTCGTTCATTGGAGTTCCTACTTCAAAAGGGTATTCTTAGATTTTTTAGTTTTAGAGTAATTTGAAAGAAATTTCCTGTAAAAATAAACATGTTGAAATTTGATAAGATTTCCGCATTGATCCAATTCAAAAAATTATAATAATTAGTATATAGATCCATTGGTTACGAAATTGTAGTCATGCCTTAACACATTTTGTGTAGATTGTCGTAGAATATTTTGTTTTTACAAAACACAAGTTTAACAATGATTTCAGGCCCGTCAAAAAACATGGCTATTTATTAGTCCTTTCATTTTATAAGAACATACTGTCAAACATTTTCCAAATTGACATATAAAATCTCTATAAAAAAAAAATTGAAAAAATAATGAATAGAAAGCTAACATAATTCTTTAAAAGTTTTCTTCTTATTGAAAGTGAAATTCTAAACATAAATATCACTTTTGTTCGTCCAAAGTTGAAAAATATAAAAAAATCAAATTTATTTTGTCATAAAACCCTCCAAAATAGACACCCATATTAATGGATTCACCCGTAATCATTTTTCTAAAAATTCAAAAAATAACAAGCCCGACATTACCAATTTGTTATTACTATAAACGCATCGATCTGTTTAAAGAACTCAAATGCACTAAAAACTGCGTAAGCATTTTTTTAATTAAAAAAAAACTAACGGGGTCGACTAGGTTTTGGGTTCGACCCAAGAAGTGGTCTCATCGCACCCAACAACTTATATATAAAACTACAAACCCATTAAATCTAAAATCTCTAAAAAAAAATCCTGATTGTGAAACAATAGAGGGATTTCAACCATAATGTAAAATTTTGCAATCACATAAAATGAAAGGAATCAACAAGAAAATATAAATAGGAAAATAAATAAACCATGTATTGTGATCAATAGTAACAATTTACAAAATTGAAATTATACTATGCAGTTTTTTTTATTCAACACACCTTAAAATTTCGATCTTCGGAATAATCTGGTTGCTCCAAACTCCTCCCCAATAACTCTCTCTCCCAAAGCTCTCCCCTTAAAATTTCGGCAAAATAATGAAATAGTGATTAGGATTCTTTTTTAAAGCCTAGGGATGGGAGGGAAGTATTTGTTTTAATTGATTTGGTTGATATTTTTAATCCCCACCTCTATATGTTTTCACAAACCATCAAAAAATGGAATATTTTTGTTGCAAGAGAAGATAAGAATAATAGAGACATACGATATCTTTTAATAATTATAATAGTTTTTATAGCTATAATTCTATAATATGATAATGGAAATATTGAACTCAAACTTTCTATGTAGCTAGGTTCTACCCTAGTTGTCATTTGCTCGACTCTCCTGCTCAACATTTCAATCATCCTTCAAAGCTATATTTTAATTTATCCAAGATAGGGATGTGTCTCTATGTATATGGTTCTTCCCTTGTTAGTGTGAAGATTCCTTCTTCAAGTCAGGATGCTTTTCTTCCTCTTAGGTTTGCATCTCTCTATTGAACATATTGGGCCTCATAGTTCTAGAAGTGGAAGAAGCTATTAGATATAAGAAATATTTCAAGGATACAACAATTTCCTTCCATTGTAATGGCCATGTTCAACAATTTCATTTACGACACTTTTTTATTGAAAGGTTTGCTAACTTATTATGTAATTCCTTTCAATTAAAATGAATCTTTAAAGTACACTAAGTTTTACTTATTCTTAATGTTGGTGGATTACAAAAATGAGTATCTTTGAAGTGCACTAAGTTTTACTTATTCGTAATGTTCGTGAAAAATGCATATTACTACCTATATGAGGATATGTGTAGAAATTAACCTTATAGAGGACTACCACAAGACATGTTGTTAGAAGCCATTGACTATGTGTAAAACAATAGGTTATGAGAATATTTCTTTCTAGTGTACATCTTGCTTTGAAAACATAATAGTGATTTTCCTTAAATGAAAATTTGAAATTAAGAAGGAACACCAAAATTTGGTTAGGTCGTTCACTAAAACATGGAACATCCATTAGCATACTTGGTGGAACTTGAGGTTGTAGTGGAGATTGTTCACCTGGGTTTTAAATAAGATGCCCCAATGTAAACCAAGAAAAGGATGTATCGCTAGATCAGTTCCTGTTGCATTCAAACACGTTTGCAGTAGCGAATAGAATCTTCTGAAGCTACAGACCATGCAAGCTTTGCTCCACCAGAGGCAGAGTCAGATTTCAAGCTTACTTTTTTAGAGAGTTGAAAATGATGATCTAAACTGCATTCTGGAAGGCATGTTTATCGACCATGTGGCCTAGTTGTTTCCCCCACCCGCAACTAGGGCCCTTGCCTTGAGATCTGCTTGCCCCTCTTCGGATCCAGCTTGGCCACCGGCTTTATGGCCTCGTAAGGAGTCCCTCCTCTCCCCTCCGACCTACCTGATTTCCTCAAGCTTGTTGTTTCCCAAGGGAAAAATCCCCTCACTGCCTCAAAAAGGAAGTTTGTGAATAAAATCGATGAAATCCCCACCGTTGCACTACCGATAGAGAAGACATGTCAAACAGATATTAATCTTTCGGATCGGGGATTGATAGGCTAATTTACAGGCCTATGGCCCTCCCCGAAATCCACTGAAATCTGGGTGCAAAAAAACTAGAGACCACTGATCATTGAAGAAGTAAACTCTTACTTCCTGGGGAAAGGATTCTTCGTAATCGTTTTCAAAAACAAACAATATCGCAAGATAATATTTAGGAACGGACCATATTTTATGGGGCCACAAGGGCTATACATGAACAAATGGAACCCGAACTTTGATCCATCCCAAGGTATCCCATTTGATGTCTCGGTATGGGTCAGACTCCTGCATTTACCCCTCCATTGTTGGAATTCAGAATCATTAGAAGCCATCGGGAATATGCTCGAAAAATATATAGATAGAGCGGATCAAAAGGAGCAGTACTCATGTGCAAGGATCTACATTGAAGTAGATCTGGAACACAGACTTCCAGAAGCAATAAACCCCAAAGTGGCAGACTGGTCTCAAATCCAAGAACTGGACAACAAACAAATACCATTCAAATGCAGGTATTGCCATGAATACGAGCACTTCGCTTGATCATGCAAGAAGAATCCCACAAATTTAGAGGCAGGAAGATAAAAATAGCATTGTATAGCCACTCAGAAAAGCACAAGAACGGGATCAAAAATCTTATCAAAAGGACAAAGCTCTAAGAAAGCAGAACACCATTATCAAAATTCAAGCGACACCAACAGTAGGAACAGATTCAAACTACTCGAGACACCAGAAAATCAAGAATCCATTGAAGCCCCAGAAGAAGGAGAAATATCTGAGTAGCAAGAGACTTAACAAGCATCTCAGATCCAAGAAGAGCCAAAATATCTTCAGCCTCAAAATACCCCTAACCCCAAAAGGAACAAAATCACCTACGCAGATGCTGCAAAATCCAACCCTTTAGCTTCCCTGGCATCATCTGAAGAACCCACCGATAAATATTCCAGATAGCTTGGACAAAAAACAAGCAAAGATCTAAGAGAAGAAGAAGAGGAATGTGATAAAACCCAAGGATCCCAAGCAACTATCAATATGGCCTTCGGCAGAAACACTCGAGCCAGAATAGCAGGAAAGAAATTAGGAGAACCAGCAGGAGGAGGGCCCTCCACTACATATAACAGCAGATAATGAACCTAGTCTCTTGGAACTACAAAGGTTTGGGCAGTCCCAACAAAATAGAAGCAGTCAAAGATCTTCAAAAAATCGACATGCCCAACATTCTTTTACTCTAAGAGACCAAACTCGATGAAAAGTTCGTCCTATACATAGGAAAAGAAAAATGGAAGAAAAACATTGGATTTGTAGTAAGCGCCAGAGGGGCCTCCGGTGGCCTAGCAACTCTTTGGTCTTCAGACATTTTCCATCTGCACAGCTCCTTTGCCACTCAACATTGGATCTACACCGATCTCACACACATACAGAGTAACAATCATATTGCACTCCACAACATGTATGTCCCCAATCTATACTCCGAAAAGAAAGACTGCTGGAAGCTCCTCGAATAATTCTTAGATGCATACGCCCCACATAATCTAGCCTGAGCCAGAGATATGAATATCACTCTATCCATGGCTGAAAAAAGAGGAGGCACCATCGGAAAAGATCCATTCATACCACAAGTAGATGCCCTCATTTAGAAATGGGATCTACTTGAAATTAAACCCAAGAGAGGGAAATATACCTAGTCCGACAAGCGCTTGGGAAAAGAAAATATAATGCCTAGATTAGATAGATTCCTCGTTCACAGCAGCCTCCTCATAGACGATAATACCATCATCTCAAAAATAATGGCAAATTTGGCTTCGGATCACAAGCCAATCCAGCTTCATTTTCAGAAAAATGACGATCTTGGTCCAATCCCCTTCAGATTCAGTCCTCAATGGCTGGATCATATCCGTTTTGGGGACATATTAGATAACTCTTGGAAGACCCCTATCATTGGCTCTCCTAGATTCGTTTGGGAGCAAAATCTCATCATAACTAAAAAGGCTCTAAAAATATAGGCCAAATCCAATTGTCCCCCTCCAATGAATCTCAGGAAATCAGCAGTCAACGAATTGGAATCTTTCCAAATCCTGCAGGATGAATGCCCTGTTGATAGCAATGCACTCCAACATGAAGTCAATCACCAAATCAAAGCTTATCAAGATTTCTGCAATGAGGAGGATTTTTGGATATTAAAGTCAAGAAGTACTTGGCTCAAAGCTGGTGATAGAAACACCACGTACTTCCATAAGCAAACCAAAAGCAAACAACAGATAAATTATATATCAGAAATCAAAATTGAAGATGGCCTGACAGTCAAAGGGAATGAGAATATCAAAATCATTGTGCAGAACCATTTCTCCAATCTGTACACTGAGATCAATGACGTCGAAAATGAAGGAGAGCAAATACTCCTCGAACACATCCCCAACAGTATCACATTGGAGGACAACGCTAATTTACTTAGGCCATTCACCGAGGAAGAAGTCCTCAACACCATCTAGTATTTTGACCCCGACAAAGCGCCAGGGCCATATGGCTATTCAATTCATTTCAACAAAGCTTGTTGGGACTACATCAAAATCGATTTTATGAGAATGATCAAGAGATTCCATTCAAAAGCAAAAATTGGCAGATGCACCAACTCCACTTTCCTTGCATTAATTCCAAAAGAGATGAATCAGAGCTCTTTCAGCAGATTTCAACCTATTTCCCTCTGCAACGCTTCATACAAGATAATTTCCAAAATGCTAGCTAACAGAATGAAGCCACTCCTCAACAAAATCATTTTCGACCACCAAGGAGGATTCTTGGAAGGGAGACAAATCCTCGACAACGTCATCCTCGTACAAGAAGCCATTCACTCCAGCAAGATCTGCAAATAGAAAGGTATGCTAATCAAACTCAACATGGCCAATGCATTCAATCGCATCAAGCACTCTTTCCTATTTAAAGTCATGAACAATTTCGGATTCGGAAAAACCTTCATTAGTTGGATCTCTGCATGTATAAAAGGGCCTTGGATCGTGCCCATGGTCAATGGCCACCCCACCAACTTCTTCCAATACTCTCGTGGAATCCGACAAGGGTGCCCCTTGTCCCCCTTTCTTTACATCCTTCTGGCTGACTCCCTTAGCCAAAAACTGAACTCTGATCTCAACTCCGACTCCCTTCCTGGCCTCAATCTCGCCACTAGTTCCCTGCCTCTCAACCACACCCTATTTGTTGATGACTCTCTCTTACTAGGAGGAGGCTCTTCCATCATTGCCCAGACCTTCAAACAAAACTTGAATTGGTATTGTAATTCCTCCGGAGGCAAAATCAACCTCCTCAAAAGCGCAGTCTACAGCTAGAACTTGAGCAATGCTTCCGCAGCAAATATCGACAACATCCTTGGAATAAAAGTTCATAAACAATGGGATAAATTCATTTACTTGGGTCTCCCAATCACTCAAGTTCATACAAATTCTGGAATTTGGAACGAAATCAACGCCAAAATCAAGTCTAAAATTAGAAATTGGGGAGTACAATGGCTCAATAAAGCAGGGAAAACAATTTTAGTTAAGGCTGTGTTATCATCTCTTCCTATTTACCATTCCTCCATCATGTTAGCACCTAAAGGTTTGTCCAAACAGATCAGTAAGATACTGATAGATTTCCTCTGGACAGGAGGAAAAAATAACAGCAACAGAATTCACTTAGTGAATTGGAGCACCACAAAGCTCCCAAAATCATCGGACGGCCTTCAAATTAGAGAACCCCTTCACGCAAATTTGGCATTAGGAGGTAAAATATTGTGGAAAATTCTACACAACAAGCAAAATTGTGTTAGTCAGATGCTCAGAAAGAAATATCTAAACGAAAAGTTTAAGATGTCTCGACAGCAAACCCATGTCCAAAGGATCCTCGACCTGGAGACTAGGCAAAGCAGCCTGGGACTTCTTCATATAAGAGTTGTACTGGATACCTGGAAATGGAACAAAAATCTATATCTTGTCTGATGAAATAATGGAGAACGAACCACTTCAAAATCTCCAAGAGTTTTATGATATTGCTCATTGGCTTGGACAGCAAGGCATCATCACACTGAATGACCTCGGCTCCTGGAACACCTCAGGCGCTTGGGAAAGCTAGAAGAATCTCTCATTACCAACCAACCTTGAATCATCTAGAACCATACTAATTGAAAAGTTGAACGGTTGTGCCCCCACACACCTCCAAGATAGTGATGATCGAGGATGGGGTCCAAAAGGAGCTTATTCCACAAAATTGGGCTTCATTGCTCTCCAAACCAAAGCACCCCAAAATAAAAGTCTTTGGAATCTAGTTTGGAATCCCTTTGGACTCCCCAAAATTAATTTTTTCATCTAGACTCTCGTCCATCGAAAGACGCACACCACATAATATCTTGTCAAAAGAGGCTTCAACGGACCACATTGGTGCTCTCTTTGTTGTAGAAATCCAGAAACGCTAGATCACCTCTTCATGGACTACCACTTCTCAAAATCAGTTTGGAACCTCATGCTTCATGAACTTGATATAATCCTGCCAATCTTCAACACCACAACCTGCCTCTTCGAGAATTGGAATTCCATTTATCCCTCACCCCTCACCAAAAAGAAGCTCTGGATCCAAATTTGGATCACCATCCCCAAAATCACATGTTGGAAAATATGGAGGAACCAAACCATTTTCCCGGATATCAAATACTTCCCCACACAAGTTGTTGGACAAGCTAAAGGATTACTTATCGAATGCCTAAACATTTCCAAATTCAAGATGGACTCAAACCTCAGTGATAAAGAATTAACTTGGATCGGAATCACTATCCCAAGATCCAGGAATTTGAACTATCGAACTCATCAACGACCACCTTGGCAAATCAGACTCTCCGATTCCAACTTTCAAGAATGGAGAAACAAGCAAGAAATGGACAACCTTCATTTTGATGGTGCATCCAAGAGAAACCCCGGTGCAGCAGGAGCAGGTGGTGTTTTGCTAACCCCCAAAGGAACACCAAGAATCAGATTCAGATGGGGTCTTGGCGTCTACACAAACAACTCTTCTCAAGCCCTTGCTCTACTAAAAGGGTGTCAAATTTCCAAGGAAAGAAAAATTGACAGACTTCAGGTGTTCGGGAACTCCCTCATAATCATCAAAGCTCTTAACACGAGTACCAATTTCAGCAATTTAGCTCTTAAAAGAATTGTGAATCGAATCCAAGATATTACGAACACTTTTACTCAATTCAAAGCTTTTCACATCCTGCGAGGTCTGAATCATGAAGCAGATGCAGAGGCCAAAACTGGTACAAGTCTTGAATCGGGGAGGATTCATTTCTCCAATGAAGAAGCCTGTCATCATCACATTCCATAATTTCTTGCAACCTGATTGACACTCTTAAGAGAGTAGCAACGACCTTGCATTTCCAAGATGTTAAATGAGCAGCACAGAGCACTTATGGTTCAACGCAGCACTTATGGTTTAACACAGCACAAGATTCAAAGGCACTTATGGCTCAATGTAGCACTCTGCGCAACACAGAACACCACAAGGCATTAGGCAATGCTTACAAGTAGCTTGAATACTAAGCATGGAAGCAAGTAAACTGAGCACTATCATCATAAGGACACGAAGGCACAGCATCCGTTGCTGTCAACGCTCATAGTTCTATTAATTTCATAGTGTTGTCAACGCTCATAGTGTTTTCAACATTCATAGTGCTATTTTTCAATAATTTCATGAAGGCACAGGAGTCATTGTTGTCATTTCTCACAGTGTTTTGAAAAAAAAAACATTGCCATTACATTAAAATCACAGTCATTGCTTCAGCACTCAACGAACATTGGAAGAATTCTTTTGATTCACCATTAATTTTTCGATTAGCTCTCGGCATGAATTCTATTAAACAAGCTTAATGTATCGAGTTGAGTTGGCTTCAGCCATAGCTTATTTTTTTCACCTTATTATCAATAAATTTACCCATTTTAGTTTTAAAAAAAAAGAAAAGTATCTATCGATATACATTGAAAAATTGATCCCGTCCCATTTGGAGGGAACCCAAATTTTAGAGGAGGAGCAACCTAGGGACATGATAGACCCTTCAAAAATAAAGGATCCCAACTGGATGTTGAAGGAAAAATTAAATATGAAGCTAATGGAACTGGTGAGGAGAATTCAATAGGGGAAAAATAAGTACTCCTATCCATGTGCCATGCACTTTGTTTTAGAAAAATCCCAAGGATTTGATTTAGTGAACAAATAATAAATTTAAAAAAAAAATTACAAGGTCAATTATAAGTACATAATGACCAAACCTATGAAGGAGGAGAATTGACATCAAGGTAATCAAAATAGTGTTTTCAATGTAATTTTTATGTGTGTTTCTATATTAGTTTGTAAATATCTACCTTGCTCATGAAGATAAAGAAAATTTTCTACACGAAACAAAAAACACTTGACCTAATCCTATCCTGTTTGGGGATGGGGAGAAAGCTTGATTTTAGAAGATCTTTAAACTTTGCTCGGGTCCATTGTATTACGGTTGTATTGGTTAAGCCATGACTAAGTTTATTTATCTACATAATTTTTTTCTACATTAAAAATAATGATAATCGTTGTTGGAAAAAATGGCGGCAATCCAAGTAATATTAAATGAATTTTGGTTATTTAACGTGACTCTTTCTAGAAAGACACACTTGGTTGTAGGTAAAACAAATGTTAATGGGCAGTGGTTTTTTAACCATGTCTTCATTGGTTGTCCTTGGACATATTTCTCTTATATTTTCTAGTGTGTGTGTGTGTGTGTGTGAGAGAGAGAGAGAGAGAGAGAGATTGCTCCCATCATCTAGGTTACATGTGGCTAATGTGGATGGGATAATTAATTATTAATGTCAAATTGAACTTCAATCATTATGTTGTCTAATAAATCATTAATTAAATAATTGTAAGGTTTGATTAGAGGAAACATTATAATCATATAATGGTTCATTATTTATTATTAATTATTATTTTCATCCTTAGTGCATCATTTCTGTATTTGGCTTGTTGGTGCTCCATTTGTAACAAATCCTTAATGTTGCTATTAAATCTTACAGTAATGGTAGTTGAAGATTTTATTTGTGAACATAGACAAAAACCTCTACTATTAAAAATCATTTTTGAAGTATGTTGTATGGAGGTATCCTCTTCTCTTTAAAAATCCTTTTTGAGATATGTTTTATGGAGGTATCTTATGTTATTAAAACGATTATAATAGTGTTTTCTTGTTGTTTACCATGTTCATATCATTGATTTTACAGTTATAATGTATAGATGCAATTATGGTTTTTAGCTAGAGTAACTACAACTTCAATTCTAGAATTATTTGCGACTTATTTGTATAGCACATTATAGATATTAGTATCAAAAAAATCTAAGGTTTGCACATATAAGGCATGACATCTCGTAAAAGACTTATAATCATTCGTTGACCAATTAAATATTTTATAGTTGGCCACCCCATAATTAATTGATAAGTTGATTAAAATAATTGTAATTTTGCAATTTCGTAAATTATTTTGTAATTTTGCAATTTTGTAAATCATTTCATATTTTGTAAAGATAATTGAAAATTTGTAATTGTAATTTGCAAGTTCCAATTGTAATTACAACTGCAATTTGCGATTGTAAATTTGTAGTTGTAATTGTCCAATTTGTAATTTGCACCTTGTAAATCTAATTAGTAATTTCTTATTCTAAATGTAATTGTCATTGTAATTTGCAATTGTGAAATTGTAATAATGATTGTAAATTGTCATTATAGCTAATATTGTAGCTTGCAATTATAACTGTGATTGTGCATAGTTTGTAATTATAATTATAGCTAATATAAAAGACTTCGGCACAAATACATAAATAAATAAAATTGCATCACACACATGAATCACACTCATCGACATAAAGAAAATACATCATACACCTAAAGATAAATACCAAAATAATTTTACACCCCATTGAGTTCATAAAAAAATAAGTCCATATATATACATAACAATAAAAAATATTACAATGTGATCGTCATGAAATCAATGGCCACCACCACCATCACCTAACATCATGTAATGTACTATCATCATCATCATCATCATGACCACCCACTAAACATAAACATCATCTAACATAACCATCACACATGTATGACAAACATCATATAATGCCATACACGGATCTATTATCACTTATCAAACATAACTACCATCTTACAAACACAAAAAATAGCTAACATATTCTAATATACACATCAAGCATCACCTAACATACACATGCAAACATTATCTACCATCATCTAACATATACAATTAACATATTTAAACATCATAGACACACAAATCTAATAATAACATCTAACAAAACACAAGCTGCATTATCTAGCATAACCATCATGTACACATCTAACTAACACCATCTAACATACACATTTATCAAGTACACCTAGAAAACATCGACATGAACATCGATATCAACATGAAAAATGTAGTGTGTGTGTGTATATAAACAATAATATCAAACTCGTGATACATGCCAAATATACTTCTCCAATCCAATAATTGATATAGGATATCTCGTCCAACTACAGAACCAGAGGCATCATTACCTCTGCCAATAGAGTCAAATGCATCAGCACCCCCACCAACAGAGGCATCGGTACTTTTTTTAGGAGAAAAATTAGACTAGAGAGCAACATAGATATCTCCATCAAGAAAAATCTCACCCACTGCAACCATCCTATCTAGAGCTGAGGTGAGTGGAGTAGGAGATGGTGGAGTGGCCAATAGGATGAATGAATGGA
This sequence comes from Larix kaempferi, assembly GCA_027924585.1. NCBI lineage: Eukaryota > Viridiplantae > Streptophyta > Pinopsida > Pinales > Pinaceae > Larix > Larix kaempferi. The sequence continues at coordinate 20,378,721 of BSBM01000660.1, read as the reverse complement.
TTAGATATGGTGGTCATTCAACTAGGTGTGGAGGAGTAAATAGTGTTTGTTATTGATCATGGTGAGGAGAAGGAGGAGGTGGTGGATTATGAGATGACGATGCTCCCATGTCATGGTGAGGAGGAGGAGGTGGTGGTGGTGGATGAGGACGAGGATCGCCATCCTCATCAGATGACGTAGACTGATCCTCCGACCTCCAACCATTTAAAATCCTGGATGCACCAACTACATACTGTATCAACAATCTCATTTCATGTGGAATCATACTTCACACCTTTGGAATCTCAAGGTCTCGCGTGATACCAAGGCTCGTACAAGATGTACTCCTTGTCGACCATGCAACAATGTGGCCAACCTGTTCACCGCGTCCTGTCGATACCTCTCATTTGTCCTACGTTGTAGGCCGGGTCTAGGTAATTCAAGAAACTCAGCCTCCTGCATATCCTCATCAGACTATATGGAAAGAGGCACCTCCTCATCGAATGTGCCAATATCTGCAAAATGTATAGTATACAACAAATATAATTAGACAATTTCCTTAAACTATTTAATAAACCAATTTAAAGAAAATGTTATAAGATTTTTCATTTGCATTAAATAAGACAATAAAATGCAATTAGATTAAATGCACCGGCTAAAAAAAAAAGCCTATTGGTTTCTGCGGCCGCGATGCCACATGATTTATGGCAGCACCGGTGCGTCTGTGACTTATACTGTTAAGCAATAAATTTCCCAAATAGCATTAAGAGACTAGTTAGAGTAATCCACACCTTAATAATGAAGAAAAGAGGTGAATAGTAAGCCTATCCGAGGCGGAAACCTCCTTATATAATGTACCAAGTACATAATACAAGACAAGATGAGATGATTCAAATGAACAGGTCTCCTCCCTAGATATAGGAGACAAAGAGGTACAATTAAAACTAATAAACCCAAGCCGACATAACTAATATAATAATACTAATGACAATTACAACTAATAGACCCAAGTCGACATCAATAATATGTAATGAGCCACAATATAGGGGGTAATGTGCAAACATTTAGGGCTTAACATGCCCCTCCCCTTCAGACAAGTGTTGTCCTCAACACTTCATTAGTTGTGGATGCTTTTGTATGAAGGACTCATCTTCCCATGTTGAATATTCAACTAGTAAGTTCTTCCACTTGATGGGGTACTCAGTAATAGCTCGATTGGATAGTTGTTTGGTCCTTGTTTCTGATATTTGTTCAGGTTCCAATATGAATTTTCCTTCTTCATGAAGCTTTGGAAATATAGTTTGAATTGAGATCTTGTTTCCTATTACCTTCTTTAAGCAAAAAACATGGAAAACTGGGTGTACCCTTGAAGATGAAGGGGGCTACAATTTGTAAGCCATACTACCAATCTTCTGCAACACTTTATAAGGACCATAGTACTTGGGTGCTAATTTTTTGTCTTTATTTAGTTGCTTGAGGGACATCTGTTTGTAAGGTTGCAGTGTCAGAAATACCCAATTCCCTTCTTCAAAACTCCTTTCACTGCAATGTTGATCTTCTTGTTGTTTCATCCTATTTTTTGACATAGCCAAGTTGTATTTCAGTAACTAGAGAACTTCAGGTTGGTGCTCTAGGTGATCTTCCACAGCTTGAACTTTAGATTTTCCTTTTAAAGGAGATGTGATTGATGGAGGATGGTACCCATAAAGTGCCATAAATGGAGACATTTTTATGATGTATGGAAGGAAGTACTATACTACCATTCTCCCAAATATAACCATTTCACCCACTGTGTTTGTTTGTCAGATGCAAAGCAATGAAGGTATCCTTTCAAACATGTGTTCACTATCTTATTTTGCTCATCAGATTGAGGATAATAGGATGAACAGTGAGCCAACTAGGTATCCAAACAAGAAAATAGTTTAGTCCAAAAAATTTCAGTGAAAATTGGATCTCGATCACTGACAATAATCTTTGGGTTTCCATGTAACTTCTAAATTGTTTCCATGAAGTTTGCAACAACTGTACTTGCGGTAAAAGGGTGAGAGAGTGCACAAAATTTTGCATACTTTGTGAGTCTATCAACAACCACCATAATAAAATTCTTCCCTTTTGACTTAGGTAGACCTGTGATAAAATCCATTAATACTTCCTCCCAATGCTGACAAGGTATTTCTAATGGTTGTAAAAGACCTAGGGTCTTAACAGTTTCAACCTTATTTTGTTGGAAAACCAAACATTATTCCACGAATCTTTAAACATCATATTTAAGACCTTCCCAAAAAATTCCTTCTTAACCCTGTGGTACATTTTTAGGAATCCTGAGTGCCCGCCAATAGGAGAGGTGTGTAATTACAAACGGATCTTTTGTTTGAGTTGGGAGTTCTTACATATATATAAGTGATCCTTATACCATAGTGAATCATTTTTCCACACAAAAGTATCTGATACATAGGGATCCTTCTGTAGCTTTTGAATGAGCATCCACACAAATTGGTCATTCTTCCTTTGATTCTATTACTTAATCGATTTGTATAATCGAAAACACATAATGTAATGCCTCAACACCCTCATCTTTTCTAGAGAGTGCGTCTGCCACCACATTTTGTTTCCCTTTTTTATATATGATTTCAAAGTCATGTCCCAACATCTTGGTTACCCATTTTTATTTCTCTTCTGAAGATAGTCTCTCTTCCAAGAAGTATTGAATACTATCATGATTTGTTTTGACCTTGAAGTGCCTACCTATTAAGTAAGGATGCCATTGCTTAAGTGCATGTAGTATTGCCATCATTTCCTTCTCATAAATGGGTTTCTGTAAGTTCTTCCCCATGATTGGTCGACCATTGAAAGCAAGTGGTCATCCTTCTTGCATTAGAACATTTTTTATTCCATTTCTTGAGGCATCACATTCCACAATGGAGGTTTTTGTGAAGCCTAGTGTGGTCAAAACAAGAGCTTTGCACATTGCCTCTTTAAGTTGTTCAAAAGCTTGAGTTGCCTCTAGAATCCAAGAAAATGCTTCCTTCTTCAATAATCTTGTTAAAGGTGCTTCTATTCTTCCATAGTTCTGAACAAACTTGCGGTAGTACCCTGTCAAACCTAAGAATCCTCTAATATTATTCAAGTTTTTGGGAATAATCTAGTCCATCATGACTTTAATTTTGTCAAGGTCTACCTTGACACCTTCATGAGATACAATATGACCCAAATACTCTACCTCCTTTACCCCAAAGAAACATTTGGAAGTTTTTCCATATAGTTGTTGCTCCTCTAGTGGTTGTAGCACCATGTAAACATGTTGAACATGTTCTTCCCAAGTCTTGCTATAGATTAGTATTTCATCAAAAAATACTGACACAAATTTTCTAAGGAAGGGCTTGAAAATGGAATTCATCAAACCTTGAAATGTGGAAGGTGCATTTGTAAGGCCAAAATGCATGACCAGAAATTCATAATGAACTTCATGAGTTATTAATGTTGTTTTAGGGATTTCTTCTTCCTTCATTCTAATTTGTATGATACCCTGAACGAAGATTCAACTTTGTGAAGTAATCTGCTCCATTTAGTTCATCTAACAATTCATCAATGACAGGGATGGGGAACTTATCTTTAATGGTGATCTTGGTGAGCTCTCTATAATCTGGAAACATACACCATGATCCCTCCTTCTTGTGTACCATTACCGCTGGTGTAAAGTAAGAACATTGTCTAGGTCTAATTATGCCATCCTCTAACATTTCTTCAACCATGCGCTCATTTTCACTCTTCTGGCCATAGGGGTATCTGTAAGTTCTAATGTTAGGAGAACATTCCTGGAATTAAGTGAATAGCATGATCAAAATCTCGAGTAGGTTGAATACCTTTCGGAATATCTTCAAATACCTCGGATTTCTTATCAATGACCCTTTGGAGATCCATCAGAATAGGAGACTTAGATGTTTTAACATCTAGTGAGCATAATTGTGCAATTACACCTTGATGTCCCTTTTTCAATAATTTTTCCATACCATTAAATCTTATCACCTTGCTTGGATTCCCTGTGATACCTCTTAATTCAAATTCTTTTCCTTCCCATGAAAAGTTCTTGAAAATTAAAGGCCATTGTTCCCAATGATTATAACCATTGAACCCCTAAGACAACATCAGCACCACCCATTGGGATAGCAATCATTGGACTATTCAATACATATTCCCCCATAGTAAGATTGATATTATGGAATTTCCATTAGAGATAGTTCCTCCATCTTTTGAAACTCTGGTGTTGGATATACAAAGCAATTGAGAGCTTTGGCTAGTTTACACTAAATGAAATTATGAGTACTACCAGAATCAATCAACATTGTTACCTTTTTCTTTTTGATATATCCTTTGCTCTTGAGATTTTGGGGGGTGCTAATTACAACCAATGCATGACAATATACGGTGGGATTAATCTCTACTATTTATTAAACTTGAGATGGTTCCTGTTCGTTTGCTTCTTCCTCTTCGCAATCTATGTAGACTAATTTTTTCCCACCACATGTATGCCCCTTACTGTACTTACTATCACAATTAAAGCATAGAAATTTTGCTCTTCTTTCATCCATTTTTTGGGGTGTCAACCTTTGATGTGGGTTAGAATAAGGAACATTATTCTCTCTATATGTGTAAAAAGTGGTCCTCTTAGTAGCCATCGCCATATTTTTACTTTCAACCTTCCTTGCAAAGATGAAATCATTTTCTAAATATGTTGGTTCGAAGAGGTGTACCTCATGTTGGATGTTATCCTTCAAGGTTCCAATAAAGAGATCCAACAATTTATCATATTTTATTCCCCCCACTTTGAGACTCAACTTTTGAAACTGTTGAATGTGCTCGCTTACTAGACCCTTTTGCCTCAGATTTATCAATTGGGTAAAGAAGGAATTGCTCTTAACATAATCATGATATGATATCAATTCTTCTGTAAAACTAAACCAAGAGATAATGGATTTATTTTTGTGTTCACAAATACATTGGTATGTAATATCCCCAATCATTAATTAGGAATATTAACTCCAATTTTTCAACATAAATTTAATTGTTTTCCAACTTTACCCAGACAATGGTTTATGAAAGCTTATGAGATGTTCTAGTTCATCAAAAGAGGAATGTATTTATAATTTAAGATCTCATCAATTATGTGCATCCCATTAAATATACTTTTAAATCACTGTAATGTGCCCAAATCAGATCTTCTATAAGTTTTCATAATTGGCTATTAAATCTGGTTAATGACTTTCTTCAAACACTTTGTATGCAACCTCTTAATTATCAATATTGAAGCATGGAGAGTAAAAATCACATCACCAGATTCAAAGTAATATTTCTTGTCCCAACATAACAGTAGGAATTGACTTATATTTCATATGTTGACAAGCATGAACAACCCCCACAAGCATGAATTCAAATCTAGGAAAACTAGCTCAAAATTCACTGCCATGATGGTCTTTGTTTCCAAGTCTTTCCAAACACCTCTTATCCCACTCAAATTTGTCCCAAATAGCTCCAATGCAGAACAAACACTCCCAAATCAACCCAAATCATTCGTTGATAGCCTTCAGGGTGCTTTAATGAAAGTTTAATACACATTACATTAAGACTGCATAACCATACTAGCAGATTTGTACATAAATCTATCGGAATCTTGAACATTGACCACAATATGGAGAAAGGCAATATAAATATTTATTATGAATGGATGGAAACAATAATAATAATAATGGTTACAGCAATAAATGGCTTTTACAACAGCTTGAAACCCAAGAAATACACAAAAAGAAATGCATAGGTGTGCTCTCCTCAGTTGAAACTCCTGAATCGGGTAAAATGACTATATCTTGAGAATCCAAAAACCTTTAAACAGTGATCTAAATGCAATGGAAAAGGTCTCATGGTCTAGAGATGTACAGAAGTATCGAAACCAAAATATTGATCTCGTCCCACCCACACAGATTCTCATGGAAGAGCTACTCCAACTGCACAACAAGAGCCCCAAACACAATGGATCTAAGAAAGAGATTCAAGAATATGTTTTGCAGCTCTGAAAAGTTGCAATTTCTTCCACAACTGCACCCTTCAACACTGAGAACAATAGAAAACTAAAACTGTATGAGAGCAAGTGCGCCCTCGACACTGAGAGAAGTAGAAAACCAATACAATAAAACACTTGAACACTGATGAATATTCAGATCTGCAATAAAACTCACAACATACTCTAATCAATGAAGCTCAGTAGAAATATCTAGATGATCTCTCTCAACACCTGCAATGAATCCCAAACGAAGATATATGGATGATCTCTCCTCTCACACCAGCTAGGGTGGAATATTTCACCACCTAAACCAGTCACAAATGCAAGGGGCACGTATCCCAAGCTTAAAAGCCTCAATATCTCTCCAATTTAGAAATAATTTTGTCAAAAGATCCCGAATAGGCGCCCTCGCCATTCTTTTATAATTCTTCATTCACCTTTTCCCTCCTTCTATAATTATCTCTTGAAAATATTAATAAAAATTATTTTTAAGAGAGAATGACTCCTTGTGACTAATTACACCTCATTCTAGAGTTTTCTCTCGAAAATAATAATAAAATTCCATTTTATGAGAGAATAATCCTTGATGACACCTCAACTCCCTCCAATTGGTAATGTGGGCCTAGAGGGGGGGTTACTTTGAGATTTTCTTCATGTTTGGTGGGATTTACACTCCTTGGAATGTCCCTACATTCCCAAATTCACCAGCCTTCTTTATTTTAATCACTTGAGAGTTACATTGAGATTCCCACCCACCTCGTAATTATCATCGGCTTTGAATTATCATCAATATTGGGATTCTCACCTACAAATGTGCACTCATGGAGATTTTTGTCTTGTTTTGGAGTGATCCACATGTCATCCTAGGCCCATCATCTCCCTAATGCACACTCCTCATGATCCTTCATCAAATTTTCCCTTGGACCTTGGTTTTTCCATAGTGCCTCATGACCCAAATCACCACTTTACAATTCTTCTTTAAGTTTTCCAACTGAATTTATACCATTGGATTCCCTAGTCCAATAGAGTGTTCCTTCATAGTGAAATATTGGGGACATTACATGGTACCACACATACTGCTCATGTTCTAAACATAAATATGCAATAGATACCTTTTATAGATTTGGCACATGGTGTATATCAAAGAATTTCTCCATTGAAACTGTTGAATGTGCTCGCTTACTGGACCCTTTTGCCTCAGATTTATCAATTGGGTAAAGAAGGAATTGCTCTTAACATAATCATGATATGATATCAATTCTTCTGTAAAACTATACCAAGAGATAATGGATTTATTTTTGTGTTCACAAAGCCATTGGTATGTAATATCCCCAATCATTAATTAGGAATATTAACTCCAATTTTCCAACATAATTTTTATTGGTTTCCAACTTTACCCAGACAATGGTTTATGAAAGCTTATGAGATGTTCTAGTTGATTAACTAAGGAATGTATTTATAATTTAATATTGCGTTAATGATGTGCATCCCATTAAATATACTTTGAAATCAGTGTAATGTGCCCAAATCAGATCTTATATAAGTTTTCATATTTGGCTATTAAATCTGGTTCATGACTTTCTTCAAACACTTTGTATGGAACCTCTTCATTATCAATATTGAAGCATGGAGAGTACAAATCACATCACCAGATTCAAAGAAATATTTCTTGGCCCAACATAACAACATTAATTGACTTATATTTCATATTTTGACAAGCATGAACAACCTCCAGAAGCATGAATTCAAATCTAGGAAAACTAGCTTGAAATTCACTACTGTGATGGTCTTGGTTTCCAACTCTTTCCAAACACCTCCTAGCCCACTCAAATTTGTACCAAACACATCCAACTCATAACAATAACTCCCAAATCAACCCAAATCATTCACTAATAGCCTTCGGGGTGCTTTAATGAAAGTTTAATACGCATTACATTAAGATTGCATAACCATACTAGCAGGTTTGCACATAAATCCACCGGAAACTTGAACATTGAACACAATATGGAGAAAGGCACTGTAAATATTTATTATGAATGGATGGAAACAATAATAATAATATTGTTACAACAATAAATGGCTCTTACAACAGCTTGAAACCCAAGAAATACACAAATACAAATGCATAGGTGTGCTCTCCTTAGTTGAAACTCCCGAATCAGGTAAAATGACTATATCTGGAGAATCCAGAAACCTTTAAACAGTTATCTAGATGTAATGGAAAAGGTCTCATGGTCCAAATATGTACAGAAGTATTGAAACCAAAAGATTGATCTTGGCCCACCCACACGGATTCTCATGGAAGGGCTACTCCAACTACACAACAAGAGCCCCAAACACAATGGATCTAAGAAAGAGAGTCAAGAATATGTTTTGCAGCTCCCAAAAGGTGTACTTTATTCCACAAGTGCACCCTCCAACACTGAGAACAATATCAAACTAAAACTATATGAGAGCAAGTGCACCCTCAACACTGAGAGAACTAGAAAACTAACACAATAAAACACTAGAACGCATATGAATATTCATATCTACAATAAAACTCACAACATACTATGATCAATGAAGCTCAGTAGAAAGATCTGGATGATCTCTCTCAACACCTACAATGAAGCTCAAACGAAGAGATCTAGATGATCTCTCCTCTCACACCAGCTAGGGTGGAATATTTCACCACCGAAACTAGTCACAAATGCAAGGGGCACATATCCCAAGCTTAAAATCCTCAAGGTCTCTCCAATTTAGAAATAATTTTGTCAAAAGATCCCAAATAGGCGCTCTCACCATTCTTTTATAATTCTTCATTCACCTTTTCCCTCCTTCTATAATTCTCTCTTGAAAATATTAATAAAAATGATTTTTAGGAGAGAATGACTCCTTGTGACTAATTCCACCTCATTCTAGAGTTTTCTCTCAAAAATAATAATAAAATTCAATTTTATGAGAGAATAATCCCTAATGACACCTCAACTCCCTCTAATTGGTAATGTGGGCCTAGAGGGGGGGTTACTTTGAGATTCTCTTCATTTTTGGTGGGCATTACACTCCTTGGAATGTCCCTCCATTCCCAAATTCACCATCCTTATATATTTTTAATCACTTGAGAGTTGCATTGAGATTCCCACCCACCTCATAATTATCACTGGCTTTGAATTATCACCAACATTGAGATTCTCACCCACAAATGCGCCCTCATGGAGATTTTTGTCTTGTTTTGGAGTGCTCCACATGTCATCCTAGGCCCACCATCTCCCTAATGCACCCCCCTCATGAACCTTCATCAAATTTTCCCTTGGACCTTGGTTTTTCCATAGTGCCTCATGACCCAAATCACCACTTTACCATTCTTCTTTAAGTTTTCCAACTGACTTTATACCACTGGATTCCCTAGTCCAATAGAGTGTTCCATAGTGAAATATTGGGGACATTACATGGTACCACACATACTGCTCATGTTCTAAATATAAATATGCAATAGATACCTTCTAGAGATTCGGCACATGGTGTATATCAAAGAATTGCTCCATTTGGAATATCCATGTTATAGGATCCTTGCCATCAAACTTCCTCATGTCAATCTTGGGGATTTGGATACTCCTTGGGGATCATCCCTAGTTACTTCCATTACTAGAATCATTTCCTCTTGGAATATTCTTATTAATGGAAGGTTTCTCAACATGGACATTATCTTTATCTTCCTAAGTACTCAGGAACGCATCATCACCTGTACAGAGATTTTCCTTTGAATTTTGTATGAGATTACAAATATTTTTCATATTTTCCTCCATCTTATTATCCATATGCCCCATCATATTCTCCATGTTTCTCATCCTTCCCTCTAAATTAATTAAACCAACCATTTTCACAGACCCTTTAATCATATCTTCCAACTTGCACACTCAAAAAGACAGGTCTTCACTTTCATCCTAGGTCAGAGATGAATCCTCGGGTGGTTTAATTGGAAAGTGATTTTTCCACTGCCTTTTGGTGGAATTTTGAACAATATAGATAGATATCACACGTTGGTTTCACCTCAAATAGATGCTTCTACTAAAATTTATTCAAATTTAAAATGTTGTACCTTTTTCAAACCTTGATTTGAAGAATGATTTGCCATCCGACGCTCCAATTGAGGTAAGCCTGAATTTTCATCCTCTATGAGTCTAAAATATTGGTTTGTGGTACCCTAATATGTCATATTTCCAATGCCATAGGTTTCATTGAATTTGTATGTGACAAAAAAAAATTGTGCCAATTTTCCCAACACTTGTTATTTTTGGCCTTTCAGAAGAGCGAAGGTGTACAGCCTGCCACGTCTCCAATTTTTTTATTCTAATTCTGAAATTGCTACCCAAGATATTGTGATTTGTCTTCTTTCTGATACAATAGGTCTCACTCAATTTGGATCTTTCATTCTCCATATATACCCGTTTTTCCCAAACACATGTTTTAGACTATTTTTGGGACTAGTCAGCAACCCTAACTTACAAGGGTATATATCCAAATATTTAATGAATCGGGATCTAATACTTTTACCACACATAGTTTGGCATGTTTTCTAGATGGGTTATGAGTTTCATTGTTTGAATCTTTGTAGAAAAAAAATTATATTGAAAATGCCAAGATGTCTTGTTTTAGAAGCGTCCAAAGATCTGATACCAAATGTTAAGCAACAAATTCCCCAAAGAGCATGAAGAGACCAAAAAGAGTGATCCACGCCTTAATAATGAAGAAAAGAGATGACTATAAAGTCTCTTCGAGGGGGCAGACTCCTTATATAGTGTACTAAGTACATAATACAAGACAAGATGACATGATTCAAATGAAAAGGTCTCCTTCCTATATATAGGAGACAAAGAGGTACAATTACAACCAATAGACCCGAGCTGACATAAATAATATAATAATACTAATGAAAATTACCACTAATATACCTAAGCCAACATTAATATGTGTAATGAGCCAAAATATAGGGGGTAATGTGCCAATATTTAAGACTTAACATATATGCACCATTGCATTTTAGATATACAAACGCATCGGTAAAAAATTATCCACTAAAACCACCGCCCGCTCGCCTCCACTAGTGACCTCCACTATAAATACATATTTTAACTCTTTTTAGAGGAGGATCCGTGAAACATTGTTACAAGGCCTTTTTTTGGTAGTGTTGGCTTATTGGAATCCAAGATGTAGATAGATCAATCCCATATGACGCTAGCACCATACATGGGACTAGAGATTTGCACTCAATTAAAACAAAGTCCTTCCAAAATATGTTTGCATTTGATAGTAGAAATCAACCATGTTTTTGTCCAATTTGCATAGAAAACACTGAATCTACAAAGGTCTATGAAAACATAAGGAACAAGTATGTCAAACCTTGGAAACATACATAAATTAATCAAAAGGGGAAAATGCCACTCGCAAGCTTGGAGGAGTTAGAATCAAAGGACATTGCAGTATCAAATGTTGGTGATAGAATTTATGACCTTTTTAGATAAGGTAACAATACAAATGCCCAAAAAACAAAAAAACAAAAAAAATCAAACATTGTTTTGTGTGTGTGTGTGTTACTTGTTAATGAAAAAGAATTTGAAAAATGGCCTTAACTGCAGGAGATGTCTTCTTTGTGATTGTACCCATAAACAACAAAGAAAATTTTAATTATTATTTGATGCAATGCACTGAGAGAAAGATGAAGTTATTGGAGGACTATAATGACAAAGGATTTATATATGAAAGAGGATCCATTATATTGAAAGGTTATTTTTCCAAGAAACCCATCAAAGTGAAAGTTATATTCACTTTCAAGACTATCAACCCATTGTCATATGCTGCCAATATAGTCATTTAGTATGCACAACTCGGATAAAATTAATGAAGTTCCATCGAAGAAAAAATTAAAAGCTAAAAGATGGAAAATGATGTAAGTCGATGATGAACGAATAGTTGAAGCCGACATTCCATTGTGATGTTGTTTCTAAACAAGATTTCATACTCAACATCTTCCACATTAGATATAATGGAAATGTAGAGTTTTATCTTCATTGGATTTGTATTGTGACAACCAAACAATGATTTTCAATGGACTAGTGTATTGTCGATTTCTTATGTGCATTGTTGATTGTTGGATTAGTGACTAGCCTCCCTTGAAACTTTTTGTGTCCATACTTTCTTTGGTTGTACATTCAATTATGGTACATAATGATGTGTATTTAATTGTTTACTTAAATATGCATCGTAATAGTCATGACATGTCATGTACTTTGCACTGTGTCGACCTGTCAGCCAAAACTGTCAATTCGTGTCCCCATATATCCGAAAGGACCTTTAAGGGACGATATAAAAATAGTGGATCCTACAATACCACCTTGAATCTACTTTTGACCTTTAGTTTCCAATAGTCTTGACTTGAACATTTTTGTAGAATAAAAACATTTTGATTTAAACTAGATGTCATTTGTCTCCAGTCTTGCTACACCACCCTGCAACTGTTACTTCATTATACAACTATTTAGATACCTTGCCACAACAATATTTGAATTATGATGTGATGCAAGAGCATCATGACAAATCCAGCAATGTGACAGGCTAGTCACATGTTGTGGCTTGACAAAGGGATAGACAATTTTAGAGTTTGAAGAAATTTGTTTATTAATGTTTTATTAATTGTTGAATATGTAGACAGAGTTAATTTGTTGTCAGTGTTGAGGGAAAATAGGGATACGTGGCATTTTGATACTTCCTGCGAGGAGATCAATCCATATTAGGTAGTTTGTTGAATAATAGTAGGGGGTTGTTTTTCTAAAAACAGAAATCCCTTCATTCGTGGAGGAGATTTGGTTAGTGGTTAGATTTCGCTATTGTAATTCGAATTAAGAGGAGGAATAGGGGAGAAGAGGGGGAGAGGCAGAGTGTTAGAGGTATGAAGAGATTTTGAGCCAAGATCAAGAGTGAGAGCTTGATTGAAGCCACAGTGCGGTTTTCTGTATAGCTAAATAATATTGAATACATGATGAATTTCTGAAATTACCAGTGATCTCTGTGAATGATTGAAAATATATGTGTTGAATGTATTTTCTTGTAGTTGGAGTGTATGGTATTCATTTGCAGACCAGTTGTTATAGTTTGACAGAGGCAATTCTTTATTTCATCGAATTAGAACTGTTGTTGTGTGAAACTGTTAGTAATTCATACAAACACGCAGAGAAACAGGGTTTACGTACAAAGAATCTCAAATTTGGATGATGTTGTAGCATATTCCAATAGAGATCTTTGAGTCCAAAGGGATCGAGTTCCTTTTCTAAGGCAACTCAAAGTATTATTGACAAATGCAGGGTTATCTGGGCGTGTTCATTGATACACAGTCAAATTGCTGAGTTAGACGAGAGTGGATGGTTGGGATCGGGTCTTATTGTCCAACCTGAGAATGACGGCTCTAACTCTATATCGCAGTCAGAGTAGCAAGAGAGTTAAAAATGTGTGGGTAGTGCGATGATAAGCGCTGGAGGTCCAAACATGAAATATTAAGGTTAGGGTTATAGTTAGTGGAGGCCAACAAGTATAGTGGGAAGACCAATTTTGGGTAAGGTTCTAAACTTAGTGAACCCTACCATCTTTTGCATAAGGGATATGTTGACCAGCTTGGAGTTTTGCCATCATGATGTACATAGTCATATGCATATCTATTGTTTTATGATTTGACCTATCTTAATCATGCAAGAGTACAATCCCTTCAATAATGTGGAATTTCTAGAAAAATTTCAAGTTTGGATTGTAACAATTAGATTTATTGAAAATAACACCTGAAATAAAATAATAAAAAATTGATTTAGATCATTTGTCATGCATATTTTGATAATTTACTAGATGTGTATTCATAACATTCTAACATACATTCCCATATAAACATAGCAATGAAATAAACATCATAACATGCATTCTCATCAATAGATACCGATTACACGTAGCATACATGTATGCATTCATACACTTCTCAATAAATGATCATTTCATAACATCTTCACATGCATTCTTCTATAAACATAACAATCAGATAAAACATCAAAACATTATTTATTATCATTGCATACAAATTACACATAGCATAAATGTATGCATTCAACATCACATTTCTATATACACAATCTCCACATAAAATTCATTAATTTCCGAACCATAAATAATATAATCCATTAAAATAGACCTCTTAATAAATCATTTTGAACTTATAAATGATACTAGATGTACCAATTTGTCATTACCGATGTCATAAGACCAAAACATTAAACATTAAACATAATCATTAAGACATACTACAAGTTGTAGATCATTTATCAGATTCATCTTTTACATAATAGATGACCAATGCTAGAAGGCATTGTATCTAGAACTATTAGATATAGCATACATGTATGCATTCATGCACTTCTCTATAGAAACATCATTTCATAACATCTTCACATGCATTCTACTATAAACATAGCAATCAGATAAAACTTATTATCATTGCAAACCAATTACACATAGCATACATGAATGCATTCATCATCACATTTCTATATACATAATCTCTACATAAAATTCATTAATCTGTTAATGATAAATAATACAATTCATCAAAATAAACCATTTAATAAATCCTTCGGACTTATAAAAGATATTAGATGTACCATTTTTTACTACCAATGTCATAAGCCCATTTGAACATTAAACATTAAACATTAAACATAAACATTAAGACATACTACAAGTTGTAGACCTTATATCATATTAATCTTTTACATAATAGAGGACCAATGCTAGAAGGCATTGTATCTAGGACTATTAAACGTAGCATACATGTATGCATTCGTACACTTCTCTATAGATGAACATCATTTCATAACATCTTCATATGCATTCCACTGTAAAAATAGCAATCAAATAAAACATCATAACAAGCTTTCTTATCATTGCATACCAAATACATGTAGCATACATGTATGCCTTCATCATCACATTTCTATATACACAATCTCTACATAAAAGTCATTAATTTTCGAACCATAAATAATACAATTCATCAAAATAAACCACTTAATAAATCCTTCAAACTTATAAAATATACTATATGTACCAATTTGTCACTACTAATGTTATAAGACCATTTGAACATTAAACATAGACATTAAGAAATACTACAAGTCGTAGATCATTTATGGGATTCATCTTTTACATAATACATGACCAATGCTAGAAGGCATTGTATCTAGGACAATTAAACGTAGCATACATGTATGCATCCATACACTTCTCTATAGATTAACATCATTTCATAACATCTTCACATGCATTATGGTCTAAAAATAGCAATCAAATAAAATATCATAACATTATTTCTTATCATTGCATACCAATTACACATAGAAAACATGTATGCATATTTCTATATACACAATCTCTACATGAAAGTCATTAATTTTCGAACCATAAATAATACAATTCATCAAAATAACCACTTAATAAATTCTTCAAACTTATAAAAGATACTAGATGTATCAATTTGTCACTACCAATGTCATAAGACCATTTGAACATCAAACATTAAACATAAATATTAAGGCATACTACAAGTTGTAAATCATTTATGAGATTCATCTTGTACATAATGGAGGATCAATGCTAGAAGGCATTGTATCTAGGACTATTAAATGTAGCACACATGTATGCATTCATACACTTATCTATAGATGAACATCATTTCATAACATCTTCACATGCATTATGATATAAACATAGCAATCAGATAAAGCGTCATAACATTATTTATTCTCATTGCATACCAATTACACATAGCATACATGTATGCATCCATACACTTCTCTATAGATGAAATAGAGATTTCTCAATAAACTATTAAATTGGTGGGATTGTCTACAACACTTCTAAACAACAAGCTTTAGATCATCGATGAGATGCATCTTGTTGACTCAAACCCAATCAACAGGGGTTCCACTCACTGTCGACACCCAGAGCACCGCGATCTCCCTGAGCACCGGCCCAGACAGGCTTAACCCCGTCCGGCAACACCTGCAGAGCAAATGAGGTCTCACCCGAGATGTTCAAGGGAGAGTCGACGGAACCATGTTTCCGCCAAATGAAGGAGGAAGTTGCGGCTCAATTACTTAGCTTATTGGGACATTTAAGAAGTAGATCTATGCATTTAACTTCGACATCATTTATATTCATAGCATCATTCAACATAAATATTCATCGCAGCAAATATAACAGTAAAGCATTAATTACAGCAAGAAAACATAGCATCATTCATATATTGCAACATCCATTACCATAAGTGAACAGAAGATACACAGGGATTTCGCAAAACAGCTCTGTCATATCATATTAACTCCGCAAAAACCCAGATACATTATCTCCACAAAACACAGATCTTGTAGATAACTCTTGATCTCAGATACACAATCACAGACGCATATATCCAAAATCCAAATCAGATGATTCAACACATACGACTCTATCACTATAAATAGTCTTTCGCCTTTACATTGCTTTTCCACTTACTAACAACTTCCTAATCGACACTACAAGTAAATGACCCAAAATCTAACTAACATGGTCCAAATGACCCAAAAACCCGCATACCGCGGTACAATTGACCCAAAAATACCAAAAATAACATCATCTGCGCTCCATCTTCCACCTTTCGCAGTATCGCAGCACTTGCGATGTTGTGAGAATGACCCATCCTCACCTCCTACCAACAGGCCCCCAACACATTCTTGTGGCTTGCCCTCGAGCCACGTCAGCAGGACATGGTGTACTCAGTGGTCTTGACCCTGAAATCCTCGTACTACTGCTCGACTGTCGTCACCTGCTCCTTTGCCGCCATAGCCACCGCCTGACTGTCGATCATATCCTGGGGAGATGGATGCTCACTTAGCTTGGCCGCAAGCTGTTGGCGACCTGCCTATACAGCCTGAAGGACTTCACCAGCTTTTGTCATGAACTGACCGCCAACTTCCTGGAACTCCTCCAGTTGCGCAGCGCGCTTCTTCTATTGCTCGTCGGCCTTGGTGACACGCTGCTGTAACTCTTTTAAGTCCGTAGACTTGGCAACCTTCTCCATGGGTGGCATTGTGCGCATCGCTATCTTTAGTGTCGCCAACTACCCCTCCGCCTCCTGCCGAAACTTGGTTAATTGTTCAATTTGCTCGTCTTAAACAATTCAACCCCAAAATTGTACGGTGTCGGCTTTGAGTTTCGTTGCTTGTGTTTCCATCTCCTCCATCTGTGTTGCTACCTCCTCAGTAGCCCATTTTCAGTCGTCCACCTACGCTTGGGGTGTACCAGGGTTCACCAGGGCTGTTAACTCCTGATTGTCGAGCCGCAACTGGTCAATGACATCCCCAAGTCGCTGCACGCGTTGAATCACATCCAACTCGGTGGTGGGCTCTAGCACATGGTGACAAGCCTCAGCAATGACCATCTCTATCTGCACATTACGATCCCATAAGGTGGCCTTCTCCACAATAAGGCGATCCTGTTCCTGCTTCACTTCTTCTATCATTCGAGCCTTCTCAGCCCATTCTTTCTTGATATCCTCTTCCAACTAGTCCACAGCCTGTAGCGTTGTAGCGGCCCTTCCTGTTAACTCTACGATGGCTTCCTGCGTAGCTACCTCACTTTCCTGTAAGCGCAAACATTTCTCGCTAATCTCGTGCATCCGATCCGCCATCTCTTGGCTAGCAACCGCCTGCATGGTTGTCAACGCTTTCGCGGGCAACGCATTGACATTGATGGTCAATTTTTCCAACGGCTGCAGCAAGGCTATCAAAGCCTCATTATCTATCACAATCACAGTCGGGGGAATATCGACATTCCTAACCCGCGACTTAGTGTTGATTGCGCTGATTTCCTGCAGTGTTTCTCCCTCTGGTGCCTTCTTTAAAACAATATCACATAAGGAATCCAGGCGGGCGGTGACCGCATGGAATCCTTCGTTCGCCTTCCCCGTCATCTCTCGAGCAGTAGTATTGGTCGCATGGGTGACCACCGTAATGAGGCGTCCCAACTGACTCTTTGTGATTGGCGCTGCCCCATTGATGGTAGCATACTCATGGCATGCCTTCGTCCTATTCTCCTCAATATCTCGATCAATTTCATCATTCGTCAGGGTCCTTGTCGATTCTTGATCTGAGTCATGGTGACTCTACGGGTCCTGCATCGATAGTCGATCATTGGGGCCTACTGCCGGTGCTCCAGCATCAATCTCTGTCAACCCCACGGGTTCTCGCCATTCAGTCGGCCAATCCTTCACAATAGCATCCAGCTCTTCCGTCGTCACCTTATAAGGGGTGAACAACCATTACTTGGTTGGATCGCATCTGGCTTGCACATAAATAGTTTGCAGCCGAATCGCAAACACCATAATCGGCTTATACTTTACCGCGGTTTCCTCAGATAACCAAGGCACCTTTGTTGTTGCATCATAGAGCATCTCCCAATAAATCCAGAACTGCAATGCATAGTCCCGAAGTCGCTCTTACTTGCGTACCCACCACAAGTTTTGATATCGCGCGCCCAGACGCTCTGTCACAGCCTCAACCTCCATAACTTGGTAAGTGTTGGGCTCCTTCCAGGCGACAAGTGCGATCAAAATTAAAAGCCAGCTATACGTAAAGGAGCCCTTCCCAGCTTGGACAATGACGGCATCCTCCTCCAACTGGTTCAACAAAAACTAGGACCAATTCATCTGGACACCTGCCACACATTGCTCGGCACATGCCACGATCCCCGAATTCCACTGATTAGGTCGACCGCCCCGGACCACTTTGCAGGATAATATCTTTGCACCAATGAGAACCGCCTTATCGTTGATACTGCTGGTGCGATAACCATGGCCATCCTGTTCCAAGCCATAGTGCTTAACCAACTGCGTCGCCCTCTTTTTTTCGTTCTCCTTCCCTCGGAAGTATTATGACAGGTCTACCCCATCTTTGGGCAACCCGGTAATGCTCGCAATTGGATCGACAATGACCGGAATCTCTCTGTCCAACCACAATGTGCCACCGTGGAAGCAGGCCAGCAGCTGCTTCACGTAAGCGTTAACCTCCGGCAGTCGCCCGAAATGAGGCATGTTAATGAGCCCCAACAATCTGGCCTGATTCAACCCCCGTGCCTAGTCTTGTGGAATCGGCTTCCCAGTGAGTTATGACCCTGGCACATAGGGGCCCAACGTAATTTCTAGATAGGCCACCATATCGTGACCATCATACCTTAGGCGCATCAACGCCGGCCCAATGTCAGGAAAGCACTCCATTCTGGCAGGGAGCGCTAGCATCCTCAATGTATGCTTCTAATTTGTGTTCACCTTGTAAGGGGTTGCATTCGGCCGAATGGGGGGGACATACCCAGGGATGTCGACAGCAGAGAGCCCCTCCCACGCAGTGGACTCATCAATTCTTCAGCTGGACTATCATGTATGCACTCGAACCTCCTCTGCCACCGCAATGGATGATCGAAGCTGCCACTTACTCTGCGGGGACTTGGAATGTTGACCCCCCCGATGCTTCTTTGGAATGTTGGTAAAGGCCGAGTTGCCTGGCATACTGACAACCTCTTCTTCAATGCTTACTGGTCGAGTAGGGGATTCTACGCCACTGGAAACGTCAACCACCGAGTTGCTCAGCATGCCGCACTAGGGCCCTGCTTGGCTTAACAGGCCCTCACCCGTCAGCTAAAAATCACCTCAATTTCGTCTTCCTACTGCAACACTAAACCAACAGAATCTTATCCGAACTCCCTCAACACTATGGAGCATCACTCCACAGCACTACTCAACTCTGTAATCAGCAATTGAACTTATTTGCTACAAACAGGTGCCTTCCGACCAACTTCGGCCTATTTTTAGAGCGCCCAACCAAATCCCTCATAATCATAACTAAATCCTGCATTAACTCAGACTAAATCCTGTATTAATGACACAAATCCGTCGTCGATCTTGTCAGCTGATCGGTCGGATCCGCCATTAATTCCCATCATTCGAATGAGCATCGTTAATTAACTGGCTTAACTTTTGGTATTTATTGTTGATTTGACGCAACCGCCATTCTGCCACTGTCATGGATTGTTCCTAACTTGCGGCGGAAGCCTCCCTGCCTCCGCATTTTTGTTTTTGTTGGTGCATCGTCCTGCCACCAATCAACCTACACACACACATTTTTTATTTTTATTTTTACCAATGCGACTCAAGCATCGCGTTGCTCCAAGCCCAACCGATAGGGCTTCAACCTACTACCATTAATCAACTTTGGGAGCATCGCTACGTCTAACTACTACAACTGTACTGCTCCTCCTGAAGTGATGTTATTGATGCGATATGGGACAAGACAGTGCATCTGCAGTTTTCCTGGATGTTTCATAAACTTATTGTCATACAACAGCACCAAGTCACCCTGCTGAAACTGTTTGTTTTTTATGTGGCGATCATGCCAAGCCTTCTAGAGATCCTTTTCCATACCCTGGTGGAATCCCACAATAAAGTGATCTTCTTCCAACTGTACTAACTAAGCTAAACGCTCTTCTAGTGTCGCTATAGCATCCATACCTGTTGCTACGGCGATGCGCAGACTCGGAACGATGTACTCCATAGGCATAATTGCTTCTTGCCCATACACCATCTTGAATGGTGTCTGTCCCATCAACCTTTTACACATGGTGTGATATGCCCAGAAGACTGTTGGGATTTTCAGATCCCAGTCATCGTGGTTTGCATTGCACACATTTGTCAACGCATGCTCCAATATCTTGTTGAAGGCTTCCACCGTGCCATTTTCCTACGGATGATATGGCGTGCTCTTCTTATGCTGTATCTACAATTCCTCCATCAATGTGCTGATGGTGCGATTGAAAAAGTGGCTTCCTTGATCACTCAACAATATCTTGGGGCAGCCGAAGCGAGTGACGATGTTGTCGAACAAAAACCGCGCAACTGTGGCCGCGGAACAATCAACGACTAGTGCAGCCTCCGCCCATCTTGTTAAGTAATCTGTCACCATGATGATGTATCTTGTGCCAGTGCACTTCCCAGGTGGGTTGATTGGTCCTACGAAATCCACTGCCCATTTGTCAAATGGCTGCAGTGTCAGTTAAGGCATCAGCGGCATCTCATCCCTCCTGGATGGCTTCCCGATTCTCTGACAAACATCGCAAGACCGTGCATAGTCTGTCGCATCGTTGTGCAGCGTGGGCCACCAGAGCCCCACGCGAAGCACCTTCCTGGAAGTCGCACGACCGCCATAGTGTCCCCCAGCCACTCCTGCATGCGCTTCTACCAAGATCTACCCTTGCTCATGAGGCAAAACACAACGCTGTAATATCTCATCTGAGCCTAATTTGTACAACTCACCTGCAATTAGCTGGAAATCTACAGCCTTGACCACCAACTACTTCTTTTGACTAGTGTTGAATTCCTTGGGTGTGGTACCTGTCGTCAGAAACTGAATGATTTCTTCAAAGTAACCATCAGCGACTTCAACCTTAAAACGTTGCGCATCAAGCAACCCGTCTTCAATGTTAGTTAGTTCCTCTCCTGTTTCAATCCGCGATAGATGATCAGGTCTAGCATTCAATGGTCCTGGCTTCACGATCACTTTGAAATCAAACTCCTGAAAAGGAAGTAGCCAGAGACAAATCTTCCCCCCCAACACAATCTTATCGACCAGGTATTTCAATGCAGAGTGGTCTGTGAACATCTTAAAATGTCCTCCCAATAAGTAGTGTCGAAACTTCTGCAGCGCATAGACCATCGCCGGGCCTTCCCTTTCTGTAGTGGTATAGTTCCTTTCTACCGATGACAACTTCCAACTTGCAAAATCTATGGGGTAATCAAGATCCCCCTCTCCTATTTGCGCCAGTACCACACCTAGTGCAATCGATGATGTATCAATGTGGACATGTAATTCCTTACTCCATTTTGGAAACACTAGTATCGGCATTGAAGCCATTTTAGCTTTCAGTGTCTCAAAACTATCTTGACATTCGGGGCTCAATTGAAAGACCACATCTTTCTTTAATAGCTTCTCCATAGGGGCGGTGATCACTGCATAACCCCTGATGAACTTGCGATAATACCCGGTATGTCCTAATGTTGCCCGCAACTGCTTAATGTTAGTCGATGGTGTTAGGCTCAGAATGAGCGCAAACTTTGCTGGATCGACTAACAACCCCTGCTTACACACAATGTGATCCAGTAGTATCCCAAACGGTGCACAAAAGATGCACTTCTTCAAGTTCAGCGATATCTGATGCTATCGGCAACGCTCAAGCATCAACCGCAGATTAGCCAGATGATCGCGGATCAAACCATAGACTGTCCACCTATCCATGTATACCTGCAAAAAATTCTGAATAAAATCCCGGAACGCGTCAACAATAACCCGCGAGAATATCGTAGGGGCATTCTTCAACCCAAAAGGCATCACGGTGTACTGAAAATAGCCCCATTTTGACACAAAAGTCGTATTGTGGCGGTCTTCCTTTGCAATGCGGATCTGATGATAGCCCGAGAACCCGTCTGTGAAAGAATACATCTCCTGGCCGCCCACACCTTCGAACACTTCATCAGTAAATGGGGTCGAAAAGGGATCATGCAAGAAGGCATCATTCAACTTCCACAAATGCGCACTTCACCAGTCTTCTTGTCCTGCACCACCATAGGACTGATCCATTCGGACTCTTCAACCGGTTCAATAATACCAACATCCAACAAGTGATCAAGTTCTACCTTGACCCTCTCCTTATGTCATAGATTCATCCGATAGGGTCGCTTCCGGATTAGTTTAGCATCTGGTTTCAAGGGGATCTTCATCTCGCCTAAATCACCCAAAATACCTTTCATCTCAGAAAACTTCATAGGAAAGAGGTCTTCGAATTCATGCAACAAGTCAGTGACCTTTCCCATCATCTCATCATCCCAATAATCTCCAACATTCATGAACTTGGGAGTGGTCTCCGTCCCAATATTGATCTTACGGAGCTTCAAGGGCTACTGATCAGATCACTTGGCGCATCAGGTGCTACCACATCGCGACTCCCTTCAGACTCCGGAATATTGGCATTCCGCGAATCATCATCGTCTTTGGGCCCACCGATGATATTGTAACATTCCATCATGGATTGCATCTGGCAGTGCGTATGCGGATCCATAGGATATGCCACTGGAACAACCTTCAGAACCACATCGTGGATGAGCTGCAAATCATTATTAACATCAGGGTTGGCATTCACGAAGCTGAACGTATGAGTGAAGCATACCGTCAACTCCACCCAAGTGGTACTTTCTCCTCGCAACTTGACTGCAGTATACCATGATCACGGCATCTCGTCTAAAGTATGGATAAAGGCATGGACCCACTCATCTCTTGGTCGTGATGCCCACAATGTCTAACACTCCATCAAATGACTGCTAGGGTTATTCCATCCATCATATTTCCCCATGTGGTAAACCTCGTTATCACCGAAACAAACCGCAATAATCTCCTGCATTGCGACCATCCGTCAATTGATTTCTTGTGTGTCGCCCACCAACGTGTTGGAGCAGCCTTCAGTGCTTCTTCTAATGCCAGTAGTCGCTGGGGTTCTGAAACTCGTTCCCCAAACTCCGTTAGAAAGTTGAACAACCCAGGAAGCCCTTCATATACTGGTAGTGTGATCGTTTCAGTCGCGACACGGCATAGTGACTGCGTGATTAACCCACACTTGCAGAGTGACACTTCATGCAAGTGGTTCTGCTAATGTTCTAAAGCGTCATCAAAGTCAGAAGACGCAGAGCTGTCACTACGCCATCCAAGCTCATCGTTGGCAGTCGGATGAATATAATCCTCGAAAATATTGAATGCATGGTCCCATCCGCTGGGATCTTCGTCCTTTTTTGGTTCAATGTATCTACGTCCTTTAGTCGGATCCAACGGTGCGATAACTCTGAGATCGCGGTTTTCGAAGGTCATCATCCACCGCTTGAAGTTGATGACCGCTCCACTATCGTTGGCCCATCCAATCCCTAGCAACGCAGGATAAGAGCTTCCCCCTTCAACTACTTTGATGACGTCAAAGTCGGCATAAGCTTCATTCCCTCAATGTCCACCACCAGGCATGGAACTCTCCCAATCGGTGTCACCTTCACGTGATTAGCTAGCCGGATCTGTACAGGAGACCATCTCAATGGGGGGCTCCCCATTTTCTACCAGGCCTACTTGGTTAAGATGTTAACATCCAAACCAAGATCCAGAATAACCAAATCAACTTCGTAGTCCCCAATTTGGATATTCATTTGCATCTCCTTACCGGTCTTCTGCCGCTGTAAAGAGTTTATCGCGGATTCTTGCCGTCCCTTAGCTGGACGTTGCAACAATCCCTCGATCTCAGCAAGGGTCGCAGGATCTCTTTCCAACAATAAACAACTCTCAAAAAACTTCTGCAAGGTTCCAGACTGTGCCGATGGACCTTCCTCTGAAGTAGCATAAAAAACAGGGGGCATGTCGCAAATAATAGCTTTACCACGATCTTGGTCCATCGCACGAAGTGCATGAAAGAATCTATCGCGTTCGGACTCAATGTCAAATGGTACCTTCTTCTGCCAAGCCAATCGAATGAGCGGATGTAAGCTATCCCCTCCGGTCGCTGCACCTCCACGGGTGATAACTGCAACAGCCGCATCTTGTGGTCTGGGCTCTGCATAAATTGTCACAACAGTCGCACCCTAATTCTAATTCGGCGGTGGATTCCTCGGTTGGTTCACATTCTTATTAGCGTTCTGATTTGGATGTTGGTTTTGGTTCTGCACCGGTTGCTGCACCTGATTCTGTACCAGCTTCTGTGCCTAGTTCTGATTCTGCGACTGTGGAACGTTTCCTGCTTACCATTGTGCAATCAACTGCGGGCAGTTTTCCACTATGTGGTCTGTAACAAAGAAAAACGTACACTACGTCTGGAATAGTGGGCAATCTTGCTGGTAGTGTCCCCATACCGCACAGTGATAGCACTGAACAGGTTCGCGACCTCCTCGTCCTCCTCCACGACCAAGTCCTCCGTCGCATCCACCCTGGAATCTGCCCTACTGTTGGTACTATGGCTGATTGTACTATGGCTGCATAGGATTCGGTTGCATGCCTTGCCCTTGCGATGCATACTGCGGTTGCTGAACATACTATGGTTGTTGTGGAGCCATTTGCATCGGAGTATATTGCGGCATAAACTGTTGTGGTTGCTGCTGCGGTAAAAACTGCACGTGCGATTGAGGTAGTGGTTGGACTACCTATGGCTGCAGTTGCAGTTGTTGTACGGCACGTTGGTCTTCCTTCACATAGAATGCATCGTATGTCCTCTCATGAAGCAACCCATATGCACGGAAATGTTTGTCTTCATGTCCCACAGATTTACATAATGTACAATACAGGTTCATCGATTTTGTGACCATATTTTGCATGTATTGGCATTCCTCATAGCGATGCCCATATACCTGACAAACACGACACCACGGCATACCACCACCATTCAACGGGTTTGGTGCCCCTGAAACCAAATAATTGTGGAAGTCAGGGCAATTTTCCTTAGTATGCCCTTCCCCTCGACATCACGTACACCATACTTCTTCACGCTGCTCCTAGCCCTTCTTAAGATCTTGTATATGTATGATCAGGTTAGCCAACTGTGTCTTTATCTGCGACATCCCAGCTGCATTTTCACCAATTGGCGATGCCTCCAACCGCATGGCGATCTCCAGAGCTTCACTGGGCGTTGTAATTTTCTGTTGCATTAGCGGTAGTCGAATATGCGGGAGCAGCGCCGCGATGAACCATTCTTTGTGTTGAACAGTGCTCATATCAAAACTAACCCTCGCCATCAGCGTCTTAAATCGTTGGTCAAAGTCCCACACTATTTCATTGGGATACTGCTTAATTTCTTTCAATTCTGTAATATACTGTGCTTCGGACTTGGGTTTCTTAAACTCTGCCAATCAATCCGTTCCTGATATCGTCTAGCGTCTTCTCCGGAGCTCCTGTAGGGACTAGAACAAACTTCATAAACCAATCTAATGCGCGACCTCGCAGAGTTGTCGCTAACTGTCCTTTCTTAGCGTTATCATCAGTGATCTATTTTACGGTCCATACCGCTTCACATAAAAACCAGTACTTCTCAGGGTTATCTGTCCCATTCTCGTGGAACAATGAAAACTTAGCATCCTCTCCCGCCATCTTGAGATTCCTTCCTGCAGTCACTGAATTACTAGCATTCAAGTTTTGTTGACCTGGTGGAGTCGAAGTTGTGTTTCTTGCTGGTTGACAGATAGTGAGTGGAGGTGTGGGTACATTGCTGCTGGGGTTTGGTCCTGCCTCTATCCTAGGCGTAGCCTGGTTGTCCTTGTCCAGACTGTGAGGTCGCTTCGTCCTGTGTGGTCTTCCTTCGTGAACTTGCAGTTCGATCGCAGCAGGACCTTCTCCTATCCTCTACCTCTTTTCCTATCGAAACCTCGTTCCTCCCCTTGTAAGACCACTCTCTTCCTTGACTTCACTCACAGTCTCGTCATGACCTACACCCATCTACCCCTTATCATTCCATCTACCGCCCCCTGTTGTCGAGATACCCACGGCCTCCGCCCACCAGGCTATTTACTAATATAGATGCATTTTCAATATACCCTTCTCGCAAATAAGCATCTTAATGGACAGTTAGAGCGACAACAAAAACCTTCCCTGGGGTCCGTGGAAGAAATATCTTTCAGCCTCACTATAAGACTTTTGCGTATCAACCGTAAATTCAGTGATATAACCTTCCAAGATGCTATCAAGCCACACTTCGATAGCCCGCGACGCTTTGTTGTCGACTTCCTGCAGTTCTTGGATCAGCTCCGAGGTCCAAGTCGTAGGGTCACCACCTTGGAAGTTACTCTTCTGAAAGGTCAACTTTGCCAACCACTCGAACAAGATGACTGGGAATTCGCAGAAAAAAATATTCGTGCGGACCGTCGTGAATATACCTTTCCACCGACTGATCTACCGTTAGTCAAGTGTTCCAACTTTCTTCTTCAGCAAATTCCTCCAACTTTTGATCAAACCAGTGTTGTATCTCCGGTTGCGTCGGATGCCACAACATATCCTCCTTTCACTTCGCACACAGTCCCGACAACGGAACCATTTTTTGACTCAAACCCAGTCGACAGGGGTTCCACTCACTGTCAACACCCAAAGCACCGCGATCTCCCTGAGCACCGGCCCATACAGGTTTAACCCCGTTCGGCAACACCTGCAGAGCAGATGAGGTCTCACCCGAGATGTTCAAGGGAGAGTCGATGGAACCATGTTTCCGCCGAATGAAGGAGGACATTGCGGCTCAGTTACTTATCTTATTGCGACATTTCAGAAGTAGATCTATGCATTTAACTTCGACATCATTTATATTCATAGCATCATTCAACATAATTATTCATCGCAACAAATATAACAGTAAAGCATTAATTGCAGCAAGAAAACATAGCATCATTCATATATTACAACATGCATTACCATAAGTGAACAGAAGATACCTAGGGATTTCACAAAACAACTCTATCATATCATATTAACTCCGCAAAATCCCAGATACATTATCTCTGCAAAATAGAGATCTCGCAGATAACTCTTGATCTCAGATACACAATCACAGATGCATATATCCAAAATCCAGATCAGATGATTCAACACATACGAATCTATGACTATAAATAGGCTTTCGCCTTTACATAGCTTGTCCACTTACTAACAACTTCCTAATCGACACTTCGAGTAAATGACCCAAAATCTAACTTACATGGTCCAAATGACCCAAAAACCTGCATACCGCGGTACAATTGACCCAAAAATACCAAAAATAACATCATCTGCGCTCCATCTTCCGCCTTTCACGATATCGTAGTACTTGCGGTGCTACAGGAATGACCCATCCTAACCGCCTGCCAACACGTCTTTAACATAATAGAGGACCAATGCTAGAAATCATTGTACCTATGACAATTAGGGAAATAGGGACTTCTCAAGAAATGATTAGATTGGTGGGATTGTCTACAACACTTCCAAACTACAAGCTTTAAATTATTGATGAGATCCTTCTTTTACAAAATACATGGCCAATTCTATAAAGCATTATATCTATGACTATTATGAAAATAAGGAGTAGTCAAGAAATGGTTAGATTGGTAGGACTATCTACAACACTTCCCCCTTACAACAATTCCAAACTACAAGATTTAGATGATTGATGAGATAAGTCTTTTACATAATAGAGGACCAATGCTAGAAATCATTGTATCTAAGACTATTAGGGAAATAAGAAATAGTCAAGAAATTATAATTAGATTGTAGGATTGTCTACAACACTTCCAAACTACAAGCTTTAGATCATTGATGAGATTCATCTTTTACATCATAGAGGACCAATGCTAGAAAACAATGTATTTAAGACAAGTAGGGAAATAGGGACTTCCCATGGAATTCTCAAGCAATGATTAGAATGGTGGGATTGTCTACAACACTTCCAGACTATAAGCTTTAAATTATTGATGAAATCCGTCTTTTACATAATAGAGGGCCAATGCTAGAAAGCATTGTATCTGGGACCATTAGGGAAATAGGGACTAGTAAAAAAATGATTGGACTGGTGGGATTGTCTACAACACTTCCAAACTACAAGCTTTATATCATTAATGAGATTCGTCTTTTACATAATAGAGGAACGATGCTAGAAAGCATTATATCTAAGACAATTGGGGAAATAGGGACTTCTCAAGAAATGATTAGATTGGTGGGATTGTCTACAACACTTCCAAACTACAAGCTTTACATTATTAATGAGATCCATATTTTATGTCATAGAGGACCATTGCTAAAAAACATTGCATTTAGGACTATTACGGAAATAGGAACTAGTTAAGAAATGATTATAATGGCTAACAAAATGAAATTGTATTATTACTCTAAGATTGACTAGCATCATAAAACATGCATTAATAGACATCATGAAAAATTATAATAGGCAAATCATACAAAATTATTTTATATAGTCCAAAAATGAAGTTATCATAAAAAATAACTACAATATGTACTTGATACATGTAAATACACAAGTTCAAATGACAAATTTAAAATTATAATCCAAACATAACCGAAGATATGTAAGAAACTCTATGTGATAGGAACTGGATGAATAACTTCTCTCCCCTCCACCTCTAGGTTATCCTCTCTCTCCTCCTCCCCTAGGTTGGCTTGTAACACATGTACAGGACATATGTAAATGCAAATATTAAATTAAAAATAATTACAATTTTAAACTAAATTATAATACTCCCCACGATGGGTGCCACCAAGAATCTCACATGCGTTAAAGTGATGGAAATCATTGGTGTTGACAGGTTTATGGGAGCATGTTGGCTAGCAAGTGGCTACTCTCCTTCAACGACCTCTCATATGGATGAACTTGACATGATTTGGTATTTAAGTGACGCATATGGATCTCTGCATCAATCTGGATCTTGGGTACACTCTCCTTATTTCCCTCTCGTGTGGAAATTCATGGCACTTAGTGCCTGCTTCACTCATGGGGACCAGAATCGTCATTAAAGGAAGTGGCTTCTATTTGGAAATGCCATTGCTGGCATCCTCCCTTCTCTTGCCTTCCTCCTTACATTAGCTCTATCCACTTTGTGACATAGCATATTCTTGTGAATCTTGCATTCTTCCTTCGTGCTTGGGGTAGGTGGCATCTTGTTTTTCTCTCTAGCTACGAAAATTGCAATATGGTTCGAACAAAGGTCACAAAGAAGAAGACCTCCAATGGCCCCAAGCGCTCTCACATGGCTCAAACCCTCAAATATATGGAGAATGCGAAGGGTTTTTTTGTGAACAGGATAAGTAGGAAAGCCCAAGATAAAATTGAAAGGCTGTAAAGGAAGCTGCATAGGGGTATTTTGGTCCCTAGTGCCCAAAAGCTGGAGGAGGAGCTCGGCGAGATGGTTGACGATACTGGGTTCACTCGCACTCAAGAAACTAGACATACTAGAACCCTGGGATTATTTTGTTCAATGAAAGCACTCTTCAGTCTCACGTTGGAATAAATCCAACAAGGTAATGCATAGGAGGATATGGCCAAACAATCTGTGCATGCAAGGCTCATGATCCTCGAGGAGGGAGTGCGTCAAATTTCACACAACCAAGTTAGTGTAGACTATCATGTGAATGCCAACATTGATTCCCTTGCAAGAGAACTCACGGCAAAAAGCTTTAGTCGAACTCCTACTGCTTGTCTTGCGGCCATGCAGCTGGTGTTTCGACGATGTCTTGATGTTGTTATGAGGGCCGCCAAACAAGAAAATTTAGGTGTTGGTCTGTCCTATATGACTATCTCTGATGATGCTCAAGGCTTGTTATAGTTTGTCTGGTAGAATAGTTTCTTGGAATATGGTTAGGGTCTTTATAATTTTGGTTTTATTTGCCATAACCCCCAGCCCATGGGGGAAAAAGCACTGATAAACTGATGTCAATCCTAGCAACAGTTATTGGACATAGTTAGTGTTTGAAGGTTTAGACATGACTCATAGACATTCTCAGTTTCTGTTGTCTTGGCATCTCTTGAACAGTCAGTCTCATTTTGATTAAAGCTGCCACAACTATGTTTTGTACAATTTTTCCTTTTAGATTAATATCATATCGAATCTTACAAAAAAAAACTAAATTCTAATACTAAAATAAACATATAAAAATAAATTTGGAAAGAATAATAAATTGTAAATAATTACTTGAGTAACGAACCCCATACCCATACCTATAGTATTCGAAGTTTGAAGACTACCTCCGACTTCCTGAAATTTAAAGTTTTTAATTAAATAAAAAATTCCATATAAAATAAAATTAACTAACACTTCAAATCATAACTGAAAAGTCTAAAACATGCAACTTACCTATGGCATCCCAATCCCAATATCTACGCTAGATGGAACATCTTCAAAAAATGATAAACCTATTCGAACCTGTGAACACAACCATTTTCAATTTCAGAAAATGTGTTCACATTAATGATGAGATATATAAATTACACTACAAGCAAAACACCTTCTAGTGGAGGTTGTAGTGGAGGTTTTTAGTGTTATGAGATTGGCAAAAAAGTCCAAAAAACCTTCGCTACAACATTCAATTTTGGTAGCAGAGATTTTTGCAGATTTTATAACAGATATTCACTATAACTAAAAAATATTGGGCAGTCATAGGTTTTAGCAGATGTTTTCTATTCGATACTTTAAATTTCTACAACACACACTGGTGTGTACCAATAACTTATACGCACTAGTACGTTATATATAAATAAACCGCACTGGTGCATACCAATAACTTATACACACTGATGCGTATATTATAAATAAAACTCATTAGTGCATAAATTTATTTACAATGCGTCAGTCTTTATGTCCTAATGCACACATACCGGTGCATATAGTACATTTCTATAGCACTGGTGCAATATCCTTACCACATCGGTGCTACATATATTTTATTAAAGCATCGGTGCATTTGTATAGGTGTACATTGAGCACTATTCTAATTGGTGCATTTACTTTATCAAAACACATCAGTGTGTATATAATAACAATGAGCACTAGTGTGTATTATATGTAAAGAGCGTAAGTACATTTATTATGTGAAAGAGCATCGGTGGCTAAAATTTGAATAGGTTCATGAAAATGAGTAAAAGGAACTGGTTAGTTGTAATAAATAGATTTGTATTTTATCATGGTGAATTTAAATAGATTGTGTATCCTAGTGCGGTGAATTTTTCCATTTTGCGTATATGTAGATATATTTAGTTATTTATTTTATAGATTGTGTATGGTGATGTGGTGAATTTTTCCATGTTGTTGATATGTAAATATAGGTTTTTCGTTTTTATTTTTACAAATTTTGAATTAATTATTTGAGAAACAAATATTTTTATAGTAATATTTATTTTCATATTTAAAATATTATGTTTCGAAAAGTGTGTTGTGTACACCTTTGTTGATATCACAATGTAAAAATCATTCATATATTTAATCAATAATGTAAAACATTGTGACATAAGACAATCCAGTAGAAGTCAAGGATACGGTGGCCCGTTGGTGGGGTTAGGTGGATTTCATTCCATCCACCCAAGTTCAATTCCGTTGAGACATCTTCTGGCTTGGATTACCGGTTGATGGTTTGCTCGACCTACCATCCAAGATATGTGAGGAAGTTTGTTGAGATTTCCCATGCGTTGTTAGCCTTCCTTGACTCCTTCAGAATAACAGGAAGGTGATTTTAATTTCGTTGAGACATCTTCTGGCTTGGATTACCGGCTGATGGTTTGCTCGACCTACCATCCAAGATATGTGAGGAATTTTGTTGAGATTTCCCATGCGTTGTTAGCCTTCCTTGACTCCTTCAGAATAACAGGAAGGTGAAAAAAAAAAAAAAAAAAGAGGAAGTTTGTTGAGATTTCCCATGCGTTGTTAGCCTTCCTTGACTCCTTCAGAATAACAGGAAGGTGATTTTTCCACTGATGAAAAAAAAAAAAAAAAAAAAAAAAAAAATCCAGTAGAAGAAAAAAACATTTTTATTATATATGAATAAGAATCCAAAATATGGGACAACATAAAGGTCATCGATAATCAAAATGTCATTTTGACATTGTTACAATTATTGATTACTTATCCTCATCCAAATGGGGTGATATGTCCACATTACAAGGAATACTAGTTTTTCATAGATAAAAAATCCAAAATATACAACTTGCGGTAACAACATTCAAATGTATTGATTATCAATCATTGCTTGAAGTGTTATAGTTTCTCAAGCTGCTTCCATGCCCCATCTCTACATCATCTTCACGAGATATTCTTCTTGAGTTATTTGAAATACTTTGTTCATTTACTTTATTCCATTCCATATTTTCAAAAAAAAAGAAAAGAAAAAGAAAAAGAAAGACAATCCAGTAGAAGAAAAAAACATTTTTATTATATATGAATAAGAATCCAAAATATGGGACAACATAAAGGTCATCGATAATCAAAATGTCATTTTGACATTGTTACAATTATTGATTACTTATCCTCATCCAATTGGGGTGATATGTCCACATTACAAGGAATGCTAGTTTTTCATAGATAAAAAATCCAAAATATACAACTTGCGGTAACAACATTCAAATGTATTGATTATCAATCATTGCTTGAAGTGTTATAGTTTCTCAAGTTGCTTCCATGCCCCATCTCTACATCATCTTCACGAGATATTCTTCTTGAGTTATTTGAAATACTTTGTTCATTTACTTTATTCCATTCCATATTTTCATGTTCCGTCTACAAGCATAAAAATCAAATGTAATGAGTATATAAACATTTATATTTAACATAGTATACAAAACTGTTTAAATGGGAAAAAATATACAAGTTCAACGATTGAATCATAAAATTCACGCATATTTTCGAAACCATTCCTCATGCTTATCCTCAATAAATCATATGTTGGCTCCACTCCATACTTTGTTTCATGTTAGTTTCATAAGCAATGACAAATCATAGATATAATTAAAGTTTTATTAGTGTTCCATTAATTATAAAATAATGGACATTATAAAACAATGTAGGTACTTACAAACTATTAAATTAACTTTTGATACCCTAACATATACTGACAACCTTACTTAATCCATTGTCAATCAAATGATCGGATGACTCTTTATCGTATGTTAGCACCTGTTAGAAAACATCCATGTACAATTTAAATTAAATATGGTATTAACATCACAGAAAATAAGAAATCTGACACAAACCACGTGAACTCACAAACTTTGTGATCAACCCTCTTTTTCCTTGTCATCCCGTATGATGTGTTGAATGGGTGTCATTTTCTTTTTGTTTCTTCTACAATAATGCAATTGAAAATTAGTATTTCATGCGATAATTAAACTCTATGCATATTAAAAAATAAAACAATGATTGCATACCTTTGATGCACATTGTTGTTGGGATGGCTCCCTCTACAATGCGATTATGTTCATTTCTTTGACCATCTCACGGTACACCTTTTTTGACATCCCTACTAGCATATTTTGGATATCGAGTCGTTCTTCCTTAAGTATTTTAGCAATCTTCCTGAGAAACAAAAAGCACAATGAAAAAAATTATAAATATTTATATGAAAATAAGCATAGCAAAAATATTAAGAAAATATGCTTTGGATTAGTATGTACATATTAAAGAAAAACATTTTTACAAATAATACCTTTCAAAAGATTATTTTGTGTCGTTGTATGTTTTTCCATTGCAAGTCTCATTGGTCTTCGTACCCACTGCTCTGAAAATGCTTCATGTAGTTTAATTATAACCTGATTCTTAGAGTCACTGGATTGATTTTTATACTCTAAATGAAAACTATGTCTATACATTATTTCCACTATATCCCTCAAAGTTTTAAAAAAATCCCCCCCCCCCCCATTAACTTCCAACACCACTCTAGTTGAATTGATGACCAAATCATCTTTTTTTTTACAGAAACGGGTAATAGCTTTATATATTAAAAAAGGAAGGAAATTACATATGTCCGGGAGGTTGTTCCCATAGGACTCATAGTTTCCGTAGCAAACATAACAATGTTCAGCCTCTAAATTTCAAAAAAAGTAGCCCAATACCAGATACAAAAAGAAGCGGGAAGGTCTAAAACAAGAGCTAAATCTAAAGAAGTGCTATTATAGAGCTTCGGGAATACACAGGAAAACCAAAAGAAGGGTTTTTAGTGCCTGGAGGTGTAGGAGCCAAGTCAATTGGCCTGATGGCGACTGACAGGGGCCGTGGCTGCATTTTCCTCGTCCAGGTTCACAATAACAGAGGGGATGCTTCCGTTATTGACCATTGTGTTGCCATTGTTGACCCTTATGCAGTCTACTTTAGCTTCCAGAATTCGAAGACAGCTGAAGAAAGTGTCATGCTTACCCATTTTTTTTCGTAGTAATCTTTCGCCTTGCCAGCACTGTTCCTAACTTCCGAGTTGGAGATCTGTACGAAGGTGGCAAGATTGGAAATTGCCTTCTTGGTGTCCAACAGGTCGCCACGAAGCCAGCGAACTTGGGCTTCCGAGTCCTGTATCTGGGTGTTAGCTTCATGTGTGGGGCTCGCATTCTCGTGAGAAGAGTCCATAGAAACCAGGTTCCCCTGATAGCCCATATGCTGCTTCAAACTTTTACTGCCATAACCATCCGGACTGTTACAAACCAGAATATGAGGGCCACTATGCATAGGTTCTAGGGATTTAAACAACTTCCTGCTTCTGTTACCATAGTCGAGCCTGCTGCCAAAGCACTGCATTACATTCCTATTGCCAGCACTGGTTCCATTTTCCATAGGAACTCAGTTCTTCCTACTACCCTGCTCTTCGTGTTGACGAGAGTTATTACAGGCTAAACCCCCTCGCTTGCCGGTGCTTTCATTGCTATACAGAAGCTCATTCAGGTATCGCTTCTTGCCTCTGCTGGAGCTATTGCCCAAGGCACAATCCTTGCAATGTGGAGAGTGGCAGATACCTGCCATGACAGAGAGCATAAAAATGGAGAAGGGAACGCACGGGGAGAATGCAGAAGAAGACTCTGAGGGACGTTGAGGAAATATGTCGCCACCCTGCAAGATATAAGGGAAAGGTGGCCTGGGGAAGAGCTCGGAATAAAGGCTGGAGCATGCATGACAGATGGGGGTATTCAGACGCAACCATCGGTTGCGTTGGGAGAAATGGAGGAAGGACGCGAAGATCCAAGGTGGATGGTGGGAATTAATGCCCCCGTTGGGAAGTGTGAGGATGAAGGAAATGGGACGAGCCATGGAGGGGGGTGGTAAGGGTGGCTAGGGGACCCAAACATTGGGGATGAGGGTGCAAGTGAATAAGGCATGACCACAGTCCAAAATTGCTTCGGCATTTTCCATTCTGTCAGCAACATGGTTATTGTGTCTTAGAATGTGCATGAAGGTGATAGAGTGAAAGCCTGTGGCTGCAAATTTGAAGTGCTGGTGGATATGGTGGGTGGCCTTGCGTTGTTTGTTTATATACCTTCTGGCCTCCCTTATGACCAAAAGTGAATCCCCAAAGACCACGAGATTACTGACTTGATTTTGTTTTGCTACTTCAAGACCTTTTATCAACTCAAGCCACTCTACAGCATTGTTGGTCTTCTGTCCGATCCCCCATGCATAGTCTTCAAC
Source organism: Larix kaempferi (assembly GCA_027924585.1). Lineage (NCBI taxonomy): Eukaryota > Viridiplantae > Streptophyta > Pinopsida > Pinales > Pinaceae > Larix > Larix kaempferi. Next base: position 20,342,395 of record BSBM01000660.1, on the reverse strand, counting down.
TTTGTTTCCACCGGAGTCCAAGAGAACTCCCCCCGCACCTGCCAACCCTGTAATTGATGACCAAATCATCATCATTTACATTCTTCTTAATTTTATCTTTTTAGGGCGTTCCATTTCCTCCCTCTCCGTTCCTACACAACATTCAACAAATTTGAAATCAAAACTTTGAAACATGATAGTAGTTATTCTTGAGAATCATTGTCAATAGCAAGTAAAAAAAATCATGTTAATCACCTGTTAATCCACATAACTCCTCAGTTTGCAATAATTTCTTAAAGTTTGATTTGATCTTCTTCACTCAAATTACGGACAATCTTATACAATTTCCTTAAATACGAACAATCTTATACAATATGCTTAGTCTACATGACAATCATAAACCAAAACACATCATTAAAACATACAAATAATTCCAATATATTGTTTTCATATTAAAATAACAAAAAACTTACCATGTTATTTATGTCAGATCTGTTTCCCTTGCTCCCTTCACTGTGATTTTTATTATGTGATCGTTTATGGGCCATCTTTTCTCAATGAATGCCCTACATAATGAAACACGCAAATCATGAAATATTATTTTTACACAATAAGTAAATAATTTTAGGTAAAAAAGTATTCAGGACAGACGATGCGTGCATTACAAAAATTATGCATCGGTGTGCAATATATGATAAAACGCACCATTGCGTGTTATATGTAAATACACACTGTAAATGGTTTTTCCTTTTTTTAATAAACAAATTTAAATGGTGCTTCCTAGAAATATAAACACAGAGGTGTGTCATTTCTATAAAATGTGCACCGAAAACAGCATAAGCATTTTTGAAAAAATTCTAGACGGGGATAGTCCAAACAGGTCGGAAACAAATTGAATGCAATATTATCTCGGTCCAAGAGCGATTGAAATCCCCATTGTAGTGCCCTGTTTTTACTTCAAACCTTAACTATTATACTATGTTATTATTTAAGGGTGTTCGATTATGAACAACCTTATTCAATAACTATAAAAAACATCTAATCCAAACAGGAGAGGAGGAAATCCATATAGGAGCAAATATATATTTGTAATAATGTGATGAATTACAAGAGCTATATGATGATATAAGTACTCACTGGCAAGTCACGAGTTTTGAAGTGTTATGACCCTTGGTGATTAATTATTGTTATTATTATTATTATCATCATCTAAGATATTAGTTTATCTCGTAATTTATGTACATTACATATGTGCTAGTAGTAGACCAGAACAAGCCCAAGAAAAGACATAGACTTGACCAATATGTATATGTTTCTATTTTCTTGGAAGTGGTCTTTTTCCTTCAAAATAGGGTTTAAAAATGGAATGTGAGAGAAATATATTACATTTAGGATTACATTGAGGAATGTAAAAGTTTTGGGCAATATTGAACATCTCATTGTATAATGTTGTACGAAAATCCAAATGAGCTTCTTGGCTAGGTAATCAAGTACTTGCTTGATCTTAACAGTGGCATAAGAAAGGTTGTGCTATTCAAACCCAACCTAGGCCATCGATGATCTTATAGTGGCATAAGGAGGGTTGTTCTATTCAAACCCAACCCATGCCATTGGCTTGCATGTAGGTCCAATAGATTAAATCTAACCAGAATCTAACCCCCCCACCAAAAAAGGGACATTGAAATGGTTTGAAGTAGTATTTGAGTTTGATAATATTGCATTAAGTACATAAAAATATATGAGAAATTATCAATGTTTTATGTTAACTTTGGGATGAATTTTTTTGAAGAGGGGGGAGTACGTAATGCCCCATTTATGACTAGACTTGTACAACTAAAGTAATTGAATGAAATCATTCTATATAGATAAGAGATATGACTCTATGCTAAGGTATGATGCTATGGTTAATGTCTTTGTGTGATTTGTAACTAGCATTATGTGGTTCTTTTATAAAAATCTTGATAGCTATATAACTTAATATTGACATTATTTTAAGATACATTGAATATCATGACACAACACAATACTACTAATGGTTTGACGAGTCTGACAGGAAATTCATGGATTATTGATGTGTTGGAATCATATTAGGACGTGGTACATGAATTCCACGATGGTATTACATTTAGTGCTTGTGATTGGTAGAACATTTAGTGCTTATGATTTATCGACATGATTTGTTTTATTGTATATGTAGTGATATCTATCATGCATGATTTGAGATGATACATAAATAATAAGTATCTAGATCTGTGTGCCCTTAGTACAATGAGACATTAGTTAGTTACTATTGAAATGCTTTAATCATTAAGAAGTGATGATGCTAGTATGGCCATATTATGTGGTGAAAATAGTATATAATTGCATGAAGATATGAATCAGAAAAAGAAGTGAAATTGACATTGATTATGCGATGAATATCAACCTTGGGACGAACTTTCCTAAAAGGGGGTGTATGTAGTGCCCCGTTTTTACTTCAAACCTTGGCTATTATATTGTGTTAATATTTAAGGGATTTCAATTATGAATAACCCGGTTATGTGGTGAAATGCCTTGTCATTGAAAACTGAGAACTAGTACATTTATGAATAAATTGAATATTTAAGTTATTTCCTATGAATAAAATGAATGGCAATAAATAGATGTATGTTTCCATGAAATTGATGAAATAATGGTTAATCAATGCAATTATGTTTTATGCATTATGTATCATGTGCTTTGATAGGTTGTCAAGTATGACAAGGAAAGACAAGTACCCTTGACACAAGGTTGCATCGATACCGTGTGGACTCCGGATTGAACCAGGTATCCACGTTAGGTGATGTTAATATGTTGCAATTTGATGTATTATATTGTATGCTTAGAATGGCTTGATGCATGCGGTGTTTTCACGTGCAGGTGTAGGATCATGATTGCCAATCGACACACATTAAGGTAATGGGGTTGATTGGGGAAGATATACCAACAAGACTAGTGATTTATTCCATGCAACGAGTTGAAAAGCAAAAGAGGCTTTTGCATGTGAAGTGCATGTTGCCATGAAGCTAGGTTGCAGACTCGATCACTCACGAGGATCCACTAGGGGGTACACAGTAATGACACTACCTTATTACCCAAGAACAATGAGTCTCTCAGTAGGGTCAACAACACTGAGTTAACATGGTCTCATCCGTCGCACCAGTCCCCACCATCAAATAAAGGATATTTGAAGGGAATGACGGAAGTCATGGAACCCTTGATATGCCCATTATAATGCAACACCTCGATAAAATAAAAACAATATGGGTTGATATTGTTTATTTTAAAAATAAATTAAATGGGTTTAAATCATTATAACCAAATAGGAAAACCATAAATTATAAATTGTAAATGGAATTAACTTGTGCATAAAGAAAAAGGATTGAATTATTAAATTAAGATTTAGTGAACTCGTAGCACACACACACAAATATAGGAGAAATGGAGAAATCAAGGAAACATCTAAGAGAGAATATACGAAAGTGGGTGAGGATAAATCTTTAATAAATAAATGGAAAATAAGAATTAATTGTGCAAAGTGACACATGGGTGGGTGGATATTAAAACAAAAGGTAATTAAATAATTCTTAATTATGCATGGATGAGACACTTAGCAAGGTTCTGAAGGCTATAAAGAGAGGAGGAGAGCATGAGGCTTGCACACCTCTTTCCCTATTTTTGGATGGCGTAGATGATGCCAATTTTATTTTGGTGATTGTTGAGAGTTTGGTTTAGTATTGTGTGAAAGGAGTTGGGAACTCCTTAGTGCAATTTACGCACTCTAACTACGCTAGAGAAATTCTTTCCATTCAACCCCATTACAGCTCATGGGTCCCTAGGGAAGAAGAGTGCCCTTTGGGATTTGGTAGGGTGGTATCCCGTGGATGTGCGGTAATTGGCAATCAAAGGAAGTGGATTCGTAAGGAAACTACGGAACCCAAAACCGATTGGACGCGCAAGATCGAGGTTAGTTGATGTTGTGAATTTCAATCTAAAGAGTTTGAAATTATAATTTGATGTTTATGTTGAAAGTTGAAAAATCCCTTTATGTATGTTCATAGTTTTCATACTTCATGCATTTATGCTATGAGGGTCCTGGGAGGGTCCCTACACCCATATACTAATATATATAAACCAAGAATTTTATATTGTTGAAAATCAAATCTTATTGTGAAATAGAAAAATAAATAGAAAACAATAAGAACCATAGGGTTTGAAGTGATGAAGATAAATCTGACGGAAGAAGAACACAAGGGTTTGCATCATTGAAGGTAACTCTTATATTCTCTATTTTCTTCCAAGATCTTGTAAAATGTATATCATTTGTTGATTCTTTTAAAGTAAAAATTACTTGAAATGTCTCCTCTGCAGAGTTGTATGTGTCCAAGGTGATCCCTTTCAAAATTTATCTTCAAAGAAATCTCTCTCCAAACTCTTCCATAGTAAACCTCTTTTGCATAAGTCACTCCTCAATGTTTTGGCCTCAAAAGGTTTAGGGATTATGATTTTATTTTATTTATAACCGCACTGTCTTAAAATTAAATTCTCAATCTTTTTTTTCATTTGATATTACTACCAGTCAATGATGAATGTGCATACCATTTTTTATTTTATTTTTTACATCTGGTTTTCGATGTGCAAATCTAAACATATACACACTAGTGTGTTGTTTTTATACATTCACAACATGTAATATGTCATAAAATTCAACATTTAAATTTGCGCATTTTTTTCGAAATAGTGGTCCACTTGGTATTCAATTTGGACCTAGTGTGATTTCTTCACATAAGCACACTAATGACACAAAAAAACAAAAAAAAACAAGTGTAAACTTCCACAACAAATATTTTGCTAAGGTTTGTCATTTGCGGAGGTGCTTGTAAATGTTCTTATCGGTACGCTTCTTTACATAGCACGCTGGTCATGCATATCTACTATTATGATGCACTGATGCACTTATGAAGTTTTTTAAAGAGTGAACACATGTATTGATTATATGCTTCACTCAACTGTAGGGGTAAAAAGAGAAATAAATCAAATGGTTGATTCTTTAAATTCCAACTCATTCCATATCGTTCAAAGTTCAAGTTCTCCATTGTCGTCACTAATAAGTGCATATTTGTTTATATTTGATTATATATTTGAATTTATATTGTCTTTTCACATGCATTTGAATAATTATTCATTGCCTTTTGTAGGATCTTGCTTCTAGATCAAGTTTGAATGCACATGACATTCCACCACTCCCTAAAATACTAAAGGTCTTATGTGGAGAAACATATCGTAGGAAGATGGTAGATGAAAATGGAAGGCCACTTTACCCCGCTAATTGTAACATGGCATCATCCAGTAACCATACTAGACCAATGGTACTTTAGTGTGAACTAGATCTCTTTTATGACACCATGGTAGTATGTGGTTGTTCAAGATGTAAAGGGTTGAAGGTGAACCCCAAGCAAGTCACACTGTCCCATTATACCAATGACCGTATACCCAAATTTAATGGTTTAATACCCCACACTGTGGTCAATGATCCAATAGGTGAAATAGAAAAGACACGTATGAACACTTCCATATGCTCATTCTTTGAAAAGTTGGAAGCCAAATCAACCTTGTTCCATCTTAAATTGACCAACCTGTCTCCTTTTGTTGATTCAACTAAGATTTCTAGTGAGCCCATGTATCATATCAATACTACCCAAAACATACCCACAAGGAGATCCAAAAAGTTGTATGAGTTAAGAGAAAAATTGTCCAAGTACAGTCAAAGGTCAGTTCAATTGTTGGAGGGTAGCAACGACTTCTCTCTTCCCATCCATCTACAAAGTAAATACCAAACCAGTTACAATCGCTCTCTATATGGCACTTGGTCGTCTTCCCTACATGTGCCCGATGTTGGGAACAAATTATCCCATTGTGGTAATAGTTACATGATCGCAAAGTCTAGAATAGATGTTGCAAATTTTGGGTTGTTTATCCTTTCACATGTGTTTGTTCCTCCCAAACAGTTAGTAACACTTATGCTATATTGTAGTCCCCTTTATATTTGATCTAATTACTTTAATATTTTGAAATACAAACATATTATTTCCATGTATAGTATGTGCATGAATTGTTGTGCTTCAGGAAACTTTAACAAGACGAACCTATTATATATCGATAGTCATCCACGCACTTATGGGAATATTGTAGGGTTCATAAATAGCTCTAGGTGCTCATTATTCAATACAAATTGTTCGTTTGAGGAACACTCCAGTGACAAAGTGCTCGTTACGAAAAAGAAGGCATCTAGATTTGTTGTTGTGCATGCAATACGTAGTTTGTCTCCAGGTGACGAGTTGTTTGACAATAAATTTCGTAGGCCACCAAATGCTCGTAAAAAATAACTTGCATTGGGGATGCTTTTAGATGTCCCCTTTAGGGAAAATTTTACAAGCAAATTTTAGCCCATGGGATAATTTTGACCTTTTTTCAAAAAAAGATCCGCCATTTTCCTTTTTTTGTAAATTGCTTCGCCCAAATTCCATGGGATAATTTTTTTTACTCTAAAAATCGCCAAAATTTTCCAATAACTATATAAAATCCTTATAAATTTTAATCCTTTTAGAAAAAAAATTCCCAACATTTTATGGTTGGAAATTTAAGAACTAGTAAGATTCACCAAGGTTTCTACAATTTAAGAAAATTATGGATCCTTGAAATTTTTCTTGGTCCCCTTGAGGCATAAGAAAAAGATCATTGAGTAATTGTATTTTTGCATTTTCATTAATATTAATGTTAATGTATTGCTTAACTCCACATTTGTTTTATAAATTGGTTGATTGCATCTATACTATTGGAAAAAAATTCTATGCTTATAATAAATGTTTCGTATAATGTTTCAACATGCTAACTCCATTCTTTTACTAATATCAATGATTTAATGGTCAATATGTTTTCAACCAGGATTCCAACAACAATAAACCTGTCTACCATCCCACGTTGCACCCCAGTACCATGTCAAATTGAGAGAAAGACACTAAACGAGTAGAGCTCAAAGAGGAAGCATACAACGCATGGTTGAATCAATCACCTATCAATTCCCACTACGTCTTGAGTCACCAATTCAAAACATCTTTAGTAACACTAGTTCTTGATGGGTTGAGGATGAAAACAATGAACAATGATATAGAGGTTAGTATGGATGATTTTTTATGGGATACCCATGCCATGGAGGGAGTGTTGTTACATGCATTCCAACAAGATGAGTTGGTAAATGATGCTAAAATTGTCGATGCCTAGGCTTCGAAAGCCTGAAAACTACTTCCACCAACCCTCTCTTTGGTAATGGGATCAAGGCCTACCCAAGTTGGGACAACAATGTTGTTGTACAACATTAAAGAAATGTATGGTATGTCAGACGTGTGCTTCTTGGAATTGAGGTAACTAACCATCAAGTCCCCATAAAATTAGTGATGAAAATAGATTTGTTGCATGCCTAGTGATAATGTACATTTATATTTCCCACTAATTTCAAGTTACTCAAAGAAAAAGTACTTATGTTGATAACGTGCTCACAGATCCCTGCGAAGAGGCAAAGCAATTGTTGAAAAATTTGAGTGTTGAGTATATATCATATCACGCTTGTCCAAATGATTATATTTTATATAGACGTGAATATGAGGACAAAGATATATGTCATAAATATGGGTATGACAGGTACCATATATAAAACAAAAGGGTAAGGCACATTTCCCTCCTCATAAGATATTGAGGCACATGCCTATAATCCCAAGGATTCAAAGGATTTTTCGTTGCAAAGAATTAGCCATGTTACAGGGATGGCATGCCTTACACAGAAGTGAGCCAGGAATTATGCATATTCCTGCATATTCAATAGCCATGAAGCATACAAAGGATACATAGCTTGATAAATTCAAGGATTAAGTACAAAGCCTTTGATTAAGCATATCCATTAATGGATTTAACCCGTGTTCCCTCCAAAACACCAATTATTCTATTTGTCCAGTGGTAGTAACCAATAACATTATCCCTCTATGGTTATTCATGAAGAATGAACATCTTATGTTGGCTCTTATAGTTCCTGGTAGAAAATGGGTAAAGAATATGGATGTCTACCTCCAACCATTAATTGATGAATTCAAGCAATTATGGGAAGAGATACATGTATACAATGTATCAAGACCCATCTTGATGCACTACAAGGAAAAGACCTTCTAGCAGAGGTTTGTGTGGATACTCCTCTAAAAAGAGCCCAAATATCCACTTATGGTGGAGGTCGCTAGAAAAGGAGAGCGAGCAGAGGTTTTTGCGAGGTTTTTTTACAATGCTATTTACACCAACAACCGCACCGGTAAGCCCTTAATAAAGAAGCATCGATGCGTCAAAGAACACGACACGCCACTATCTGAAACATTTGTTCAATGCATAATATATAGTTTTTAAAAAAATCATATTGCAACACGCATCGGGGTGTTTCAAATACCATAACAAACTGGTTCATCAACATACATAATGCGTTGATTCCAACCATAAATACACATCCCTGGCTAGAAAAAATCATGTTTTTAAAAATCATACCGGTGCGTTTCAAATCCCTTAATGCATGGGGGCATCCAAATACATAATGCACCAGTTACAACCACAATAGACACCCCTAGGTTGAAAATAATATGTTTAAAAAAAATAATATACGGTGCATTCTAAAAATAATAACGCACAGATGTGCTAATTTCCTCCATGCACTGAATTCAACATTCCTTGTTAATTGGCGTTTGAAAAAATGTTTTCCCCTGTCATTTTGTAACGGTGCACTCGTATCTAACGAATGCATTGAGGCGAACCACCTTAAGGTGCACCATCATGGGAAAATTAAAAACGTCAGGCGATAAACTATTTTAGTGGTGCATTTATGTCTCTCCAATGCACTGGGGCATCATTAAATTGAGAGCATCGGAGTAGGGTAAATAATAAAAAAGCCACACAATGTACTATTTTTTATATTTTAATTTTGATTACCGGTGCATTATAATATGTAGACCACACGAGTGCTTCTTTTAATGAAGAGCATTGGAGTAGGGTAAAATTAAATTAAATTAAAAATGATGGAATACTATTTTTATTTCCTATATTCATTTACAATGTGTTTACCTCTTACTACCGCACCGGTGCAGCTTGTACCTAGGCACACCTTAATATCCTTCAATGTTGTAGACCGCCTAACCATCGGTGCCACTCTTGACTTGTTGAAGCACCCCACCATCAGTTCTCTATTGTGGTTGGTTTCTCCCATTCGTTGCTTCTTACGCGGTTTTCAGATTTTGCCAAACTGTGGGAAAATTTCATTCTTTTGTGTTCGTAGCAACTATGCCTCCTCGACACGCAACTGTCTAAGCAATATCTTTGTTACATTCTAATTTAAGTTTTCAGTGGATTAAAATTTGAAATTCAATTAGAATTTGTCATTTTTAACAAAAAATAAATAAAATTTATGTTTGGGGCATTCACATTATTTAGCTCACACTAAATAGTTCAATGGCCCATGTATATTTACGGGGTGCACCACTAGCGATGCATGTTATTTTTATTACCACATAACGCACCATATTACCAGTGCTTTCCATATTAATGGATGCGCCACTTCGTCACACTAAAAAAAAAACTATATTTTTCAGTGTGTGTCATTTAGAATGCCACACTATATACGGTGTGTCGTCGTAATTAAGACGCAACGGTTCTATTGTGTAATAAGTGCATCATTTTGTCAGTGCGCTCATTGTTCACCGATGCATTGTCCTGTATTTAAAAAAAATTTGTTTTACACCACATTCTATATTTTTTTCACACATAGATGTGCCCATACCGGTGCATTTTATAGAAACATGCGCACCGGATACGTTATGGACACGTATTGTTAAAGCACTAGTGTTGTGTAGTTCACAAAGCGTGCCGAATTTGTTCATTGTTAAAATATTTTGTCGGCTAGACGGTGCATAAAGATCACCTAAGCACACCGAGTTTATTTTATTTGTGTCTTCAATGCGTTATAGTTAGTTTAGAACACTGTGGTTGGTGCACTATAGATACTAAAGCACTGCGTACGGTGCTTTAACGTTATTATAGCGCACCACATTTATTTTATTGCAATGTTTTTTGCTATGTGCCTTAGGTGTGGTGTAATTAATTAAGCGCATTGTTGTCAATGCGTTGTACATACTAAAGCACCGCTTACAATGTGTTACTGTTATTTAGGTGCAATGCCTATGAAAATCATGTATTTTGATTTTTTTATCTCAATATATAAAAGGGCAATTTAATGATTTTTTTATGTTTTATATTGTATGTGTGTGTATGATATTGATGGAACTTATATGTGAATCAGAGACATCAGCGATGAGAGCAGTAGTAGCAACAACAGGCCTGGGTATACTTGTTCAATGTTGTATGGGAGTGGGAGGCCCGAGAAAGGGAGAGGGATTTGTACCCTCGCCCATTTTTATCACAAAACCAACACCTCTTGAGGAATGTTGGCCTCCTCAAGTTCTATGAGGAGGATACATCCCTAAATGGGAACTCGACATTATTGATGCGGTTGATCTATCACTGGGATCAGCGTAGATAGGAATTTCGGTTCGGTCTCGATCTGTGGTTCCAACCCAAATAGGAGGACATATATTTCATCACTGGACTATCTAGGAGAGGGGAGGATTTTCCCCAGTTCCATGATGTCCCACCTAGTGTTGTAGCAGAGAGTCAACTCGCTTACTATCAAAGATATATCAGTGACTAGGTCACTGAACCTACTAATTTTCAAGTTTCTAGTGGATAGCTACAGATAGCTTATTTTGGTGCAAAGGAGGATAGGTGCCTCTCACTTTTGGTTATGAAAGTGGCCCATTTCACCACTAATGGACAATGCATTAGCTACCCTCCATTATATTATGTAGATTCCTTACTATGGAGACCTAGATGCATTAGGTGTTATGCCATTTTTTTGTGGTAGTTTTGTTTTTCTCTTGATTGATGTCGTGCATTGTTTGAGGGGAGGTTCAACTTCCCTTTTGCTTTAGAGCTATTTTGTTTATTTTTTTAGAGGTTTCCGGTGACTAGGCCGTTATTTGACCTCTTCCCTCTTAGGTCGATAATCGAGGTGCATATGCACATGTGGGGAGAGATGATGCCCAAGAGGGGCCAATCAGAGTTCCCCGGTAGAATCACCTTGAAGACACTACAATTACTTGCTAGCGAGGATGATCACACATTGGATCTTGTGCCATGTCCATACGCAGAGATGGACTAGAAAGGATGGTCGCACATCCTTTTCACCTCGAATGAACCACTAGATGACAAAGGTAATATATTTTTCTTTTAACTATAACGAATATTTATATTAAAAACTAAAAAAGCCATGGCTATGAACCAAATCGGCAGGATACAGTAAACAAGTTCTAGCTTCTAGAAATTGTGAGACTATAAGTGTAGTCGGTGATAGAGGTCACATTTTGAGAGCTAATTTGCCATTCATCAATCTGGAGGATGACAGGCTGCACTTTAAGGAAGACTTTGTTGAGGATGACAGGATGCACGTTTGCATAATGGGTCTCTCGGAAATACCAATTGAAGGTGTTGTGTGAGAACTAAAAAATCTAAGTACAAAATGAATAAGTTCATGATGATTTAAAATTGAATACTCAAATTTGCAATAAGCATTAATTGATAGAAAATGATGGAGGAAGCTGCGATTCTGAAATAAGGAGTAGTTCTAATACTCGAATATGCAATATGCAAACTTGACAGACAGCCTCTATTTTGCAATGGTTGACCAACATAGAAGGAAGCCACAAGTTTGCAATAAGCAATAGTTGACATTCATATTCTGAAGTTGAATCTGTGGTTGAAGGGAGGCTCATGCGCTGGAGCCGATGGTCATCAGGAGTGAAGGGCGTTCTTAAAGTCAGCTAAGTGAAGATTAAAGACAGACGTGTCTTCCTGAAATCCGAGTGCCCTGCTTTGGGTTATGTAGCAGGATCAAGGAGGAATGTGGTGGTATTCTCTGTCATTGTTGGAGAGTCTAAGGATCCCATAGCTAAGGCTGGTTCCAGAGTATGCTTCCATATCAGCTTCTTTGTTTAAGTTCCATAGGATGTGGAAGGCTCTGAAGTGGGCAAATGTATTCGCAATTTGCCGAATGCGTTGAATGATACGATTTAGAGATAGATTGTTGAGATTATTATTTGAGTTGAGGGCTCTGATGATTATCATAGAGTATCCGAACACATGTAATTTGTCGATCTTGTGGTCTTTGGCGATCTGGCAACCTTTCAACAAAGCTAAGGCCTCTGCTATGTTATTTGAGAAAATGCCCAAAACCCATATGTACTTCAGTCTCTGAGTTCCTCCACTAAGCCACATGACTCCCCCATCTCCTGCTATGCCAAGATTTCTTTCGAAGGCAACATCAAATTGTAAATTGTCTGTAGCCTGATTATTTATCTAGTCTTGAAAATCGGAATTAGGAGCCTGATTTGCCATGTTGGAAGGTGTTGCTGTAGGAGTTTTATACTCGGAGTAGGGGGAGTGACTCCAATCCAGTTCAATTCTTTTGTTCTAAGAATTGCATATGTCCTATAATTAGAAGTGTTGAGACATTCGATCAATAAACCCTTGGCTTGACCTGTGATCTGCAAAGGGGTGTAGTGCAATTCATGAAAGATAACAGTGTTTCTAACGATCCAAATTTTCCAGCATGTGTATTTAGGGATGGAAATCCATATATGGTGCCAAAGTTTCTTTTTGGAGAGGGGTGAGGCATAAGTAGACTTCCAATCTGTAAATAGCTGGGTGGTGGAGTTGAAGGATGGCATGATGATATTGAGGTCAAAGAGCATATAATTCCAGACTTGTTTGGTAAAATGGCAATCCAGAAAGAGATGGTTTAGAGTTTCATAATTGCTGCAGCAGAGAGAACACCAAAATGGTCTGTGGAATCCTCTCTTGATGAGGTTGTCACCGGTAAGCACTTTGCAATGGATTAGAGTCCAGATGAAGAAGTTGATTTTGGGGAGCCCGAATGGATCCCATACAAGTTTCCATAAGTATTTTCTTGCATCTTCATGAGTTTGGAGTGCATTGTATTTGAGAACATAGGTATAGCAGCCTTTAGGGCCCCAACCCTATTCATCATTGGCCAGCAGGTGAATGGGAGCGCACCCTTTCAGGTTATTGATGAGAATAATTTTGGTAGATTCAAGATTGGGAGGGGTGACTGTATTTTTCCAGCTTTTCCAGTTGCCATGAATGTCCCAGGAGCTGAAATCCCTCAGAGTTATGATCCCATGTTGATTGATCCAGGTTGCGATATTTTGTAACTCTTAAGTGCTTTGAAGTGCTTCGTTGCCCATTATCTTATCCATGAAGATGTTGATTTTTCTGTCATTTCCAGGTACCCAATAAAGTCCTTTTGAAAAGAACTCCCAAGCTTCCTTGCACAGTGACCAAATGCTGGAGCCTTTGGAGATTGGCTTTCGATCAAGGCATCTTAGATTGTCCCCATGTAAATATTTCTTCCTGAGAACTTGGCTAACTCGATGATGTTTATTATGTAGGATTTGCCATAGGAGTTTTCCACCCAATGCCAGGTTTGCTTGGAATGGATCTCGGATTTGAAGGCCTCCCGAGGATTTTGGTTGCTTTATGGTCTCCTAATTCACTGAGTGAATTATGTTTTTGTTATTTTTTCCGCTAGACCAGATAAAATCTCTCAGAAGCTTACTAATATGTTATGACACTCCTTTTGGAGCTAGGAGGATGGAGAATTAATAGATGGGTAGAGTTGAGAGGACAGAGTTCAATTTTCCAGCTTTGTCAATCCAATGCCCTCCCCATCTTCTTATTTTGCTTTTTATTTTTTTTATCGTGTCATCCCAAATTCCATATTTTGGGTGCCCTTGAGTGATTGGGAGGCCAAGGTAGGTGAATTTGTCCCAGTGGTTATGGACTTTGATTTCGAGAATTTTGCTAATTTTGGATGCAGCGTTGTTGTTTAGATTCCAGCAGTAGACAACACTTTTGAGGAGGTTGATCTTGCCTCCGGAGGCATTGCAATACCAATTCAGGTTGTGTTTGAATTTTCAGGCAATGATGGAGGAGGCTCCACCCAATAATGAATCGTCGGTGAAAAGTGTGTGATTGAGGGGGAGGGAGTCGGAGGTTAAGTGGAGGCCATGTAGGGAGCCTGGAATCAAATCATAATTCAATTTTTAACCGAGGGAGTCATCCAGGATGATGTACAGGAAGGAGGACAAGGGGCAGCCTTGTCTAATGCCACACATGGCTTGGAAGAAATCAGTGGGGCGGCCATTAATTAAGGGAACAATCTAGGGTTTGCTTATGCAAGCTGAGATCTAGCTGATAAAGGTTTCCCCGAATCCAAAGCATTTCATAATTTTAAAGGAGTGATTGATGCGATCAAATGCATTGGCCATATCGAGCTTGATAAGCATACCTTTTTCATTTCGAGATTTGCTGGAGTGGATTGCTTCTTGTATGAGGATGACGTTGTCGAGTATTTGCCTCCCTTCCAGGAACCCGCCTTGGTTGTCAAAAATAATTTGGTTAAGTAGAGGCTTCATTCAAATAGCTAGCATCTTGGAAATGATCTTGTAAGAGGAGTTACATAAGGAAATCGGTCTAAATCTGTTCAAGGAGCTGGGATTGGTTTCTTTTGGAATGAGAGACAGGAAAGTAGAATTTGTGCAGCCACCGATCTTTGCCTTTGAGTGAAAGTTCCTAATCATTCTCATGAATTCTTTTTTAATGTAATACTAGCATGCTTTATAGAAATGCATCAAGTAGCCATATGGGCCAGGTGCTTTGTCAGATTCGAAAGAATGAATTGTGTTGAGAACTTCCTGCTTAGTAAAAGGTTTGTGAATGTCAAGGTTATCCTCCTGTGTGATACTCATTGAGATGTGCTCTAGGAGTATACTCTCGTCATCTTCATCAGCATTGTCACCTTGGGCGAATAGCTTGGAGAAATGGGTGTGAGCTGCTTTTTTGATGCTCATGTTCCCAATGGCAGTCATGCCATTATCCAATTTGATTTCAACAATGTAGTTGGATGAGTGTCTGACCTCGAACTGCTTATGAAAGTAATTGGTGTTCTTGTCGCCAGCTTTGAGCCAAGTGCACCGCGACTTCAACCTCCAGTATTCCTCTTCAGATCAAAAAGCGTGGTAGACATTGGATTGTAGAGTGACTTCTTCATGCAATGTGGTTGCTTTGACGGGGTGATCTTCCATAGTGCATTGGATCTCTTCCAGAGCTCCCACGACAACCTTTCGGGGATTGGAGGGGGCGGGACAGTTGGATTTGGCCCAATTCTTGAGGGCATTTTTGGTATTTTTGAGCTTTTGTTCCCAAACGTAGCATGGGGATCCAGAGATGGGGGTTCTCCACGCTTTTTCTAGAGTGATCCAAAAACTAGTGCGGCCAAGCCATTGGGGGATGAACCTGAAAGGGATTGGGTCAAGATCCTCGTTGTCTTGAAAAATGGAGTTGGATAGGTTTATGATCCGAGGCTAGATTGACTAGAATGCATGAGGAGATGGTTTGGGTATCGTACATGAGGTTGCTGTGGATGAGAAACCTATCCAGTCTAGCCATAATATTACCCTTTCCAAGTCGCTTATTGGACCAATTATACTTCCCTTTTTTGGGTTTGATGTCGATGAGGTCCCATGTTTGGAGGAGGGCTTCAACCTAAGGTTTGGAGAAGTCCTTTCCAATGAGTCCTCCCCTTTTTTCAGAGTTGGATAGGGTGATGTTCATATCGCCGAAAAGGATGATGTTCTGAGGAGCGTATGCATCCAGAAAATCTTCATGTAGATTCCAACAGTATTTTTTCTCAGAGTAGACGTTAGGTGCATACATGTTGAATAGAGCGATGTGCTTGTTGCTTTGTACATGAGTGAGCTCAGTGTAAATCCAGTGTTGGGTAGCGAAGGAGCTTTGAAGGTGGAATTTTTCAGAGGACCATAAGGTTGTCGGGCCACCGGAGGCGCCTCTAGTGCTGACAGTGTAACCTGTATTTTTTTCCATTTTTCTTTTTCGATAGATAAGACTGCACTTTCATCGAGTTTGGTCTCTTGGATTAGGAGTAGATCAGGCATATAAATTCTTTGGAGATCTTTTACTGCTTCCAGCTTGTTGGTATTTCCCAAACCTCTGCAATTCCAAGAGACCAACTTCATCATTTAAGATTGTAGATGGAGGAGGGGGTTCCACCTACTAGGTCTCTAGATTTATTTCCTGCTATTCTGGCCCTAGTGTTTTTGCTGAAGACCATATCTATTGTGGCTTGATATCCTTGGAATTTCTCGCGCTCAGCTTCTTCTTCACTCAGATCTTTGGTTGATTTTCGACCTGGATTTTTGGAATATTTATCAATGGGTTCTTCCGAGGAGGTAAGGGAGCTAGGAGGTATAGCTTTGACGATTTCAGCGTAGGAAGGAGCATCTTTGGTCGAGTTAGATCTATTGGGACTGGGGGTATTCTGGGGCAAGGGGTTCTTCGTATCTTCATGGATGAGAGGGATTGCTTGAGAGTCTTGTTGTTCACGTATTTCTCCTTCTTATTCGGCCTTAGGGGTGTCCTAGAAGTCAGATGTTTCTAGGGCTTTGAATTTGTTCCTGTTGTTCGAAGCCATCGGATCAGTGCTGGTGGTATGCTTTCTTTGAATTCGGACTTTTTGAGTGGGGTTTCGTTCCCGATTTGGTATTTTTTTTATTGTCGTCCATTGATCTTTTTTGCCATTTGTTTCTGGATCTGCAGGCTTCCTCTTGCATGATCGAGTGATGTGTCCGTATTCATGGAAAACCTGCATTTAAGGGGGATTTGTTCATAATCAAGTTCTTGTATATGAGACCAATATGCCATGGTAAGGTTTATTGCTTCCGGGAGGCCATGTTCCAGATCTACTTCGACGCATATTCTCACGCATGAATATTGATCTTTTCGATCAAATTTATCAATATATTTACCCAAGGCATTTCCAATGGCTTCTAGGGATTCCAAATTCCAGCAGTGGAGAGGTAGATGTGGGAGTCTCACCCAGACTAGGACTGCATAGGGGATGTCGAGGGATGGATCAAAGTTCGGGGTCCATTTGTTCATCTAGAGCCCTTGTGGTCCCATAAAGTAAGGCCCGTTCCTGAAGATAAGCTCGCGTTCCTGTTTTCTTTCGAAGACGAATGCAAAGAATCCTTTACCCAGGAAGAAGGATTTAACATCTTCTGAGATTAGGGGTCTCCAGTTTTTTTGCACCCAGTTTGTTGTAGTTTTTAAGGAAGGCCATAGGCCTGTGAACTGGCCAATCAATCCACGTTTCGACAGGTTGAGGGTTGTCTTGCATGGTAACTCAACCAGTAGAGCTACGGTAGGGATCTCGTTGAGTTTCTTCACAAACTTCTGCTGGATGTGGATAGAGGCTTCTTTCCTTGCGCAACTATTAATCTCAAGAAGTCATCCAGGTCAAGGGGAGGGCATTCTGCTCCTGAAGCCATTGGAGGCAGAGGGAGAAAGCCCTGGGTAAGGGACATCAAGGATCGGCTTGAGGGGGAACGGGGAAAGAATATCCAGGAGGGATCCTTTCAAGGTTGAATCACAGCCTGCTAAGTGACTTAGCTGGCGATCAGGGAGCACGAGAGGTGAGGACGACCCACGGCCAGGGAAACTGAGAGCGATCAGCCTGCAATCAATCAAATCTGTGCCTCTCCAATCGAGATTTGTGCATAAGTTAGGATAGGTTGAGGGCATAAGTTAGGTTGCGTGCATATCGGGATAGGCTGTGTGCATAAGTACCCAACAACCTAATTTTTGGGTGCATGATCGATAGTACCCAACAGCCTAATTTTTTTGATAACAAGTGCAAGCAAGTGAGTACAAACAAGCATGACACAAACACAGACAAGTGAGTGTGACAATTACAAATCTAAAATGGGTAATGGAGGAAAGTATTTGCAAAACATCAATCAAGAAATTCAAGAACTACATGACACCTTACATGATTTGGATAATTGGGTGATTGATCTTCACAAGCAAATTGATTTGAAGGATAAATTGATCAAAGCACTTCAACTAACATTAATTGAAAAAGGAGCAAGAACTGCTAACAATGCAAATTCGAAACATGGTTAATACTATTCGTGACACAGATGACAAAGGTAATATCAATGTTATGTTTTAATTAATATAAATGCATTTTATTATCTTAGTTAATGCAAATGTAATTTGTTTTAACATTTTCTCTAAATTGTTTAATGAAGTTGTCTAATTATTGTTGTGTACTATATATTTTGCAAATATTGACACTTATGTTGGGGAGGGGCTTCCACATATACCGGACGAGGAAACGGCTAAGCCTGATAAATTGCCTTAGTTTCCAAGACCTGGCATGCGATGCAGGACAAATGCTAGATTCCACTAGAAGTTTCCAAATCGATTATCTTCATTGTTGGCTCGATAAGGAGTCTACCCTATACATGTTCAAGAGATCATGTGAGACCCTGAGATCGTAGAGATATGGAGGATTCTTCCACATGATATGATGAATTTGATGCATCGTATTTTCGATGCAGCCATACTTCTATCTCAGAGGAGGTTGGATAGCGATCATAGTCACTATGATGAGGGTGGTGATCCTCTAACTACTTATCCTCCTCCACCTCCTCCTTCTCCTCATCGATATGACCGACCACCATCTCCTCCACCTCTTCCTTCTCCTCACCAAGTTGACTAACCATCATCTCCTCCTCCTCTCCTCCTCACCTATCCAATCAACCACCGTCTCCGACTCATCCACATGTCAATCGACCACCCTCTCCTCCTTAGCGAGCTAACCATCCAACATCTTCTACTCCAATCCTCTTAGTTTCAAACATGATGGTCGCATTGAGTGAGACTGATTCTCACAAAGAGATATATGATTTTCTAGTTCAGTTTATATCGATTCTTAGCAGAGGTATTGATGCCTTTGGCTCTGCTGGTGGCGGTACCGATGCCTCTAGTTCTGGAGGTGGACCAATTATCTCATAGTAGTTATTGGACTTGAGATATATATTTAACATGTATCATGAGTTTGATATTATTGTTCACACACACACACACACACACACACACTACATTTTTCATGTTGATGTTGATGTGTATGTTAGGTCATGTTAGATAATGTTTGTGTTTTGTTAGATGTGTTTATTAGATATCTTCGGTAGATTTGTGTAGTAAACGATGTTTATATTTTTGAGATGTGTTTGATGATGATGCTAGTTAATTATTTTATATTCTAGATGTGATTATTATATTTGTATCTTAGATGATATTGGGTAATGTTTAGATATATAGGTTAGATGATGTTAGGTGATTTTAAATGTAATTATTAGATGTTTATCTTAGATGATGTTAGCTGATATTATATGTGATTACTTGTGTTTGATATATGTGCTTGTTAGATGTGTATAAAATAATTATTCCTCCAAGTTTAAATTGTGATATAAACATCATGCATATTAAATACTGGAAAACAACATGCATATTTATTTCGAAAAATTGTGAGAGGTGTTTATTAAAAACATCAATAATATCTTCTTCTTAACAATGCAATTACTGTCATATTTTTACAATTAATGCAGTAAACATTTTTTCTAAAAATTTATTTTGTTTAGATTTAGATCAAATATAACAATGTTTAGTAATGGTAAACAGAGAGAGCGAATGAAGGTAGGACTAACCTATACAATTCTTATATCATGAAAATAATTCCAAAATTTCATATTAAATATGCAATGAGATAAAAATACATTCAACTAAAATAATAATATTTTTCAATCAAGCATTATATACAATCACAAATGACTAGATATACGAACACCTTACGCATCAAAATGATTATTAACCAACCAAAATTGTTTAAAAAAGGGTTGTAATTAACTTTCCATTTCCACCGTTATAAAATGAATCAAATAACAATATAATTATCGAATTAAAGATAACAATAATAAAATGCTATATCCGTAAGATATAGAATAGTCGGTGGCGGGTGTTGGTTAAGACACCCCTAAGCGGAAAGGTCGCCGGTTCGAAACCCTGCGGATACTAAAATCCAACCATGCTAAGGGTTGGTGCGGACCAGGCCGGGTGCGATCCCTGGGTGATTTTGACGGCTTAGATGCCCCTGGTTCTCGATCTCTCGGCCAATGGCGAACCCCACTAGTTAGGGGGTACTACCACTTTCCAACAAAAAAAACAATAATAAAATGATACAACAACACCATAAATGACTAAATAAATCATGTATATCACTCTTTGTTTCCATCACCTTGATTATCTTCCTCGCTTGGCATGATAGCACTATTGTTCTCAAAAATATGTTTTGATCTAGGGTTGTGTCTTAATATGAACCACCAATCCCTATCCAACACATCCTGGTAAAAAAGCACTTGGTTGCAATGTTTTGGGAAAACATAAGGCTCTTTACTTTCATCCCACATATTTCTAGAGTTGATACATATCATCCCACTATTGTGATCTTCCTTTACATTGCTCCTGTCAAAGGTGTCCCACCACTTGCACCTAAAAATAACACATTGGAAAGATGAGAAGTCTAGTTGAATGATCTCTTGTATTTTTGTGACATAACCTAACTCCCCCCTATTATGTTCTGATCGCGGTAGCTAGCATGACTATATTGGTCAAACTTGACTTCCACTCCATAGTATTATGTGACACATCCATCATCGACATTCTTAGTGTGAAAATTATGCCCATATGCCCACGTAGATGGGAACAAATACAAACGCACCTGTACAAATGTGAACAAATGACAATGTCATATGTCTAATAACACAACCATTAATATATAAAATATAGATGTTATAATTCAAAGGTACATTATAAACTTGAAAATGTACACAAAGATCCAAAAGTTGCACCTAATCCCTATGTTTAGTGCATCCTCTTCAACAAACAGGCAACGACTAGATGCACCATATTTCTCTTTGACTTGGTCAGCAATCCAACTGTTGAGACAGATCATTGGCATATTTTATTTAATGATCAGGATAAAGCATGCTTCTACCATTCAACTATCTGAATTATTTGCTGTTAATGTTCAATTTCCTCCTCTTCTCTTCATACAACGCGACCCACATCTATGTTGGCTCTGCATTGTAAAGAATGAATTTATTGATGTCATCAATTTATGAATTCGCTGATATATTCATGAAATCAAACCAACATATAATACGCATGAGATCAAGTGTAGGTTATGAAGTTCAATGTGAATAATTACTCTATATAAATTTGACAAAAGATAAGTGACTTACTCTTTATCATGGGCCTTTTTTTGTTCATTTCGATTAACTCCCCTTCCCTTTCGTCCTCATCCCTTTGGTCATCCCAAATCATTGCTCCTAATATGTGGTCAATTTACTTGATGTACTCACTGGCATAATAGAACAACTCATATTCTATGTACCCCCCTGCCATAGACCCCTTGGGTTTTTCTTGTTGTCGAACAAATCCCTTCAAAATTTTCACATCTCTCTAAGCATAACATCCAACAACATGAGACTACCCTGACTAATTCAACCTCATCAACTAGGTGAATTAGAAGATGAACCCACAAGTCCATCAAAATCGTTGGCGGTTCCTTCTCAAACATATAAATAATCTCAGCTATCTCTTGATGCCACCATGTAATGCTAGTCATATGAAGCTCCTTTGATGTGATCCAATGTACAAATGCAGGTAATTTAAACTTAGAACACCGCAGGTCCTTGGGGAAGACATGGTTCACACACCCACACATGAGCAAAGGATAATGACATTACAAACTAAGCACATAAAAAATTATTTGTGTTTAACTTGTGGCATAAACCAACATAGATCCATCTTAAACCCAGATCTATCAAGCACCGAGAGGGATCCAATTTCTTGAGGTGTAGTTTTTTTTTATTATTATCTTAAACTCAAGAAATTTGATTCCTCTCTTGCTTGATAGATACGGGTTTAAGTTTTAATTTTCTATTTTGGACATGGATTTTTTTAATTACTTTTCATAATTTTTATTTTATTTTATGAGCCAGCATGGATTTTTTAATTACTTTTAATAATTTTTTATTTTATGAGCCGACATGATTTTTTTTAATTATGTTAATGTTACGTTACATTACAACATCTCCCCCATACTAGGTTGTAGAGCACCTCGCTCCTCTCGTTGCAAAAATAAATAAATAAACATGTTTTTGACATATGTACCCTTAAAAGGTTCAGATGGTCATGTGATTTCAACCCCAACAAATGTTCCTCTACAATGAAGCAACACCATAGAGTAGACCCATATAAAAAAGGCAACTTCACGACCAATATAACTTCCTTTTCCAAATAAAGATCATCTTTATTCAAAATCCATGGGACCTCACCTTCTTTAAAAGACCAAGAGGGGCCAACCTCTCCTCTATTTTCTTGTCTTGGCCAATGCATCTGTTTAGTATTTGAAGGAATAATATCTCTCCTAACAACCAATGTGTCACTTTGTGTCAATTATATGTGCCTCCATAAAGAAGATGATACATTTTTAAATATATGCATGGGATCTAGTAAATGGACAATCTTAAGATTCTCCCAATATGGGAGGTCATAAAATAGTGATTTCCTTTTCATTCCAATGGGCATTTTCTCAACACATGTGTCGAAGAATTCAGGATCATCGAACATAGGTTCTCCATTTGAATTGAACATTTATGCAATTTCTTTCTCCTTCTCCTTTCCATATGCCCTAAGCCAGTGAATCAATGTCATTATTTTAGGTCTCTGGGTTCTCTCTAGTTTACCATTAAAAGTAGATGTTGCTCTTCTATAAGCATGGTCTTATGGGAGGAATACCCTGGAGTAGTCGTACACCAACATTCGTAGGTGGCTGGACCTCCTAGCCTTCACAAAAGGTCCACAACATTTACATCATGGTACCCTTTTGTTACAAGACCTCCGATGTTATTGTATACAGAGCACGTCAGTGTTGAAGATCAATACAATCGCACCAAATTAACTATGCCAAAAAATATTGTTACGAATATAAACAAATCAATCAACATGTTTACCAGAAAAAATTCCTAATTCCGGATAATAACGTGTGGTGTATGCACATATGCCATACAATGTAAAATTCCTCTATGTTGGGATGAGTCTTGATACATTGTATATTTGTATCCCTTCCCATAATTCCTTCAATTCGTCGATTAATGGTTGTAGGTAAAAATTCATATTCTTCACTTGTTTTCTACTAGGGACTATAAGAGCCAACATAAGATATTCATTCTTCACAAACAACCATGGGGGGTTATTGTTATTGATCACTACTACAGGCAAAACATAATAGTTGGTGTTTTGAAGAGAATATGGGTTAACGCCATCCATGCTATGCTCAATCGAAGGCTCCATACTTCATCCTTGAAATTTATCGGGCCATGTGTCCTGTATATGCTTCATGGATAATGAATCTGTTGGGATTCGTATAACTCCCGACTCACTTCAGTGTGAAGCATGCCATCCCTACAACATAGCTAGTTCTTTGCAATGAAAGAGCCTTTGGATCCTTGGGATTATAGACACGTGCCTCAATATCTTATGAGGAGGATCATGTGATTTACCCTGGTTTCTTGATTTATGGTACTTGTCATGCCCACGTTTTGGACATTACTCTTTGTCTGCATATTTTCCTCTATATAGAATACAATCATTCAGACACTCATGATATGATATGTACTCAACACCCAATATTTTCAACATTTGCTTTGCCTCTTTGCAGTTTTTGAGCAAGGCATTATCACTTGAAAGTACCTTATGTTTGAATAACCCGCAATTAGTAGGCCATGGAAATGTAGAATGTCATTTGACGTTCATAAAATCGACCATTTTCAATGTTGATCGTGTGACAAGATTCCTCAAAATACAAGGGACTTAATGGTCAATTACCTCAAAAGTGTTGATAAACATGCATTTGACATGCCATACATTGCTTTAAAGTTGTATAGTAACATTGTTGTCCCTATCTGGGTAGAATTTCACCGGCTAGGTCCAAAGAGAGGGGTGTTGGAATTAGACTTCAGGTTTTCAAAGAAGGTATCAGTGATATGAGCGTCATCCGCAAACTCATCGTCCTGGAATGCATCAAACAACATCGCATCCATGACACCCGTATCCCGCAAGAAATCATCCATACCAACCTCTGTTTCACTGCCTTCATTGCCAACATGTGAAGAACGAGTGTTACTATAAACATTCCTATTTGGTGAATCTGGATGTAGTGGGAATTGAATATGTGGTTGATTCAACCATCCTTGGCATTCTTCCTCTATGAGTCTCTTTTTGCATCCTTCTCTCGATTTGACATTGCAGTGGGGTGCAGTGGAAGATGGTACACAAGTTGCTCATCGCAAAAATCCCAATTTCAAAAATATTGAACATTACATCTATGATATTAGTAAGCACAATGCAATT
The DNA here is from genome assembly GCA_027924585.1 of Larix kaempferi. Lineage (NCBI taxonomy): Eukaryota > Viridiplantae > Streptophyta > Pinopsida > Pinales > Pinaceae > Larix > Larix kaempferi. Next base: position 20,317,846 of record BSBM01000660.1, on the reverse strand, counting down.
GGTTTGTTCAAACATTATACCAAACAATTCTTATAGATGCATGAGATTTTTTTCCAATAGTAAATGTCCAATCGCAAGCATTTTATAAAACAAAAGTTCGAATGGAGCAATACATTTACATTAATCCCATTGAAAATAAATAAAAAAATACAATTAATCAATGACTTTTGTCTTACGCCCCAAGGGGACCTCTAAAAGTAGTCCTGATGCAAGGTGTCTTTGATGAGCAGTTGGTGCTCTACAAAAGTTATAGTTTATTAACAACTCGTCAACAGGAGACAAACGACGTATTGCATGCACAATAATGAACTTGGATGCTTTCCTTTTCATAAAGAAATTTTGTTCATTGGAGTGTTTCTCAAATGAGCAAATGGTAGAAAATAAAGAGCACCTAGAACTATTTATGAAACCTGTAATGCTCCCATAAGTGTGTCGATGACCATCGATATATAACATGTTCCTCCTGTTAAAATTTTGAAAAGCATAACCATTCATGCACATATTATACATGGAAATGTTACATGTTTGTATTTAACAATATTCAAGTAATCTGACCGACAATAAAGAGGACCACAAAATGGCATAAGTGCTACTGATTGTTTGGGAGGAACTAGTACATGTGAAAGGATAAACAACCCAGGATTTGCAACATCTATCTTAGACTTGGCAATCATAAAATTATTACAACAAAAGAAGAATTTGGTTCCAACATCGGGCACATGTAGAGAAGATGACCAAACACCATACAAAGTGTTGTTGTAAGAAGTTTGGTATTTACAATGCAAATGCACAAGATGAGAGAAGTGATCGCTACCCTCCAACAATTGGACCTACCTTGGTGTGTATTTGGACATTTTTTAGTCTCAACTCATGCAACTTTTTGGATCTCCTAGTAGAGATGTTTTGGGTGCTAATGATATCATACTTTGGATCACTGGAACTTTCGATTGACTGAACAAAAGCATAGGGGTTGGTCAATTTAGGACAAAACATAGTTTTTTGGCTTCCAACAAATGACATGTATTTTCTATATCACCTATTGAATTTTCTATTGTGGTAGGATGTATAAGACCATCAACATTGGGCAGTCGATCATTGATATATTGGGTGAGTGTGACACACCAAGGGTTCTCCTTGAACCCTAGACATTTTGAACAACCACATACTACTAGGATGTCATAAGATAGATGCAACTCACGAAGAATTACCATAAAGGATCTAGGATTGTGGTTGGAAGATGGTATGCTACAATTGGCAGGGTAAAGAGGTTGTCCATTTTCATCTACCAATTGCTTCCGGTATCTTGCTCTTGATAAGAGGGTTCTAAGGTGTCAGAGAGACGGTTTCCTACTGTTCCACTTCTCGACTAGATTCATTTTGGCGACAACTCTAGTTGGAATAAGGATGAGATGATAGTTTGAACAATAAACAACTTCTGCCCAAAATTTAGTCATAAGATCTTTGGTCTGTAGTAGGCACCGAGCCATTTCTACCAAAGTTTGATTCTTCCTCTCTACGACTCCATTCTGTTGAGGAGTGTGACCTGGGATAGATATTTGCAAAGAAATGCCATGTTGCAAGGGATATTCTTCAAACTGTAGACTGACATATTATCCACCATTGTTTGATCTCAAACATTTGATAGGTCAATCACATTGCTTTTCATCCAATGTTCTAAATTCCTTGAATCTTTCAAAAACATGAATTTTATTCTTTAAGAAATATACCCAAGCAAATCTAGAGAAATAATCAACGAAGGTCAAAATATACTTTGCACCTGCTAATGAAGGTTTGTTCATGCAACAGAGATCACTGTGAACAAGTTCCCATCAGTTCTATGTGCGCCATGCTTTCTCGGAATAAAAGGTTGCTTGATGATGCTTTCCAAGCACACATCCTCTACAAACTCCATTATATGGAACATCCTTTAAGAGACTAGTAACCATATTATTTGCTACCATCATTTTCAAACTTTGAAAGTTTAAATGTCCAAGCCGTTCATGTCAAATTCAACTTCTGTCATCAGTTTGAGCAATAAGCGTAGTCAGTCTAGTTGGTCTAGGAGAATCACAAAACTTGCAAAGTTCATCTTTGGGATCTAAATATACCGAAGAAATAGTTGCCCCCCCAAACGTCAGATCCTTTACAATAAAGCGATCTAACCAAAACTCAATAGCCTTCTTGGTCTGTGTAAGTTGAGCAACTAACAACAAATTTGTGCTCAAGCTCGGCACATGATGGATATTGGATATTTCACCATGATGGCATTCAACATCGCCACTTCCAACAATATATGAGAGCGTAATCATTAACTACATATTTTTCTTTGTTCTGGAGCTTCACTCAAAGAAGTGGACAAAGAAACATCTTTAGCCATATGATGAATACAACCAAAATTGACTATCCATTATGTTTGAGTGGTACATACATGTAATGGCTGGAAAGTGCTATCAGAGAAGGTAAAGTTTTCAATAGGTTGGTTGATCGACTGACCAATTGACGCACCTTCTTCAAGGTGCTTGACTCATTGGGTTGGCTCATCATGTTAGGGCCCACCAAATTATTGATGCTTGAAAGAATTCTCATCGAAATAACTAGTGGGACTCAACATAATATTGGTTCAAATTGCGTGTTGGAGAACCATAGCTAAAGTTTGCGTTGGTCATTCGTGTTACATGCATAATATCAAAGAAGGATGAACAATTGCCAACTATGATATGCTTCATTGTAAATGATGATAAAGGTCCCCAAAAGATGTGTGCTAGGTAGGAAAGATGCCTTGTTGTGATGATACCACAACATTGCATCTTTCAAGACCACGATGAGGCCACCTTAGAGACGTCGTGGCTTGCTTGCATGGGACAACATTGATCTTTGACGCATTAGTGATATAACATTTCCAACAAAGGTCTATGTTTATTGCCGTAGTCTAATGATTAAACGACTTTGCCTCTTTTCCAGCTCGTTTTCCAACCATTTTTCCCCCAAAATCAAGTTGTAATTTTTTGAAATGCAGATATAAGGTGCTAAGATTGCATAATCTAGGTACCACAAGCGTTTTTGAGGGTTCGACTTTTAAATAAAAATGACGACAATCGAGCATTAGTATGGTCTGGTTATTATTATTATTACATTTAGATTAAGTGGGACAAAAGCAAGGGCAACGACAACAATTCTAGAATCGTTGCATATTTAAAGTGCCCAAGGAGTATTTTTTATGATGAAAGAGGGGTTTCAAGTTCACACGTTACCCACCATTTCCACTTGGTTACCTAGCAATCTTGTAATTTTAATTCTCTACATTTTCAATAAAAATGGAGTTGTCTAATGATTAGATGATTTTGACTTTTCGATAGATTTTTGTCATAATCAAGGGATTCGAAAACTGTCATATCATAACTTTTCATTACTCAAAATCAGGATATGATAGTTTTCGAATCCCTAGATTATGACAAAAATCTATCGAAAAGTCAAAATCATCTAATGATTAGACAACTCCATTTTTATTGAAAATATAAAGAATTAAAATTACAAGATTGCTAAGTAACCAAGTAGAAATGGTGGGTACCGTGTGAACTTGAAACCCCTCTTTCATCATAAAAAAATACTCCTTGGGCACTTTAAATATGCAACGATTCTAGAATTGTTGCCGTTGCCGTTGCTTTTGTCCCACTTAATCTAAATGTAATAATAATAATAACCAGACCATACTAATGCTCGATTGTCGTCATTTTTATTTAAAAGTCGAACCCGGGTTAGTGGTTAAGCTCCACCGATCCACCGCAGGAGCACTGCCCAACCGACCTAACTGTCATTGTTATCATTGTATTGCACGGGCTCGAGCTCTTGAAGGACAGGAGAGGAGAGGAGATCAGGAGATGGAGCAAACGGGGAGAGCGGAAATGGACAGACTGCAAACCACGATGCAGGCGGTGGAGCAGGCATGCAGTGCAATACAGGTACCATTTGAGTGTTTTTCCAAGTGCTTTCTATGACATGAAAGAAAATATGGAGTTCTCTGTTTGTCGAAACAGGTTCACCGCTTACCCTTCAGTTGCCCACTTTTTGCTCTTGGGCTTTTGTATTATGTTTCATTTATGATTGTGCCCGAATCAATAAAGGCATCCCACCCCATCAAATCAAATGCTGACGATGTCGCAAGTAAGAAACAGTAGAAATAAGTGATCCAAATATCACTCGCGCAGATATTGAGTTGTTCACCGTCCAACATTTTGAAAGAAAAGTGACAATGGGCATTGTTCTTAACAACCAACTATTGCTATGCTATCAATGGACATTAGCTCTGCCGGCCTTCTAAGGGAATAGAGGTAGATAGTAGAAATCTTCGGTCCTTTAAATAAAGGAAACAAATTGAAATTCCAACCCAGATGTTGTACGAAGCGGAGCCTGGGCCCCTGTGTTCTTCTGTTCCTATTTCTACGAATGCGGAATGAATGCGTGATTCCATATGGCTCATTCGAAACTTGAGTGATGCTGCTGTACACGGTTAGGATTTAATCCAAGTAGGGCAACCTAGCCTAACCAACGGTGATTTGGGACATCGATTATAACAGTAAGTAGCTGAACTATTTAGAAAACACACAATTTGAGACTCAACAATTCGTTAAATCTAAAATGGGGAGTCAACTTGAGAATTGAATGTTGATCCCTGAGATGTTCCCTCCTTGAAGAGATAACATGCCAGACGATGCCAGGGCATCCACTGGAGGTATAACCTCCCTGCTCTAGGCCCTGATGGAGGAATCTACATACCAAAGGTGGGTAACCCTTGAAATTTTTAAAATATGTTCTCTAAGCATACTGTCACTGATCATCCCTAATAATCACACAAGATCCCTTATCCATTGGGCACCGTTATCTTAGACAACAAGACATAATCTTAAACGTGGAGATGCGGAGGACTTGCAAATAACACAATTTAAAAGTTCCTAAGAGGGTTGCTGCTAAGTCTCATTCACTCATAGATTTAATAAAGAAAACGTGTTGGGCATTAAAGAAGCTTAGCTACTGGTTGGGAAAAGTAACCAAAAGCATAACCCTAGATACAACAATTTTCACAAGACTGGTTGGGAAAAGTAACCAAAAGCATAACCCTAGATACAACAATTTTCACAAGATAATATCAAGGATTTTCGATGTCATAACTAATTAATTAAATCAGATTGTACAACATCGACATAAGTTCATTTAAATGCTGACTAGTCAAATGAAAATGTACATTAAGACTCAAAATAGGCATAAACAATGAACATCAAATAGCTTAAGGGCCCCAAAATTTATATAGCAAATAGTTGAATGTATAGATACCATGAATGGCCAACCATGGCATAAATGATGAAATACAGTAAAATAAAGGTAACTTTCAATCTCATGAATGGAACTTGAACATCTCCTCCCTGTCTCCTATGGTGCTACTGAATTCATGTCCAAGTCTTTGTGTAGCGACCTAAGGTCTACCAAATTCAGGTCCATGTCTTTGTGTAGCGGCTTAAGGTCCTCATCTCAGAAAGCTGCCTCCTCTGTCTCCACAATTCAGTAATGATGTTGAATCAACCTTGTTCAAGGCGATGACATTATTACTCATGGTGCCTTTTAACTGCTCATTACAGAGGCAAGGGTTATTATTCAAGAGCAATCAACACATCATTCCTTTTGGGCCAACTTGTTGTGCCTCATGGGGTGTATGTGTTAGAACTTCAATTATTGCACATGGAGACACTACAAGTTTGGCTCAACAATGTGATAGAAAGCATCCAAAGCTTAGGAGTATGGATGCCAAAGTCCTCCAACTAAATACTTAGTACAATGAGCCACCATCATTCTTGTTCTTTTATAGTTGAGTATAGACAAAGTCTTGCGCTATCTAATTAGTAACCACCTCAGGATGATTGGATTCTTGGAATAGGTAGGTATTCTGTTACTTTATAATTGATATGAAGTCTCTTCACAAAAGCAAACTGTGTTAAGTTAATGCCTAAAAACATGCAATGATCAAATATGTTGGGGATGTCGCCTAGAACCAACGATATCTTAAAGAGGAATATAATTGTCCTCTCTATTGTAGAATGTTCTAAATGCCTCATTGGCCTTATCCATGGGTTCATGTATGCAACTATAATGTTGCTCTAATTGCCCCTTGGCCTCCACCATAGGCTCACTTATGCAACACATTGGGGTTCTTCACCATACACTATACTAGATATCATACCAATGACCCCTAAGATTGCAATCACCTAACTAATATCCCTCTAAAAAGGTCTATAAAGACAAGTGCCATAACGTTTATTCCTCCCTACTATATTTAGATTATGCACGCTCACTCACAAATATTGTCTTCACATCCATATTTTTGGCACAAATGGATTGCAAAGAGCTGATTTTTTTGCAAACCAAGTGATGATAATGTGAATGATTTCTATTTTAGTATATTTTCTTGAGTGCCCATGTATGATCGTGAATGTATTTTATTATTGACTTTTCTTTTCCATAGTAGGTTTGTGAATGTGTTTTGTTATGGACTTTGCTTGCCCATGTAGGTTTCATTTGCTCAAGTTTGGATCCATTGAGAGTCTACCAATAGCTACATAATTAAGACCATCATCGCCACTTCTAACACATTTTACTTGAGTAGATTGCATAGTAATTGGTCACTCTTTACTTAGGAAGCATGGTACACAACAAGAACTATCTATATCTTGGACAACATCAACCAAAATATTGTTATTAAGAATCTTGGAGGAGACCTATCCTAGTCCTTAGTTTTATTGCCTAGCTTTATAAGTTGAAATTTTCTTTCAGGGGGCTCCACCCCCAAACCCTAGTTGGGGGGCACCTTGGTCTCCTGCACCCCCAAACCCTTGTCGAGAGCCCCCTAGCCTCCCGCAACCCCCAATCAAGGGGGTGATTGCCCCCTTGGACTCCCTTTTCTTTGGGAACCTAGAAAGAGTACAACACATGTCCAACATTCTTCCACTTGTTGTATTCTTTGAAACGATGAGGCAAAGGGAAAACATTCATGTAATCAACTGCTAGGGGTGGCAATGCCCATTGATTCTCTGCACCAAGAGAAATTTTTAGTACTAACAAACATTGTCAATAAATTTGCAACATTCTTCTTCCAACAATACTTTGTTTTGTTCAACCATCTCATCAATATGCTTTGTCTTGGAATGATAAGTAGGGTTCTTTGCCAGGAAAATTGCAGTTGAGCTATCACAACCTATTCTCATTACTTTTTGAACAAAATCAATACCTGAACATAATCATTGCAACCATATGGCTTCCTTACTCCCATGAGTAGTTGCCATGTATTCAACTTTTTTGGTTGACAACACAACTATCCCTTGCCTCTTACTCATCCAACTGATTGCTCCACTAAATAAGTTAAAAACATAACCACTTGTAGATCAAAGCGCTGTATGTCTATCTTTTTATAAGGTCCAGGTCTTCCTTGGTAGTAGATTGCATAATCTGAAGTGCCATGCAAATATCTGAAGATCCTCTTTACTATTGTCCAGTGTTCCCTCCTTGGCTTTGACATATACCTGCTCAAAACACCCACTACATGGGCAATGTTTGGTCTAGTACAGACCATAACATACGCCATACTTCCAACTAGCATAGGGAACACCTGACATGTCTTCTACTTCTTGAGTCTTGGGACATTGATCCACAAATAACTTTGCACCTACAGGAATATGGATCTTTACTGGTTTACTTCTTGTATATTAAACCTCTACAATATTGTCTCAACATATTTCCTCGGACTCAACTAGACTCTTCTTGGATCGATCTCTTTAAATTTCCATGCCCAAAGTAAAATTTGCAGCACCAAGATCTTTCATATCAAACTTAGATTGCAATTGAGCTTTAATATCCTTGATGGTTTCCTTGTTTCCAATCTATTGGAAATAGTGCAACTTTGGAAGTTATTCTTATTGTATTTCATCTTGTTATTGTACCTCCTACGGGACAAGATGTCAATGTATTTGATCATGTAAAACCCTTGAAAGAATCAATGTAAACCTTGGGGTGAAATCACAAAGAAAAGATTGATTAAATGTATTTTTTTGTATTCCCCCAAGACAAGTCGTCCCAATGGGTAAACTGCCCCAAAATAGTGGGCAGTTTGTGTTGTTTTTTCACTTGTTTAGCATAATAACATTAAACAATTCATTCACTGAAAGAAAGACAAGCACAAGAAACACAAAGAACACAATATTTCTCTCGGGGAAACCACAAGGGAGAAAACCTCGGCAAAACTTCTTCAATATAGAATTCACAAGTACAAGATAAAACATCAAGACAAAATCAACTCCTCTTCTTAACTGTTGCAAACTTCTCTCTCTCCTATGCAAACTTGAGTGAGTGAGATGAGTGTTGCAAATGAGCAACTCAATCCCCTATTTATACTTTACAATTGACTTGACCTTTTACTAATTAGGTGACTTGACCTTTTACTAATTAGGTCGGCTCTAACTCACCTAACTGGGCCGACCTGTACTTTTTACAATAAAATATTCTTTCTAGATCTTTCCAGGCCGACCTAATCAGTTAGGGTTTACATTGACTCTTTCAATGACTCTTACATTATCAATTACATCAATGACATCTCCTGAAGGAGGAATACAATAATACAATAGACAAATACATTTTGAATATCTTCCGCAGTTACATTTCTTCAACACTCCCTCTTAACTAGGAAGGTATTCTGTGGGCAACATCAACAACATCAACAGCTGTCCAACTGACTTGTGAATCTCTATATGTCGTAGGAAGTTTTTGAATCATCATATGTCTGGGGTATTACGTCATATGCTGGAGCATCATCATCAACATCATCATCGTATGCTGGAACATCATCATTAGCATCATCATCGTCTGTTGGAACATCACCATCAACATCATCATCGTCTGTTGGAACATCACCATCATCATCATCATCGTCTGCTGGAACATCACCACCAACATCATCATCGTCTGCTGGAACATCATCATCGTATGCTGGAACATCATCATCATCATCATCATCATCAATCATCATCAGCATCATCATCATCATCATCGTATGCTGGAACATCATCATCAACATCATCATAATCTGCTGGAACATCACCATCAACATCATCATAGTTTGCTGGAACATCACCGTTAGTATCATCATAGTCTACTGGAATATCACCGTCAACATCATCATCAATGTTTGAACACTGGAACAACATCAATCATCAGTCGACAAGTACCGGAACAACAATAATCAGTAAGTAAACTCTGGAACAACAACAACAACAAAAATCATCAATAAATAAATACTGGAACAACACCATCAGTCAACAAGTACTGATTTTCAGTCACCAAGGACTGGCATCTCTATTAGTCAGCAAGTACTGATCTTCAGTCACCAAGGACTGGCATCTCTATCAGTCAGCAAGTACTGATCTTCAGTCACCGAGGGCTGGCATCTCTATCAGTCAGCAAGTACTGATCTTCAGTCACCAAGGACTGGCATCTCTATTAATCACCAAGTACTGATCTTCAGTCACCAAGGACTGGCATCTCTATCAATCACCAAGTATTGATCTTCAGTCACCAAGGACTAACATCTCTATCAATTAGCAAGTACTGATCTTCAGTCACCAAGGACTGACATCTCTCTCAGTTAGCAAGTACTGATATTCAGTCAACAAGGACTGGCATCTCTATCAGTCAGCAAGTACTCATCTTCAGTCACCAAGGACTGGCATCTACTCCCTCTTTCGAGGGAGGTCCTTTCGGACCACACCAAGCTTGTCTCGAAAGTATTCAAACTTTATGCGGGACAAAGGCTTAGTCAACACATCAACAACTTGTTCCTCTATAGGAACATACTTGAGCTTCACAACTCCCTTTTGCACCATATCCCAGATATAGTGAAACTTGATCTCAATGTGCTTCGATTTGTCATGAAACACTGGATTCTCTGTCATCTTGATACAACTCTGATTGTCACAGAGAATATCAGTCAGATCTATCTCTGCATCGAACAATCCTGCTAACATCTTGCGAAGCCACACTGCTTCGCTACAAGCTGAACACGCTGCTACGTATTCTGCTTCTGCTGTGCTGAGAGCAACACAGGGCTGCTTTCTACTGAGCCATGAGATCATACTTGATCCCAAACTAAAGCAACATCCTGAAGTGCTTTTTCTATCTTCGGCACTTCCAGCCCAATCTGAGTCTGTATATCTGTACAGTCTAAACTCACTATTTGAACCATATCTGAGTCCATAGTCCAACGTACCTTTTAGGTACCTCATCACATGTTTTGCTGCAATCAGGTGAACATGTTTGGGATCCACCATATACTGGCTCAAGGTGTTCACAGCAAAACATATGTCTGGTCTAGTATTGGTCAAATACATCAATGACCCAATAATCTGTCTGTACATCGTGACATCTACTATCTTTGATGAAGCATCATTCAGGAGCTTCAAATTTGTCACCATCAGAGTGGTCATGGCCTTGCAATCCAACATCCTAAATCTCTTTAGGATTTCAACAGTATATTTTCCTTGACTTAGGAAAATCTCATCTGGGAACTGCCATACCTCAAGACCTAGAAAATAATGGATCATCCCAAGGTCTTTCATCTCAAATTTTGCAGCAAGCTTCTTCTTACATTCAATGATGGGCTTGTCTTCTCCTGTTAGGAACAAATCATCCACATACAATAGTAATATCATAGGTTCATCATCTATGACCTTATAATAAAGATTAGAATCTGCTTTACTCTTGGTAAAGCCCAAGCTCATAAGGAAGCCATCAATTCTTCCATACCATGCTTTGGGTGCTTGCTTCAACCCATATAATGCTTTTTTTAGTTTACATACATTGTTAGTTTTTCGTAATTTTAATTCAATATGATCTAGGAGATTATCTTAGAGAATAACATGCACAGCAAATCAAACACAAGAGACAAGAGACACAAAGCATTTCACCGGGGAAACCATAAAGGAGAAAACCCCGCAACTTCTTCAGAGATAGAATGAGCCATAATACAAAACCCCAAAACAAAGAGATGGTCTTCAGCAGCTTCCTCCTCCTCCACTTGTGCGAACTTCTCTCTCTCTCACTTATGCGAATGAGTGGGTGAGTGAATGAATAAATAGAGAGGTGCTCCTCTCTATTTATACTTTACTTTCACTTGCCTTTTACCCTAATTGGGTCGACTTCTCCTAGGAGAGTCTAATAACCCCCTACAACTTAACTCTGGGCCGACCCCTCTAGGGGAGTCTAATAACCCTATCAAATACAATAATAACTTTCCCGATCGGAGGAATAAAACCTCTCTGTCGGAAGTACAATGACATATGAATACAATATAAAATATACAAGTGAAATATCTTCCGAAGTTACAAATACATCAACACTCCCTCTTAACTAGGAAGGTATTCTCTTGACACAGTTCATCAGCACAAGTCTTCGTCACTGGATCATCAATGCTGGATCATCATCAAAGCTGGATCATCATCGTCACTGCTGTTGCTATCTCGACCATCAGTCTCCAATCTACTCGTCATAGGAAGTTCTACAGAGCCAACCATTTTTCATACTGGATGTAGGCCTAGCCTCCATGTAGGTCTTCATCATCTCTGCGAGCAAGCCATCAAGTAGGTACATCTCAGGATTTATTATATGCCTCTGCAAAACCTGCAAGATCTCCTAGGACTGATTATATGCCATTGGAAAACCTGAAGGAGCATCCCAGGACTGATTATATGCCTATGCAAAACCTACAAGATCTCCTAGGACTGATTATATGTCACTGCAAAACCTGAAGGAGCATCCCATGACTGATTATATGCCTATGCAAAACTCGTGTACCCTATTGTCACCTCATCATCTTCAGATCATCTCATCATCGACGAAGCACAACCCAGATGCACATCACACAGCACTTACATCAACCGGCATGGGAGGACCAACCTACCACCATCCGGGAAAGACTCAACAATTACATCAACGACCATGGGAGGACCAACCTACCACCATGTTGGAAAAGCCCATATGCATTTGCGTCTTCTAGACTCATCACTTCCCCTTGGAAGAAACCTCGATCTGAAGTACACCAAGCTTCTCTCTGAGTATTCAAACTTCACTCTGGCCAGCGGCTTGGTCAATACATCCGCTATCTGCTCGTCTGTCGCAACATACTGGAGCTTCACTGCTCCTCTTTGCACCATATCCCTGATATAGTGGTACTTGATCTCAATGTGCTTCGACTTGTCATGGAACATCGGGTTCTCAGACAACTTCACACAACTTTGGTTGTCGCAATATATACAAGTTGCGTCCAACTGGAGATCAAACAAATCAGACAGTAGCTTCCTCAACCATACTGCCTCACAACTAGCCGAACAAGCTGCGACATACTTTGCTTCGGCTGTACTCAGTGCCACGCAGGATTGCTTCCTGCTAAACCAAGAGATCACACCTGATCCCACACTGAAGCAGCACCCCAAAGTGCTATTCCTATCAATGGCATTGCCTGCCCAATCCGAATCAACATAACTCCAGGTTACTCTTCTGATTCGCATCATACTTGTGCCCATAATCAACTGTACCCTTCAGGTACTTCAGAATATGCTTTGCAGCAATCAAGTGAACATGTCTTGGATCCGTCAGGAACTGGCTCAATGTGTTCACAGCAAAGCAGATATCTGGTCTCGTATTCGTCAGGTACATCAAAGATCCAATCATCTGACGATACATCGTGGCATCAACCGACTCTGATGAAGCATCACTCAATAGCTTTAGGTTCGATGCCATAGGTGTGGCCATGGCCTTGCAGTCCATCATCCCGAACCTCTTCAGGATCTCTACTGCATACTTCCATTGTCCAAGGAAGATTCCATCCGCACTCTGCCGCACCTCCATGCCTAGAAAATAGTGCATCATACCCAAGTCCTTCATCTCGAACTCGGCAGCAAGCTTCCTCTTTGTGTCAGCAATCAACCCATCCTCATCTGTCACAAACAGGTCATCTACATAAAGTAGAAGTATCACTGGGTTCCCTTCCTCAACCTTGTAGTAAAGGTTGGAATCCGCTTTACTCTTGGTAAAGCCCAAACTGGTCAGGAAGCTATCAATCCTGCCGTACCACAACCTGGGTGCCTGTTTCAAACCATACAAGGCTTTCTTTAATTTGCACACGAGTCTCCCTGTCATGTGTCTCAAATCCGAGTGGCTGCTCCACACACTTCCTCCTCTACTACACCATTCAAGAATGTTGTCTTGACATCCATTTGGTGTACCTTCCACTTCATCACTGCAGCCAGGGCAAGTCTTGATCTGATGGAAGTGTATCTGGCTACAGGTGCAAATGTCTCTTCATAATCTATCCCTTCCTTTTGGGGGAAGCCACGTGCCACAAACCTCGCCTTGTGTTTCTCTATTCTGCCATTTGCAGCATGCTTGATCTTATAGATCTACTTGGAAGTCACAACAGACTTCCCTACCGGTCTCGGGACCACATCCCAGACATCATTCTTCATGATCGACTGGTATTCCTCGATCATGGCATCCTTACATTCTTTCTTCTCAGCTGCTTCCTCATAGTTGGAAGGTTCTTTGTCAATGATGTCACACAACAGGGCTACATAACTGGAGAATGGTCTCGGTCTCTTGCTTTCTCTGTGCATTCCCTCTGGAGCACCATATCTCTCTGCATCTTGAATTGCTTCTCGTACCCATGCTGGTTTCCTCTTGTGAGAATTCTTCTCATGTGGTGGATCTACAAGTTCTTGTGGGTCTTCCACCTCGCGTTCTCCATAATCTTCTGGATTTACTTCATTCATTGTTGTATCTCGGATCCTGGGTGCTTTTGGTTCTTCAATGTCTTCAACAGGTATCTTTATGGATTTGTGATATGCTGAGTCTTCGTCGAATGTTACATCCCTGCTGATGTTGATCTTCTTGAATCCTGAGAAATATATTCTGTAAGCCTTCGTGTTTTCACTATATCCCACAAATATACCCTTCTTTTTTGAAGGGTCTAACTTCGTCCTCTTCTCTTTTGGAATGTGTATGTATAATGGGCAACCAAATATTCTGAGATGGCTGACTTCTGGTTTCTCGTCGGAGAAAGCTTCTTCTGGTGTCTTGTTGTCAAGTACTCTATGTGGAGTACGATTTTGTACATACACAACTGTTCTTGCAGCTTCTGCCCATAGATGCATAGGAAGATCCTGGTCATGAAGCATCGCCCTTGCTGCTTCCATAATTGTTCTATTCTTCCTTTCTGCAACTCCATTTTGTTGTGGATTATATGGAGTGGTCAACTCCCTCTTAATCCCTGAATCTCTGCATAATTTCTTGAAGTCTTTTGATGTGAACTCTTTGCCATTGTCTGACTGAAAAGTCTTGATTTTCTTCTTTGTGTGGTTCTCGATCAAGGCTTTGAATTCCTTGAACTAATTGAATACTTCATCTTTGCTCTTCAAGAAATATATCCATGTCTTCCTAGAAAAATCATCAATGAAAGAAACATAATATACATACCCACTCAATGAACTGGAAGACATCGGACCGCATACATTGGAGTGGATGATTTCCAAGATTCCTTTTGCGTTGCTCTCACTACTTGGAAATGTCGTCTTTGTATTCTTTCCCTTCGCACAACCTTTGCAAACTCCTTCATGCTTTGCTTGGATTTCTGGAAGACCTTCAACAACTTTTTTTGCAAGATGTAGTGCTCTATAGTGCACATGTGCAAGCCTTCTATGCCATAGTTCACTTGGCTCCATGGATTCATGGACCAAGGCTTGTTCTGGTTAGCCCTTAAGTTTGTATAACCCTCCCTTTTGCTCTCTAATCACCACTGCATCATCTATAGTCTTTCCTTTTGGCCACCTAAGAACTTGGCCATCTACAAATGCAACCCTCATACCTTTTGCATCCAATGCAAATATGGAGAGAAGGTTCTTCTTTAGTCCTGGTACAAATAGGACATCTTTGATCTTCATAGACTTTCCAGAGCCTAGCTTATAAGAGGCTTCACCACTTCCTTTTATAGGATACTGGTAGTCATCTCCAAGTTTCACTTTGTGGGGTGACTCATCTTCAAATAGGTTCATAAAGGATTCCTTGAATCCTATCAGATGCTTGGAAGCCCCACTATCTATAAGCCAATCATTGCTTCCATGTGTAACAGTTCCTCTGAGGGTAGAGATCAAAACATACTCTTCATCGCTTGAAGAATCTTCACTTTCTTCTCTGGCTCTCTTCCTGGGAGGTTCATCATCCTCTGCAATGTGAGCATGATGTCTTCTTTTATCTTCTTCTTGTGAGAGCCACTTTTATTCCTAGGACAATCCCTAGAGATGTGTCCCTTCTCATCACATGTGTAGCATCGAATGGTGGATATATCTCTTCGGGATCTAAAGTTATCCCTCTGATTCTGGTGGTGGTGTTTTTCTTTCTTACTGTGGTGGTGCACCCTCTTGTTATCATTCCTCCTGGAGTGTGCTGTGAGAGCTTGGTCTTCATTACCCATCTTCTTTGCTCGAGCTACGAGACGAGTTTCTTCTTGTGAGCATTCCTCCCACAGCCTACTGAATGTGAGGAGCTTCTTCCTAGCACAAATTCCTTGAATGAAGGAATCCCATGACTTGGGTAGACCATTCAAGGTGGTCATCACTATTTCTCCACTTTCTCTGTCTTCTCCCACAGCTTCAAGTTGTTCTTTTATCTGAGAGACCCTTGTAAAGTATGACTGCATGGTCTTTGTATTTTGTATCTTCACATTCTTCAATTGGTTCCGCAATGTCATCTTTTGATTTATATTCTTTCCTTCAAATAGCTTGGTCAAGGAATCAAACATCTCCTTGGGTGTCTTTATAGATGACACATGTGGTATGAGATGGTCCTTGATAGAATCTGCAATAATCCTCTTGGCCTTGACCAAGTTCTTCTTATGTAAGGCCTTATCCTCATCTCTCTCTGGAACTGGAACCTCTTCATTCACATAGGTGTCCAATTCATTTTTTTTTAGGACAAGCCCAATACTATACTTCCATGCTCGGAAGTTATCAGCCCCTTCAAGCTTATCCTCAAGCTCAGAAAAGATTTAGGTCTTACCACTTGATTTGCTGAAACTGAATCTGGAGCTAGCTAGGGTTTGATAGAGAAACCCTAAAAATCCAAACTTGGAATTTCAGACTTCTGTCTAGATAGAAAGATGCGCCTTGCTGAGACAAGCAAGCTGGTACACTTGGATTTTGAAAATTCCAAAAATCGACCCTTCAAAAGTGACTTGCAAATTTCGGATCTGCAATTTCTGGTCCTTTCTGGTTTTTCTAGTCCAAAAGTCAAACTAGGGTTTGACGTATCCCGGGGTTCTACCCATCCAAAAACTTCGATCTTGGTCTTTAAATTTCGATTTTGCTGAGGAGAACAATCTTGTGTTGAGAGCACTCCAAAATTCCACTTCTATCAAAAGCCCTAATTTCTCGCAGCAGTGACAGGATGATACATGAAAATGCTCAGAATCCAATTCTGCTTCGACAAAAAGATGCGCCTTCCTTAGGAGAGATGGCCTAGCCTCCTGCCCTTGATGATCTGTGGAAAGAGACCCAAAAATTAAGAGGCCCTATCTTCCGTAGCTGCACAGTGTCTTCTTCTTAGGTTAGCTCTGATACCATGTTAGTTTTTCGCAATTTTAATTCAATATGATCTAGGATCTTGTCTGAGAGAATAACATGCACAGCAAATCAAACACAAGAGACAAGCGACCCAAAGCATTTCATTGGGGAAACCATAAAGGAGAAAACCCCGCAACTTCCTCAGAGATAGAATGAGCAATAATACAAAACCCCAAAACAAAGAGATGGTCTTCAGCAACTTCCTCCTCCTCCACTTGTGCGAACTTCTCTCTCTCTCTCACTTATGCGAATGAGTCAGTGAATGAATAAAAAGAGAGGTGCTCCTCTCTATTTATACTTTACTTTCACTTGCCTTTTACCCTAACTGGGCCGACTTCTCCTAGGAGAGTCTAATAACCCCCTACAACTTAACTCTGGGCCGACCCCTCTAGGGGAGTCTAATAACCCTATCAAATACAATAATAACTTTCCCGATCGGAGGAATAAAACCTCTTCGTCAGAAGTACAATGACATATGAATACAATATAAAATATACAAGTGAAATATATTCCGAAGTTACAAATACATCAACATACATGTGTTTTTCTGTCATTTTTCTCAAATCCTTCTGGTTGCTCGATGTATACCTCTTCTTCTATTTTTCCATTCAGGAAAGCTGTCTTTACATCCGTCTGATGTAACTTCCATTTCATCTTAGCTGCTAAGGCAAGGATGGTTCTAATTGAGGTATATCTGGCCACAGGAGCAAAGGTCTCCTCATAATCAATTCCTTCCTTCTGAGAGAACCCCCGGGCTACAAACCTTGCCTTGTTGCATCGAGTGAAACGAGGTGCTCTACAGCCCAATATGGGGGAGATGTTGTAACGTGTGTCCATGTAACGTTACACACGAGTATGAGGGAGATGTTGTAATGTTTGTCCAGTAACGTTACACGAGTAAAAAAAATAAAAAGTAATAAATTATATTATGCCGGCCATTAATAAATTCATGTCGGCTCATAAAATTAAAAATTATGGAAAGTATTTAAAAAAAACCATGTTGGCTCATAAAATACAATATTATGAAAAGTAATTAAAAAATCGATGTTCTTTTATAAAATAAAAACTTAAAACTTAAACCCCGATCTATCAATCAAGAGATATCAAATTTCTTGAGTTTAAATATCAATCAAGAGATATCAAATTTCTTGACTTTAAATTTAAAAAAAGAAATACACCTCAAGAAATTGGATCCCTCTCGGTGCTTGATAGATACGGGTTTAAGATGGATCTATGCTGGTACTTTTCAATGATTCCATCTGCTGAGTGTTTTGTTTTGAAGATCCATTTTGACTATACAAATGACTTATCCGTTGGTCTTGGTACCACATCCCAAACATCATTCTTGATGATGGATTGGTATTCTTCATTCATGGCATCCATCCAATCCTTCTTCTTTACTGCATCTTCAAAACATGTAGGTTCTTCTTCAACAAGGTTGCACATCAAGGCTAGATAACTGGAATATGGCCTTGGTCTTTTGCTTTCTCTACTGGTTCCTTCTGGGGCACCATATCTTCCTGCATCTTGTATTAATTCTCGTGCCCAAGATGGTCTTCTCTTTCATGAATTCTCCTCATGAGGTGTCTCCTCAGGTCTCTGAGGTTTTGCCATGTCATGATCCTCTGGAATAGGTTCCTCTTGAATGTTTTTGTCTGGTACATTATTAGTTTTTGCAATTCTAGGAGCTTCATGCTCCTCTTCATCCTCATGAGTCTTCTTAGATTTGTTGAAAGTTGTGTCGTCATCAAATGTAACATCCTTGCTAAGCTCAATCTAGCGGAATCCTGGGATGTAGATACGGTAAGCCTTTGATTGCTCACTTTAACCCACAAATATTCCCTTCTTTCCTGAAGGCTCCAACTTTGATCTCTTCTCTTTTGGAATGTGAATAAATACTGGACATCCAAATATCTTTAGATGACTGACTTCAGGCTTTGTACTGATGAACATCTCTTCTGGGGTCTTGTTGCCAAGAGCACTGTGAGAGATTCTATTCTGTACATAGATTGCGGTTCTAGTTGCTTCGGCCCATAGGTGCATGGGTAGGTCTTGATCATGGATCATGGCCTTTACTGCTTCCATGATAGTTCTGTTCTTCCTTTTAGCTACACCATTCTGTTGTGGATTATAGGGAATTGTAGGCTCCCTTTTAATCCCCGCTTGTTTACAGAAATCTTTGAAATCACCTGAAGTGTATTCCCTTCCATTATCTGTCCTTAGTATCTTGATCTTCTTTTCAAAGAGGTTTTCTACAAGAGCCTTGAACTCTTTAAACTTTTCAAAATCTTCATTCTTATTCTTTAGAAAATAGATCCATGTTTTGTGGGAGTAATCTTCAATAAAAGAAGCATAGTAAACATACCCGCTTAATGAAGTGGTAGACATAAGTTCACAAATGTCGGAATGAATGATGTCCAATATGCCTTTAGCTTTGCTGTCATTGCTTGGAAATGGATTCTTTGTGCTTTTTCCTTGTGCACATCCTTTGCACACTCCTTCATGATCAACCTGGATTTTTGGTAGTCTAGTCACCACCTTACTCACTATTGGTAAGGCCTTGTAATATACATGAGCTAGTCTTCTATGCCATCGTTCACACGAGCTCATGGTACTAGTCATCAGTGTTGAATCTGCATGACCCTTAAGCTTATAGAGTCCTCCTTCTTCTACTCCAATAACAATTGCATCATTGATAGTCTTCCCCTTTGGTCACACAAGAACCTCGCCATCTACAAATGCAATTCTAAGGCCTTTCTTACCTCTTTCTACTCCAATATTAATTGCATCATTGATAGTCTTCCCCTTTGGCCACATAAGAACTTCGCCATCTACAAATGCAATTCTAAGACCTTTCTTATCTAATGCATAAATAGATAGAAGGTTCTTTTTCAAACTTGGAACATATAGCACTTCCTTCATGTTCATGGACTTTCCAGAGTCCAACTTCTAAGATGCTTCTCCCATCCCTTTGATAAGATATTGGTAGTCATCTCCAAGCTTTACTTTGTGTGGAGAATCTTTCTGCAGGAGACGTGAGAGAGATTCCTTGTATCCTGTCATGTTTTTTGAGGCTCCACTATCCACTAGCCAAGTATCACTTCCATGAGATACTGAACCAGTGAGGGCTGAGATTAGTACATATTCTTCATTGGAGTCTTCATTTTCTTTGGTTTTGATTTCGTCATCATACTCACTATCTTCGACTGCATGAGCATGAAATCTTTTCTTTTGCTTCTTAGGTTGTCCAGATTTAGATGGACAATTTCTTGCTAGGTGTCCTATCTTGTGACAAGAGTAACATTCAATTGAGGAGAGGTCTCTCTTGAACATCTTGTTCCTTTGAGATCTTTATGATCTTCTAAGAGAGTGGTCACGGGTACGTACATCACTCTTCCTTTTCCTTCCACCTTTGGCATGAGTTGCCAAGGCTCGATCTTCATTGTCATTCAATTTCTCCTCTCTTACTACTATTCTTTCTTCCTCTTGCACACACTCTTCCCATAGTTGTATGAACTAGATTAGTTTCTTCCTAGCACATATGCCACGAACAAAGGGTTCCCAATCTCTAGGAAGACCATTTAGAGTGGTCATTACAACTTCAACATCTTCTACCATATCTCCAATGACTTATAATTGTTCTTTGATCTGGGACACTCTGGAGAAGTATGAGTGCATAGTCTCAGACTTTTGGATCTTCACACCCCTGAGTTGATTTCTCAAGGTCATCTTCCTATTAATATTCTTTCCTTCAAATAGGTTGGTCAAGGCATCGAACATTTCTTTTGGAGTCTTCTTAGATGATACTTGAGGGATAAAGTGATCTTTGATAGAATCAACTATGATCCTCTTAGCCTTGATCATATTCTTCACGTGTCTTGCTTTGGCCTCATCTCCTTCTGGTTCTGTAAGTCCCTCTTTTATAAACCCTTCTAGGTCATGTTCTTTAAGAATGAGCATGACTCTATATTTCCATGCCTTGAAGTTCTCCGCTCCTTCAAGCTTCTCATCAAGCTTGGTATTGCTTGTCATTTTGATAAAATGAGAACCTCAAATGGAAATATAATAAATGTAGGACTTACCAGTAAAAGTTGTCCTTCTGGAAACTGCTTATTCCTTGACCTAGGGTTTGATAGAGAAACTCTAATTTTCCAACTTTGAAATTTTGGAAAACTAATTTGATGAAAAGATGCGCCTCCTCAAGGTGAGTTGAGGAAAGTACTCCTTCTGATTCTGTGAGCAGATGATTCAAAAACTTGATGCCCTAGTTTCTCTGGGCTGTAGTGGGGAACCCAAAAATGAAAATTCTTAGAATTGAATTCTGCTTCGATAGAAAGATGCGCCCTAGTGAGGCGAGTTAGATGCACCCTCTTTTTCATCTGATATGTGGAGAGAGCTCCCGGAATAAGAAGCCCTAGTTTCTGCAGTTGCGGAGAATGCACAATGGTTTCTTTCAGGCTTGCTTTGATACCATGTTAGTTTTTCACTTGTTTAACATAATAACATACAACAATTCATTCACTGAAAGAAAGACAAGCACAACAAACACAAAGAACACAATATTTCTCCCGGGAAACGACAAGGGAGAAAACCCCGACAAAACTTCCTCAATATAGAATTCACAAGTACAAGATAAAACGCCAAGACAAAATCAACTCCTCTTCTTCATTGGTGCGAACTTCTCTCTCTCCAATGCGAACTTGAGTGAGTGAGATGAGTGTTGCAAATGAGCAACTCAATCCCCTATTTATACTTTACAATTGACTTGACCTTTTACTAATTAGGTCGGCTCTAACTCACCTAACTGGGCTGACCTGTACTTTTTACAATAAAATATTATTTCTAGATCTTTCCAGGTTGACTTAATTAGTTAGGGTTTACATTGACTCTTTCAGTGACTCTTACATTAACAATTACATCGATGACATCTCCCGAAGGAGGAATACAATAATAAAATAGACAAATACATTTTGAATATCTTCCGCATTTTCATTTCTTCAATAGCTTGCCCCAAACATTGGGCATAACTGCCCTAGTTAGGGAAAGTTAGGTCGGCCCAGTAAGGGAAAAAGTCACCTTTTGATGTGTATAAATAGAGAGTTCGACCTCTCATTTGGTCATTCACTCAAGCAAGTTCGCTCTATCCAAGAGAGGTTCGCCATTGCAGTTAGGAGACTGGTTTTTTGGGGTTTTCCACTATTGGAGAAGTTTCTCTCTTGTTTTCTTGGGTTTGCGCTACTACTATTTGGATGTACATCGTTCTCTATTGGAAGGTCTGAGCTCAGGGGAGACAAATAGCTTTGTCTATGGTTGGGAGATGATTGTTCTTATCATCATGGTTAAACAAGCTCCACACTCATTTTGTTTCTGTGCTTGCCATTCTTTTAGTGATCCTGGTTATGTTGCTATAAACATTAACACAATCAACAGCTTATCGTCAACATACAAGACCACATAAATAAGATGATCACCAACTTGCTTGGAATACACACAATGATCGACTTTGCTTCTTGAGAAACCAAGTCCCAATATTTAAGTATCAAACTTTTGATACTGCATTCTTGGTGATTATTTTAATCCATACAATGGACTTCTTTAGCTTGCAGACCAACTCCTTTTCCTTCATAGCAAAACCTTCTGGTTGTTTCATATAGATTCCTTTTTCAAGATCACCATGCAGAAACGTCGTCTTCACATCCATTTGCTCTACTTCAAGATCAAAAGAAACAACAATAGACCAAAGAAATCTAGTAGAAATTAACTTAGCAATAGGAGAAAAAATATCACCAAAATCAATTCCCTCCACCTGGGAATATCCCATAGCTACTGGGCGAGATTTGTATTTCTCCACCTTACCTTATGCATTCAACTTCTTCTTAAGCACCCATTTGCTACCGATAGGTTTTGCTTCTAGCTGACAACTCAACTAGATCCCAAATATAATTTTTATCCAAAGCATCCATTTCTCAAAGATTTTTATCCTCTAAATCCACTAGCTCCCTAACAGTTCTAGGAACATCATCAATAAATAGAGCAAAACTAGAGTGGAAATTAGGTGGGATATACCTTTTTGGTTTCCTTCTTTCAAAAAATGATCTCCTTAAGGCTGGAACTTGAGGTTCTTCCTTTTCTGGTTTATCTTCTTCACCCTCCAACTCAAACTTTGTTGTCTTTGGTTCTTCTTCCTTTGGTTGGACTTACTGTTTGGGAGGCGTTACAACTCAAATTAACATGTGTGATTAAAGCCTAAAAGAACCATGTTAGCCCAACCACAACTTAGAGGTGTTATCCTTTGCCACCTCAGTAACCATCTCTCCACACTTTAGGTTGGCTCTTCTCCAACTCAAGGGGGGATTTCCTAGGATAGGATTGCTAAAGCTTGGCAATGAGGTAGAAGGTGATATCCACAAAAACCCTAACATGTTGAAAAGTGAATGTAGAAATCAGCTAGGAGTACCCAAGAATGGTGCCGCATCAAAACATTCTCAACCAGGGTGTGCCTCATACAATAAAGTGTTACAAGCTCTTACTCTAGAAAGAGGATCAAAACAATGTAGTATAATCATGCATAAGACATCAACGGGAGGCAAAGGAAACAATTTTTAGATAAAACCCTTCCAATGAGGCAAGTTTTACCCTTTAATTTGCCCTAATTAACAAGTTTTGGTTATTCTACCAATCATTAACATCATTTAGAAATAGCAACAAGGATGCCACACTTCGAATGGAGAAGAATCTCTCAAAATCCAAAAGAATGAGAACTCTCAAAATCCAACTATGAGAAATGAAGGAGAGAGCAAAGCCTTATATAGATTTAAGCTCTTTTTCCTTCTACAATAAAATAATAATAAAATCCTAGATTTAGCATAAGATGGACTAAACAAATTAAAATATTCCAATAAACCCTAACAAACTTTAACAACATCCATGAAAAATGGTGGTCAAAACCACAAGTACAATATCCAAGAGAAGAAAGGCCCAAAAAGGGGGTGCATCCATCAAATGAGGGTGAATGATGACAAGAAGAACTCAAACCTAGCCTCCAAAAGCTCTCCAAAAGTAGTGCTCCAAGAAAAAGGCTTCAAAAGGTGGAGTGCTTACTCAAATAAGGTGAACGCTCTCCATGAAAAGGCTCCAAAAGGTGCTCGTGGCAGAAATACAAAGCGACTCTTTAAACTTCAGTTTTTGAATTTCCAACTTCCTCAATATTTATTGAATTTATACAATAACCACTTTTTGGAAATCCCACAGCCACTTTGCGGTTTGCATCTAATGGTGTTGAGTTGGCAAAATTTTGGGCATTCTGTCAAAAGATAACTGCTCTTGAAGCTAGGATGCCCCTAAAAAACCCCTAAAAAACGTCCCATAAAAAATGGCTTAGATGAGTTTGCAAGTTAGCTTCCAAGTGGGGTGTTCCAACAAATGAGCAAGAGAATGATGCAAGAAATCCTCCTCAAGAGAACGCTCCATGAAATAAGCATGCATGAGTTTGTAAACAACCTTCCAAAGGTGGATTCCCATCAAGAAAAACCAATGAATGATGACACATGTGAAAAACCAATGAATGATGACACATGTGAAAGTAGAACAATTCATCAATAAGAGTACAAGTGTTTGCTTCTATAGACTAAGGGGTCAAACCCTCAACCAACCAATAGATCCATAATAACACATCAATAGTAGGGAACGACCTCATCAGACACAGGCCAATGAATTTCCACATAACATCCAAACCTCAACCTCCACGTTGACTCATGAATCCATGAACCATGGAGACCACCTCATCAAACACATGCCAATGAATTTCCACATAACAACCAAACCTCAACCTCCACATTGACTCATAAATCCATGAACCAGGGAGACCATCCATCGATAATAGGATTATCCGACTCAAGAACAAGTGTCCACAAGCTAACTGACACCTTGAAGGAGGGGATGGCCCCATCCACAAGCAATGATATGCCTCCTCATGTGCCAGGAGTGAAAAACTATGAGAGCATTCAAGAGTGGTTCCAACCTCATCGAACTTCATATCCAAAAAGTAGAATTTTAGATCCCATTCAGAAGTCAATAGGCTTAATAGTATTTAGGATTGCAATGTTCCCACTGGATTCTATCATGTGTGAGGGTATGGGATTGAGATTTAATAAGCACATCAACCCCTCTATGTACCTTGATGTTGTTGGTGCTGAGTGTTGAAGTCCTCTATTATGACCTTAATAAAAATGTACCTTTCGCTTAAGCAAAATCATTTATCAAGCACAGGAAGATTTTTGAATATTTTACCTTATTTTAAAGCTTGGATTAGGAGGTTTCATCAAAATTGTAGGGTGTTGAGTAATGTCCTTGGAGGATCAACTTCAAGATTCAAGGTAGAGGTAAGGGCTAGAGCCTAGAGGAACTGAAATTTAAATACTGAAATATGATAAATCATATCGACGGTCGTGTTTACTTTTGTATAATGATGAATTTAGTTGTTAGTATTTAACTGGTGATTGGATGAGGCATTGTTATGTTAATATGTTGGGATCTATATTTTTTTAATAACTTTGGAGATGGGGCCCCGTATGTTAAGAAATTTGACGTCTCCCGTCCCCTATGAATTTTCCTAAACTTTGGGGGTGGTCTCCATGCGTCCCCCATGTGCGTTTCCCCGCTCCCACGCTCCCACGTCTGCAAAACTTGGTGGAACATTGAAGATAAGTCTGCAATCGACTTTTTTGGCATTTTAGAAAGGGCTTGACCCCATGCCCAATTTTGATTGCAATCTCAATTTTGACTCCATAGCCCAATGGATAAGGCACTGGTTTGCTCATCCAGGAGATCTTTTTCATTCTTAATCCCTCACAGGGAGGTATCATCTCATATAGTTGTCACCCAATTTTGACTGCAATCTCAATTTTGACTCCATAGCTCAACAGATAAGGCACTGGTCTACTCACCCAAGAGATCTTTTTATGAATTCTTGATCCCTCACAAGGAGGTATAATCTCGTAGAAGGAGTCGTTGTTGTCACCTATTCTACCCATCCAACTAGTTCAAGCATCCTTTGATAGAGATTGAGTGGAAGGTCTCCATGGTCATGGAATCTTGGTATTGTAAGCACTCACCTCCCCGTATGGAGGAAATAGTATGAAGGGATGCAACAATGGCCAAGTTCTATTGGGTGTGCCTAGGATAGGCGATCGAGATCGTTCGTGCTAAGGTACACGCTAGAGGATTAATAGAGGGGTGATTTGTGTGAATGCACAGGATGCATCAAGCAACTTTCCAACTTTAAATCTTGATCGTTTGTGCTAAGGTCCAACCGCGTGGAATAATATGGGGGACCCCCATGCACATGGCCAAGATCCATTGGGTAGGTTTGCAACATTTAATCACGGCCATTCACGCTAATGTACATGCATGTGGGATAATATGGGTTACCCCCACGCAAATGGTCTAGATCCATCAGGCATGTTCGTAACTTTTGATCACGTCCATTCGCGCAAAGGTGCATGCGCGGGGCATAATAAGGGGACACCTTGTGCAAACGATCAAGATTTAACTCCCAAATCCACATCAACACATCCAAGCCATTCACGCAATAGGTACCGATTTGCCAATTGAAGGTGGGGTCGGAGATTCACTGGAGAACAAAAGATCCTATTGGAGATCCTGTTATGATGAACAGATTCTGGGCACTTTTGTTAGCTTAAGGGACTTGTTGCCGCCTAATACACACTTGGGGGGGGACGCGACAGGAAACCTTCAAGCCGCTCGGTGTGTCCTTGGGGGCAAGTGAGAGTCAAGTGCTATTACCTGATTACTCGATTCCTCCGTCTAGGCTTACTCCTAGCGAAGCTAAGGGGGGTGGTCCCTATGAAAAATAAACTAAGGGTTTTAATCTACAACAAAAGATAAAAGTCTAATCTAGGAGTTATGAGATGTTGAGATGAAAAATTAACAAGTAAGCACTGCTTGCAAATTAAATCAATTGATTAACCCAACACAAGATAGATAAGCATTCACGACATTTATGATTGAAACTTAAAACACAGAAAACTAAAGACCAGTGTCGAGAATGTAAAAATGCTTGCAATTGCTGCTGTGTAGGGTTGTTTGTGTAGTCTCAGTGAAAGTATTGCAGTGTCTCAGTTGGTAAATTTTATGATTATTAAATGAGTGGGTTAAGGAGTGGGTTAATTCTTGGTTTGGCCCAAAAGAAACCTAAACTTCGAACTGAGTGCTTTAGCAACCTTACCAAGTGTCCAACCAGGCTAGGATGAACCCGTTTAAGAACCTGCTGACTCTGTGGATTCTGTCCATGCAACCTCCCGAGTTCTTAGGATTGGATTGTAATGGTTTGTCCTATTAACACTAAATACCTTGCACCCGTTTCTGATTGAGCCAACTGTTCTGACTAAGCTGCAGTAGTCAAGAGCATACTCCGGGTTTGGGGTGTTGTTCGTTTTATTTAAATGTGTGAGTGGATGATTAATTTACACTAAACCCCAAGCATATAACAAGGGGGGTTAATTTTAGGATAATTTTAAGAATAAAATAATAATTGAATAAAACACAAAAGCATATAAAATGATAAACGGGTCCTCGGAGGGCGTTGTGTGCTTGAGTGAGTTGTTTAATTACTACTGCTCAAATGAAAACTAATCTAAAACGAAAAACTAGAAAAAAGGTGCGAAAAAAAAGAAAAGAAGAAAAAGGTGCGAACCCCCCCTGGGGGGATTGGGGTCAGGCCCTGGAATTGCCTGCTGAGCTCTTTTTATTTTTTTATGATTTACACATGAAGCTCAAGAAACACTGCTGGTCCTTTAACTAGGCACCAATACAACTTACAAATGTTAGGATGATGTAAGGGAGGTAAAACCAGCTCCCCGGATGGCTACAGACACCTCAGAATCTCAGACTTTGAGCTTTAAAAAGTTCAGACCTGCTAAAAGACAAAAAAACCAGCGAACTAAATTAGTCTTAAAAATGCCAAGAAACACTTAAAAAGTGTCTTTGACGTTGCTACAAAAAATTGCAAAAATTTCTAACTTAGCTAGCAACCTAGAACTGAATAAAAATGAAGCTATTAGACTCTTTAGATTGCTACTTGCTGAGATCTATAAATCAAATGAACTTTGAAGCAAGATTTAGATTTAAATAGGACAGTAACCGATAAAGAATAAAAAAAGGATTTAGAAAAGTGAACCCATGGGGGTTGAGCGTTCTGAAGAAAGGGCAATGGAGTCAAGTTCCCTGATGCACTGGGAGGATCGAGACTTGGTTCGTATTTACTGAATGAAGGCACGATCTGACATGTTCGTGGACTTCTCCAGCTTAGGCTAGCTGTAAACAGCTGCAAACAACTAGCAAGGGGATAAGAGCATATGTGTAGATAATTAAAAGAAAGCAGCGATGCAATGAATTCAAACAAGAAATTACATTACTCTTAGCCTCCTAATATTATCAACATGAATAAGCAAACTATAAAGTATTACTTACAGATCTTACAGAAGATAGCTTCCCTTTAAAGACATATAATCCCAACAATACTAGCTATAAAACATAATACAGTTTACCTCAGATGTACAAGCATGAAGATCCAACCAAAGACAATCACCAGACTAGCCTCCAAAGCCTTCTTTATTAAACTCAAAAAATATTACAATACAAATGCAAGTAGAGGTTCCACACTTTCTAAAGATTACAATGGAGCCAAACTCCTCAATTTATAGGAAAATGAATGCTAGCTAGGGCGCAAAACCCTAAGGAGACAAAGCTCCTAGTTTGTAGAGCAAGCAACCTTAATGGCCAATGGCAATGGACCATCAAACTTGGACAAAAACAATTTGAAATGGAAGCTGCCCACTTTGAAAGCTCTCACACGTGAGGATGAGGATGCAAGTGGATGTTTCCACAATTTGTTGGATGGTGGGGTTGGTACTTCACTTGGAGTTTATCCACATGAGCTTGTGCCATCTCACAATGGTGTAGGCTCCCACAAAAAGACTCCACATTAAACAAAACCGTACACGGCCGTGAGGTGAGGTTGGCCACGTGAAGGTTGAGCGCATGACATTCTTGGTATATTAAATGTTTGACTTTTCATCCAACCTTTAACATATGCTTTCAACCCTTCACTAAGTCGCCCAACACATAAGAACTAATGCCATGTCACTTTGTGGGCCTCCTCACATCTTGAAACTCGCCCAAACAAATCCGTACGGCACATGTGAGGAAGAGGCCCAAGTGAAGGTAATCCGTACAAGCTTTTAATATAAGTGCTCACTTTTGACTTTGAAATTAATTCTTTGTCACTTTTGTATGGTCGCTTACCTTAAGAGAACTAATGCCAACTCATGTGGCATGTGCATAATTCCATTTTTCAAATACTTTAACTTTTGATCATGGTGCATTTTTATGCTCATTTAGCATTAAAGTGGCCATTATGTAGCTCTGAAAGACAAAACTGCTCCACAGGGTTTCTCGGTCACCCGAAATGTAGGAAAACTGGGTACCGGGGTAAAGAGGATGCTCTAAGCTTGAAAACGAGCATCCCTGTGCCAAATTCCGACTCCGGATCAAACTTTTATCACCTTTTGAATTTTTTCAATTAAACCATTAAAAAAAGGTTTAAAAATGCGAAAAAATTATTTTTCTCGGAATTGATTGAAACTTGAGGGGGACCTAGTACATGACAAAACAATAAAATTCTAGCGTCTAACATGTTTATACATGTTACAAAATGGGCTCTAATAATCCCCTAAAGCCTAACCCCCACTTTGGGCATTCCAGCTTTGGAGGTGCAGGAGAAAACCTCACCGAGTATACTCGGCTAAAGGCAAAGCATAATCGACAAGGGAAAAAACTCCCTGGAATACCTTCTTTGGTTGTCAAGTCCTAGGGAACCGAGTCACTCAAAGACCACCATGCTAGTACGCTTATTACAAACCTTGTGGGGCATAGTCATGTACTGCAAAACATAAAAAATGGGCCCTGAACAGGCCAAACTTGGAACTTCTGAACTCTGATAAGCACAAGTGACTTGTGCAACACTGGCGGCTCACTGAAGTCCAACTAAAGTGCAACTTTAGGTGGTAACATCTGGCTCCAACTGTGATCTAGTCTTAAGGCAAGGAGAGCATAGGAGAACACCAGAATCTCCGGTTTCTATAACCTGTGAAAACATCTCAACTTGACAATAAAATCTTTCAGTAGCACAAGTGTTTGCAAGAAACCAATGAACCATAAGTTACTTTATTCAATAGGAAAAACTAACTAATAAAAGGAAATGCAGAAAGTAAATGCTCACTTTGAGGAGCTTATTTCCTACTCTAAGCATAACATGATAAAAATGCTAAGTAAAATGATAAATCCAATGCAACCACCTTAACATTTCATCAAATTTTTTTTTTACCTTGTGTTTGGTTACCAGCCAAAACAAGGATACCTTATTCACAAGATGCAAACCTACGAAAATGTTGAGGATGGGAGGGCTGGATGGGAGATCATGACCATGCAGAATATCATCAAACTGCTTCCTCAACTAGCAGGTCCTCTCGCAGGTTGCTCCTATCCAAGATTGGATAGGACTGATGTACAAATTTGTAGGATGGGGTAGATCAACCACACCACCATACTGCCTTAGAGGGCTTATCGAATGAAAAACATTTGTAGTAACACAAGCCCCAGGCTGCTCCAAATCATAAGAGAATTCCGAATTTGAAGATGAAGGTTGTGATTGAATTTCAATTGACTGAGTCCCATCTGACACCTCAATGCACAGCTCCTTCGGGTCTTCATTACTAGTACTCATGTTTGATTCTGACTGATCATATGAAACACATGCATGCTCCTCATTTATATCAAGATCTCCCAATATTTCTGAATGCACACTCCCTTCTCTAGATACATCAAAAATGGGTTTCTCAATGTATGTCCAATAATCGTCATAGGTATTTTTGGCAAAGATGGAGGAGTCTTCACTATTTGTATCATGTCCCTGGCTATATCTATCTTCCTCATGGTCATAATAAACTTCTTTACAAGGCTTGTCTTCAAAATGTTTACAAGAGAACAAGCTTTCCCTAACTTCATTACCATGTGGAGAGTCAAGAGGAGTATCATCATACATAATATTGTCTTCGTCATAAATTTTTCTATAAGCCTCTGTACTAGTTTCTTTTGAAAGTAGGTGCGAAGTACAAGTGTCATCATCCTCTATGAATCTATGCTGAGAAAGCTTCAAATATTCAATGCTTTTCATCATAGCAATATGAAGAGGTTCTTCAATAACATCTTCCATCAATGGTTGCTTAAGAGTTTCTTCATCAACCTCCATAATGGCTTCTTCATGCTCATAATCCTCCTCTTCAGAAAAAGGGTCATAAGGAAGTAAGCCTTCCAAACCATCATCATTATACACATTGCAAACCTCCTCATTTCAATAAGGGCTTCTGTGATAGTTTTTTTTGGAGGTGGCTTAGGAGTACAAATGTCGTCATCTTCACTAAAGTAATCTTGAAATCCCAAATCTTCAATGTTTGTTACCATGGCAATGTGAGAAAACTCCTCAGAGACCTCCTCAATTAAAGATCCCTCATGAATGTCTTCGTTAATCTTTGCAATGGCTTCCTCTTCAGGTAAGTTTGGAACATACATATGATCATCATCATTGAAATGGACTTGAGAACACTTTGAATCTTCCATATTTTCTATTAAAGTGAAATGAGGAGGGTCCTCAACAATGTCCTCAATCAAGGATGCTTCATGAAACTCTTCAATGGGATCATCATGGATCATTCTCTCAAAGTCAAACTGTGCTCCAAGGAGAATGGCACCATGATTTTCAATAATCTGCATAATCTCTTCTTTAGTGAGAGAGGCTATAGGAACCTCCACATATTCAATGTTCTCTGTCATGACAACACGAGGAGGCTCAGGGTCTTCCATGTGATATTCTATCTCGGGTAAGAAGTAAGCCAAGGATTTTTCAATGAATCTTTCCACAGTGTCATCATCATACTGCCACTGCTTTAAGAAAATTCTAAGGAAGCATGAAAGGGAGGTAATACATTTGCTAGGAAGGTCCTCAAAAAACCAGTAATAAGCTTCTCCTTCCAGAGTATCCACAAACATATGCATCATATTATCTTCATACAAAACATTGAAGTCAGCCAGAACCTTAAGGAAAGACATGATGTGTTGGACAACTGGATCACCATTTACATAAAACCTCGGAAAATAGCTTGATATATCCTCCTCAATAGATTGATAGTTAGGAAAACCTGGGATGTATGAAAAATTGAGGGGAGGATATGCACTAGCAATTTGAGCATCAGACTCTTCATCATCCATATCGATGTCAAAAGCATCGGTCTGAAATAACCATGGAGGACAACTTGTACTGAAATAGGGAAGTTGTCAGAATGATGAGCTTTCAAGTTTACTGTGTCGCATGGGCTCATCTACACACAACCAGTCTCAACAAATCTATGAGATACAAGGGTTTTATCCCTTCAATGGAGTCGCCATGTGAGAAAAATAATATGCATTAAAAACTCTCACAATTTTTGTTTGTTTGTTTTACTTTGAAATTTTATAAAGAGAAAAAGGTTAGTGGAGTCGCCAGATGAAAGAATAAAGATCTACTCTAAACACTCATCAAACAAAGCAAAAACAAAAAAGGAGAAAACAAAAAGTCGTGACCCGGGAATAGAAAGGTTTATCCCCAGCAACGTCGCCAAAATGTTGTCGCCTAATACACACCCGGGAGGGGACGCGACAGGAAACCTTCAAGCCGCTCGGTGTGTCCTTGGGGGCAAGTGAGAGTCAAGTGCTGCCACCTGATTACTCGACTCCTCCGTCTAGGCTTACTCCTAGTGAAGCCAAGCGGGGTGGTCCCTATGAAAAATAAACTAAGGCTTTTAATCCACAACAAAAGATAAAAGTCTAATCTAGGAGTTATGAGATGATGAGATGAAAAATTAACAACTAAGCATTGCTTGCAAATTAAATCAACTGATTAACCCAACACAAGATAGATAAGCATTCACGACATTTATGATTGAAACTTAAAACACAGAAAACTAAAGACCAGTGCCGAGAATGTAAAAATGCTTGCAATTGCTGCTATGTAGGGTTGCTTGTGTAGTCTCAGTGAAAGTATTGCAGTGTCTCAGTTGGTAAATTTTATGATTATTAAATGAGTGGATTAAGGAGTGGGTTAATTCTTGGTTTGGCCCAAAAGAAACCTAAACTTCGAACTGAGTGCTCTAGTAATCTTACCAAGTGTCCAACCAGGCGAGGATGAACCCGCTTAAGAACCTGCTGACTCTGTGGATTCAGTCCATGCAACCTCTCGAGTTCTTAGGATTGGATTGTAATGGATTGTCCTATTAACACTAAATACCTTGCACCCGTTTCTGATTGAGCCAACTGTTTCGACTAAGCTGCAGTAGTCAAGAACATACTCCGGGTTTGGGGCGTTGTTCGTTTTATTAAAATGTGTGAGTGGATGATTAATCTACACTAAACCCCAAGCATATAACAAGGGGGGTTAATTTTAGGATTAAATTTTAAGAACAGAATAATAATTGAATAAAACACAAAAGCATATAAAATGATAAACGGGTCCTCGGAGGGCGTTGTGTGCTTGAGTGAGTTGTTTAATTACTACTGCTCAAATGAAAACTAATCTAAAACGAAAAACTAGAAAAAGGGTGCGAAAAAAAAGAAAAGAAGAAAAAGGTGCAAACCCCCCTGGGGGGATTTGGGTCAGGCGTTGGAATTGCCTACTGAGCTCTTTTTACTTTTTTATGATTTACACATGAAGCTCAAGAAACACTGCTGGTCCTTTAACTAGGTACCAATACAGTTTACAAATGTTAGGATGATGTAAGGGAGGTAAAACCAACTCCCCGGATGGCTACAGACACCTCGGAATCTCAGACTTTGAGCTTTAAAAAGTTCATACCTGCTAAAAGACAAAAAAAACCAGCGAACTGAATTAGTCTTAAAAATGCCAAGAAACACTTAAAAAGTGTCTTTGACGTTGCTACAAAAAATTGCAGAAATTTCTAACTTAGCTAGCAACCTAGAACTTAATAAAAATGAAGCTGTTAGACTCTTTAGATTACTACTTGCTTAGATCTATTAATCAAATGAACTTTGAAGCAAGATTTAGATTTAAATAGGACAGTAACCGAGATAGAATAAAAAAAGGATCTAGAAAAGTGAACCCATGGGGGTTGAGCGTTCTGAAGAAAGGGCAATGGAGTCAAGCTCCCTGATGCACTGGTAGGATCGAGACTTGGTTTGTATTTACTGAATGAAGGCACGATCTAACATGTTCGTGGACTTCTCCAGCTTAGGCTAGCTGTAAACCGCTGCAAACAACTAGCAAGGGGATAAGAGCATATGTGTAGATAATTAAAAGAAAGCAGCGATGCAATGAATTCAAACAAGAAATTACATTACTCTTAGCCTCCTAATATTATCAACATGAATAAGCAAACTATAAAGTATTACTTCCAGATCTTACAGAAGATAACTTCCCTTTAAAGACATATAATCCCAACAATACTAGCTATGAAACATAATACAGTTTACCTCATCTGTACAAGTATGAAGATCCAACCAAAGACAATCATCAGACTAGCCTCCAAAGCCTTCTTTATTAAACTTAGAAAAATATTACAATACAAATGCAAGCAGAGGTTCCACACTTTCTGATGATTACAATGGAGCCAAGCTCCTCAATTTATAGGAAAATGAATGCTAGCTAGGGCGCAAAACCCTAAGGAGACAAAGCTCTTAGTTTGTAGAGCAAGCAACCTTAATGGCCAATGGCAATGGACCATCAAACTTGGACAAAAACAATTTGAAATGGAAGCTGCCCACTTTGAAAGCACTCACACGTGAGGATGAGGATGCGAGTGGATGTTTCCACAATTTGTTGGATGGTGGGGTTGGTACTTCACTTGGCGTTTATCCACATGAGCTTGTGCCACCTCACAATGGTGTAGGCTCCCACAAAAAGACTCCTCATTAAACAAAACCGTACATGGCCGTGAGGTGAGGTTGGCCACGTGAAGGTTGAGCGCATGACATTCTTGGTATATTAAATGTTTGACTTTTCATCCAACCTTTAACATATGCTTTCAACCCTTCACTAAGTCGCCCATCACATAAGAACTAATGCCATGTCACTTTGTGGGCCTTCTCACATCTTGAAACTCGCCCAAACAAATCCGTACGGCACATGTGAGGAAGAGGTCCACGTGAAGGTAATCCGTACAAGCTTTTAATATAAGTGCTCAACCATTATTTGACTTTGAAATTAATTCTTTGTCACTTTTGTATGGTCGCTTACCTTAAGAGAACTAATGCCAACTCATTTGGCATGTGCATAATTCTATTTTTTAAATACTTTAACTTTTGATCATGGTGCATTTTTATGTTCATTTAGCATTAAAGTGGCCATTATGTAGCTTTGAAAGACAAAACTGCTCCACGGGGTTTCTTGGTCACCCGAAATATAGGAAAACTGGGTACCGGGGTAAAGAGGATGCTCTAAGCTTGAAAACGAGCATCCCTGTGCGAAATTCCGACTCCGGATCAAACTTTTATTACCTTTTGAATTTTTTCAATTAAACCATTAAAAAATGGCTTAAAAATGAGAAAAAATTATTTTTCTCGGAATTGACTGAAACTTCAGGGGGGCCTAGTACATGACAAAACGATAAAATTCTAGCGTCTAGCATGTTTATATATGTTACAAAATGGGCTCTAATAATCCCCTAAGGCCTAACCCCCACTTCGGGCATTCCAGCTTTGGAGGTGCAGGAGAAAACCTCATCGATTATACTCGGTTAAAGGCAAAGCATAATCGACAAGGGAAAAAACTCCTTGGAATACCTTCTTTGGTTGTCAAGTCCTAGGGAACCGAGTCACTCAAAGACCACCATGCTAGTACGCTTATTACAAACCTTGTGGGGCACGATCATGTACTACAAAACATTAAAAAATGGGCCCTGAACAGGCCAAACTTGGAACTTCTGAACTCTGATAAGCACAAGTGACTTGTGCAACACTGGCGGCTCACTAAAGTCCAACTAAAGTGCAACTTTAGGTGGTAACATCTGGCTCCAACTGCAGGACGTGTGCTTGATCTAGTCTTAAGGCAAGGAGAGCATATGAGAACACCAAAATCTCCGGTTTCTATGACCTGTAAAAACATCTCAACTTGACAAGAAAATCTTTCAGTAGCACAAGTGTTTGCAAGAAACCAATGAACCATAATTTACTTTATTCAAAAGGAAACACTAACTAATAAAAGGAAATGCAAAAAGTAAATGCTCACTTGTAGGAGCTTATTTCCTACTTTAAGCATAACATGATAAAAATGCTAAGTAAAATAAATTTACCTTGTGTTTGGTTGCTAGCCAAAAACAAGGATACCTTATTCACAAGATGCAAACCTGCGAAAATGTTGAGGATGGGAGGGCTGGATGGGAGATCATGACCATGCAGAATATCATCAAACTGCTTCCTCAACTGGCAGGTCCTCTCGCAGGCTGCTTCTATCCAACATTGGATAGGACTGATGTACAAATTTGTAGGATGGGGTAGATCAGCCACACCACCATACTGCCTTAGAGGGCTTATCGAATGAAAAACCTCTGTAGTAACACAAGCCCCAGGTTGCTCCAAATCATAAGAGAATTCCGAATGTGATGATGAAGGTTGTGATTGACTTTCAATTGACTGAGTCCCATTTGACACCTCAATGCACAGCTCCTCCGGGTCTTCATTACTAGTACTCATGTTTTATTCTGACTAATCATATGAAGCACATGCATGCTCCTCTTTTATATCAAGATCTCCCAATATTTTTGAATGCACACTCCCTTCTCTAGATACATCAAAAATGGGTTTCTCAATGTATGTCCAATAATCATCATAGGTATTTTTGGCAAAGATGGAGGAGTCTTCACTATTTGTATCATGTCCCTGGCTATATCTATCTTCCTCATGGTCATAATTAACTTCTTTACAAGGCTTGTCTTCAAAATGTTTACAAGAGAACAAGCTTTTCCTAACTTCATTACCATGTGGAGAGTCAAGAGGAGTATCATCATACATAATATTGTCTTCGTCATAAATTTTTCTATAAGCCTCTGTACTGGTTTCTTCTGAAGGTAGATGCGAAGTACAAGTGTCATCATCCTCTCTGAAATTATGCTGAGAAAGCTTCAAATATTCAATGCTTTTCATCATAGCAATATGAAGAGGTTCTTCAATAACATCTTCCATCAATGGTTGCTTAAGAGTTTCTTCATCAACCTCCATAATGGATTCTTCATGCTCATAATCCTCCTCTTCAGAAAAAGGGTCATAAGGAAGTAAGCCTTCCAAACCATCATCATTATACACATTGCAAACTTCCTCATTTTCAATAAGGGCTTCTGTGATAGTTTTTTTTGGAGGTGGTTTAGGAGTACAAATGTCGTCATCTTCACTAAAGTAATCTTGAAATCCCAAATCTTCAATGTTTGTTACCATGGCAATGTGAGAAAACTCCTTAGAGACCTACTCAATTAAAGATCCCTCATGAATGTCTTCGTTAATCTTTGCAATGGCTTCCTCTTCAGGTAAGTTTGGAACATACATATGATCATCATCATTGAAATGGACCTGAGAACACTTTGAATCTTCCATATTTTTTGTTAAAGTGAAATGAGGAGGGTCCTCAACAATGTCCTCAATCAAGGATGCTTCATGAAACTCTTCAATGGGATCATCATGGATCATTCTCTCAAAGTCAAACTGTGCTCCAAGGAGAATGGCACCATGATTTTCAATAAGCTGCATAATCTCTTCTTTAGTGAGAGAGGCTATAGGAACCTCCACATATTCAATGTTCTCTGTCATGACAACACGAGGAGGCTCAGGGTCTTCCATGTGATATTCTATCTCGGGTAAGAAGTAAGCCAAGGATTTTTCAATGAATCTTTCCACAGTGTCATCATCATACTGCCACTGCTTTAAGAAAATTCTAAGGAAGCATGAAAGGGAGGTAATACATTTGCTAGGAAGGTCCTCAAAAAACCAGTAATAAGCT
Organism: Larix kaempferi; assembly: GCA_027924585.1. NCBI lineage: Eukaryota > Viridiplantae > Streptophyta > Pinopsida > Pinales > Pinaceae > Larix > Larix kaempferi. The sequence continues at coordinate 20,280,034 of BSBM01000660.1, read as the reverse complement.
TCTCCTTCCAGAGTATCCGCAAACATATGCATCATATTATCTTCATACAAAACATTGAAGTCAGCCAAAACCTTAAGGAAAGACATGATGTGTTGGACGACTAGGTCACCATTTCCATGAAACCTCGGAAAATAGCTTGATATATCCTCCTCAATAGATTGATAGTTAGGAAAACCTGGGATGTATGAAAAATTGAGGGGAGGATATGCACTAGCAATTTGAGCATCAGACTCTTCATCATCCATATCGGTGTCAAAAGCATCGGTCTGAAATAACCATGGAGGACAACTTGTATTGAAATAGGGAAGTTGTCAGAATGATGAGCTTTCAAGTTTACTGTGTCGCATGGGCTCATCTACACACAACCAGTCTCAACAAATCTATGAGATACAAGGGTTTTATCCCTTCAAAGGAGTCGCCATGTGAAAAAAATAATATGCATTAAAAACTCTCACAATTTTTGTTTGTTTGTTTTACTTTGAAATTTTATAAAGAGAAAAAGGTTAGTGGAGTTGCCAGATGAAAGAATAAAGATCGACTTTAAACACTCATCAAACAAAGCAAAAACAAAAAAGGAGAAAACAAAAAGTCTTGACCCGGGAATAGAAAGGTTTATCCCCAGCAACGGCGCCAAAATGTTGCCGCCTAATACACACCCGGGGGGGGGACGTGGCAGGAAACCTTCAAGCCGCTCGGTGTGAGTGATGAAAGAATAAGGGAGCTAGAGGCAATGCAAGAGTCCATAGGGGACCTCAGCTTCCAATTAGACGAAGCCAATGTTAAAATTGATTCTTTGAGGGATCAACTCATTGAAACAAAAAAGGAGCTGAACCTAGCATCCTCCAGTAGCTAACAGGTGACTTCCACATAGGCAACATCGATTTTGGAACAGAGGATTGAATAGTTTAATAAAGATTTGAGACACTGGAAAACTAAGAGCTGGCTGACAAGAAAATAGTGACTACTGAAGAGCTGGCCGACAAGAAAAGGTAAACTTCAAGAGTAGGGAGAGAAACTTGATAAATCAGAGAAAAAGGTACATGAGCAGAGGAAGGAGACCGCCTCACTGGAGGTTGAAATAAATATATGGAAGGCTAGGCAGAGGCCAGGATGGTGAGAACAATGATAGAGGCCAAAAGGGCTGTTTGAGCTCTGAGGTGGCCAAAATTTTTCCTACAATAAGTGACCACCTTCAATTTTATTTAGAATTTAATATTCTTTATAAATAAGTGGAAGGATATCTAACAAATAACGAGGAAAATATTTAGACCAGTTACAAGACTGCCAAAGTAGCAAGAGGAGTGATAAGCCCGCTATCTTCTGAACAGCTGAAACTGTTAAAGATAAGAGACAAAACATTTGTCTACATGGACATAGAAACAACATTAGCAAATTCAGCAGCCTGAAGATCATCAGAAATAAAGTGGCAGAGTTAAAATGACTACTTTTTCCATTCTTTAGAGCTTTCAATACTATGGTAAATAATGTTCTCCCATGCCTTTGGGATGAAAATCTCACTTTTCTCCCCGCTGAATTATACAGTAGATCATTGCAGGAGTCTATGCCCAAGTTGACTCATGTACCGGACAATTAATATCCATCAATGACCAAAATAGGTCAATGGGATTCGATAATACAGCATGCATTAACAATTATAAGGCAGTGCATAACAATTTCCCAATCTAAGTTAAATCAAGCCTCCTTTTTGACGGGATTTTCCGTATGGCTGGTACCATTTGATCCTTGCTATTTGATTAGTATACTAGTGACAAACAACAAGAAAATATGTTTTACAACACTAAGCTAACTTGAGCTTTGAGAGAGAAATGGAAGAGAGGAGGTGCTCCTTAATGGATCTTCCAACCTTGAGTGGATGCATAAGAAGAGGAGTTCTAACCATAGTAGCAAAATATGGCCGTATTGGCAGTTGTTGTACGGAAATTAGAACCAAGTTAAAAATACGTCGAACATTCGAAATGATACAGGTTCAGTACAGTCAACCATTTATTTACCGAAAGAAAATCAAAATCCTGGGCTAAGTTCAAGTTTGAACAGTGAGGTGTCACTTGTGTGTGCAAGAGTTAAAAGTCAAAAGTTAATTTTAAACTTCAACAAAAAGTATGTGCACACTGGATACTGCATTGCTTTTATATCATCTACTTACTAAAACTAACTTACTTGTACATGTGTAGTTTTTTATTTAAGTTTTATTTTATACGTAATTGTTATTTTAATTTTTACTTTTATGTTTTACTTTTTAGTATTTAGGTAGTTCCTTTGTTCTCATTTTTCTTAGGTCATTTTGTATAAAAGTAGATTTGTGTAGATTTTTAAGTCATTTTGTATGTATTATGTAGTTGTTATTTTAAATTTTATTTTTATGATTTACTATTTATTTAATAATTCTCTTAGGATTGGTGAAGGAATGGATATGATGAGATCATAAACATTGTTATATTATATGGTATGCCATGTATCAAATTTGAATTTGAGATATGTTTCAAGTTGTTTTCAATGAGTAATGAATAATATGTTAAAATTTGAAATGATTTATGTATAATTTTATTTTATTTTAAATTAAAATTGCATGTTTTTTGTATTTATAAGATGTCTACTCCCGTATTTTAGTCGTACTTGATTTTTTCGTTACGTATTTTTTCTGTATCGTTTCCGAATCGTATTCGAATCCATACTCGAATCTTGCTAGTATGGTTCTAACTCCTAGACTCTTTGCACACAAGACGAGCAAAAACACCTTGCCTACTCTACAAGTAGGAAGAATTTAGATCTCACCTACAATTTACAAAGCAAAGAAAAAACCCTTCTAGATTTACTTGATTGATTCAATGGAAAGCAATGCATGAAACTAACATCAAAGCAATGTAAGTAAATGCTGGGTGGGGGTGGTGGGTTGAATGGGATTCTATAGAAAGAATACATAAGTGGATCCATAGCTTGCTATGATAAAGTTGCACCAAGTCCTTTCTCCTTATAGTTTGTTCACCTTGAGGGCTCTTTACTAATCTAAAGGTCTTCAAATGTCTTCAATGGTTTCCTCTCAAACCTCCACATGCAAATTGAGCAAGTGGATACAAAGGTACAAATTAGGTATTCCTTTGTATGAGAAGAGGGTCATAATGTCATCACCTTGTGTCTAAAACAAAAGATGTCAATCCCATGATAGGGAGGCCTTTTGATAGGCTTCACGATCCTTGTAGGGTTTTTAGTTTTACATGAAGAAAGGGTCCACATTCTACAACTGTCTTGAAATATCTGCACTTTAGGTGTCTCAATGGTGATTAAATATGATTAAATCAACTTGCGTGCTCCTAATCAAGTTTGGCTATGTCAGCAAGGGCAGTGTGGGTTACATGCCCGTGATGTGCGTAGTCGTGTGCTTTCAAGAGAATAAGGGTGTGGGTCAAATAAGCCAAGGGAATAAATTGCTAACGTTCTTGGTCATTTATTGAAGTTTTGTACTAGATAGATCCCACCTAGTAACATATCCCATAGTGTCACAGGAAATGGGAGGCAGACTTGCTAAATCGTGAGTTTGACTTTGATTAGGCAAGAGAAGAGATTTTGGCTCAACCCAAGTCAAACTTGGTGTTGGCCAAATTTGACTTGTGATTAATTTCAAGTTAATCTTTGCTCACTGATTATTTCCCTAGTTTTCCATATTTTTTTCTGAGCTGAGTTTTAGTGTATTTCTTTATATTTTTGTACTTGCTAAGTTTTTTTCTCAAGTTTTTGTCAAGTTTTTCTTGATTCGAGTCAAACTCTTTGCTCTTCTTCCTTGTCAAGTTTTCATGATTTTGCATATGGTAATGCTGGTGTCCCAAGAGTTAGGATTAGTTGGCACATGCAAGAAAAAGTCCTATGATAACACTCCGTGAACTCTAATGTATGAGATTAACATCTGATCCCACTGTTTTCCTCACTTGTTTATTCCTCTAGGATCGGGTCTCTATATTTGGATTTCCATGTCCGTTTTTATTTGGCAGCACAAAATCAAATGCCTTGCAAATATGGAGTTTTCTATCAGTTAGTGACATTTGTTGTTTATAGATTCTTTTGATCATTCTTTAATGTCTCTTAAGAAATTTTATTTAAGTCATTCAATTTTCGTACTTCTCTTTTGCGGTAGGTTTGACCTTTTTTGACATTTGTCATCAGTGTGCATCTGGATTCACAGAAAGAAGCATCCCCCCTTGCAAACAATGCGACGTCTTGCAAAATCGTTGCTGCCTCCGCCTCTATTAGTTTTGGTTATTACATCTACAATCCTAGAACAACCCGTTTTCAAGAATTTTCATCATCTTAGTTGGGGATGTTGCTGGGAAGACTTGACTCATTTAGACATTTCAAATAGTTCCTATCACTGAATGGAATTTTCAGGATCCATGTTGTTAATAGCCCCACAAAGGAGATACTTATCCTATGTAAAATTGACCCTTGTCAAGGGTGCCAATTCTAGTAACTAATAACTTCGTTGTGGAAGAAATTTTCAACAGGGACATTAAAATTAAGGCCATGGATATGTCATTTTGAAGGTCTTCGGATATTCGAGGCAACCTTTAAAAGTACACACCAATAATGCCTCTAACCCAAACTCTAAGGCTGCACTGAAGACAAGAATAAGATTGACGGCTGTAGGGTTCAATTATGCAACCCACACCTCCATCTTGGTTACATGGTACTTCTTTTGAGAGGGGTATGTTCAAGAGGATGCTGACTTAGTGCAGGCACTCATTACCTGGTCTTATGTGCAACTCTTAATCTGGACATGTGCATGACCTTCTTGATAAGGCCTGCTGTCTTACGGGTGAAAAAGATCTTATCAAATAATGCTTAAGATATGCTTGAAATTGCTTCTAATAGGGTGAGATGGAGGAAGTCATGCCCCAAAATATGCTTGCCAAGAGAATCCAGGTGTCACGATGAATGAGGCAGCAAGCTAATGCCTTCAGTGGCTAAGATCAATGATGGGATGATTCGCTCATTGAATGCTTGTACACTTTTGGATCAGGGCTAACCACTTATAAAAGGGATTCTGGAAGAAGTTATGACATGGTTACCTTCTGTGATTGGAACATGGAGAATCTACTAAATGAGAGAATCGAGATGCAAGTCAAAAGAACACATTGATCATAGAACCAAATTCAGCCTTTAAAGAAAATGGTCAGCAAAGCAGACTGGGCCACAAAGGATCCCACACACAAGGAGATATTTTTTTTGTTGTTCTCAATGTTTTTAGTTTGTCTTTTTTGTTTCAGATCTATGATAATCTTCCATTTTGACTAATGCTGGTAAGATGATGAACTATTAATAGCCTGTAAATAGGTAAATAAGTCTCAGGCTTTTATTTTGGTTTAATTCATTTATATATCTGAGATACTCCTGTTTTGTTACTCTTTATCTTCTCTTTATTGACTGTTATCTTTTCTGATCATGGATGTTTGCATGTGTTATCTTCTTTTCTGGTATACAGATGCATATCAATCCAGCAGCAGCAGAGGCCACCCTTTTAGATTTCCGACGATCTCCTCATCCATACCAAGCATGCCAGTTAATTCTTGGTATATACTAAACTTGACTAGATGAGCTTGGTGTATTTATTGATATTTTGTGTGTTTTGGTTCTAAAGGAAGAGATAAAGGATAAAATATTAAAGGTGTATTTTTTTGTGCTTTAAATGAATGTTTCTTGGCTTTATATTGTTGCACTTTGAATTATGCCCAAACTAGGCACCTTCCCAGATCAGAATAAACCCTAAGCTTTGTGCTTCAGAGAACGTGAAGTGGATGAAGAAGGAAACAAGAGAACAACATACACACCTAAATTTGCACACATGTATAGGGGCAATCATAAATAACAACAAAGTAATGCTTTATTATATATCCGGAACATATACGTAGGCTAATCCCATCATGGACTTGTCAAGACTCAAGGGGAGAAAGTATCCATGGCAAGAGACTAATAAATAGAATACTCCCTCTCTTTGCCTTCTGCATGTCTTTTATACTCTAATGAAGACTGTTGGGAGTTAGGGAGACCATATGAAGACATGTCTAGATAAATTCTCATGCATATGACATTGAAATAAAGAAGTACAGATAATCCTCTTTTATTCCAAGTACTTTTTTCTGACAAAATCATTCCTAGCATCTATTTCCTCTTTTTAGATTTGGGCATCTTGCTCAACTTACAATGGGAGTAAAATATCTTGAACAGAGGAAGAAGAGGGAATGGAAGGAGTAGAAATTCAAAGTACAAATATAGAAGTAGGAACAGCTTTAGTGCCCAGTGGTGGACACTGGAAACTTAGTCATCACAGGAGGTGAACTATCAAGGTTACCATAGCCAGTCCTCTAGAAGGATATGAAACTAGCGCTAATGCATTTGTGATAAATTGCTTGCCATCAGATGGTCCTACTTTATTAATGGTCTCAAATAACTGGTTCTTCACAAAGACAATGGTTTCTCTTGCTTTAATAATCAATTTCTCTCAACAAGCAGGGAGTGAATGTTGGAGATACAATGATGTTCAAAAGTTCGAAGCAAGAGGAGCCCGCAATAATGCGAAAAAGCCACGCTGCCTACAAGGTCATAGTTGTTTTGATTTATTGTTGATTTAATTGGCCATTGTTTTCTAAAATATTTTGGAAAATGATTTCTCTACATGTTGCATTTGAGATCTCATGGTGAAAGACATAATTAAAGGACAAGTTACTTAGATCTATGTCAAAGGTGTAGATCTCCCTCATGTGAAGGAAACAAAATAGTCAATTCAGATTTAAGCTATGGTGGCTAGGTGATACTGCTGCAATGAGAATGATGGATTGGACATATGAGTGTGATGGGCCTATTGAAGAAGAGAACACCGACACTGGAAATGCATGAAATTTGAGGAGAAGACAGACATCACTGAAGAGGTGATTCATTGTTTTTTGGAGTCACTACTGGTAAAATTAAGATTTATCTCTCATTATTTGTTCGTATTCAATGATTTCAGTTGTGTTGGAAAGTAGATTTAGAGGAGCACCGAAAATTGAGATATGCAATCACTAAATTACAGATTATGATCAGTGTACACAGCCAAATTAAGCACACAGTATAGCCTTGGAAAGGTCTTTCAGATATGTATCAAATCCCTTGAAAGATCGACAGAAAATCAACTCTGAAGGAGAAAATCTTGATGTAACAATTCCACCCAAAATGGAAAACAAACACTGCCAGTGGAAAGCACCTTTTTCTCACTGTAGAAACTATTTTTTTCAAAGATAACACTTGTAGATAGGATGCCTCAGTGATTATTCAAATGGGTATCTCACAATTTTTTAATTGACTGCTTGATTGGTGAAAGTTTTGGAGTTAAAGTTTTTGTTTATTTCCAGATTAGTGGCCAAGGGTTTTCTCCGTGTCTTGCATATTGTAAAAGGCATAGCCAGTCCATTTGAAACTACCATATGGATAATCTCACTAGAACTGAAATAAATCTTTATTGGTTTTTCCATTCATTCCAAAATTTGTGTGGGAAACATCAAACTTCAAAGAAAGGAGCAGTCATGAGAGCTATAGCTTGAAGGCGTATTATTTGTTTTTACTTCACTATTTTATCCCATATTGCCATCACACTGTAATAAATTTTGGTCAAAATCCTTGTCAAAGTATTGTGTATGTATAGTGGAGGGCTTGAAGGCTTTTAATTGGTGAGAGATTAGGTTGTAAAAGAGTTCACGTTCACCATTGACCTCATAAAGAGCTGAACTCTAGTGGATATTGTTATTTGTTGTAGAATAGTTTTTTGCATCTATTGATTTTTCCTTAAAATATAATGTGGGGCATGAAAATTGCAACAAAGCTTGGGATATGAAGACCATTGAAAGCTTCTAATTGTATTTGGCCATTGTCATTACAAGGATACCCATAATAAATATTAAAATGAAAAAAAATTGTTCCTTGACCTAGATCTGTCCCAAAATCAGAATAAGGGGGTCTAAGGTACACTTTGTTTGTGTGTGATGGATGATTTATTGGATGCTTGGTTTTGTGTCTAGTTTTGACACTTAATCTTCACACTTGCAATTTTTTCAAAATTACTCATATACAAAGCAAGTACCTAATGTCATGTAAAGAGATGATAAAGAGTTGTTTGTTCCTATAACTTGATGGAGCATTGTTAAAGATTCAACTGATCCATTTCAAAGTCAATAGTTTTTTGAACCATTGAATTGAATAAATTAAGTTATTGAATTGTACAAATCGAAATTCATTGAATTTGAGTCGTTGAATTATACAAAGGGTGGAGTTGCAAACCCTTTCAAAGTCAAAAATCAATTGTCAAAAAGAGATATGCCTGATATTTGAATAAGGAGGTCATTTTCATCAAAGTCTAATAATTGTAAAATCACACTTTGGGGTGCATGATCGATAGTACATGTTATCACACAACTTGTAGTTGTCCCTAGTGGTATCCCATCCGGGATGGTAGAGGAGATGGATAGCTAAAGAGGTGACCCAAGAGATGCCACGGTTCCCAATGCAAGCTGGGAGTCACGTCAACCGAGGCACTCTCCACTTTAGATCAAGATGAATCAAGACCTAGGGAGAGACCCTATAACCAATCAAAGATGATTGTACCCAAACAAAGGTTCCTAGGGATATGTAAAAGACAAGTTACGGAAACCAATGCAAGGTTAGGTGGACCTAGAAGTTTAAATGTGGTTGAAAGAGGCTTAGGGAATGACTTATGTTTCAACCAATGAAAGATTTAGGCCACATGATGAGATAAGATGACAAGATCTAGTACCATGAAATACACAGGTGGGGCCCACTTCCTTGGGATATGGAAATGGCTCAAATGGGAGCCACAAGGTGAAGTTAAGGGTGTAAATGGTACTAAGGGGTATGTTATGAGTAGATCTATGGATCTAAAGTGAAATTAGAGATACCCACATATGGGATCTAGGAGATGACACAACTCCCAAGGAGTGCGAATTGCCCTAAGTGGATTAGTGCCTTGATGGATGGGCTAATGGAGTCAAAAGAGATGTAGAAATGTAGATCGGGACACCTAGGATGCAAATCAAGTGGGCTATTCAATATGTGATGGTTGGATCTTAGATATAATATTTCACTATGTGACCCAAGTGGACAACAATCCCCAAAATGAGGAATGATACCCCCAAGGCAGAACTTCACAAAGTGAGATACTAGGTAGGGGTTTCAAGGTATGCTCTTTTCAAATCAAGCGGGATCACAACCACCCATGTCCTAGAAGTGGACAAACTCAAATACCCAAGGAGTGCGACTTTGCCCAAGGAGGGCTAAATGCATGGAATAGTGTGTCAAAACAAGTCCAAAGGCCACCAAAGTTTAGATCCAAGAAGTTTAGGCAAGTATGAGTGTGGATCTTGAAAATCAAGGGCATCCAATGGCTAGATCTCCATAGATTTGAGATTTAAAATGCATCTCTAAATTGACCCAAGTGGGGCACAACCTTCAAAATGAGGAATGGGGCCCACAAGGAAAAAATCAACAAGGTGAAGCACTAGGGGTAGGTTATCAAGTGAGGAGAGTGTGAATCAAGTGGGATCTCACCTACCCATGTGTTAGATCTAACCCAACCAGCTTCTCCCAAGGGGTGCGATTTGCCTCAAGAGGGCTATTTTGCCTTGAAAAGTGTGTCAAATGGAACCCAATCACCACCAAACTATAGGTCCGAATTGTCGTGGATGCTATAGAGGTGGGTTTTCAATATCTTTTCAAAAGCTAGGTTAGATCCAAGTAGATCTAAGAAAAAGTAAAAATGAGGGTTTTAATCAATTAGGGTTTTTATGATCTAGAAGTTATGGATAAGCCAAGGAAGAAGAGGACCATACCTTTGGAGCATACCTGGATGAAGAGATGAATGCTAGTTGAGATGAGGATTACTTTTGCCAAAGATCCAATGAAGAATTTTTGAAGCCCTCTTGCCAAATCGATTTTCTCCAAGCCACATGTGTGTCCCTTTAATCTGTCAAAACCAAGGAGCAAAGCATCAATCAGTTTAACATCTTGAAGGTAGATAAAAGCAAGAGAGAGATAAGCAAAGAATAGTTGGCACAAAGACAAAACCACTCCCTGTTTAACCAAAACGTCTTCCTCCAAGCTTGAAGGGCAAGCCTCCTCACCAATTCGCACTTGTCAAAAACGTCCTCTTAACCTGTAAAAAAAAGTATGGCAACATATGCAAGATAGCTACAAGAGATCCTCCAGTGCAATGGACAAAATCATTTACAATCAAAGCAACCAACATCCACTCCAAGATCCAAGCATGTACTCCAAAAGATAGAAATTCTATTCCAAGAGCCAAGAGCCAAATTCTCTAGATGACTTTACAATAAGGGGGTCTCCTCCTTATATAGGATAATAAAGACCAAAACCCTAGATCTCAAAACCACTTTATGAAATGAGTGGTTGAGATTAAAAGATCTCAATACATGATCAATGGCTAAGAATGAATCATAACATTATAACACATGGATCACTCAAATAATGATGATGTCATAGCTAAAAGACATGGAGGGTGTCGTCATCCACTAGAGGGGGTAAAAGTACAAGAGCCCACCTCATATGACTAGGACATGACACATGGAGCTCATGGTGGGGCTAGGAGGCATCAATCCTTACTAGCTCATCCCCATGGCACAATAAAATAATATAATATGTTCGAAATAAATACAAATGATCAAATCTGTCCTCAAAATCTGTGGCAGACAAGCAGTAAAAGGCCTCCCGTGGCCTCTGTGGACCCACCCAAGTGATGAAAACTGGCTGGAAGATAGGGGGTTCACCCTGGAAGACCTCTGTGAAAACCAAGTGCCAAAACCTTGCCTCAATTTCCCAAATCGAATTCCTCAGTGACCCTTTTATCCCATTTTTGGATTGCCTCGGTAAGTGTGAAAGTGCTGAAACTGCCTCCTAGGGCACCTGCGCTGTCAAACTGAGCCTACCAGGCTCTCCAGAAGGGGGGATAAATGGTAATATAAGTGGCTGGACCACCCCCTCCTCATACAATGCCCTAGGTGAATTGGCCTCTCATGGCCCCTGCTGCTCAGGATGGGAAATTAGCCCCAAATCAGGTCAACAAGTGCAAAACTGCATCTATCACTGTCAGAAGTGCTCGGAACTGAAAGATAAGTGTCTCATTGGATCCAGAAGACCCAAATCTACTAACAGTGTGTACTCATACACCATGGGTTTCCCTGATGGGCTAACTGTAGGGTCCACCATATATGGACAGTGCATAATCTGATGATATGAAGTAATAAAAAAAACTTGCTGAACTGCATCAATCATCATCTGAATCATATGTCCATCATATAGTATCATCAATAGGTGTATGTGGGCCCATACATCATCATCAATAAGCCTTCATGGCCCACATCATCACGGATCCCAAGAAATGACCATAGTTAAACTAGGTTTGACTAGGTCCATATACAACCAAGGATAAATCATATCAAGAGACTAAGACATGTTCCTCTAATCATACTCACAGCTTAATTTAAAGTATAACATCTTTCAGTGGCATTAATCATATTTATTCATTTCGTTGTTATTTATATTTACTTGCACAATAGCTTAAAAGACAAACTCACCCATTGGACATGGTCTAACTGCTAGCTAAGGATGAAGGCTAGGAACAACGCTGGACAAAGGAGGTGACTTGTCTAACTCAACTAAAAGACACTTTGGACTGGGAGAAAGGGGAAGCTACAAACTCTGTGCTGGACAAAATAACACGGGGGATGGCTGTGCCTCACAAATGGGTAAGTTGTTTAAAGAGTGCTTATTCAACTTAGGCATGTCTACATCAAGTTGATCCAGGTTCATTAGGATCATTCAATTTCATTTCATGGCCTTTTTGGCCTACATAACCCTTCGGATCTCAGGTGTGCTGATAAGCACAACTAATTGCAGCTTGCATCTAGGGCATGTTTATACACATATATAAGGTCAGCAATTGTTTAGATATAGCATTTAAGAAACATTGCTTTTTGGACCTTTCTTATACTTTTCGAGGAGTATTTTTAGCAGTTCATCGCTCTTGCCCTTTTTTAGTTTCCATGGGCGAATTTATATAAGTTTCCATAAGTAGTACATGAGCTTTTAGTTTTAGCCAACATCTCAAGTGACTAGGGGGAGTCCAAGCCAGTGCCAAACATTGGGACAATCGACCATAATGATTTAGGCCTACAATCCAACTTACCAAAGGCAAGTTTTGTCACCAACTCAAAGTCGAGACACTAAACATACAGGGATGCGGTCCAAACACAGAGGTAGAAAAAGAGGAAGTCCTCAATATCAGAAAGTCAAGTCAAGGGTTAAAGCCAAATAAGGAAAGTCATGAATGGATGGAGTCAAGTGAAGGTGGGGCCTAAGCTAGCAGACAAATGGTGTTAAGAAAGATCATATCTATGCAAGGTAGTGAACCAGTGAGTTTTGTCAAACAACCTAAATGTGCAAGTAAAAAGTCCATTTTAAATTATTATCAAGATAGTCCATTTTATACAGTTTGCCACATCATGAATTATATACCAAGCCAATGCTGTGAACATGACTAAAACAACAAGATAATAATCCACAGTCAATGATCATACATCCATAGGTCATACAACATCATCATAAGAATAATCATCATATACCATCTGAAACATTACTGCAATACATCTCTAGGCATTGAACTGAAGCTGTATGGGATAAAGGGTCACATCGGTCATCAAATCTGAACTCTCAAGGCTCAGCCTTGACACAAGGTCTAACACAAGTCTGAAAAATACACTGCTCTGATCATGAGTGATCACAAAGTACAAAGTCATCATAGCCAAGCTTTGAATAATGTAAGCTCTGGAATGTGCAGATATCTGCTAAGCAAGAATAGTAGCCCTGCTACTATGGTGTGATAATAGTACTCAACAACCTAATTTTTTTGATAACAAGTGCAAGCAAGCGAGTACAAACAAGCGTGACACAAATGGTTGATACAGATGCAACAAATAATATGATTGATGATTCCTTAATTGGTCATGAGAAGGAATCATTCATAAACAGTGAATTGATGAACATCTTTTGTTGAAGATTGGTCACGTGTAGAAGATGTCAAAGCACATAATGATACCAAAGGCAATATCAGTAATGTCAACTTGAATTTTCTTTAGAAGTTACAAATGAAACCAATCATGAATGCATGGAAGAACATCAACAAGTACACATCGATCTTTCCAAAATCATTGTCAGACCTAGGGAAGAATTGCAATTCAACAGAAATCAATATGGCTTGGGATATGAAAAAGACGGTAGCTTTCATATTCCTTACTACAAGCCAGTTTAGTTTGTGAGTGTCAGATTGATTGTTGAAAATTTGAAGGGGCAAGATTCAAATGTTAAACAAGTTGATGTAGTGGATGATGATAAATTAATTTAGGAAATTCTCGAATGCCAACATTGTCATCAAGTTAGCCATATGGAGATAGTGTTTTGATCTCCATCCTTTCTTCATTGTGGGAAGATGGATCATCGTTCAGATAAATGTGAAAAGAGGAAGAAGGATAAAAATAAAACATTGTATTATGGTTGCGTTCGTTATTGGCGATGGAATCAACAAGTTAAGATTATGCATAGGTCTCTCTTACTGTAGAGTTCAGACATAGGTAAAGACAGTTAAATGGAAAAGTAGCAAAAACTATGGGCTTTCCATCAATTGTTACAGATGATTCTTTTGGGCTGACTAGGGCCCATTCTAATTCAAATTGAAAATTGAGTCCAAGACAAATGGTACTCCCTTGTACCTTAAAGTGTAAGTACAAATGAAATGGAAAGGTACGTTTTTGAACCTGAAGGGGGGGAGTACACCGAGGAAGACAAAATGGAACTCTCTTGCACCTTAAGGGGGGGGGAGTACATCGAGGAAGACAAAATGGAACTCTCTTGCACCTTAAGGGGGGGGGAGTACACCGAGGAATACAAAATGGAACTCTCTTGCACCTTAATTGGGGGAGTACATTGATAAAATGAAATTGGTTAGTGGTCAAGCAAAACTCACCAAGCTACTTGGTATTGAGTGAAAATGGTTAGTGGTCAACCAAAACCACCACATACGTTGATGAAATTGCTTAGTGGTCCACCAAAATCAATAGATTCATGGTATCAAATTCAGTGATGAAAGAGATATTGAAGAAGACTATAAGGCTCAAGCTTGGATTGCTTCAACATACTTCTCACCTTTCAACTGAAAAAGGGGAAATATCAATGACGATTGTCAAACTTCAAGTTTTGACAATGACAACAACATCAAAGTTGCAAATATTTCATAACTTATGATTCAATTGAATCATGCACAGATGCTGATTGACATTATTTCCGTGTCATTTTCTAAGAGCAACATTGTTGCACCGAGTGAAACGAGGTGCTCTACAACCTAGTATGGGGCAGATGTTGCAACATTTGTGATGTAACGTTTGTTACTAGCAAAATAATTAAAAAAATTCATGTCGGCTCATAAAATAAAAAATTATGGAAAGTATTTAAAAAAAATCCATGCTGGTTCATAAAATAAAATATTATGAAAAGTAATTAAAAAATAGATGTTCGTTAATAAAATGAAAGCTTAAAACTTAAACCCGGATCTATCATTCAAGAGAGATTAAATTTCTTGAGTTTAAATTTTAAAAAAGAAATACACCTCAAGAAATTGGATCCCTCTTGGTGCTTGATAGATATGGGTTTAAGATGGATCTATGCTGTTGAAACCCCAAATTTTGGACTTTTAACCCCTTATATAGTTTGCTAAGTATTATTTCATTTTACTTAGGTGACTTTAGAAATTTGAGAAATTGATTTCTAATGACCATGTGGACCAACACATTAATGAGATGGGAGTCGCAGTCCCCTATGGGTTGGAGGGTAAATGCTAATTAAATAATAATGAGAAATTATTATTGGAGAAAATGGTAAACCCTAAAGAAAAGTTTAGGGAGAATAATGAAATAAAAGAAATAAGAAAATGAGAAAATTCACACCTAAGAGAATAAAAAGTGAAAAGAGGAATTCATTCACACATGATCATTTTCATTATCGCACAAGAGAGAAATGGGAGCTGGGGAATGAAAATAACCACAGCAAATGAAGACAATGACATGGGGACAGTTGTGGAGCACAAAACTGGACCAGAATAAGAGATATCATAGCAGTTGGGTATAGCTTGGAACACTTGGTTGTGTTTAGGTAGGAAAACTACCCCAAGCTTGCAGGAGCACTGCAATTACTCTGAATAGTCTGTGGTTGATTGATATTCTTAATGGCTGAGGCTTAAAAGCCCCTGGAGCATCCTGGAGATCAGGAGCACTGAGTTGGATGTTGGGTTTTCTACTGCCATAGAAATTTCCTAAATAACTTGAGGAACAAGTTAAGGGCAATTAAAATATAAACTTTGAACTAGAGGGGACTGTGAACTCAGCTCGGGCGTGACCTGGAAGCAAGGAGAGCTTGCTGGTCAAAGGCTGGGAGGTTTGTGGCTAGGTTCCACTGGTCATCAGAATTCAAATAAGTTTATATGTTGCATATATATATATGTGGTACTTTTTATGAAACAGTGGTTAGGGTTTATTTATGTATATTCCCGATTTACTGTTGAAAGGTTTATTGTACCAGATCTGAACATGAACATATTATTATACTGAACTTTGTGTATGGATCCTAAATAGACTTTTGTGTCTCTGTAATACTGTACAAAATTGTGATTTAATGGAGACACTTTCATATTTGAAGTTTATGTTTAATATGGGAATGAACACATTCTTTGTACAGTAGTTAGACAAAGATATAGTATATATATAATGACATATAAGCCTAAGATAGGCCTTATAGCATGATCTTTGTTTATATTATGTGATATAGATACATTGAATGTATTTTAAATGGAGTAAGTCTTTATTCAACCTATCTTACTACTGATAGAGAATAGGTTTCTCTTATTTATGGCAGAGATAAGGCAGACATGTAAACCGTGAGGTTTACATGTCAAGCCATTTTTATTATATAAACCTTTTATTCTATTTTCATAGATAAACAGAAGGGGATTAATGTAACCAGAATCTTTCCCTCTTCTTTTTACAAATAAGTAAAAATACTATGATTATAGTGAGCTATAGCTACAGCTAATGGAATTTCTAATTATTCGATAGAGTTACATTACTATCGACTTTGTTTATAAACAACATGAATTCTAGCTTTGTCTCAGATCTGTTTCTATTGAATCTACATTTATATAGTAATTAATATCCAGTATGGAACTCGATTTGAGTTCTATTACATTTAAAACAATAAATAACTATTTACCGGATGCATTATGTTTTCTGATGCGTTTGATGTCTTTATGCATGCCATGGATCTCGGCATAGGTCTACGACCTTCTTTTAAAAACCAAATTGTGGTACAATGTGTGGAACCAACACTAGTGCAACGTTTCCAGATTTAAACGTGGTGTACTTTTCCCACCTAGGGAAGGGTTGATTTCCCAGGTTTCACGATTATTACATAGTGTGCATAATTTCACGATTTTACACAGTAAGTGTTTAATTCAATGGGGCTGTATCATAAATATGATTGCGAATCTATTTTACACAGCTACATTTAAGTATGCACATATCTATGCCCGGGGAGCATTCTGGAAACCGAGTTTCAAAAGAACCACAAACAATACGATATTACTATGTCGTTCGTTTCCATCTTTTGGAGTGGTTGTGCCTTAACCCTAGGCATGAAAGCCCGAGTGCTTAAGTCGTAGCTTCGACTTCTGTGTTTAGTGAAACTAAACACTACATGATGGACAAGCTAGCTTTAACACGATTTCATTCATAGTTTAAATGCTATGTGAATTACTGTATGATTTGCGTTTGCAGCTAGGGTTGCTTACCTATCGGTTCACACTTATACAGTAATACATCCTTATAATCATTTTGCAGTTGATAAATGAATGCAATCTATGTTATCATAACTTTGTTCTTACACTTAAAAGAGAAAATAGAGACAAAATTTAACCATATAATAAACAAACCCTGTTTATGATGCCCAACTAGGGTTGAAATGTTAATTTCACTTTGCATTCATTATTTACAAAACAAAAATAGCAAAGTCCAAGCACTGTCACTTTTCATTTCATAACAGAAATTTCTTCATGGGAGAAACGTATTTTCGAAACAAAGTTTAATAACCGGTGACACACATTGTTATCACACTAACTCTAGTTGCTACTAAAGGTATCTCGTCCGAGATGGTAGAGGGAAGGTAGCTAGGTAGGTGTAACCAGCAAACGCCAAGTCCACCGTTCAAGGAACGGTAGTCACACCAGACAAGGCGTTTGTCACTTCAGACAAGGCAAGTAGCCAAGTCAGGGGGGAGACCCCGCTCAACCAAGGATGGTTAAGCAACAAATCAAACACCCAAACCCTTAAATAAGACAGATAGATGCAAACAAGAGGTGAGTATCAGATGGATCCTAAGCTCAATCTCAGCCACTGGTTGGACACAAGTATGAAATAAGTATGTGAATGAAATGTGACCAGCAATCAAATGTGATGCATGAAATAGATTAGATCAATAATTATGTGGCTGGAAATAAGCAAGGGACGCACAAAAAGCTAGAAGTGAAGAGATGAAGTGGTTTTTGCCCAAGGAAGAGAGTTAAATAGTGAATTAGTGGACCTAGGGCAGCGACAAATTAATGTTTTTAGGCACTTCTAGCGATTGATAGCTTAATTTCTAATGATAAAATGATGATTTGAACCCAAATCAAAACTACCCACAACCCCAAAGTGACCCAGCTCAACAGTAAGAGAAAATCGCCCAAGGAGGGCGTTTTTGCAAAATGGACCAATGCTAGTTCTATGGGCAAATGGAGTCTAATCAAGCTGAAACTTTAGATATAAGCATTTAACAATACTAATTCACTGTTTAGAAAGAAAAACAATTTTTAACGGTGGAAATTTGAGTTTTTTATATTTAGGGTTTATTTTATGGTTTGCAACTTAACATTCACAATGGAAATGAAAATACGAGAAACAAGCAAGGATTTCCTACCTGGAATGATAGAGATGGAGGAGCTTGGTGTTGAAGACAAATCCCGAAGACCAAATGCTGAGTAGTAGTGAGTTTTCCCCTAGCGTTTTGATGCAGCCAGTTGACCAAGTGCGCCCTTGTACCTGCCAGAGAGAGATAAGTAAGTAACTATGGCAAATAGCAAGGAATCAACAACAAATGAACGACAAATAATGAAGGAAAGCAAGAAACAAGCGTAAGTTTACTTCCCTTGTTGAAACCTAGAGAGAGAGCACAACGTGGAGCTGCTAGCTCAAGAGCTGTGTCCCCTCTCTAGTGGTCGATTTCACCTGCAAATTCGTTTTGCCAAGGAAGGATGGAGATAGCACACAAATACTCAACAATGCACCGGAAATAAGCTAAGAATCAATACCATAACATTCCATCACCATGTACACAAGTAGCTCGGAAGAAAATGTCATGTCCCAAATTTGGAATTGGGTCACAATGGCCTAATCACATTAGCCATATTCATTAGAGTTTGCAAAGTTGATGTTAAGGGTCAAATAATTGCCAAGGAGGAAAATTACTAGTTTCCTAGGTTTGGGGTGGAAGCTTTGGGATTTGGAATAATGGGGATAATAAATGATGTTTGAACATTAGAATGGCATAAATATTTAATAAAGGAGCTAAATAAATATATACAAGTGAAAATCAAAGTGGCATTTCATCATGAAGACACATGGAGGAAGTGGGACCCACATACGGCTAGATTTCCCCACTACATTTGGCATCATTCTCTCACCAATTCGAATTCAAGGTGAATGGTAACATACTTGGGGGAGTCCAAAAGGTATTATTCATGGCATGAATTATCCAAGGTCGAAATATAGAGGAAGAGTAACTCCCATGGAAGAGGAAGAGACAATTTGGAGCTAGTGAGACACTTGGGCTAGATTCCCTAGCTCTATGACAACAATGATGAAGATGCTATGACACCTATGACACAAATCAGACCTGAAGGCTGACATATGACATATATGACATGTCAGGGCTAAAAATAGACTCCAAGAGGGCGCTCAAGGGTGTTAGGGCAGCTAAGATGCTTCCACATGTGATTTGGTGGAAGTGGGAGACTAGGAATTGTTGTACAAGTGGCGTTCTTTGGAATCTCTTCCCAACTTGAGTTGGCATGAGTCTCTTGGAAGGAATTCGACCCATGGAGGCCATTAGAACTTTATAAATGTCAATAACAAAGAATGAAACGAGCTTTTGATCATTTGTAGAATTTGCAATTGCATTTGTGAAGAGGGAGAGCTAGTGGATGACTAGTTTCTTGCCTTAGCCAATTTCGAGGGTGAAAGATTCCCATCCAAGTTGGCAATTGGAAAGGCCATTCAGACCTTTCACTTGGAGCTTTAATGGAGTCTTTATTTGCAGGTGTAAGCTACAGGGCAGCTCATGGTTTCTTCTATTGCAGCTCGCTCCTTCAACCATTTCCAGTTTTGATGGCATATTCTTGATCCGTGAGGGAGGGCGTTTTTGGTGAGCTATTGTACTCTTTGGGGGAGCTTCTAATGCCCCATTTCTTTTGTAATATGAAGTAAATACTCTGTTCTTCATCTCCAGAAAGTTTCAGGTCGAAATTCCAAGTAGAAATGTATAAATCTAATTTTTAATGGAAGAACAATGCCATTTCCCCACTACCTTATTGTGAACCAATGTATTGATGATGATTTCGAATGAATGGATGATTCTCTGATATATTTGTGATCAATATACTGCCATGGATGTCTTCTACAAGTTTCATGTACTGTACTTGAGCATTTGAAGCATTTTTACTCAGTTTAGTTGTATTGGGAGGTGAAATAGTGCCATTTCCCCAAGGGTCGAATTGGGGATTTTTGCAGTTGAATGGGAGAGGGTGAGAACAGTTGTAATAAACCATTAATGGTGCATATGAGACCTTAATAACATACTTAACACATTACATACCTCTGTTCATAAATTTGAGTGGGTTTGGAGGCATTTGGGAAGCCATTTTCAGTACTTACCTCAGGGGGATTTGAACCCCAAATTACTAGAAAAATTGCATACTTGGTCCAGAATCTTAAGAGAGTTTGCAGAGGTCTTTTGGTGGCCATATGTTATCCCTGAACATCATATTCAATTCCTAATATCATTCATAAACCTTCCTTGAAGATTTGAAGTCATTTGGAGTCAATTTGAGACCTAGAGACCAATACTAGTCAAAGGGAAATCACTAGTAAAGTTACCTACATTGACCAGAATTGAAAGAGTATTTGCAGAAGTGTTTTAAAGGTAAAAAGACATCCCTGAAACACATATTTATGTTCTAATATCATTCATATACCTTCTCAGAAGATTTGGGATCATTTGGGTCAAATTTGGGACCTAGAGATCGAAACTAGTCCAAGGTCGAACCAAGGAAAAAAGTGGAAAATTGCAATTTTAATAAAATTCCTAACAAGGGACATTACAGAAAATGTCTCTCTATTCACAAATCTCAAGTTTACAAAATGCCAAGAAGACCTCCAAATGAGAGAGCTCCTCTCTTAAGTAGAGAAAGGCCCTCAAACAACCCTAATTCCCTCCATAATCAATGGCTGGGATTAACTCTCTCCCAAACCAAATCGATGGTGGAGATGCAAGCTAAGGAGTGGGGGCGAATTGCCCTCTAATGCCCATGTGGAGGATGGGGCCCTTTGTGGGGCCCATAAAATACGTATAAAAGGTGGTTGGGGGGTGCCTATGGGCTGTTTTAGCCCCCCATACCACTAAACCATAGTCACAATACATAAAACTTGCAAAAAATGAAATTTTGCCAAGTCAAAAACGCTCCTCTATGGGCAAATTCGTCCCATGTGATGAGCTGGGCAAAGTGAGGGCCCCACAACATAAATAGAATGTCTAAACATAGTAAAATCACCTTAGGAGACCCCCTTGTATTAGCCAACCTTTGCTTTTGCCATTTTTGAAAGTTACTTTTGCCATATTTTGATTTCCATATTAATTTATTGCTGGTTTATATTGTTGAAGATGTAATTTGGGCTTTTGACCCACTTATATTGCTCGGATTGACGAATAGTCTGTTGCGATGCGATTGTAGACCCCAAATATAGTAGACATGGTCACTTGAACGACCCTGATCCATCAACTAGGCACTGTTTGCCCAAAATCCAAGATTTTTAATTAAAACAGGTCCCTAATGACCCATAATAATTAAAAATCTCCTCAACGCTTCAACTTTTTCAAATTTTGGCACTTGGAGGCGCATATGGGACCCCAAGACATAATAAATGACCAAAATCGAAATTTTTTTCGGGCCCATTTTTGGCCTAGTCAACCTGGTTTGACCAAGTCAAATCTGGTCAAAATGGTAGTGGCTGAAAACTTGTAAGCAACATGAAGCATCAAGGCTTTCTTATTTATGTTAGTACATTACTTAAAACAATATAATGCCGACATGGTGATCAAAACAAAAATATCTCAATAAATACAGGCCCCAGGTGAGGTGGGCCCACCACCTCCAACAAAGACTCAATGCTATGCACAACTTATAGACTTGACCACTTAGCTAACTTTGGGTGAGGTGGATAAACAAGGTGAAGGATACAGGAAGACGAGGACCAAGACCATGTGACCCCTCGGATAAACAGGGAAGGCGGCACCCACTGACATAAGCATACCATGATAATACACAAGGAAGGGCGGTGCCTCACAAATGGGTATAGTGCAGGGAAACCACCATTGCTCATCTAACATGCACCTTGCAACTCACATCCGTGAGGATCTTTTCTAGAGCCGCCATGGCTGGGTGTCCGACAAACCGTAACTTGAGACTCTAGGGGACATATCGCATAGCTGTCCCTTACTCCATCTCACCTCCTTGCCCCGCAGGACTAGGTGAGGAAATAACCACTACAATGCTGATATATATGGCTGACTTGTGTCCAAGTGTGTTCAAAAACACATTGCTTGGACTTTACATTTGACTTTCATACTTAGCCTTTTTGGCTTGATTTTACATTTACATAGCCTTTTGGCTTGCTTTACATTTATTCATTTCATTGCATTTCAAGGCCCTTTTTGGGCTACATACATATCTCAAAAGATATAACAAGGTGCTCATACTGCAAAGTAATGGGGGCAAGTGAACATGCTTCGATGACTAATGGGGAACACCTAGTGAGTCTACACAATCCTATACTGCATTGCAACATTGGGGGCAACCGACAGGAGCAAATCCCAGGTTTGAGAACGCATTTCACACACTAAAGAGCCGAGGCACAAAAGACAAGGAATCATGGCATACTCAGAGGTCAATGGGGAAGGGGATCCTCAAGGCCACAAATCAAGGTCCAAGTCGGGAAGAATCATCATGGATGAGTCGGATGGATGGAAGGAAGTGACAGGTGGATCCAAGGTTAGCTGCCAAGGAGGACGAAATGACCAAGTCTATACCGATAGTGGGGTAGGGACCAATGTGCATATACATGAGTCTACTACCATGGGGTGGATTGACATCACTCAGGGCCATACTCATCATAATAAACAACCGAGATCACCATATCAACATCACATGTCAAGTTCGTGTACTATCATAAATAAACAAGTCTAAACAACAACATGTGCAATAAACCATAAAGTGCTATACCTGCCATACCATATACTTGTTGCTGAAGCTGTCTTTGAAATTGGATCTCTACTGAATCAGGGCAATAAGTGGAAAACCAACAATACTCTGTAGTACTCTCATCCAATTATGGCAAGGCAACTCTATCAATGGGATCATGCAAAGCTTGGTAAGGAAGGGTGGCCCTGTGGCAACTGCTCTGTAATATGTCTGGACCAATACAAAACCATCTGTCCCCATTAATATCTCTACTCGGGGCAAATCTGAAGACAAAGCATGCCCCCTTTGAAGGCATTTGATCTCTGATCTGGAAAAAAAAAATGTAGTATGGTCCTCGACCACACAATCTGCAGCATGGTAGCTCCAGCTAACATGAATGTGATAACACATATATGTGGTCGAACCAACAATATCAACATTAATAATGTATTGTTCACAACATACATTCAATGCTTTAATACTTGCATCCACCTACAGGCCGAAGCGAGCCCTCGAAACTAAATAAATACAGCCATATACAAATAAGAACAAGGCCGAGGGCCATCTTTGTTTCATGATGCAAACAGGAGTTGAATCGAAAGTCTTAAGTAACCCATCTCTAACCGTCGGGCTGTTTTCACCCAAGGGACAAGGAGATGATGAGTTACCTGGCCACCCTTGAAGACTGCTCTTCATTGCTAGGACATGGAGCCAGTTGTGGTTCGCCCAGCATGCCCTCTGCGGTCGTTGCACCTGCATTACAAAGTATTCAAACGAGAAATTAGTTATGAGAAAGTAAGAAGTTAATGTAAAAAGTTTGACAGTGAAAACAGAGGGTAGTGGCAACCGCTTACCTTTGGGATAGGGCAAGCCGCGAGGACCAAGTCTGTGGGTGCATCATACCTACACAGGAACCACGTAGAGGAGTTAGTTCGACAGTATTAACCTACAACTATACCAACAAAGTAAAGCTTGGTAACAGTGCGTAAAAGTGATCTTTCTTACTTGTTCTACGTGGATGTAGTTAGCTAGCTGCTGCTTGCTACTTCACATCGAGTTTTGAATCAAGTCGGGAGCACCTTCTCCTCGGTTCAGATGCGAACACCCTGCTCAGAGCAGAGGTGCTCTAAGAAACCAGTCGCAACACCAAATGAGCAGCCCGTAGCCAAGGTAAGGGTTTTGTTGAACACGATGGTACCTGTTGAAAAATGACAAAACCCAGAAATCTGCTCTCACACAGTTCATGGACAGATTTGTCAAACACTTCATGAACCACTGATATCACCCTTCAAATGTAAACTAAGCCAATGTAAATTAAATAGACATTTGCTAAGGTTAATATACTGTTCATAAAGTACATTTAGCAGCGGAAGATCATAAGAAAACAGCAGACTGTTATACACATTAAAACAAGTATTTTGGTCAAATTTGACCTTGGAAAACCCCCCCCAACCCCTGGGGAAAACCAGTCAAGAGATTTTATTATATATCTTCTTCAAGAGAGAAAGTATAGCAGTAATCTATTCAACAGTAAGACAAACTTATCTCAGACCCAAAAGACCACAACAGTGCCTCGAAATTAGTGCTGTAGATGCATTAATTTCTGTGCATTTATTGCCTCGAAATTCGTGCCACAGAGGCTGTATAAACTGCTTCTCACAGTCAACTTTCCTCCTTGAATATTGTTCCCAGCTTAGTCTTCAGCCTCGGTCTGTGTGCCTCCTGTAACAGCAGCAAGATACATTGATTTTCGTGCTACCTTAGCCTTGAAAATCACGCCCAGTCAGCAGCAAAGTCAAGCTGTACGGACTGTGTACAAACAACAATTAGTTTCAGCAGTCTCCCTCCTTGAAAACTGAACCAATCTACTCAGAATGTGTGCCCAAGAAGTCTTCTCGAAATATGTGCCAACACTCGATTTCTGTGCAGCAGTGCCTCCTCGAACTGCGTGCCCTTCAGCGGTTACTTTGCTGCTGTAGCTTGCCTTGGAATTGAGCCAATCTCTGGCTCCTCTCTCTCTCTCTCGAAGTTTGTGCCCCTCTCCAAAAGCTCTTGGAATGTATGCCTCTCTCTTGGGATTTGAGCCACCCTCCAAAGACTCTCTCTTGGGAATCGAGCCACCCTCCAAAGACTCTCTCTTGGGAATGTGTGCCAAACTGAAATCTCATTCAACTCTTTATTTACCCTATTAGGGTTTCTCTCATGACTTTTCAACTTCAATGGACGAGATTAGATATTGGCCAAGAGATCTATGGCTGGGATCTAATCTCTCACTCACTTAAATCTCCTAAGTGAACTTTAGAACAAATTTTTCTTTTTGAAAAGTCACTTACCCCTAAATATTTAAAAAGTACACTTTATGACTTAAAGTCACTTTAAAAGCATAATAAAGTACAACTCACTTTAAAATCATAAAGTCACATCAAAAAGGTACTTTAATAAAAAACACATTACTAAAGTCACTTTAAGAATATAAATGAGACTCCAAGTTATTGACCCCTGCACCTAGGCACCTGATGCAGGAGTGCCACCGAGCTATCAAATGCTAACACTCCCTCTTAGCGAGGGAGGTACTACTGTCATCAGCTCCACCTGGATCTCTCCCTCCAATAACTGAAGCTCCCTCTGAATCTGAATGCCTCTCAGATACCTGCACTGGATCAACTGCTGAAGGTCTCCGTCTGACAACTCTGAACTGAGAGTTCTCCTCACTCTCCTGCTCATCCTGAAGAACCATATCATACCAACTCTGTTTCCTCACAGAGTTGGATGAATCCTCCACACTGACAGCCACTGCTGCTGCCATTGAGTCTGATCTCTCACCAGGCTCACCATCCACTGGATGCCCCAAAACTCGGTATATCCGGCCATCATGGATGCCAAGCAGACTTGCTGCACCCAAGCCCCCACTCACCGGATATATATAAACACGCCCACTCACATGAAGAACTGCATATCCGTCATCCTCCAAAGTTGAAACTGAGACCAAGTTCCTCTTCAGCTCTGGAATAAACAACACATCGCCAACCTCCAGATAACCACCAGACTCGACCTGGAATAGGACTTTTCCAACTCCTTCTACTGCATGGGTGCCGACATACCCATCCTCAGTCAGTATAACTCTGTCAATATCTGTCAACTCTCGGAACACTGCTCGTATCCCCGTCATATGGCATGCTGCTCCGCTATCTATGTACCATGCTCCAGTATCCAAACTCTCTGCTACACTACTGTTTGAAAGAATTGAGACGAGTGAGAATTCCCTCTCGAATTCCGCCACAAAATCTCCCACTTCAGCTGGAGAGACTTTCTCCGGCTCTTCTTTCTTCTTGTTCTTCTTCTTGTTGGGACACTGCCTAGCATAGTGACCATAACTCTAGCAAGCAAAGCATTTTACTTTGCTCAAGTCTTTGGCTCCACTGCTCGAGCCACCTTTTTTCTTTCTACCCTTAGCTAAAAGGGCCACATTCTCTTCATCAGCAACCTGCTCAGTCTTCCCTTCTCGGATCTCCTCCTGAGTAAAATCATCCCACAGTCTTTCCCAAGAGGGAAAGTTCTCTCTGCCAACTACACACTTCACGAACACATCCCACTCCTTAGTGAAGCCCTTCAGGGCTATCTGCACTAGCTCGAGATCAGGAATCATCTCACCAACAGCACTTAATTCATCTTTTATCTATCTGAGTCTAGTGAGGTAAGATGCTACATTCTCACCTCTCGCCATCTTAGTGCCATGAAGCTTATCTTTTAGGGCCATTTTATGATTTTCATTCTTGTTCTCATAGAAACTTTTTAAAGTATCCCACATCCCCTTAGCAGTTAGTTTCTCTGTCAAATGTGGGATGAGGTGATCTCGAACACCATCCAGAAGCAGTCTCTGCGTTCTGGCCTCCTTCACCTCATGTATGTCAAGAGCTATAGGATCAGCTGCGGGAGGAGCCACTGTGGTACTGACAAAGGCCCATAACTTGTTTTCCTTGAGAACAGCTGTCATCTGAGCTTTCCACTGTAAATAGTTGGAAATCCCTTCCAACCGATCTTCATACCGAATGCAAGCCATCATTTTCTTCTGCACACTCTGCCTTCTTTGACCAAAAATACTCAGCTGTACTGAACCAACACCTTTCTGCTCACTGTGTAAAAAAAAATTAACACACAGCTGTCACAATCAGCACTTTGCATGCAAATCTCTTGCACATCACCTGCAAAAATATCAACACTTCTCTGCTGCCCAACAGTCCACTGAAATCTCAGAGCCCCAGCTCTGATACCATGTTGAAAAATGACAAAACCCAGAAATCTGCTCTCACACAGTTCATGGACAGATTTGTCAAACACTTCATGAACCATTGATATCACCCTTCAAATGTAAACTAAGCCAATGTAAATTAAATAGACATTTGCTAAGGTTGATATACTGTTCATAAAGTACTACATTTAGCAGCGGAAGATCATAAGAAAACAATAGACTGTTATACACATTAAAACACAGTATTTTGGTCAAATTTGACCCTGGAAAAACCCCCCCAACCCCTGGGGAAAACTAGTCAAGAGAGATTTTATTATATATCTTCTTCAAGAGAGAAAGTACAGCAGTAATCTATTCAACAATAAGACAAACTTATCTCAGACCCAGAAGACCACAACAGTGCCTCGAAATTAGTGTTGTAGATGCATTAATTTTTGTGCATTTATTGCCTTGAAATTCGTGCCACAGAGGCTGTATAAACTGCTTCTCACAGTCAACTTTCCTCCTTGAATATTGTTCCCAGCTTAGTCTTCAGCCTCGGTCTGTGTGCCTCCTGTAACAGCAGCTAGATACATTGATTTTCGTGCTACCTTAGCCTTGAAAATCACGCCCAGTCAGCAGCAAAGTCAAGCTGTACGGACTGTGTACAAACAGCAATTAGTTTCAGCAGTCTCCCTCCTCGAAAACTGAACCAATCTACTCAGAATGTGTGCCCAAGAAGTCTTCTCGAAATATGTGCCAACACTCGATTTCTGTGCAGCAGTGCCTCCTCGAACTGCGTGCCCTTCAGCGGTTACTTTGCTGCTGTAGCTTGCCTTGGAATTGAGCCAATCTCTGGCTCCTCTCTCTCTCTCTCGAAGTTTGTGCCCCTCTCCAAATGCTCTTGGAATGTATGCCTCTCTCTTGGGATTCGAGCCACCCTCCAAAGACTCTCTCTTGGGAATCGAGCCACCCTCCAAAGACTCTCTCTTGGGAATGTGTGCCAAACTGAAATCTCATTCAACTTTTTATTTACCCTATTAGGGTTTCTCTCATGACTTTTCAACTTCAATGGACGAGATTAGATCTTGGCCAAGAGATCTATGGCTGGGATCTAATCTCTCACTCACTTAAATCTCCTAAGTGAACTTTAGAACAAATTTTTCTTTTTGAAAAAACACTTAACCCTAAATATTTAAAAAGTACACTTTATGACTTAAAGTCACTTTAAAAACATAATAAAGTACAACTCACTTTAAAATCATAAAGTCACATCAAAAAGGTACTTTAATAAAAAACACATTACTAAAGTCACTTTAAGAATATAAATGAGACTCCAAGTTATTGACCCCTGCACCTAGGCACCTGATGCAGGAGTGCCACCGAGCTATCAAATGCTAACAGTACCGGCTCGAGGAGGAGGTTACCTCTGAGACCGGTTACACCATCCCATTAATGCTTGGTACATCGTAGAAATGGGCGCCAACAACCAGTTTAGTGATCAACGGTGCCAAAATCAGTTTAGTGATCAACAGTGCCAAGGTGATTGCATTACGCAAGAGTATGCCCTGGATCATGATCAATGGTCGTGGTTTTCCCTCGCATTAATTTAACCAGCATAAGAGTGTTAAATGCAGTGGGTTCTCGGAGTTGTCAACCTCGTGTGATAGCCACCATGGGTTAGCTGGAACACGAGCATGAGTTTCAACTGTTGAGTAGTAAACACTGTATTCGCTGAGAGTAGAGTCACCTGCCAGGAGGGCACCCAACGGGTTTAAAACTTTGGTTCATGCGTTGAAGTCTACGTGGCAGAATCATGAGTCAAAGCACAGTCACACAGCATTAATATGTTATATGCATATTAACCATAGTGCATGTTTACACATCATTACATTATATATTATATGTTTTATGGCCTATGAATTTCACGACGTTTGCCCAAGGTTTGAGTTGGTCTATGTAGTCGTGGAAATGAATTATGGGTTCGCTTAAGACCAAGGTGCAACTATACGTTGACCTTGCAATGCGCCTAATCCCCAATGTATATCACATTATAATATATATATATATATATATATATATATATATATTACATTATCCCTTTTTTTATAAAGTTGTTATGTGCTTGATTATCGTCGAGATAATATAAGCGCATAGATTACACTATAGCCTAGGTCTTTACAAAGGTAATCCTAGAGCTTGGTATAATATTAATACATAGGTTATATGTTCGTAACATAGTTATAACATATAACTATGTTAAATTAATTTTGTATTCGCATAAAAACTATAATAGTTTGTATTTCATAGTAACAATATATTAATAATTTTAATATAGTTGTTCATTGAAATATTAAATGTTGCACATGAATTATTTTTATTGTTGCAAATATTTCAGCATATAGTTGTTATGCATTTCGGTTTGTATTTAAATTGTCCCTATATACTAACTTGTTTTTGTATAGGCATAACAACATAGATATAGAAGTTTTTCAAGTGTCGACACTTGTGTAAAAGGCGATAAAAGTAGCAAGTGAAGAATATTGCACACACAATCAAGATAATACCGAAGTAGGCTGTAGTGACAGCTAGTGATATGTTTCCGTAAATGTTTTTAGTCGTTAGAATCTTTGATAAAAAAAAAAATCCCGTAGAAGAGTCGTGACAAGCATTGTGAACATTTTGTTCCCCTGGATGGTCACTAGACCTTATTGTTGCTTGGCATTTGATTGGGTTGTCACTTGTCAGGCATTTTTAGGAAGAGCGAAACTTAAAGTTGATTTGTTTCTCATAATTTGCTCTTCTCAGATATTGGATTTCACATCAGTGGACAAATTACATATATTGGAACTCACATGTTTAAACAGTGGGAGTTCTAGATTTTCAACATCCAGATTGTCAGTTTTTCAGACATATATTCATTGAAGTTCAATTCAAAAGTTTCAGATTGAAGATTGACATGGTACTGACTTATGCACTAGTTCTTGTTGCCTTGCTGGTATAATTATCCAGACTTATGATTGAGGGGGGGTTGTTAGGTTGTGAGAGCCTAGACACTCACAAAGTCTTTATCACCTCTTATGAGGTGTTTTTTTTTAACGAAAACGGTTAAGATTGTATTTATAAAAGGCTGAAAAGCTTCAGCAAAGTAGTACAAAAATTCCTCAGAGCAGTTTCAAAGGATCCAAAATAGAGTATATCTTATTTACAGTCATCTAGATGAAAATAAACTTGAGGCAAAACTCATAGTTCCCTAAGTTGCTGTAAATTCTTACAAATTGTCGTAAGAGCAGCCTACAAAAAAGCTTCATAGAAGAACAAAACTAAGAGTTGGTATCATTGTCCATAACCTGAACATCTTGAGTTTCCTTCTTCTTCCTCTATAGTATTCTCAGCATCATCTTCTAGACTCTCGGCCTCATCATCCTGGGTTTCTTCCATAGTCTCCTGAACATCCACATCATGAGTGCCGCAGCTTCCTTCAATTGCATCTTCACTGTCTGAAGTATGGGTACCTTGACTGTCTTCTTCATTGGAACTAGTAATGTTTACCACAACACAGGTAGGTTGCATAACATAATCATTAGCATTCTTTCCTTCTGAGTTCTCGTCCAACCTAGAATTCTTACTTGCTATGAGGTCCTCATGCTTCCGCAAGGTTTTTGTAATTGCTTCAACCTGCACATCACAGG
The DNA here is from genome assembly GCA_027924585.1 of Larix kaempferi. Classification (NCBI taxonomy): domain Eukaryota; kingdom Viridiplantae; phylum Streptophyta; class Pinopsida; order Pinales; family Pinaceae; genus Larix; species Larix kaempferi. The sequence continues at coordinate 20,249,397 of BSBM01000660.1, read as the reverse complement.
AACGAACGGTCCCTTCAACCACATCAAGGCGGGCGTTAAGCCTGGAAGTAAAACTGGAGATGTGTTGAGACGATTGCTCAATTTCATCAAGGCGAGTGTCTAGAATGGGAAGATGAGCGGTAATTTATTTAACAATAGCAATCAAACCTTCCATCTGAGATCTCATCCATCTCATTTGGGAACGAATATCATGAATATCAGCCTGGGAGTCTCTGATTCTTGCAGAGAGATCCTCTAACTTTTTTTCATAGTCCATTGTTTTAACACATTCCCAAATCCCCTCCGAGAGAACAATTCTGTTATCAACCTAGTTGAAATGCAAGATAGTCTCGACACCGAAGTCATGGCCAAGAGCTACCAGAAAATTCAAAATACACTCACCCCAATAAACACCATGGAAATGGTCCCCTAGAGTAAACAAAAGCCCCTCGGTATTACTGACCAAAACAAACTGAAGCTCTAAACAATACAGAGATGCCCATGTATCCCAAACCTTAAAGACAAATGAGAGAGCAAAATCCATAAGTAAGAAAAAAATTACCTGAGTGTGAAACTCCACGTAGATAGCACTGAAAGTAGTAGAAGATTGATCTCCCAGTGCATAGGACAAGGCATCAAAATCCACTTGATTGTGCACCACTATTCCAGAATTTCCCCTCACACCAATCTTCCAACCTTTGGCACTGAACGAATGACAAGGTTGAAGCAATCTATACAGGAAACATTGCAAAACTTCTCGTTGAAGCTTCCAAACTGTACCACCATATGTCCACATTAAAATTCCAATTATGCGAACCAAGATTTCATGGGAATGTTCATTCTCCCAGGTGCGATGAGCTCTCCACATGGACTGGAAAATTAATGACCTCTGTCGTCGAATGAAGAAATTAAAGCTTGACAAGACTAATTTAAGGATTTGAATTGGACTTAGGATAGCATAACAAATTCTAAGGGAGCCAACAAAGTGAGAAGTCACCCCCATTTTTTTTCATGCCCCTCTAAGGATACTCGAGGATTCATCTGCAAATTTGTCAGCTGCCGTATTGTGGTCACGCCGAACATGAAAGAATTGAATATTTGGGATTTGATGGAGTAAGCCAATAATGTGTTTATGTAAATGCCCTGCCAACTGCTTCTTTATTCCCAATTATAGAGCGTAGCGTTTTGCTTGATTGTTGGTATTGATCCCTAGGCCACAAGCAAATGATAAGACTGCATTTCCACGAGGGTCAAAATTACACCCCATGCACCTGCCTCCCCAGGATTACCTTTCGAAGATCCATCAAAGAACAGGGTGTGAAACTGAATACTATGCCACCATTTTTAAAACTCTTCCTGATTCATTTCCAACTTCCAATATGCAGCTTGAATAGACCTCTGCACACTCTGAATCGGCTTCCAACCTGGGGGCAAAAAGTTTTATTAATCATTGCTCCTCTGCCATTGTCGAGATTTCAGAATTATCTTACTATTAATTCACACTTGGATGACTTCACTCAGCAACGATTTAGCATAGGTAGTTGTGGCAGCTGCTGTGGTCTTATTATAAAAAATGTCACCATTTCTTGCAATCCAAACTTTCGAGAAGACATACTTCGGAATAGCCAGCCAGATACGAGTCAATATAGGCTTATTGGATAAGTATCCTGGGAATTTAGCTTTCCAATTCAAAAAGTAACCACTGCAGTTTTCTGGAAGGTCGAAAATATTACCTAGTTCCTTCAGGACACTTTTCCATACCTGCTTAATATACTTAAAGATGAGGTATTTACTCTTCTGCTTCTTTGCACAAAATGCATCTGGAAGGGCCATGTATCTAATGCTTTTTGAGGTTCTCTATAGTACGAATTTTCCCTTGAACTAAAACCCAACGGAAAATGTTGATTTTTGGAAGACCATCCTGCTGCCATATTTTTCCCCAGAGTCTAGAAAAGGGAGGATGCAGATGCTCCCAGTAGATTTTTTCATAACCCTCTTTAATTGAATAACATCTCCTTTTGCTCCATCCTCTGCTATCTTTGCTGTCAAGGCTGATCGGAGCTGCTCCATGAAACTATTGAAGGACATTATATATCAGTTTCAAGTGTAGTGGAACAACAAATTGTTTCCAATTAACCTGATGTCCTGCCTCATCCCATTCAGATAGATCATACAAGGTCTTGATTCCACGATCATTTAACCAATCCTTTATTAAAGACAGCCCATCATTATGATTGAAGGGAGCTGCTCCAAGAATACTATCTTTCCATAGATTTATCTTTTTTCCATTGCCAGGTATCCAATATAATCCATCTTTAATAACTCAGTCTGAAGTCTCTGAAGCCTTACATAGTTTCCAAATATTTGAGCCCTCACCATCCCAATTGCAATTATCCACACATCGGAGTCTTGAATGGGAGAAATACTTTTTCCTAAGGATTTTTTTCCACCATGTTTCTTTATCAGAGACCAGCTTCGAAAGCAGCTTAGCTCCCATAACCAGGATCATAAACTTTGGATCCTGAATACCAAGTCCTACATTTCCTTTAGGAGCTTTTACTATATCCCAATTTACCAAATGGAATTTTTGTGTATTGGATTTTTCGCATTGCCAAAGGAAATTCCTTATATATTTACAAAGCTTATGCAAAATACCAATTGGAGCAGTAAGGATGAACATTGAAAGAGAGGAAGAGAGGAAAGGTTCGACCTGATTAAGACAACTTTGCCAAATGGGTTAATTCAACGCATGCCCCAACTTTGAATTTTATGCTTGGATTTTTGAAGAATATCCTCCCAATCTGCCAATTAGCTCCTCTTGTTTACAATGGGGATATCAAGATATTTGAAAGAAGTCCAATGAATCTGACTGACAAAACCTAACACTGGAGATGCTTTGCATGAGCTTAGGATAAACATTCCATCCATAGATATAGATTTTTTTCTTATTTACCTCTCCTCCAGAGGCATCCAAGAACTGATCGAGCGATTGTTTAAATCTGCTAGCATTTACAACCGAGGCTCCACTTAAAAGGATCGTGTCATTTGCAAAGTCAAACTGAGCATTATTTACAGCTTTAACACCCTTGGCTATTCTAATACCTCGAAGTTTCCCTTTATCGCTTTCTTTGATAAGTTTTCTTCCCAAAGCTTCAACCATAAGAATATATAGGAATGGAGATAGAGGGAAGCCTTGCCGCAGTCCTCTTGAAGCCTGAAAGAAATCTGTTGGTCTGCCATTAACCAAAGGAGCAATCCATGGACATTTTACACAAGCCTTTATCCACTTAATAAAGGTAGGAGAAAAGCCAAATCTAGAAAGAACATCAAACAGGGAACTAAGATGAACCCGGTCAAAAGTATTTGCCATATCTATCTTGACTGCCAATCTCCGCTCTTTTCGAGTTACACTGGAGTGTACTGATTCTTGGACTAGGACTATGTTGTTAACTATCTGCTTTTTTTCCACAAAACCACCTTGCCCTTCTGAAATAAGCCTAAGCATCAGGTGTTTCATTCGATTGGCAAGGATTTTGGTTAATATCTTGTAGGAAGAATTACATAGGGAAATTGGCATAAATCTAGCTAAAGATATAGGTCGAACTTCTTTAGGGATCAAAGCAAGCAATGAGGAATTTGTGGCCTGTTGCCGCCTGGTTCCACACCTGGGGAAAACGCAGCAGAAGTCTTCAAGCTGCTGGTGTGGCCTTGGGGGCAAGTCAGAGTCAAGTGCTGTCACTTGGGACTCGACTCCTCCGTCTAGGCTTTCCTAGCGAAGCCAAGGGGGGTGGACCCTAAAAATTTAAAAGAAAACTAAGGCCTCTAATCTAGGAGTTAGAAAAATAATTTTTGTAACCAAGAATAAACACTACATACATTTGCCAAATAAAAACATCATTTATCATTTACTCCCATTTAGAATAATCATCATTTCAACTGCATACTAGTCAACAATAAAATGAAATTTGCATCAGGACCAGTGCCTTGCTATGGAGTCAAATAACAAATGCATAAACAGGAAAAAATAAATGTTGTGGAGTGTTCTTGGTTTATTTTAAAAATTAATGTGGTGGTGATCTTTTTTATTAAGGCAGGTGGGTTCCCGATATACGCAAGGTACGGGGGAACATGTCCGGAAATTTGAAGCGTGGCTTCCCTCTCAGGCTTTAGGCTGGATCGGAGTCTCGAGGAGGTGTTCAGATGCTATACCAACGAGGGCAAGCCTAACGGTTTCCAAGAGGTCGCTATCCAGTTTTATCCCAAGCCTTCTGGGAAATTTGCCCACGACAACGAATTGCGTGTTGTGCCGGATTTTCACAAAAAGGGTTTTTTATTGGGGTGGTGTTAAGTCCTATTACTAGTCATCCACTCCTTTCTGGTGTGTACCAACTGGATCAGACTAAGCTGCAAGTTGGCCACAGAGCATACGGGAGAAGACCTTGGTATATTTTATAAAATTTTAAGAACCCAAATTTTATCTTTTTATAACCCCAAGAGTCTCTTTTCAGGCATGCATTTCGGGCAAGCCCTCATACAAAACCCTACTTCGGGAAAGCAAGGGGGGCGTTATGAGTTTGTAAAAAAAATGTGAAAAGCTAGGTTGTGAGTGAACTTGTGGCCCGCCAGTGGAACGGACCAACAAGGTTTATTTTAATCCTAATTTATTTTATTTAATGCCGGAAAACAAAGAAATAAACTACTCTAACATTCACGCCATGAAAATGAGACGACACAGGCCACCCCTGGGGGGATGGGGTATGGGCGCTGGCTAGCCCACTTGCTCTCGTTTAAAGATGTTTACAATGATATAGAGAAGTGCCCCAAGTCTACTTAATGTGACTTGGTGGCTTACAAAATTATAGAAAAAATATGACCGGTTTTGAAAAAATATGGAAATTTGTCTTCCGGATCGCCTGGATGCTCGAAATTTTGCCAGCACTTCCTCCTACCTGCTCATCTTTTGCTGCAAACCAGCAAGCAATAATTAGTACAAGATGCCCAAAAACACTTTAAGAGTGTCTTTGGAACACCTCCTAAAAAACCCAAAATTTTCTAAGTAAAATTCTAAGTAAAAATGACGAAAAATAACCAAGTAAAACAAGCTATGGAGCTTGTCTACTTGGGATCTTTGCTAGCCCTTTAATGGCTGCAAATTTCAAGCTCTAGGACAGCCAAATATATCTTTTATATCAGCACTACAACTACCCAACAAGACTTAAAAAGATATGACGATTTTACTTGCAAGTCCTTTGAAAAAGTAGATGCTCAATGAAGGAAAGTCTAACAGTTAACTATATAAGCTTTATGACTGTCTAAACTAAACCTTTATGAAAATATTTCTGATATAATTGAAATAAAATATGAGCACATAAATCAGAAATACTTCACATGCAAGTAACCAGTAACCAGAAAATTTTGATTTTGAGTTAAGTTGAGAGAGAGATGAAGCAAAACTTGGTTGAAATCCGAAGCTTTGAAGGTTGTGTTTGTGATATTCCAAGGGACTACATCTGCAAACAAGATTAGAAGGGAGGAAGCAAACAAGATCCACCTACTTCTAGCTGAGATAACCTGCACATCACACACTTTGCAAACAAGGATCAAGTGTAGACATATATTTAAAAGAAATCAGTGCCGCATACTCATAAACAAATGAAAACATACAAACATGATCTCTTGATAAACATATATCAATAAGCTAAGACAATAAACAAATTGAATCAACTTATCTCATAAATTGTTACCAATCTATCCAATGAATACACTAGATGCAATAAAAAAATCAAAGCTTATGCACAGGTTACCTCCATTAGACAAGCCAAAGATGGTTCATCCACTCACACACAACACCACAAACTTGACCTCCAAAGTCTTCTTTATTCAAATTCAAAATGATATGAGTAATACAACGATAATTTTTGTGCTCCAATTCTCACTAGTGAACAATGGAGAGAGCACTTCATTTTATAGAGAAATGACAAGGAGGGAGGGCGCACTTGGTGAAGGAGACAAAGGGGGAGTAGTGGCACGATTGAGGGAGAGATAGGGGCTGCCATCCCTTGCATTGGGCTGCATACTCCAGCATAAAACGTGCCCACAAGTCAGCCCCAATAGTGCTGCTCACTACCTAGAAACGTGGCTGCCCACTATAGCAAGTGCGCCCCTCCCTTGGATAAATGCGCCCCTCCTATTTAGCATGAGTTCTCTCCCCAAAATGGGGCTGCCAAAACATGACAAATCAGCCCAATATGCTCCATAATACATGCTGATCCAATTCAGAGTTGTCATAACTCCAAAAAATTAATAATTTTTTTTAAGTCATTTTTCACTTTTTTTAATTTTTTCATGACTTTTTGACTTTTTGACTTTATTTTGGCCATAGGAAAATAATGAAGCACCCAAACCTTAGGAAAAGTGGGTTTAGGGGTTTAGGGGGTACTCTGAGTTAGAAAACGAGTACCCCGAAGGCAAAAAATACCTCCAGACGCCCTAGATAGGCCAATTACAATTTTTTTTAATTGAACCATTAAAAAATGGCCCAATTTACGGAAAAATTAAAACTTGCCGAAAATTAAAAAAAACACCTAGGGGGACTTAGACATGTCCATATGACTCAAAATTAACGCCTAGCATGTTCATATACATTGACCCATAGACTCTAATAATTCCCTAAGGCCCGTCAGCCTCCCCAGGCATTCCAGCTTTGGAGGAGCAGGAGAAAAACCAATTAATTATGCAATGCACTGATGCAAAACATAATAGATAGGTGAAAAAACTCCTTGGAATACCTGACTTGGCCAAAATGTCCTAAGGAACCGAGTCTTTTACAAAACACCATGCTAGCACGTTTTGTTACAAACCCCGCAGGGCCATGGACATGTGGAAAAAAAAATAAAAACGGGGCCCTTTAAAAGGCCAGCTGGACATCAAATCACCAAAATTGAACATGTGTCATGTTCCACTTTGCCCGCTCGCTTGATAATCCAACCAAGTACAACTTAGTTGGCAACATGGCCCCTCCAGTCTTCTCTCTGCCTTTAGTCCAATTCAACATTTTACAAACATATTTCTTAATTATGGGCCAACAAGGTAAAAGTGGATAGTAAAACAATCGGGTCCCGGAGATTTATCAGGACCGAGTCCTCTTATCACTACTAGAACTTCTACTTCACTGATATAGTTATTTAGCATCTGATTCTCAGCTTCTGTGACCAAGGATGACACATTTTCCAACATTGCTTCCCTTGCTGTTACGCTTCCGATCCCTTGCTCCATGAACAAGTTTTTGAAATGGCAAAAAGCTTCATGCTGAATGTTAGCACAGCCAGAAATTTATAATCCTTCATCATTTTGAATTTCTCAGATATTGTTCTTGTTTAATCTAAGTTTTGCTTGGTTATAAAGAAGGAAGTGTTTCTATCACTCGCCTGTAACCAAAGAGCACGGGATTTTAGCCTCCATGTCTCTTTTTCTTGTCTATAGGCTTCATTCAACTTGGTACTAAGATATTGTTCTTTCTGAATATGTTCATGAGTTACTTCCACCATTTCCATCTGAACCTGAAATGTACTTAAATTCTGCTATAAAGTTTCACGTTCTTTTTGAGGGGATCAATAATATTTTTTGGCCCAGGATTTTAATTCTGCTTTTACAACACGAAGCTTTGATTCCCATACAAATGCTTGGGAACCTTCCACATATTTGTTCTATCTGCTTTCAATAATATGATGAACTTCGTATTGTTTTAACCACAATGGATTAAATAAAAAATGAATAGGATGTTGGTTTTCCAATTCCTCGAGAGTCAGCATAATTGGTTTGTGGTTTGAGGTTGCATTCAGAAGAATTTGAACGTGCATCAAATATCCTGTCTAGAGAAGAGAACGATGAACAAGAAATCTATCCAGCCTAGCTGTGATGTGCCTTGGACCAATTCTCCTATTAGTCCAAGTAAAGGTGCCTTTCTTTGGCTTTATTTCCACCAAGTCAAAATCTCCAATCAACTCCTCAAGGTTTTCACCAAAAGGATCTCTTACCAAAGAACCTCCTCTTCTTTCTTTGTGGGAAATGGTCGCATTGAAGTCCCTAGCTAAAATGCTACATTGACAATCTCTAAGAATGTTTAACGATCTCCAGAATTCTTGCTTAAGATTGTACTATACTGACCCATATACATTACAAATTTCAAAATTTCTTGTGTACTTATAACTTCTAGCTCTGCCATGACCCAATTACTGTTTCCTTTTTGCTGTTTAAGGGGAAATTTATTCTTGTTCCAGAAAATAGTCAATCCATCTGAGGCCCCTAGAGAGTTCACTGCAATACCTTCACCATTATCCAAGCTTTGTTGAAAACTTGAATTACTTCGATGGCTACCTTTTTTGTCTCATGGAGTAAAAGCATGGAGAGATGATCTTTATAGATCATATTTTGAATTGTTTCCACTTTCTACTTTCCTCCTAAACCTCTATAGTTCCAAGAGACAGTGTTCATTATTTTATTGAATGCGGTACAGATTTGGCTCCTACTTTCACTTTTTTACCTTTTTTTGCTCGATGTTGTGCCTTTTTTAAGCATGTCGAGGGAGGCTTGCTTACCTAGCTGCTTTTCTCTATCAGCTTCATCTTCTCTAAGTTTCTTTCTGGATCTTTTAACTGATTTTTTGCACATCGATCTTTCTTCTTCTGTTTCTTCTGAGGATTCATCAAGAGTTTGTTGCATGGATTGCTCTGCCTCGACATCTTCAGAATCTATTTGTTCAATAGTTAAGTGTGTGTTAATTTATATGATTGGTTGCGAATGGAGAACAACGACATAGTCTTCCACCCCTAGCTCTTCCATGACTGTTTGAGCGATAGGATGACTTTTCTCTTGTCCAGTCTTTCCTGTTTGCTCTATCTGTCCTTCAATGTCACCTACATCAGCTAACGATTGGAACTGGTTTGATGTTGAGGGTGCCGATGGATTTGAATTGACCGGGTTAGTATGAGTTTTTCCTTTTTTCGAAACCCGCTGCCATTTCTTTGCTTATTCAGTTTCTGATTCCTTTACCACATTTCGCAGACAATTTCGGGCAAAATGATTATATTCATGCATTTCTTACATTTGAAAGGCAATTGATCATAATACACTTTTTGCACATGTGACTAACTATCCATAACAAGATTTACCACCTCTGGAAGGCCCTTATCCAGATCCACCTCCACACAAATTCGAGCACATGAAAACATAGGAGATTTAGGTTTAGATTTATCTATATATCTTCCTAATGAATTTCCTATGGCTGCCAAAACTTCATCATACCAAAAATGCAGAGGAAGGTGAGGTAATTTTACCTAGATTGGGATAGCTGAGGGAGTATCATTTTCAGGATCAAATGACATATTCCAACTATTAAGATACATACCTCATGGACCCATGAAGTATGGTCCATTTCAAAATATTAGATCTCTATCAACTTTAAACTCAAAGAAGAATGCTTAGTATCCCATTCCACAGAAATGGTACTGCATTCTTTCTGTTAATAGTGGCTGCCAATTCTTGTTCAATCAGACTTCCATGGCCCTTGGAGAAGGCCAGAGCCCAATAAATAATCCCACCAGTCCCCTTTCTGACAGTCCTAGGGCATTCATATTCGCTAAAGCATAAGTAATCTTAATTTTTGGTGTAGTCGCCCTCTTCACAAAATGAGCAGATCCACCCTGGGATGAGGTAGCTACTGTTTGAGCTTCTGTCAAACGAGGAAATGCTGCATCCAAAGAATGTGCGGATTTGGATCCCGAGGCTTCGGAGGATCCATAGCCGCTGGGGCAGCTTCAACCAAGGACTTCAGATGCAAATGTCTACCAGCACTTTCTTGATTCAAGGGTTTTGTTGTAGACTTGCTCGCATGGGGATTTTCCTTTTCACCTCTTATGAGTTGTTATCCTTATCTATTGATGAGGTATCATTTTTATCCATTGATGAGTTGTTAGTGAGATCTAGATCTAAAGGTGGTGACATCCATGTACTATATAATGATATTGTTGGATGAATCATGAACATAATTGTTGAATATGGCTTAAAGCCAATTTTGCCAGTTTTTGTGTTGTGTTTGCTTGCTCTATTCTTTAATAGGCGGTACCACCCCACCCCCTTCATCACATCACACATTGTGACCACCTCACTTGTCAACTTAATGAGTTCAAATAAATTTGAACTTGATTTGATTAGAATTGGATTTAATTTATTCATTACCCATGATGTTTGCTGAATTTCAAATTTTATCTTTGATTCATGGCAAACACGGTGCTGAAACAACTTCCATCAACTACTATGGAAGATGGTTAAGATGATTTTGAAACAGAACATACAAGAACCAAACAAAATTTTGAGTTCTTACAAGAAGTGATAACCTAGATTTTGTTGGCAAATCTTTTAATGAAATGTATACTGTCAAATAGTGTTGGAATGCACCATAAGAAATTGGGCTTGTGTTGTGTGTCGGTTTGATTTACTTACTAAAATCGACAAATTATGCCTGATTCTATAAAGCTGTGAAGTTTACGCTACAAGTTAGGAAGGAAGATAAATTTTTCCTTAATAAGGGGAAAACTATGTTAACAGTTAAATAACCTATTTACAAGAAAAATAAACATAGAACTTTTAGCTAATTGGAGAGATGAAATTGGTAACAGACAAGCAAGAAATCCAATTGGCATGTTGAGAAGTTGTCCTAGCAAGTAAGCTTGTACAAGAAGCTATCTTAGCTAACTAGTTGCAAAGGAAACCATCATCTTGATTAGTTGGCTTGCAGGTTGAGGACATGACTTTGTAATGGACACACACACGCACACACACGTATATATATCATAATAATAGTATTTAGCAATAATTAATGAAATGACACATGACCTAACTAAGGGACATGGCCATTCAACCAATGTGACCAATCAATGTGTATTTAATGTCACGGAGGATATTGTAAATCATCTAGTATCTATTTTGATTCAATACAATATTTTAATCTATATGGATCCTTTTAGGTATTTTGGATATTCAATTTATGAACGAGGTTGGTTCATTTCATTTGGTATGAGAGTTGCATTTCAGATTTTGGCCTCTGGTTGCACCTCTTACCATACCTTGTCTGACACTACTTTTGGCCACAGTCAATTTTGTGAGATTTTCTCTGTTTGCCATGTCTTTGACTGCCACTGTTAAGGTTCGAAATTCCATTGCAAATTGAAGTTTGCTACCATACTTTAAACTTTGTGAAAACCAATTGCTGCCAGCAGTTAAAGAAAAAAAATTGCAAGCAGGTTTAGCTGTCACTCTGAAATATAAAACACAACCGACATTTTTTAACATCCAATTTTGTGAAGATTACATATACAAAAGAGCTATAGGATAGATAAGTATCGAGAACTGTAACAGCCTGCCATACGTTGGGGACTGGGGTATAGGAGATAAACTGTATCAAGTGACTGTTCAATGCTTACGAGATCTTGCTGCTGGAATACAGTGGAATACAACACAAGAAGAATTAGATTTCCTTTCTTGCTGCTGCAATAATCTATTAAGAAAATTACTTGCCACTGCCAGCACAATCTACCATTACAGCATTGAATAGATGCGTTGTTCCATAGTAAAAATTGTGAAATTTGTCTAGTTTTGTTAATCAGGATTCGGGATAGAGCTGCCACTAAGCGATCGGGTCCCTTGTTTATAATTACCGCAGAAAAGAGTGAATTCGAAGTGGATGTGAAAACCTTTGATTTATTTAAATTCATGACTTCAATATAGGGTGCAAGGTACCATTGTATTAAAATTTTAAATCTAAAAGACTACATTGAAAGGTGGATTATAAAAGGGTTATTAACTTATTATATATTATAGTAAAGGGATATGAAGGTCATATTTTTTCGAGGAAAAAAATAACAGGTATTTTAGAATTGTAGAAGTGGTTACTTCGTATTTTGAGTTCACTAATTTAGCATGGAATATATAAGCTTCGTAATCGAAATATCCTTGACGGAAATTTGATGAAAAGAAAATTCTGTTTAATAATGAGAAAATAGGAAGAATTCCTAAAATCTCAAAAAATTGCGTTTCAGTGTTACTTAGAATGAAATCAACAATTAGGGAAAACGATATTGCTATTTCTATTGCTTCTACCGAATGAAATAATTATCTTAATGTTGAATTTGCTAACAAATTATTGAGTTCTCAGTCAAATATAATCAAGGAAAGTTTCAAGGATCCATACTTATCTTAAAGTGTCTAAACATGAGTGAATCCTACTAATTCTTAAAATGACAACTATAAAATGTTTGGCAGTATATTTGTAAAAATATTCAAATTTCTAAGGATCTTATATAGTTTCTAGAAAATTTTGGAAATTTTTAGAGTAAAATAAATTTATCTTATAGAGTTTAGGGAAATTGTTTTTAGAAACAATGGAAATTGGCAAAGCATTTTTGGAAAAAAAGTATGGAAAATTAGTCCATGGGCAAAATTTAGCCCCTAAAATTTTCCCTGAATATAATCGAAAAGCTAGACTTTTGGGATAAGAAACAATATGGAATAAATGATTAACAACTGAACATTGGAGATCATACTTTCATATTGCTATTGTTTGTTAGATCTTTGCGGAGCGATGATATTGACATAATTTTAGGTTTACCCTGGATAGAAACATTGGGGACTTTAATCTTAAACACAAAGAAGTTTTTGACAATCTCCTATAAGTAGAAGATAACTTTGGAGGACGTTACATTGGAGCCAGATTTAGTAGCACACAAAGGCCTTAAAGATATATCAAAGGTGATCTTTGTTAAAATAAATATTATATCTACTGCAATTTGAAGAACATAACTAGAATAACGAAGAGGAAAATTAAAAGAAAGAGAGAAGATTGTTTCGCTGCCAACAACTCAATATATATATATATAGCTGCATGAAGAATTTTTTTGTGAAGTTGCCCTCCAAAGCTGTCGTCCAATCGTGTCACTTAGTGCTGCTGTGGGGAGGGAAGAGAAACTATTGAATAGATTTAGTGTGTTACACTACTAGGCTAACATCTGCCACCAATAGGGGATTGTGCAAGGAAATCAAAGGGATTGTGCAAGGAGAATAGGCTATTGCCATTTCTCCACGCACACTGTTGACCATCAAGACACAAACATAACTACGTGAGGTATCCTCACTAGCTAAGTCGCCTCAGAAATAAATTTAATAAACAAATATGATGTTGCTACCCAGACAAGTCGGCCCAGTGAAGTTAGCAAGTCGGCCCCATAGTTGAAAAGTCAGCTCAGAACAAGTATAAATAAAGGTGACACTCTCCTCATTTGGCACTCAAGCAAGTTCGCTAAAGTTAGCTAGATAGGTGCGTAGGAGAGAGAAGCAGTTGGTGGAAGACTAATATCTTTGGGTTTGAGATATATCTCTTATTTCTTGTATATCTGATGTACTTGTACTTTGTACTAAATCTCTGAATAAGAAAGGTTGGCTGGGTTTTTCCCGAGTTTGGGTTTTCCAGGGTAAAATCTTGTCCCTTTATTTCTGTGCATTGTTCTAATTTCAGTGATCCTAATAAGTGAAATTATATTGCTATAATACAAAAATCTAACATGGTATCAGAGCAGTGTTGAAAGAGATCAGTGTCGGAAACTAGGGCTTTTTATTTCTAGAATTTCCAACCACAGATTTGTTCCGGAAATACCATCTTGGAACTCACCCTAGGAGGGCGCAACTATCTATGGAGGAAGATCTTCATTCAAAGAAATTTTAGTTCTGACCTAATTTTTGCTAGATACAAGAAATTGGGGTTTTTGATTTGAGAAATCCTATCCATAGATCTGACTAAAAAGGAGATTCTCTCAACTCGCCTCAGAAGGGCGCATTCACCTGTGGAAGCACTTTTCTCAAAATCCAAACTTCAATTTTGACTTAACTTCTGCTAGGGTTTCTGAACCAGTTTTTAGTGTTTCAGTCTCCAGTCAAGATAACCAATATGAAGGTTGAAGATAGGCTTGATGGAGCTTTAAACTTTCATTCATGGAAGTCTAGGGTGCTCATTGCCCTAGAAGAAAATGATCTTCTAAACTTTGTTGAAGGAGTACCAGAACCAGAAGAAGCAGGAAAATCTCAATGGAAGAAGCGTGATGCCAAGGCAAGGAGGATCCTAGTAGATTCTATCAAGGATCATTTGATTCCTCAAATCTCTCAAAAAAAAAACAACTAAAGCTATGTTTGATACCTTGAAGAGTTATTTGAGAATACAAAGGTTGAAAGGGCTCTTGCATTGAGACAACAACTCTCAAATGTGAAGATGACTAGATTAGACACTGTTGCTTCATACTTCATGAAGATCTTAGAAATTAAGGATCAATTGGGCACTATTGGAGAAATAGTTGCAGATCGAGAGCTGGTCATGATGATTCTAAATGGTCTTCCTCATTCTTGGGAACCATTCATTCAAAGTGTGAGTGGAAGATCCAAGCTACCCAAGTTTGATCGTTTGTGGGAAGATTGTACACAAGAAGAAACCAGACTTGTAGCTAGAGACCATGCTCGTGCCTCTCATTATGAAGAAATCCAAGCTCTTCTTGCACATGCCAAGAAGGTAAAAGGAAAAGGAAAGAAGAGCTTTGGTGGAAAAGACAAAGGTGAAATGTCAAGTCCAGTTCTAGAGCAAAAGAAGAAGGATCTTTCACACATTCAATGTTACAACTGCAGAAAGTATGGCCACTATGCAAAACAATGTACCTCAAAGAAGAGAAAGCACCATGCTTCAACTGTTGACGTTGTTGAAGATACTCCACTGAAGAGGTCAAGGAATGCAGAAGATGATCTTGAGGAAATTATAGAAGATCGTCGAAAGGAGTACTTCTAGTACACTCTATGAGTGCACCAATGATTGCAGTATCTAGATGATGTGATTGTCATTAGTGATGTATGAAGATCTAAGCTACAGAAAGAAGATAAGGATTTGAGGAATCCTGTGATTTCTGCAAGGAGGCAAAGATCAAGAGGGAGTCCACAAAACAATAAAAGATAAGTATTTGTATTGTCACTTGTGTTATTCTTTGAATGTTTGATTTAAAGGATAATGTTCATAACAGTTATATGTAGATATGTGATACAATTTTCTTTTATGCATTAACGAACTGTAGGCTCATGTAGTGCATGTTATATATATGTCGAAGCCTATAGTGCTGCACAACATCCCATGAGCCCTTGATGGAGCTAGTCTAGGATGAAACCTCCTTGCTAACATACTGAGAGCAGTGCACGCTCTTGAGAGTGTGTTCTCGTTAAGATGGAAGGCATCTAGATAGTTACCAAGTGTGTATGGGATATGGATGGGTGTTGTGCTGAAGCACTGGTTAAGATGCTTAAATAATTGTGTGAACTATTGTCATTGCATTGAATTGTCAATGTTGGTAACTAATTGACTGAACTTGACTTGTAGGAGAGATCATGTGCTATGACCTACAAGAGGCTTGCTCCGAAGAATAAGTGATAGCTGTTCGACAAGATGACAAGTGATGGATGTGAAGATCCTGTTGATATTCAGGATGCTCAGATGCAGAGGGAGCAGTGCGCTCTAGTACAAAGAAATATGTGATTGAAGACAGATGTCTGCAGCATCAGGCATACATTCCCCTGGTATTAGCCATGTGACTTTGCTAGATATGAATGGTCTAGTGGCAGGGTAGTGCCTTCTTTCGAACATCCTGTGATGAGGTGGGAAGTTTAATCCTCAGTTGCACACACTATCTGTAATATCCCAAACTGATATTTTTCTTTTTCTATGTTGTCTAGTAGACTGATGTCTCAAACAAGTATGAAAGTGTATACTGATCTCTGCATGCATGCATTTGCATGTAGAACTGTAACCCAGGTAATACTAGAATGCTATAAAATAAGAGGAAGTTTCTGCATGTACATACCAGTATATAGAGCAGCTGATGAGGTTGCTGATGATCCCCGCATGCAAGAATAATGCTGGAGCAATGAAGAGATAAGGCAAGTCGTCCTCTCACAGAGAAGTGCGCCCTCCTCCAACCTAGAAATGCTCTTCAATAATACCCCACTGATGAACCTCTGGATAATATGCACTAGGGTTATAGTATCCCTCTGGAGATGATGGAAGGTGCATGCATAAGAAGTGATGGCTCAATAGCCAAAAACGTGAGCCTCTTCCCAAATAGATTTGCCCTCAAGCATGCAAACATCCTCCACTGATGGTAAATGCTGATAACTCTCTCAATAGTCCAGCTGAGAAGCCCTTCTTCCAGGGGAAGGGTAATGGTGCTGCTCTGAGAAGGATGAGAGCTGCATGCAGATAAATGGCTCCCTGTAGACTGCAATACGAATAGGTGGCTGTATGGACAATGCGCCCAAGCAAGAGAGAGCAAGCCCACAATATAGTAGATAAATAGAACTCTGCAGAATCTAAATGATGATAATACTTGATGATGAACAATGCTAAATCTGAATGATCCAACCTGATGATGAACTAGGGCAGATAGATTTCGTTGCCGAAATACACCAGTTAGCTGAGCATGCACTCAACCCCAACTTAGCTCGTTGAGCTCTCCAAATCAAATCCTCAAATCAATAATCATACAAGTGTCCTTCTCTATTCACTTTACCTCTCTTTTATAACTCTCAACTGCAAATAACCTAACTTTTGACCTAATTAGGTCACTTTACCTTCTAATTCGCAGTTGAATTGCATGCAGGTGCCTGGAGACTCAATCAGGTGCATGCATCATGAAATAATGCTCAGATGTCATGCATGCAGGTGGCCTTTGGCTCTGGTGGCCTCTGTTTATCTACTGGTGATCTAATAATCATGCTAAAGATCCTCTAAAGGTGTATATGGCATCAATCCTCAGTAAATTCCACTATAATAAAAAAGGGAACATTACAGTCCTCCCTTGCCAAGATTGCTTGTCCTCAAGCAATACCAACACAGTTCCATAATCAATTGAACTGAACCAATTGAATCCCAGGGTCCCAAATCATCCTAGGATATCTGTAGTACCTTCTACTCAAGGTATGGTCCTGCAAGGTACCATGATATGAAACCTCCTGAATGCGATAATTGACTCTCTTCCTCATGCTAACTGCTATATCGTCCACTACTGCAATCTCGGGGTTCCCCACTACCGAGAAGAAGAGACCATCATGTAGTCGTTGAGCTGTTCTGCTCATCATTAGCTGTCTGTCATGCTCTATCAACATCCACCTCTCCTGTAACTCCTAGTAGAAAGATCTGTAAGAGCTGGCCACCTCACTATAAACGGTGTAGTGTATAGGCAAGCAGGTGAAGTCTGCCATTCTGCCGTCATACTTGACCTCGAGTATCGACAAAGGAAATCTGCTTCGGTCACTGATAACGAATATAGGCTGCTCATGAACTCTAATTATCTCCTCAATAGATAGCTCTATCACTCATGTTGTCCCATACTATGAGGAAATCACTGGAATCTGCAAGAATTTTGATAACAGGTGAGTCTCTACACATATATACTCGGCCCTCTGCATCCTCGGTATACCTGTGATGCAATCTAACAATAGGCTTCCCCATGGCTGCTCATGATCTGTCGAAGGATGCATCAATGCAAGTTCTGATGTACCCTGTTGACCTGACATAAGATCCATCTCGTATCTCCATGCACACCTACCTCGAGTCTGTCTAAAAAAGGTGAAGTCATCTGAGTCCCCCCACTAGTGATGTGAAGCACTCTCTACCCCGAGTGTTGGTCTGTCTAGTGCTAACCCCAGAATACATCTAACTGCCCCTGAAGAACCAAGCAATCAAAACCTGCACAAACTCCTCAGAAGATTGCTCTGTCATGCATCCAACCCTAAGTAGCCTACCAATAAATATCTGAAATTGAAAGCTGGCCATCTCCTCCGTAGTGGCTCCACTTTCAATCTCAATCCTGAATACCAGGAAAGAAAGTCGGCCCTGCCATAAAGAAGTCTCAATCTCCCTTGCTCTGTCATCCCATAAATATGGTGGACTTATCATCCTCACAACTCTGTTGATCACCTCTGCCATATGAAACAATCCATCGTGTAGATGAATACCTGGATCCCACCACCAAGGGGTCCGCCAAACCCAACTCCAACGAACTGCAACCGCATCATGCTGATAGTCATCGAGGTCTCCTTGTAATCCTCTGGTAGATACCAAGTGCAAATAACTGACTCTGCTCCTGCTAATGTAATCAGCTCCCGCAAAATTGCATCTATACATCTGTTAACCCGCTCACTGTCTATGTCCTCCAATAATCCATGGAGTCTAAGCCTCTCTCTAGAGAATAGCTCCGTCTACTACAGTGCCTCGTACTCATGCAGATACCAACAATAATCCACCAACTGCAAATCTCGGATAGCCCTCATGATCCACTCCCTCAGTGATGTCTCAGGGTCAGTACATGGGCAATCTCTATAGGAGATGATGTCCTTCCCTACTCTCTCAACTGCAAATCCTGTGAACCAGTCTAATCTCCCCTGTGCATTGAGTGTACCAATCCCATGGTCTAATCGAAGGATCACTCTTGTGGCCAAGATGCTATTCACCTCATCTAACTGTCTCAGGTGAAACTCCCAAGTTTGGTTGTGTAATAGCAATAAATAGCTTTGCTCCTGCAGATGCGATTGCGAAGTAACTAGTGTGTTGGTCAACCCCACGACCATGACCACAACCTCAAAACTAGGTCTAGAAGTAGGCCTGTGAGCATCATGCTCTCTGATCCTCATCGGATGATATCCCTGACCAAGATAGGCTATCAAGGGTTCTCCTACCCGATGAAGCGTGTCTTTCCCCTCATCAATCTTTGGGACTCTCGGTGTAAGGGCATGCTCGTGCTCTCTGTCAGGTGGTCTCCCAGGAGGTAACACCCCAAAACTCCATGGGATCTCATCGTGTGCCCCTCTGTACTCCTCTAGACTGATGTATACTCTTGTACTCTCCTGAGCCATCGAGTACCCTGTATGTGCTACTGTAGCCAGTACTCCACTGCTATTAATGAAGTCTGTGATCCCATGTATCTCTATATCTTCCAGACATCTGCCCATACAACCTCTGTATGTATAATCTTCCCTGTTGGCTGATCCACAGGGAATGTGCTCAACTATCTCTGTCATGGATAAACCTCTCTCTAACAGAGATGGTTCGTGATCCCCTGCTTGATTCCAACTCTCTGTGTCAGATATCTCCTCAGTCAACTGCAACTCTGAGTGCTCCTCAAGTTGGATCATCACAAGCTGCTCTCCTGGTGTCAGTGTCATGGATAAATCTCTCTCTAACAGAGATGGCTCATGATCCCCTGCCTGATCCAAACTATCTGGGTTAGATCTCTCCTCAGTCACCTGCAACTTTGAGTGCTCCTCATGTTTTACAGCTGCGTTGTATCCTGTGTGTGTTGCGGTATCCTCCTGTGCACTCACTCTACTAGTGTCACCTGAGCCTGGATCCCACACACCTGTGCTATACTGGAGTGTGTCTCCAGTCAACACATCTATAACTACAATCAGAACCATTAATGGCTCCTCCACAGTAAATGACTCATAACCTCCATACTTCCCTGTATGTATAGAATCAACCATCCCCCAGTCACGTCTCTCCTCATGGATCTCATCTATCATGGATGTCTTGGCTCTCGTAGTAGATGATGAAGATTGTGGCCACTCCAACTCATCTACATGCATATCTGATTCTTGAAGAGCAATTTGAGTGTTTTTCAAGGAATCTCTAGTAACCATAGGCTCATAGGTGAGCTCCTCTACCCCGTCTTGTACGGTCAAATCACTCCATATCGTATCCATGTCATAGCTATGTGCTAACACCCCCTGATCCTCACAAGTACTACTACTAATGGGGAATGATGAATCGTCGACGATGGATGATCTGATAACTACATCATATGTACTATCCTCCTCATGTATTGCCAACTCTATATCCAATTTACTATCAACCTGTATATCATGCTCATATGTCTGTTTGAAAGGCCTATTGTATGCTCTAGGTCTGCTCTTACTTTTAAAGTGGAAAAAGTCAGTGAAGGTCATGGCTGATTGGAAATCATCTCCCAATGCTCTGTATTCTCTCAAATATGCCCCCATCGGCTCATCTGGCTCTACATGTACTCTGGACACTGTGGTTGGACTATTTAAGAACTGTGGTAGGGTAGGTCGGGGGGACCTATTATGGATATGTGGGTGTCTCTGCAGATTGGTATGTACTTGTTCCCCATTGTTGCTTGTGGATACCCTATCACTGTTGGGAGATATAGGACTGTGTGGGGTGGGCCCAGTTTCCTCTGTCAATTGCCTAAAGGCACTCATCATTTCTTTTTGTCTAGTAGTTAGTTCCTTCAGAGCGGATATGAGGCTACTGAAAGCTATTCTATCGTTTCCTGCCATTGTTTCTTTGCTTTTACTCTTCTCAATCTGAAACTCTGTATTCATCTATCTGTTAACAACTGCATGATCCCACAACTGGCGAGGAACATGCTCTGATACCACTGTAATATCCCAAACTGATATTTTTCTTTTTCTATGTTGTCTAGTAGACTGATGTCTCAAACAAGTATGAAAGTGTATACTGATCTCTGCATGCAGAACTGTAACCCAGGTAATACTAGAATGCTATAAAATAGGAGGAAGTTTCTACATGTACATACCAGTATATAGATCAGCTGATGAGGTTGCTGATGATCCTCGCATGCAAGAATAATGTTGGAGCAATGAAGAGATAAGGCAAGTTGTCCTCTCACAGAGAAGTGCGCCCTCCTCCAAGCTAGAAATGCTCCTCAATAATAAATACTCCATTGATGAACCTTCGGATAATATGCACTAGGGTTATAGTATCCCTCTAGAGATGATGGAAGGTGCATGCATAAGAAGTGATGGCTCAATAGCCAAAAACGTGAGCCTCTTCCCAAATAGATTCGCCCTCAAGCATGCAAACGTCCTCCACTGATGGTAAATGCTGATAACTCTCTCAATAGTCTAGCTGAGAAGCCCTTCTTCCAGGGGAAGGGTAATGGTGCTGCTCTGAGAAGGATGAGAGCTGCATGTAGATAAATGGCTCCCTGTAGACTGCAATACGAATAGGTGGCTATATGGACAATGCACCCAAGCAAGAGAGAGCAAGCCCACAATATAGTAGCTAAATACAACTCTGCAGAATTTGAATGATGAAAATACCTGATGATGAACAATGCTGAATCTGAATGATCCAACCTGATGATGAACTAGGGCAGATAGATTTCGCTGCTGAAATACACCAGTTAGCTGAGCATGCACTCAACCCCAACTTAGCTCGTTGAGCTCTCCAAATCAAATCCTCAAATCAATAATCATACAAGTGTCCTTCTCCATTCACTTTACCTCTCTTTTATAACTCTCAGCTGCAAATAACCTAACTTTTGACCTAATTAGGTCACTTTACCTTCTAATTCGCAGTTGACTTGCATGCAGGTGCCTGGAGACTCAATCAGGTGCATGCATCATGAAATAATGCTCAGATGTCATGCATGCAGGTGGCTTTTGGCTCTGGTGGCCTCTGTCTATCTACTGGTGATCTAATAATCATGCTAAAGATCCTCTGAAGGTGTATATGGCATCAATCCTCAGTAAATTCCACTATAATAAAAAAGGGAACATTACACTATCCTCCTAGAGGTCGAGCATCGTGCATTTCCCCAGTATTGGCCATGAGACTTGGCTAGGGGTGGGTCAAGTACCCACAGGTCCAAAGGATCTCATATGGAGATTGATGGTTGGAAGCAGGAGGCTCCAACGAATGTTGGTCTCTCTCTACTACAAATGTTCATCATTTCGATTATATCTTGAAGAATTGCAGTTAGTAGTAGCTGATTAGTTCTCTAGGGTTCCTTAGTTACTTCAGTCTACTACTTGAGATGTGGGGACCACATGAAGAGTAGTTGGCTTCTAGTTGGAGTCATGGCAGACTCTAGAAGTGGCTAGAGCAGTGGCTCAAGATTCAGCATATGCGGGTGGCACAAATTGCTGCTGATGATGATTCCTTAATCATGACGTGGTTCCTCACCAAGACAGAGAGATTCATTGATAGATGCAGAGGGAGTTAGTCTCTGAGTTTGAGATGAAGGACCTTGGCCTGATACATTATTTCTTGGGATTAAAGGTGTGAAGTTAGCAAGTCAGCCCCACAGTTGAAAAGGTCAGCTCATAACAGGTATAAATAGATGCCTTCCTCATTTGGCACTCAAGCAAGTTCGCTCAAGTCAACTAGACAGGTGTGCTGGAGAGAGAAGAAGCGAGTGGTGGAAGACTAATATCTTTGGGTTTTAGATATCTTTTATTTCTTGTATATCTGATGTACTTGTATTTTGTACCGAATCTCTAAATAAGAAAGGTTGGCTGGGTTTTTCCCAGTGTAAAATCTTGTGTCTCTTTGTTTCTGTGCATTGTTCTACTTTCAGTGATCCTAATAAGTGATATTATAGTGCTATAATACAAAAATCTAACACAACCACACCAGAATTGTGGCCAATCAAATAAAAGTAACACTGTCAGCGTTGTTTAGGTTGTCAGGGGAAAACCAAAATTTAATTTAGCTGCCAGTCAGCCATCTAGTCTATTCACTGAGTACGTCAAGGATTATTTGGTGAGGGGCGGAAGGGATTTTTGTAGAGGATTGGATTACTTGAATCACCTGGACAACTGTTATCAAGTGAAGAAGCAAAGAAATACAAATATAACAGTTCCAACGTGATCAAAAGAACTACCTAGTTGTCGCGACCCTAACAATATATGACTGCTACTCTAATACAGATTTTATCGTCATCAATTTAGGAATTCCTATTCAAGCGTCACTGCTGTGGGACTAAGGTTGAATGCAGTGGGTGACGTATTGGTGAAACCAACAGCTGTGACCCTCCAAAATAATAAACAACAGGCCTTTGATTTAAGAGGAATAAAGTTTTAAGGTTTAATTAATCATAAGGTGGGACTCTTGATGACATCCGTATCTTATCAAAAATCAAAGTACCAAATTAATACCCTTTTTTGGTAAATATAAAGGGGTTATTTACTATCATATGTTATCAATGGGGGAGATATAAATCATAGTCCCTTACGTATAGATTATTTGATAAAAAATCAGATATTAAGGGCATTTCAAGTTTGCCAAGAATCAAAAGATATAAAGGGGAAACAATTATTGAATTTTTTTTAAGCCTTTACAGTTACTACACTGATTATCATGGATGAAGTAAGTTGAAGAATATATAGGGGTATTTATCGAAAATAAATAATGGGTATAAGTAAAAGGTTGAAACTCCAAGAGGGAGGCTTAAGTGGAATTAAGTTTAAGAACAAGTAATTCAAGATTATTTTTGGGATCATTCTACATTGTCTTAATATTAAAAGTACCATTACAAGAACATACATATAGTACACATGGAGTCAACAGTGGAAGAGAATATACATAATTACTTTAAAACGCTATGTTTTAAATTTTTTAAGTGAGTTAAAAGAATGCAGAGGAGAAAACATGCACCTCAATAATGAAGTTCATCGTATAAAAAAATTAAGCAAAATTACAACAAAATGATCAAGGTTAACAATTTCAAGATCTCAAGAGGAAAATCGACAAGACCTTACTAGAAAAAGGATGAAGAAATTTCTCACCTAAAATATCATAGTCAAAAACTTCTAGCACGAATTGATAAGCCAAAGGATATGAAGCAGTGTAATCATAAATTAGAATAGGAGAATCAAGATCTTGAGAAGAAATTATCAAAAAGATGAAGAAAGTTCTTGTCGAAGGAACTTTAATAAGAGGTTGCTTAAACAAATCAAAAGGTTAAAAGATGAGAAACCAGAGAATCAAGATCTTAAAAATAAATTTGACAAGTCAGAAAGTGATGAAGAACTTTCTCACCTAAGGAATCATAATCAATGTTTGTTTGCACAAATCAAGAAGTTGAAGGATGAAAAGAAAACACAACAGGAAAAGTTAGATCAACTTGTCAACAAGCAATCAGTGGTCAATAAAGAAACAATGACCGAACTTGTTGAAATAGAGAAGTCATCAGATGTAAAAATCTAGACCCTGGAGAAGGGAACCAATATAGATTCTATCGACATCAAAAATCAGAAAGATGGTTATGTTGAAATCTTATCACTATAGGTACCAAAAGACGAGGTTTCCATAACTAAGACACAAGGATGCCTTAAAGTTATCATCATCCAAATTATAAAAGTCATCGTATTATTCAGTGAACTAACCAGAGAAGGAATTAATTGGAGAAGCAAATTGAAAATCCTATTATATTGAAGAGAAGCTTGGGTGTGGACTATTATCATTTATCAAATCACAGAAGTCATTGCCACACAGTTCTATAGAAAATTGAATTAGTGTGGTCTGACCTTTTCACAATAAGACAATTCTGCTCAACGCTTTGTAACTCATATCATCTCGTACTGTCAACCATCACACAACTTCAAGAGTACAGAATCATGAGAAGGCATTACAAACCAGGAAAGACATAAGTTCTTCCATAAAATTCTTTGAATAAAGGAACAGGCAATGTAATGAACATAAATATACATGTATAAAAAATCACGTAATAATAATAATAAAAAAAAAAAATGAAGTGACACATTGTAACTAAAAGACATGACCTAATCAAGGCACATGACCTATCAATCATTCTGATTAGTCAATGCTATAAGTACACCATCACATGGCATTGTAACAAATTATTAAATACTTGTCCTATATGGATTTTAACCTATTTTCCCTTTTCCATTGGGCTGTTCTGTAAATAAACTTTGTTCATTTCATGGGAGGTAACTTGCATTATATCCCATACATCTGCCATATAATTGAAGCCTAAGCCATGTCAAATCCTAGAATTATCCTATGTTGAAATGGCAAGTATGAACGAAAGTCCCATGGCGAGCTAAGTTCTGGATTGTATATTGTCAGTGTTTCCCTTGCGCTATGGATGCACTGTATTCTTATTTTCACTCTATCGTTCTAGTTCCCTTGTTTTAGACAGTTCTACAATATGAATTGTTGAGATGTGGTGGATTTCTTTTCATCGGACAGGTGTATATCTTGTGGATATTTGACTGCAAATGGATGTTCTCCTTTGATTGACTTGTCATTTGCCAAAAAGGGAAGAATGAAATGACAGTTTAAGGAAAGCAAGTCTTCTTCTTGTTTAATATATCGACATCTCTTGTAGTTTACATACCTCCAAATCAGGACTCCATTTTTTTATTTTTTTGTTAGGCATGCTAGTTTTTAAGTTATTCCAAATTATTAGGCACTATGTTGGAATCAAATGCTTTGATGGGATCTAGATAGATGATGCTTTGATAGCCTTGTCTAGTAAGAAATGAAAAAACTTAAAAAGCTTTGAAGAATATACTTTATCCTCCTTTCAGCTGCATTCTTATTGTTATAACTATATGGATCATAGAATTCAGTGTAGGGAGAATTTTGTTTTTTGTTATTCTTATGCTATTGTAGATTAAGTATTTATCAATTTAGCTCATCATGTTGCATTGCAGATCATTCACAGATGGCTAATGCACGGTTTCAAGCAGCAGCAGCAATTCAAGAAGCAGCCTTACGGGAGTGGGGGTTTCTTTCAGTCAATGAGAAGAATGGTTTGCGCATGTATGCAATGCATTTGATTGATCACAGTTTGACAGAATGAGTGATTAGTTTTATAATTATAACCTTCTTGGTAGCTACTTTTGTGATAAGGTCATCATAGGAAATATGGAATTCACGTTGTGTGGATTGCAATTGCCATAGCAATCTTGTCTACTTTTGATGAAACCAAAAAATGAAAGACTAACCCTTGAATATTTTGGAGTGTAGGTACTGTCTGCAGTATGCAATGGCACATGCTAATGCCCCAGAAGGCTATGTTCAAGTCAAGGTTTCTGCAGTTGCAGCTGTATTAACGAAGAGAAGCTGGTGAGTGTTATTGATTGATAGTTAGGTGGGATTAGTTTGTGTCATAGTCAAAAGATGTGTTTGAAGTTCAGATTTCTTGAAAAGCACTTGGCAAACAGCTAAAATGATTTGAAGGTCTTGGATTAACTGGAGCTTCCATTTCAATAACTTCAGTCTTTGTAATTGTGCCGAGAGGCGCTCTATAGCTCAGTATGAGGGAGATCTTGTAACGTGTATGTGTCCCATTACACGTAGCCTTACACCTAATAAAACATAAAAAATAAAAAATGATAATATGAGGGAGATCTTGTAACGTGTATGTGTCCGGTTACATGTAGCCTTACACCTAATAAAACATAAAAAGTGATAGTAAAAAGTGAAGTACCATATTATGTCGGCCATTAATAAATTCATGTCATCTAATAAAACGTAAAAAGTGATAGTAAAAAGTGAAGTACCATATTATGTCGGCCATTAATAAATTCATGTCGGCTCATAAAATAAAAAATTATGGAAAGTATTTAAAAAAACCATGTTGGCTCATAAAATAAAATATTATGAAAAGTAATTAAAATATCGATGTTCGTTTATAAAATAAAAACTTAAAACTTAAACCCGGATCTATCAATCAAGAGATATCAAATTTCTTGAGTTTAAATTTAAAAAAAGAAATACACCTCAAGAAATTGGATCCCTCTTGGTGCTTGATAGATACGGGTTTAAGATGGATCTATGCTGGTAAGGGCAACAACCAATGTAGCAATGGCTGCTGCTATAGCATGCGTTATTTCTACATCAACTATGCCAGATTTAGTTGTTTCAACCAAGGTTACTTGGGAGTGGGAGCGAAGCGAAAAGCGAAAATTTCAAAAGCTCCCGTTTTGGGAGCGTTCCGGGATGTTGAATTAGCTATAGAAAACATGGATTAAACCATATAACATCAATCATATAGTAGTTATAACTTATAACATTATCATCAAATGATCAACCATAACTACTTTTATATGAGCTTGGCAATGAAGGGAGGTACCATAACATTGTCATCAAATGATCAACCTAGTATAGGAGCTTTTAGTATTGGAGAGGTAGGGAGCGCCTCGGGAGCGTGCTTCCAAAACTGGGAGCGTTTTGGGAGCGAGCTTCCGAAGGAAGCGAGCTTCGGGAGCGGGAGCGAGGGGGTGGGGATAGCTCCCACGCAACATAGGTTTCAACTACAACCTTGTTGGTACTTGTCTGTTTTTTCTTACGTGTCTGCCTCTTTAACAAACTCCTTTTCTCATAGGTGAAATTATATAGGTCCACCTATGTGTCTTCTTCAATCATAGGGGGTGTTACTCTCCTGAATCGCTGAAACTAGAACTCCTTAGTTGGTGTTGGGATAGATCCATCAGCTAAACCCATCCTTGTTGCAACACCTTTAGAATTGTCTATCATTTGTGCCTTTGCCTATAATGGTTGTCCAAATTGTTCCCATTTATCAAACTTCGGAATAGGATGGCCTTTCCTTGGGTTGGAACTCTTTGGGTTCTTCCTTTGAGTAAAGCGATTGGATTTGTGCTTCCACCCTTAGTTAAATCTATAGCTTCAACTCCTTCTGGTTTACTGGGGGCTGGATTTCCTTTGCTACTAGTCTCTAACTTCAATGATTCGTATTGCGTGGCAGAAGGTTTTCCTTCTCCATGTAGCCATTATCCTTAGGTGGTGAATTATTCATTGATGGCATTGTTTTCTTTTCCTTGACTTGTAATTTCTCTTTTTCCAAAGCCTGTATTGCGGGGCAGAAGGTTTTCCTTCTCCATGTAGCCATTATCCTTAGGTGTTGAATTATTCATTGATGGCTTTGTTTTCTTTTCCTTGACTTGTAATTTCTCTTTTTCCAAAGCCTGTTTGCAATCAGATGCATTTTGCTTGTGTTCTTCATTTGGGCATGGGGCATGCTTATGCTTTCTGAAGAATATTTGTTCTAAACAAAAGCTCTCAATTTCCATATCATCCATCAGAGCATACTTGGAGTTCGTAATATTGTTAGGCCAATGGTAATCCGATACCGTGGGAAAGCCTTTTTTTTGATTCTTGTGAAGTGCTACATTGAAATCGTGGAGAGCAGTTTGATAGGCTATTTCTTGTAGGGCCATCCTGTTTGGTAGGAACATTGGTAGGGCACACGAGTCCTTTGTAGCTCTTATGATGCAAATTTAACTACTCTGCTCATTCAAATATTGATTGTCGATGGGTATTGTTACTTGCATGGCTTCATTTGCAAATTTTGGGCATGGATTATCAAAGTTGTGCTGTACTGTCATTTGTTAGTTGCTAATTTCTAGGAAATCTGTACGTTGTAACATGTCCATATGGAGGCCTAATTAAAAATCAAAGTCGTGTTCCGTACAGTGGTGTCTTATCACCTGTACAACTCTTTAAAAGAATTTTTAAGGCCATACAACTATAAACTGTTCATTCAAAATTGATTAAAAAACCACTCCTTAACCAAGAAAATGGTAGATGTAAATTCCAGGATTGAGAAACTAGAGAGACAATGCAAACAAGATAACAAGGATCTCAAGTAAAAGATGGATAAAACCAGGAGGAGCGAAGGGAAGAGATTAGACAAAAACTATTGAGCTAAAACAGGAATTAACAGAGTCAACCAACCACCACCCAATTCAACCCAATCAATGTTTGGATATGATAAAGAGTTAACGAAATTTGATGGAGACAAAAAAGTAGTGTGGCTTGGATTCATAAGGTAGAAGAATTCTTTAAAATACATATTGTTCACTTTCACGAGAAAAAAGTAAAGTATGCTTCTATGTAGCTCGAAAGTGATTTATCAGACAATTAACTACTTTAGACTTATGTGCATGGATTAAAGCCATACATTAAGGATGAATTAGAAATGAATAATATCACAGCCATGAAAAATGCTAGACATAAGGCAAAAGTCATTGAAAAGTAGCTAAAAAGCTCATCCCAACTTTGACTAGGTTTATTCAAGATGATAGCTACCCTAACCATAGACATTGAAAAATACCTTCCATTGCATCAAAGAGAAGGAAATATTCTTAATTTGGAGGCCCAATGACTAAAGGAGGAAAAATGTAAGTGACATAGAGAAAAGAGGGGCCTTAGACACAGATGTTCTAAACGAGACAATATCAAAAAATTATACAATTGCGAGGTGGAAAAGGAAGATGACTCGGACAATGATGAGTTAGAAGACGAGAACCCTCAAAATGCCCCTTCAAAATTAGATGATGAGAATGCACCAAGAATATCATTAGCAACCATAACCTCTATAACCCAACCATAACCTATATAAATGCTCCCTTGTCAAATCTCTTAAAGAGAAATTCACTTCAAAAAAAGTGTTTTGAAGCATTGAAATAATTTTTCCTCAACACTATCATTAGCAACTCCAGGATTTACAAAACATTTTGTAATCAAATGTGATGCTTTAGGATTTGGGATAGGGGCAATATTGATGCAAGAAGGCCATACAATAGCATTTGAGAATTAGAAACTCAATAAGAGAGAATGCTTGAGGTCTATATATGACAAGGAAATGCTTGCCATTATACATGAATTAGAAAAATGGCGACAATATCTTCTAGGAAGCAAATTTTCTTTACGTATAGATCACAATAGTTTTCAAAATATTCTACAAGAAAAAATATTTTCAATGTGTTACTCTCTAGATTCTTTGCGGTGCACACTACCAGATGTGCCAAAGAGGGCGGCCTTTTTGCCTTTGTAAAAGGCCAAGTTGGGGCTTGTTTGTTGGATTTTGTGCAACTTCGGAAGATATTATTTATTGTATTTTTATTGTATTTGATTGTACCTCCTAAGGGAGATGAACTTGACGCAATTTATCTATGTAAACCCTGAAAGAATCAATGTAAACCTTGGGGAGAAAAGAAGCAAAGTAAAAGATTAAAAATAAATTATTATTTGCCCCCCAAGTGAAGTCGGCCCAGTCTCTTAGAGAAGTCGTTCCAGTTACGGTAAAAGGTCAGTTTGCACTTGTATAAATAAGAGGTAAAGTGCATCTCATTATCTCATTCACTCACTTCACAATTTCGCATCTCTTGGGAGAGAGAGAAGTTCGCACAAGCTGGAGAAGGAGTCTGTTTTGGGGTTTGTACTTTTGGAAGACATTTTCCATTTTTCTCTTTTATCTTGTACTCTGATCTCGGGATTATCATCTCTATACGGAGGTTGCTGGGTTTTCTCCCATTTGGGTTTCCCAGGTTAAACCAATGTTCCCCCAAGTTTTCGGGATGCGGGGGCGGGGAAACGTAGAAACGACATATGTAGAAGTACCCCCCAAATTTTAGGAAATGTTGACGGGTACGTCGGGGTCTTCAATGTAGGGGACCCCACTAGGAATATTGCAAATTTTTAGTAGAATACATAAAAATTGAATGTTAGAGCATAAGTCATTAAAGTCTTTAATTTTATAATCTAAAGATGATAAAACAAATTTAGAAATACAACCATATTGAATAGCGAAATGAAATTGAGGCTACTGAGAAGGAAAATAGTGGACAGCGTGGCCCTTTATCATTTAATTTTTTATTTTTTGGTAAAAAATTGTCAAAGGAAATGTGGGGACGCTATTTTTAGGAGGGAAACGTTTCCCTTTTGTGTTTCCTTGAGTTTCCTTCAAATGGGGACGTGGGGGAGACATTTCCAATGGAGTTTCCAAGTTTCTGAAACGTGTGGGGGCGTGGAAGCGCGTTTCCTACCCTTGGGGACGTGTACCCCTGTAACACTGGGTTAAACTTTGTATTGTTGTTTTGTGCTTTGTCATTCTTTTAGTGATCCTGTTTATGCAATTGAAATATTATGCTATGAATGTATGAAACATTGTTTAGGTAAAATACTGGTCTAGTGGGGCTCATGACCCTTGGTTGGGTCATGATAGGTCCTCTCGGTTTTCATTCTAAGGAATGTTGACCACCCCTTGATGGGTGGATGTCCCTCATCATTTTGGGCATTTATGCCCTGGGTGGGTGTTTTGGTGCACCTTGGGATGAACTTATTAAGACACATGGCTTGGGGCTCTTGGCCACACTTATATTTTATACTTTGTAGAGGTGATTGCACTTGTAAGGGTTGTCATACCTGCCTTGCACACCTCATGGATACCCTCTTGGACCTACTTTTGTTGTATTATCCTTCCATCTTGGTCATCTTGGTCTTCAAGAGCAAATTGTCCACCTTCCAAGCAAGTAAGAAGAGGCTGTACCAACCTAAGGAGTGCGTTGAGGGAAAAAGACAATTGTTGGGGTTAGATGGGGCATGACGTCTTCCTTCCAAGCTCAACTCATCATCAAGTTGAAGCACTTCATCTTAATTTATCATTATTTTATGTTTTATGAGGTTTAGTCCCCAGACTGTGGGTGAAAAACCCTAAAAAGTCATTTTAAAGACAAATTAGGTAGGTCAGTTTAAAGGAGGTTTAAGTTGCCTTTTTAAGTATAAATAAGGCAACTCCTCCTCATTTGTAACCAATATCATGGGATCAAATATGGCATTATTTATTTTTCTTCTTGTGTACACGAGAGACTAAGTGGTGCGCACCTCCTTTCTTGGCTCTTCTAGGGTTTTCAAGGGATACAATTTGATGTTCAAGGTTTCTTTACTATCTTTCAATGTTTGTCTAAGGTGAAGATTATTGGGAGGCTACTCTCTTTGTTGCATATCATACAGGTCTATTTCTATCTATATTTGGGAAGCCACTCGTGGCCCATGGAGCAGGCCTAAAGAGAGAAGAGAGTGCATTGAAGTGATAGTGGGTGCATCTCCTCAAAAGTTGTCGATCTTAGCACCATCCATCATGGCCTAAGTTGAAGGGTGCTAATCTGTGAGGTAACAAACGGAACAACATAAATGAACAGAAAAAAAGCCACAATTATGGAAATATTGCATAAAAAGGGGGAGGACAATATAGTTGTTGATGCTCTTTTACAAAGGGATGAAGAGGTAATGCCATATGTGGTCTTAATAATAGTTTTTGAATGGTTGGATGAAATCTGAGGTGAGTATGCCAATGACCCAAAAACATGTTCCATAGTCAATAAAATTCAAGTAAGAATCCAAAATTTGAATGGAATAATGACATCCTTTGGTAGAAAGAAAGAATTTATCTAACCCCAACATCAAATTTAAAGTCTAGGGTTATAAAGGAATCCCACGACTCACTAGTTGCAGGGGATGTATTTTTTTTCAAAACTTATTATAATGCACAACACATTATTCTAGAAGGGGATGAATAAGGACATTTAGAAATATGCAGCGGAGTGTGACAATTGCCAAATAAACAAAAGTGAAAATTTAATGAGTCCAGCGTTACTACATCCCCTACACATTCCAAACCATTAGTGGCAAGAAATTTCCATGGACATCACTAAAGGTTTACCCAAGTTTGAAGGAAAAGACAAAATCCTTGTGGTGGTTGACATACTAAGTATGCACATTTCATGGGTGTGAAGAAAATAGATTCAACAGAACAAATTACTGAAGTATTTCGCAAAAATATCTACAAATTACATGTCTTTTCAAGGATCATTGTTTGTGATAGGGATTCCAAATTTAAAGCTAATTTCTAGAAGGAATTTTGCAAACAAATTGGGACATCTATTCACAAGAGTTCAACGTACCAACCCAAAACAGATGATCAGATAGAAGTTGTCAATAAATGTTTGGAAGCCTACCTTTGTTGTTTTGTAATTTATAAGTAGAATAAGTGGTTCCAGTGGTCGCACCTGGAAGAATGGTGAACTCTACGTATCACACATCGGCTAAAATGACTCCGTTTCAATATCTATATGATTATAAACATCCAGAGTGGAAGGAGTTGGGTGACACAAAAATTCCATTAGTAAGAAATCAAGAAGGTGACAATTATAAAGTAATCCAAATACTCAAGGGTAACTTAACAATTGCACGAAACCATATGAAGCAACAAGCATACCAATGTAGAACATTTTAAAAACAGGCCTCTGTATACTCACAGAATTGTCAAACACTTCACATGCATCTGATATCAGACCTCAACAGTGAACTAGACTCAAACACATTAATTCAATATTAAATGCAGCAATACTGTAGGTTGATATACTACTTGTAAAGTGAATTTGCAGCAGAAAACTTAAAAGAACAGCAAACTGTTATCACACATAAAATCAGGAATTTTGGCCAATAACCCAGGAAAAACACTGAAGGGAAAACCTGTGAGAGTGAGTGTTTTATTATTTTCTTAGTAAAAAATAATAGGACAGCAGTAAAATCACTCAGTGAGTACAACTTATCTGAACCCCTGAAGACTGAAATTTTGTCTTGAAAACTGTGCAGAAGGCTGCCAAGTTTTTTGTACACCCACAGTCTCGAAATTTGTGCCCGCAGTGGCACAGTACAGACTGTACTCTACTGCCTTGGTTAAAGTGCCCACTGAACCAGCAATGAAATCTTCTCGATTTCAGTGCTCACATGATCTAGAAAAGCATGCTCACTGCTACAGTAATGAATCTGCTCATTAAATGCTGTATGGCCTGCATTTAATGCTGTACGGTACTCCCTCGAAAATCATGCCAGTAACCTAGGAACTTGTGCTCAGTTCTCCTTGATTAATGTGCCTGCTCTCTCTCGATTTTTGTGCTGCAGGCTTGCTGTAGGTTGCCTCAATATGCGTGCTACAGTCTCTCTCTCTCTTTGCTGCGTGCTTCTGTTCTCAAGAAGTCGACTTGGTCTCCTCTCCTCTTGGTGTATGAAATGAAGAATGAAGATGACTTTTTATTATTTTCCCTTGTCTTTTAATTTACTCTCCTGGGGTAGCTGAATGGTCACTAGATCAAGGGCCTACATTTAATCTAGTGTTCTCACATCAATGGATGAGAAAAATCACTTTTCTCTCCATTGATTAATTTTTTTTCAACTCCCACTTAAATTTATTGAAAAGTCACTTTATAACTCTAAAGTTACATTAAGTACTTATCTCAAGCAATTAATGCAAGGGTCATGTAACTTATCCCCTTTTAGTGACTTAGGCAAAAATCACTAGGGGAACACTTTTCTAAGTACAAAATTCAACACTCCCTCTTACCAAGGTAAGTGTGCTCCCTCACTCCCAACTTGTCCCTAAAGAAGATAAACAACTTGCTCACAAAAGCTAGTAATCTGCTCATGTGCTTCTTCTCCAACAATATAGAAAATTCCCACCCTTTCTAAACTCCTCTCTAGAAAGGTCAAATCAAATGTCCCTTCATGTTAGGCATCATCACATGAAGGACATCCTGAGCTACAAAGTTCAGTGCTTCCGCTTCGTGCAGGAAGTCCTTCTAGCATGTCCTCCACCAGAATCACACTCTAGTCTCACACTGTCTGTTGTAGAAGCTCCCTCTGTCTCTTGAAGTTGCCCCTCTATAGATTCTGTATTCTGCATTGGTTCCTCATGTCGAGACAACTCATCTTGCTCATCCATCAGTAACCTATCATACTAGCTGACCCTCCTGCCAACACTGGAAGAAGTAGCCTCTCACTTACTCCCTTGAATCGAAGACGAACTACTCGGTACCGCAACAATCTTCGGAGCATCTCGCTCTCCCCTCTGAACTGTGCACTGACTATTCAGTGCCACATCAATCCTTGGAGCATCTCGCTCTTCATCTGTCTCAGACTCAGAACCTGTTAACCACCTAGATCCTTCTGTTGTAGGCTATCCACGCACTACATACTCACCATCTCTTCGATGACCTATCAACACAGGATTAAGCAGATCCACTCTCAATACATAGATGAAAATATGTTCACTTTTGAACAACACTGCATATCTTGCACCTTCTGAGGTTGGAATTGAGAGATTGCTATCCTGTAGCCCTGGAACATAGAGCACTCTTGATACCTCTAGAAGCTCTCCAAACTCTAGTTGGATCTATACTCGTCCCAATCCTCTAACTGCATTCACTGTGCCATTTCTATCCTGAATGAGCTGCTCTGGAACTGTCTCAATAGTGAAGGAGGCATCTCGCCTCCCATTCATATGACTACAATACATACTGTCAACTATGCACTTCCCAGCATCCATTGGTCCACTACTTCCATAACTCTAAACAACTGTGACAAGAGAGAATTCTTTCTTGAACTTTGTAGTGTAATTCTCGATCTTTGCTGTAGCTGCAATTTGTTTCTCCTTCTCCTGCTTGCCCCTCTTCTTCTTAGGACATTGGCCAACACAATGGCCAAAATCATTGCATGCATAACACCTGACTCTACTCAAGTCCTTCTGCTCACCTCTTTGCTGCTTAGCCCCTCTCATAGGGTCCTTATTGGACTTCTTGCCTTTAGTTGACAAGGAAACATTCTCCTCATCATCTCTTCTCTGTTGGCTTGTGGAGCTAGATCTCAGCGCCTCCTGTGTGAAGTCGTCCCAAAGTTTGGACCAAGATGGCATGTTCTCTCTAGCAACAATTGCTCGTACAAAGTCATGCTATGGCTGAGAGAAGCCATTCAAGGCTATTCTCACCAACTCAGGCTCATCCACAACCTCGCCAACAACCCCCAACTCATCACGTACCTGTCTGATGTAGGTTAGTTATGATGCAACGTTGACGGTCTTAGTCATTTTAATGTCCCTCAGCTTCTGCCTCAAAACAATTTTTTGGTTTTGATTATCATCCCGATACAACTTCAGCAAGGTATCCCACATCTCATAGGCATTCTTTTTCCCAATCACATGAGGCATGAGGTGATCTTTTACTGCATCAAGAAGAATGCGTCTTGCCTTTACATTCGTCTGGTTGTACCAATCCAAAATGATAGGATCAATAGGTATTGTGTATACTTCCTTGGTTATCTCCCATAACCCAAGCTCCTCCAACAACAAGGTGACCCTCTCCTTCCATGGAATGAAATTTTTATCCCCCACAAGTCTGTCCTCAAACCTCAAGCCAAGCGTCAATGGCATTTTCACAGACATACCAACAACAACTCAACTCAAATCTGTTAGTTAAGGCAATCTCTGCCCACTGTGTCAGTTTAACTCAGCTGTCACTCTCTGCAAAACACATGCACCTACAACTGTTCAGAAATCAACCACTTCTCATGCAAATCTCTCGCACATCTGCTGTACTAACAATCTACTGTCTTCTCAGAGCCCTAGCTCTGATACTATGTTAAAACCATTCCTCTCTATACTCAGAGAATTGTCAAACACTTCACACGCATTTGATATCAGACCTCAATAGTGAACTAGACTCAAACACATTAATTCAATAGTAAATGCAGTAATATTGTATGCTGATATACTATTTGTAAAGTGAATTTGCAGCAGAAAACTTAAAAGAACAACAAACTGTAATCACACATAAAACTCAGGAATTTTGGCCAATAACCCAGAAAAACCCCGAAGGGAAAACTTGTGAGAGAGAGTGTTTTATTATTTTCCTAGTAAAAAATAAGAGTACAACAGTAAAATCACTCAGTGAGTACAACTTATCTCAACCCCTGAAGACTGAAATTTTGTCTTGAAAACAGTGCAGAAGGCTGCCAAGTTTTTTGTACACCCATAGTCTTGAAATTTGTGCCCATAGTGGCACAGTACAGACTGTACTCTTCAATCTACTGCCCCAGTTAAAGTGCCCATTGAACCAACAATGAAATCTTCTCGATTTCAGTGCCCACATGATCTAGAAAAGCGTGCTCACTGCTACAGTAATGAATCTGCTCATTAAATGTTGTACTGCCTACATTCAATGCTGTACGGTACTCCCTAAAAAATTGTGCCAATCACCTAGGAACTCATGCTCAATTCTCATTCTTGATAAATGTGCCTACTCTCTCAATTTTTGTGTTGCAGTCTTGCTGTAGCTTGCCTTGATATGCGTGCTACAGTCTCTCTCTCTCTCTCTCTGCTGTGTGCTTCTCTTCTCAAGAAGTCTGACTTGGTCTCCTCTCCATCTCACTTGGTGTATGAAATGAAGAATGAAGATGCCTTTTTATTATTTTCCCTTGTCTTTTCATTTACTCTCCTGGGGTAGCTGAATGGTCACTATATCAAGGGCCCTGTAACGAATATAATTAAATAAATAAAATTAACTAAAGATATGACTTTTCATGTCAAATAAAAAGGCATGACTCTTCATGTCAAATGTCCAAGCCTTATTTAAAGGTGGACCATTATTGTAACCTATCATCCTTTATCAAATATATTATCTATTTTACTCCATATTGATGGCTTATCGAATATACCAGGTTCATTGGTGAAGTTATTTGTGTGAAGCAAATAATTAATCGCTCCATTTGGTATCAGAGCCTCTCGGCCCTCTGGATTCCGGCTACTGGCCATACAATTGTATACAATTGTCAGACTTTGTCTGAGCAGCTGGTCCTTGACCATAACCTGGCCATTGGCCATCTCCTCCTCCCATAACTCCAATCGCATACACTTCACACACCTCTCTCATGTCATCACACCTGCCACTCCACATCCCCCTCGCTGCACTCCTTTGCAGTCTATCCACACGTTCTTCCTCTGCGTTCTCCCTCCTTCTGCACACTCCTCCATATTCCATGCCAAACCAGCTCTCGCCTGCTACACGTCCCCTTCCTGGCCACGGCTCCCGTCTTTCTAAACCTGCACCTTCCAGCACTCTCTCCCCACGACCACGCTCGCCCATGCCCACGCTCGCCCTGCTGCCCCACTGCCACACTCTCCCCACGCCCGACGCTGCTCCACTCCCCACCTGCGTCCACCGTCCTCCCACATCCCGCTCGCTCTCCTTTCCTCCTCACATGCCCACCAGCTCTCCCCTTCACGCCTCGGCTCCACCAGCTCCAACACTCCACCATTCCCTGTGCCTCTCACCTTCGCGCCCGTTTCCGGCTCCAAGAGCTCCATCCCCGTCATCTCCCTCAGCCTGTCGCTCCCTTCCCGCCACCGCTGCTACCCCAGCGGCCTCTCTACTTACTTCTTCCTCTCCCTTCCACTCACCACAACTGTTGCGCCCTCCTTCCTCCGGTCCTCTCCCCCGTCATCTCCACCGCCAATCCATCTCCCTCGGCCGTCACCATCCCCAACATCCTTCCATCCTTGGCTTTCGACCTTCCCTCCACCGCCTCCTCACCGATCACCTCTCGCGCCTCCACCCTAATACACCAACTCCTGCCACCATCCGACCACCCTTCCTTCCGCCACCCCTTTCACTCCACGAAACCTTAATTTAAATTTTTTAATATTAAACATTATAATAACATTATTATATTTGTTTAATATTTGAAAAAAAGAAGTATACATATATATAGTTTATAAAAATATTATTAATTAATTAATTAATAATTATTATTAAAAAAAAAGAAAAAAAGAAGAAGGTATTATTAACATAATAATTATCTTTGGAAGGAAAAAAAGAAGGTATTATTAACATAATAATTACCTTTGGAAAGAAAAAAAAAGTTGTTTAACCAAAACAAAAGAAGGTTTTTTATGAAACAACCACATTAAAGGTTATTACAACTTTTATGGTGTCCACCTGTTATCAAAAGCAAGAAGAGAAATCGAAGAAGACAAATTGTCGTCAAAAAAATCAAAATCAAAGGAAGATCGATTATCGATACAAAAGTAGTCAAAGGAAGACAAACTTAAAAAAGAGTCGAAGACCATGGAAGCTGTTTTGCGACTACATATAGAGAAATTAGAAGCTAAATTAAAGCGCTATCAGAAGGACAATGAAGATTTACACGACAAGAATACAAAAATTGAAGCAGTAATGGCAATACATAAGCTACGAGAAAAGTTCGATGAACAAAAAATCTCTGACCAAAAAAGTCGTATAGAAAAATTGTATGTGCAAATTGATGAATTAAGAGCCGAAAATAAACTCAATCAGAGGCTAGAAGATAAAGATATAAAGAATGAAATAATTAAATACGAAGCAGAAATAAAACACTTGAACAAGATCCTTAATGACAAGGATGAAGATCTGAAGAAGATACGGGTTAAATTAGGAGATCAAGAATCAAAGGTTGAGCAATGTCGACAACAGATACAATATCTTCAAACACAAAACGACGACTCTAAAAAGGCACACAAATCGAAGATCGCAAAGAATAATAAAGCATTATCCAACAATGCTGAAGAAATTTTTCAGACTAAGAAATCATAACAAGATACTAGTCACAAAAATTAAGAAGTTGAAAAATAGCCGAAAGATTGAACAATCTACGGAAGATATTGAAGGGAAACTTCTAGACAAGCAGGAAGAAAATAGTGGCATCAGAAGTCATAACGAAGATCTTAAGGAACAACTTAAGAAATCTGAAGATGACAGAAAATCGCAAGTAGAAGTGATTAAGAAGTTTCAAAATGATAACATGCAGTTGGAAAGCAAGTTGGAAAAGATACAAAACGAAACCTTAAAGCCTCAAGAGATGAAAATACAACTTCCAGTTCAGAGCAACGAAGCAAAAGAACAGACAATAAGATGTCCTTATCATCACCCAAATTATAAACGTCATTTTGACCAACGACAGGGTCAAAATGAACATACACAGAGGAATCACGATGTCAAACAAGCAAGAACATCGAATCAGTACACTAAGCATCAAACAAAAAGTTACGTCCCACAAAGTGATCAAATAGCTCCGATAAAAATAGATCTCGGATGGACCACATCAGAGACGATGCGACAGTTCTCCCTTGGAATTCGTAATTCGTATCACCTCGTTTCATCAAAAGTCGCAAAGACTAAAGATCAAGAAATAACATTACAAGCAAAAAAATCAGACGTAACCATTGTCGTCAAATAAGCTTTGAGGACAAAGCTTCCCTTAAGGGGAAGGCAATGTAACGAATATAATTAAAGTATAATTAAATAAATAAAATTAACTAAAGACATGACTTTTCATGTCAAATGAAAAGGCATGACTCTTCATGTCAAATGTCCAAGCCTTATTTAAAGGTGGACCATTATTGTAACCTATCATCCTTTATCAAATATATTATCTATTTTACTCCATATTGATGGCTTATCGAATATACCAGGTTCATTGGTGAAGTTATTTGTGTGAAGCGAATAATTAATCGCTCTAGGCCCACATTAAATCTAGTGTTCTCACATCAATGGATGAGAAAAATCACTTTTCTCTCCATTAATTATTTTCTTTTCAACTTCCACTTAAATTTGTTGAAAAGTCACTTTATAACTCTAAAGTAACATTAACTATTTATCTCAAGCAATTAATGCACGTGTCATGTAACTTGCCCCCTTTTAGTGACTTAGGAAAAAATACTAGGGGAACACTTTCCTAGGTTCAAAATTCAATAGAACATAGAGAGAATTTAAATGTGGAGATTGGGTATTCTTGAGACTCCAACCACACAAACAATTATCTCTTAAGCATGTTTTACATTTATATTTTTTTTGGGTTTACATTCAATTAATGCAATAAGCCTTTTTGCTCCACTTAGTCGCTGTCAAGTTTGCATTGATATTGTCTTGGAGAGTTTCCATTTACACAAGCTATTTTGACGTGTGTTGCCAACTAAGTTGTACTTGGTTGGATTATCAAGCGAGCAGGCAACGTTGAACATGTCAATGTTCATTTTCGATGATTTGATGTCCATCAGACCTTTATAAGAGCCCCTTTTTTAATTTTTTTACCACGTGTCCATGGCCCCGCGGGGTTTGTAATAAAATGTACTAGCATGGTGTTTTGTAAAGGACTTGGTTCCCTAGGACTTTTTGACTAAGTCAGGTATAGGTATTCCAAGGAGTTTTTTCACCTATTAATTATGTCTTGCATTAGTGCGTAACATAATTTTTAGGTTTTTTTCCTGCTCCTCTAAAGCTAGAATGCCTGGTGAGGTTAACGGGCCTTAGGGGATTATTAAAGTCCATGGGTCGATGTATATGAACATGCTGGACATTGTTTTTGAGTCATATGGACATGTGCTAAGTCC
Source organism: Larix kaempferi (assembly GCA_027924585.1). NCBI lineage: Eukaryota > Viridiplantae > Streptophyta > Pinopsida > Pinales > Pinaceae > Larix > Larix kaempferi. The sequence goes on along the minus strand of BSBM01000660.1, from coordinate 20,208,490 downwards.
CCCTAGGTCGTTTTTTAATTTTTGGCGAAGTTTATTTTTTCCGTAAATTGGACCATTTGTTTTAATGGTTCAATTAGAATTTTTGTAAATGGCATAGAAATGTCATTTAGGGGTCTTTTTTGCCTTGGGGGTGCTTGTTTTCCAACTCAGAGCACCCACATTACCCTAGAACTCACTTTTTATAATGTTTGGGTCTTTAATTTTTCACTTAGTCATAAAAAAATGGAAAAAAGTGAAAAATGACTCTAAAAAATTAAAAGAGTTTTGGGGAGTTTTGATGACTGGATTATTTCAGCATGTATCAAGGAGTGATTTGGGTTGAGTTATGTGTTATATAGGCAGCACGTTTTATGAGCATGACTCCCCTTTTGATGGTAGGCGCACTCCTCTAATAGCTAGGCGCATTTGTTATGTGGGAGTGCCCTCGAATTGGGGAAAGTTGCAGCATGTTTAGTGCTGCTATGTTAGCACCTAAAGTGCTGCGTTTTAGCAGCTGGTTTAATGGGAGGGGCAGCCCATTTTACTCCATCACTTGTGCCACGACTTCCCCCACCATCTCCTCTAGCTTGGGCGCATTCCTTCTCTTGATCATTTCTATAAATTGGCACTCACTCTCTCCTTTTTGAGCTAGTTGGAGTTGGAGCATGCCATATTGTTGTAACTTGTCATTTTGATTAATAAAAAGGATTTGGAGGTCACTCATGGTGTTGGGCTTTGTGAGTGGATGAATGTATTGGTTTAACATGAGGTAACTTGTATTAGTGCTTTTTGTTTCTCTAGGATCAAATCTAGCTTTGGGAAAGATCAGTATTGGTTTATGAGGGAAGTTAAGTAATTTGTTTATTGCTTAGTCTTTTATTTTACGCATATGTAGAGATAAGATTTAAATGTACCATTTGCTTATGAACATTTCATTTTAATTTCTACTATGTGTTTTATCTAGATTTGATCTTTTTGTTGCAAGTTGTGTTTTCACAGGTTGTCTCAAGTGGATAGGTGGGAGAACTTGTTTGTTTCTTTTACATATCTAATCTCTTATGCAGATACAGTCTCTCAACTCACCACTAGAAAGGATCCAAAGCTTTCTTCAAGAAAATTTTGATAAAAAAAATACTCTCCATCTCTTCCTCCTTATACTTGAATTAAATCTGTGGTTACTGGTTACTTATGAAAAGTTTTTATGATTTATATGCTGATATTCATATTCTAAGTAGATCAGAAATTACTTGCAAGAAGTCTAGTCTATTTTGTTTACAGAATATCCATCTTTCATAGATTAGATCTTCTTGGCTATCTAGCATTACTTTTTTAACTTGTTGAAAATTGTTAAAACTTGAAAAAAGTTTAAAGTAGTGTTAGATCTGATTGAAAAGTCTATCTAGCTGATTAAAAGAGCTTAGAATTTGCAGCTCTTAAAGCTTGCAAAGATCCCAAGTAAACAAGCATCACTGCTTGTCTTACTTGGTTATTTTCTTGCATTTTTAACTAGTTTTACACTTAGAATTTTTTTGGGTTTTTAGGAGGTGTTCCAAAGGTACTCTTAAAGTGTTTTTGGGCATCTTTGCGTCGAGAGGTGCTCTACAGCCCAGTATGAGGGAGATCTTGTTAGTTGAGTGTTTGTCGAGTAACAAAATAATACAAAGTAAACAAAAAAAGAATAATACAAAGTAAAAAGTAATAAATATTATGCCGGCCATAAACAAAAAAGAATAATACAAAGTAAAAAGTAAATATGAGACTTAAACTAGAGACTTTAGAGCTTAGGATTAGGTGGTAAATATTATGTCAAACATAAACAAAAAAGAATAATACAAAGTAAAAAGTAAATATGAGACTTAAACTAGAGACCTTACTTTTTACTTTTAATACAAAGTAAAAAGTAAATATGAGACTTTAGAGTGTTTGTCCAGTAGCAAAATAATACAAAGTAAACAAAAAATACTAATATAAAGTACAAAGTAATAAATATTATGTCGGCCATAAACAAAAAAGAATAATACAAAGTAAAAAGTAAATATGAGACTTTAGAGCTTTTAGGATTAGGTGGCTCAGGTATTGCACTCAAGGAGCTATTCAACGAGAGGTTTGCACCTCGGGAGATTTGATCCCTCTTGACGCTTGATAGAGCCTAGGATTTGGATCTAGGCTGGTGTACTAAAGTTTGCTTGCTGGTTTGCAGCAGAAGACAAATAGACAAGAGGAAGTGCTTGCCAAAAATCGAAGATCCAAGCCATCCAGAGTACCAAAACTTAATTTTTATAAAACCGATTACTTTTCTCTTCAGTATTGTAAGCCACTAAGTCATTCTAAACTGACTGGGGCACTTCTCTATCCATTGTAAAGAATATCAAACGAGAGCAATTGTGCTAACCAGCGCCCACACCCCATCCCCCCAGGGGCGGTCTGCGTCGTCTCAATTTTCATGGCGTGATTGTTTGATTAGTTTTATTTCTTTCATTTCGGCATTAAATAAAATTAACTAGGACTAAAATTTACCTCGTTGGTCCATTCCATTGGTGGGCCACGAGTTCACTCAGGACTTAGATTTTCTCATTTTTTTACAATTTCAAAAAACACCCCCTTGCTTTTCGGAAGTAGGGTTTCAAGACAAGGGCTTGCCCGAGTACTGGCCTGAAAAGAGACTCTTGGGGCTCTAAAAAGATAAAATTTTATTTCCTAAAAAGCTTAAAAAATTTCCAAGGTCTTCTCCCGTATGCTCTGTGACCAACTTGCAGCTCAGTCTGAACACGTTGGTACGTATCAGAAAGGGGAAGATGACTAGTAATAGGTTTTAACAGACCCAAATAAACAAACCTATTTGTGAAAATCTAGCACAAAGTGAACATTCTTCTGTTGTGGGCAAATTTTTCAAAAGGCTTGGGATAACACTGGGTAGTGACCTCTTGGAAATCGTTAGGCTTGCCCTCATTGGTATAGCATCTGAACACCTCCTTGAGACTTCGATCCAGCCCAAGTCTGAGTGAGAAACCACACAACTGAATTATGGACATATTCCCTGTACCTTTGTGTATATCGAGAATCCACCAGCCCTAATAAAAAGATCATTACCACATTCAAAAATAAAATAAACCAAGAACAATCGCACAACATTTGCTTTTTAGTTCAAGCATCTATTTTGACTCCATTTATTGGCACTGGTTTATCTTGTTATATTTCAAGTTGTTGGTGAATGTTTTAAATGACAAATGATGATAATGGATGTTTGCAAATGAAATGTTGATGAATGATTTTTGCTTTACACATATATATGCTGCTTTGTCTTGGTTTACAAAAAATATTCTAACTCCTAGATTAGATGCTTTGTCTTTTATAGATTAGACACCATAGTTTGTTTTCACTTTTTAGGGTCCACCCCCTTTGGCTTCGCTAGGAAAGCCTAGACGGAGGAGTCGAGTTTCAGGTGACAACACTTGACTTTGACTTGCCCCCAAGGCCACACCAGCAGCTTGAAGACTTTTGTTGCATTTTCCTAGGTGTGGAACTAGGGGGCAACAATGTGTAAAGTAACTAGTGAGAAATCAAGCAATGATGACTATTACGATGTAAACAACACTTCAATGGCTGGGCTTAGTAATAGATGTGATAAAAATGGTGAAAACCCATTGAGTGTTGCATCATAACCAAGGATTTGAACTAGTGGTTGGTGGATGTCTTTAATGCCAAAATCCACAAAGATTTTGAATTACTTCTGCTAATATCCCTCCATTCGTGCTAGGCATGCCATGTTAATAGCCAATAGATGTTAGGATATTTAGACACTTAGGATCTTTAAGATCAACTTGCTATAATATATTCGTTAAGAAAAGTGTGTTTCTTTAGTATGCATTGGTAAATATCTAATCCGACGGTCACGATATGTTCTAGACATAAAGTGATCCAATGGTTCGACTTCTCTTCGATCATAACTACCTTTGATCTGTCGCTTAACACCCGATTGGTCCATGATATCTTTTTAAAGAGCATGGAGGGTCACTTGCTAGTTGATTGATTATGAGAAGCTCATTTGTAACTTTCTTTCTTTTGCATAATAAACTGCCTCAAGTAGCTATTTGGCTAGGGCCATGGCGTGTTTCCCTTTCGAGGGTTTAAATCACGTGAAAACATTGTTGTGTTGATTTGTGATCTGTTTGTGTGAGCGACTGCTCTAGGTGTTCGTTTTTTTGGAATTATCCTGTGTAGTCGAACAATAGATTGTGAAGTTTAATGTATGTTGGACCCACTGGTAGGGCTTTGGAGTATAAAGGGTTTGCTTTGATCAATAGAGCATGTCTCCTCCATCTTGGGGTCCGAATTCGTCCTTGAGTTTGTTGTAAACATAATAGATATAATAATGATAATGATAATACTAACAATATCACATGTTAATCGAAGGTCAAAGGGCACACACCCCTTTACTTTGTGACCAGTCAATGCATATAATGGTATTGTCATGAGGCTCATTGTAACATCATCATTCTTATTAATCATTTTATTATTCAATATATTCTTTTATACTTGTAGATATTCTTGCAATCTTGTAATAGACAGGAATTTGTTTAGGACAAAGTTTGCGCTCGAGCTTGTACTTGTAAGAATAAATGTGGTGCGACCTTGTGAACATTGGAACTCAGAGGTATGGATTAATTGAGCAGAAATTTTAACCTTACTTTGAGGTTTGACAAGGCGATTAGGTGGTGGCGCCTAACATGGGGAGTGGAGGTGAGATGGATTACCAATTAACAAAGTGCACACAAACTTTGTGGCTCAATAGAATGATAGGCGTGGGCCTGGTGACATTGTTAAATGGTTAGTATGATATATTCTTCAAAGAATACCTCAATCAACCTTGAGCCTCAAGAGGAAAGGGAAGGTGAGCCCTACTTTAGGAGTCCGTGCTACTACCAAACTAATTAAATAGTTTTGATGTTCAATAAAGTGCTTGAGCATGTGGGACCTATTACGACAAAATCTAGCAGCCACATAAGTGTAAAGTTCGAAGCACCAAGGTAATAGCTTTGTGTAACTCAAGAAGGCTTCCCACTGTCACCTCAACAACTCTTCTCGACACTAGGTTGGCTCTTCTCCAACATAAGGGGGTATTCCTAAGGTAGAATTGTTAAGGGTATAGAGTGGAGGCTCAGGGTGAAGTTTGAAGAGTAAGCCTTCAGAAAACAAAAGGTTGTTGTACTGTATGGAAATGGAAATGGGGAAAGGGATACAAGAAAGAAAGGAATATGGCGATGAGAACAAGGAAATGAAAAGGGATTGAAATGAGACTAGTGCCTATCAACCTATTGGGTTAAAGGAGTCACAAAACATTTCATAATTGGAAGAGCTAATTTGCCACATTCAAAATTGTTAAATTTTGGTTAGGGTTAGGGTCTGAAGCAGAATAATAAAGATCAATGTACTTTAATGCAAAATTGCTTTTAACATTTAACAACTAGTACTGAAAATGAAGTAGTACAACAGTAGCTCAAAACATAATTTTCATCTCTTTCAACTTTTCACCTAAAACACTACCAATTTGGTCATCATGTTAAAGTAATCTTCAGTAACATGTAATAAAAAATAATATAACTAACCCAGTGTTAACCAACAGTAAAGAAAACAAGTTTAGGGTACTTACCTCGGGTGTGGAACCCTTCCTGTTTTATACCCAGAAAATTTTACTTTCAGAAACAGGACTATGCCTCTTAGAGGCCAGTCAAACACTAGAAACCACATGACCCTACTAGAGGGTTAGTACAAACCAGAGTGAGAGAGAGAGATGAAGGGTCTGAAGTACAATCAATCAGCGATGGTCAATGACAGTTAAAACACAGTGGCGGTGCCAAGAGTAGATACAAGTGGTCTGACCCAAAAACGTCAGTACATAAATGTGATCCAATAAAGTCAAAACACAGGAGATATGATCTTAATAAAGTCTTAGCACAGAGGAACAGGCCTCAACACGATTTCAGTATAGATATCAAATTAAAAACAAGTCTCAACAATAAAGATCTAGCATAGATCAAGCATAGATCTGATAATAAATAGTCAACAAAAGTTGTGGTCACATTAAAGAGCCAGAACTGCAGACCTAGCAGGTGTAAACAGAACTATAAGGACCACAACCTCCTGAAAATCAACCAAAAAACAAACACAACAGGTAGATTTGACTCTCAGGCCTCACGACCTTCACAAATTAAAAGCACCAGGGATAGATCAGACCCTAAGTGGCTCACGATCTCTACAAATAGCAACCATCAGTTAGATCTAGGGCTTGCTGCTAACTTTTAGGGTCACGACCTTCCAAACAATCAGATGAGGAGCAGATCAGAGTTCTTAACCAGTAGAACAGACCTCAGGAAGAAAGATAACAACAGATCGAAGTTATGGTATCCTTTTAGCAGGTAGGTGAGTAATCAACAAGGCACACGGCCTTCACAAAAATTGAATAGTAGAAACACTAGTCTCCTCAAGGTCACAACCCAACTAAGATGGGCAGTAGCGAACCCTAGAGACAAATAGGTGCCTTAGCCACTGTTAGGGACTTTGTCATGGCAACAACCTGCTTGGTCCCCTGACCAAGAACCCTAGGAGACAGTTGGGGCCCTAGGGTACCTTCTAGGCTCTTACTCTTTATTCTGCCTGGTTAACATGACCAGGAGCTCTAGTTAACTGACTAGGGTACCATTCTCTCTAAGAATGGGTCTCGTAGCTGCACTAAAAATTAACACTCCCTCTCAACAAGAGAGGCATTCTTAGCAACACTAAGCTTGTCGAAGACAGAGGCTTAGTCAACACATCTGACAACTGTACCATGTCCTTGTCATGGTGAAACAACCTGTCATAGAATATAGGAATGTCAGCAAACACCTTGATTTTATAGATCCACTTGGAAGTTACACCTGACTTCCCTTGTTGTCTGAGAATCTCTTTGAGAATGGGGCTCGCAGCTGCACTAAAAAATTAACACTCCCTCTCAGCAAGAGAGGCATTCTCAGCAACACTAAGCTTGTCGAAGACAGAGGCTTAGTCAACACATCTGACAACTGTACCATGTCCTTGTCATGGTGAAACAACTTGTCATAGAATACATGAATGTCAGCAAACACCTTGATTTTATAGATCCACTTGGAAGTTACACCTGACTTCCCTTGTTGTCTGAGAATCACTTTCCACATAATATTATCCATTATTAGTTAGATACTCTCTGTCATAGTATCTTTCCAAACCTAAAGTTTGGCTACCTCCATATATCAGTGGCTGATCTTGAATCAGTGATATAGCTCCCACTGGAGCATCCTTGGAACCTCTCAATAGGTTCCTTAAAGAGATCAACTGAAGGCTTCTTGGCCTTCTCCCTATGCTTCTCTGAACGAGAAGTCTCATAGGCTTCTATATCTGAGTCATTGAAAGAATCCCTCTTGATCTCTGAAACTTGATAGGGGTTATTTATTAGAGCTTTGACAACATGTCCTGAGACCTTGTAAAGGTCCCCCTCACGGACACCAATCTCAATAGTTGAGCTCATATTTTCACCTTTAGTCCATACTAGTACCTTTCCCTCTGAGAAAAGCTACAAAGAACCCCTTGTCTTCTAAAATTGCCACTGAAAGAACATTCCTCTTTAAACTAGGAACATATTAAATTTCCTCAACATGAATTATCGTACCTGAATCAAGCTTTAAGGCAGTTGAACCAATTCCCTTGATTTCAAAGGTACTTCTATTCCCCATCTCCACTTTCTCATTAAACTTCTTGGCCTTGTAACCCACAAGAGCCCTTTTGTGTCCAGTCATATGCTTGGTGGCCCCACTGTCAATCCACCATGAGTCTGATGAGTTAGAGATGGAACCTGAGAGTGCTGAAATAAAAAAGAACTCCCTTTGATCTTTTTCTTTGGTCTTAGCTTTAGATTTCTTTTGTTGAGGCTCTTCTTCTTCTGTAGCAGTTGAAGCATGATGCTTCCGTTTATGCCAATTCCTGTTAGGAGGATTTCTACAAACGTTTGCATAATGACCAAGCTTGTTACATTTAAAACATCTTACTTTTGACCTATAACAGTGCTTACCTTGAGGTCCCATACCTTTGTTCTGGTGCTGTGGGAAACTTCTCCTTTCTTTGTCTTGGCAGTAAGAGCATGATTCTTTTCAGCTGGAGGCCCAGATCTACTCTGGATTTTTCCTTCTTCTTCTAGGCAATCATGCCACAATCTGTCAATGTTTGGTTGTGTTTCTCTTCCATTCACTGTTGAAAGAAATGTCTCCCAAGATGTAGGAAGACCATCTACTGCTGTTTGCACAAGATCATCATCATCTTCTTCAACTCCAATTGCCATGAGTTGAACTTTTAATTGAGCAATCTTTGAGAAAAAAGAGGCAACTGATTCCTTCTCCTCCAACTTCAATGAACGAAGTTGCTTCTTCAAGACCCTCTTCTGAGTAGGTGCCTTCTTCTCATAGAGATTTGCTAGGGCATCAAAGCATTTTTTGCTGTCTTTAGAGGAGATATTACAGGCACTAAATTATCTTTGACTGAGTCAAAGATGACCCTCTTTGCTTTAGCTTGCTTCTTCTTAAATGTTGCTCTTCCTTGAGTTGTTGTGGGTTATTCCACAACCCTAGTGACCAATTCATCCAAGTCACTCTCCTCCAAAATATTCAAGACCCTAGCCTTTCATGCATTAAATTTTGAGGCTCCTTCAAGCCTATCTTTTGCCTTCACTGAGTTAGAAGCCATCTCAAACCCTTACAGTCACCTTGCCAAGTACACTTGTAAAACTGTAGTCAAGTTGAATAGGACACAAACCCTTACCTTAGGATCTATGTAGATTTTGTTAGCCTGCAAAATAGAGTTAGCTACAAGATCTACGCTCTCATACCATGTTAAATTTTGGTTAGGGTTAGGGTTTGAAGCAGAATAATAAAGATTAGTGTACTTTAATGCAAAATTGCTTTTAACATTTAACAACCAGTACTAAAAATGAATCAGTACAGCAGTAGCTCAAAACATAATTTTCATCTCTATAGACTTTTCACCTTTAACACTACCAATTTGGTTACCGTGTTAAAGTAATCTTCAGTAACATGTAATAAAAAATAATATAACTAACCCAGTGTTAACCAACAGTAAAGAAAACAAGTTTAGGGTACTTACCTGGAGTGTGGAACCCTTCCTGTTTTATACTCATAAAATTTTACTTTCAGAAACTGGACTGTGCCTCTCAGAGGCCAGTCAAACACAGTCAAACACTAGGAACCATATGACCTACTAGAGGGTTAGTACAAACCAGAGAGAGAGATGAAGGGTCTGAAGTACAATCAATTAGGGATGGTCAATGACAGTCAAAACACAGTGGCAGTACCAAGACTCAATACAAGTGGTCTGACCCAAAAACGTTAGTACATAGATGTGATCCAATAAAGTCAAAACACAGGAGATATGATCTTAATAAAGTCTTAGCACAGAGGAACAGGCCTCAACAAGATTTCAGTACAGATATCAAATTAAAAACAAGTCTCAACAATAAAGATCTAGCATATATCAAGCATAGATCTGATAATAAACAGTCAACAAAAGTTGTGGTCACATTAAAGAACCAGAACTATAGATCTAGCAGGTGTAAACAGAACTATACAGACCACGACCTCCTGAAAATCAACCAAAAAACAAACACAACAGGTAAATTTGACTTTCAGGCCTCACGACCTTCACAAATTAAAAGCACCATGGATATATCAAACCCTAAGTGGCTGACGGTCTCCACAAATAGCAACCAACAGTCAAATCTAGGGCTTGTTGCTAACTTTTAGGGTCATGACGTTCCAAACAATCAGATGAGGAGCAGATCGGAGTTCTTAACCAGTAGAACATACCTTAGGAAGAAAGATAACAATAGATCGGAGTTATGGTATCCTTCTAGCAGGTAGGTGAGTACTCAACAAGGCACATGGCCTTCACAAAAACTGAACAGCAGAAACACAAGTCTCCTCAAGGTCACGGCCCAACCAAGATGGGCAATAGCGAACCCTAGCAGCAGCAGTAGTGAAGACTTTGGTGTCAAGTAGAGGAAAGTGCAGAGCTTAGATAGAAGATGATTGATGCTTGTCAAAAATAAGACTCCAATATATAGTGTCTTAGGGTCTTCTAGAAGGATTAAGTTAGGGTTCCATTAAATTAGGAAAGTATCACCTTTTAAAATTAAAATCATTTAAAATAAAAATTAAAGTAAAAAAAAAATAAAAAAATAAATAAAGGAGTCACATCATAAGTAGGGTACTATTAGTTGGGTACTAGGGTCAAAGTTATGGGTACATGGACCAACAAGATGGTACAACATAGAACAAGGACGAGTACATGACCCACAACCCTTACGACCAAAGGATGTACCACAAGGGTCGATAATCAACCCTAAAAACCCATAAGACCAAAACATCAAGGTGGTACAAATCAAGAAACAAGTTACAGCTCAAGGTGGGTAAATGACCCTACTAACCACAAGTTAAAGGCAAGGTACTGCAAGACCAATAATCAACAAGGGGTAAGGACCAAAAGTAAACAACCAAGGTGGGGAAGGTACAACTAGTCATCTCTCTCTCAAATGTACAAACGTTCCATATAACCTGAAAGTTCATCATCACTGTATAAGGAAGGGTCCACACGGATGATGTGATCATGTGGTCCTCTAGATTGCTCCTAAGGTTAAATGTTACTGGCTCCATCAAGGGATTGCCAGTCCCTTGAGAAGACCATCTAACTCAACCATCTCGAAGACCTAGGAGAAGAGGACATCACACATCATCATCTTGGTAATTGACCAAGAAAATCCATTCTCAAGGAATGACTCTCAGAGATCAAATGAGAGATTGTTGATGTTTCTTGCCACAATGAGATGCCCTAGTCCACACGTGTGCCCTCCTCTTCCTGTCAAACCAAGGAAAGTCGATTCAATTAGTAAGATCAAGAATGGAGGAAATGCAAGCAAATAGCAATGATAACATGAAATAGAAGGTACTAAGACAGTAATACTCCCTGTTATCGACGAAGAGACCCCAAAGAAGAGGCAGGGAGAGTCTCCCCTACCAATGCGTCCTCCTTGAACCAATTCGGCCTTCACTTGTAGATGAGAAAACGTGGAACAAAATGATAGCAAGATAATCCTCCAATAACCCAGTGCAATGGAAGAACAAAGTACAAACAGTCGAACTCCAATAGCATTTACAACCACAAGACAAGTAGATGCAATAGTAATTTTCTATTCCAATAATCCAGAGCCAAAAGTCCCTTTACAATGAGAAGCTCCCTCCTTTAAATAGGATGGAGAGATACCAAAGCCCTAACCACCTTTTGAATGGATGGCTAAGATTAAAAGATCAAAGCGATCTAATCAATGGTTGAGATGAGCTCAACATAAAGTACATGGATCAATATAACAATATAATACATCAATGGACCAAATTGCCCTAGGAGAGGGGGTGCCACCAAATGTCAATGATAAAACATAAGAAATAGCTCATGGTGGGTCTAGGGGGGTCATGACTTGCCTCCTAGTGTGTCCCCATGGCACAATAACATAAGATAACCAAGCTAGACACCAAATCGTGCCTCTCTGGGAGAGTCGTGAGCCTTAGGAGGCTCCAAAAAACCATAAAAAGTGTCGGAGAGATGGGTGTGGGCCCCACTGAAATCTGAAACTGCTGGAGAAGGGGTGGAAGACATCACCCTCATCATCAAACATCATCCCATGCCAATCCCTTGCCTCAGTAACTCAAATCAAATCCTCCAGTAGCCATTTTCACCATTTTTAAACTACCTCGGGAACTGTGAACATGCCCAAACTGCCTCCTGGAATGCCTGCATTGTCAAGGTGAGCCCACCAGGCTCTCTGGGAGCGGGGTAATATGGTAATAACTAGTGGTTGGACCACCCCCTCCATGCACAACGCCCTAGGCATACCAGTCATATCCAACCTCTGCTCTGACAGGCCATCTGACAAGCCAAAACTGCACTAGGATGCCCAACTGAGGCCAATCATCACTGTAACTGCCCGGAATTGAAAACAGACTGTCTCATTGGACTCAGAGAGCCCAAATCCATCTAAGGTGTGTACTCATACACCCTATGGATCTTTGCATGATCATATAAAATATCCAATATACCCGACAGACCAAATAATAATAATCTGTAAAAGTGTTGAAAAACACAAATCATCATCATAAGCCTGAAACCACTGCATAGAACCATCTGGTGACCTGTACCAGACCATATATCATATCCCTGCATCATCTGAGGTCTATCCACCTCATGTCCTGTAGTTGACATTGGTCAAACTAGGTTTGACCAAGTCAACATGACCCATAATATAACTTAGGCTATCATCAAATTGCTGCAAGTGCCAAAGGTTAAAACATGCTCTACAATTCATTGAAGTAACAATTATAACAAGAAGTAATCATTTCACTGGCTATCTACCAACAAATATATAAGCCTTTTAATTATTATTATGACTCAGACCAGACTTTCAAGACCATACTCACTTCATAGTTGTGAACAATTTGCTAGTGAAGGGTGAAGGTTAAACTGAAAAGGCTAGGCTAAGGGATGACTACTAACTTGACATTGTGACACTTTGGATATGGAAAGGGAATACACACTCAAGCATATGCCGGACAAGTAGTAACGCGGGGGATGGCAGTGTCTCACAAATGGGTAAGTTGTTTAAAGAGTGCTTATTCAACTTAGGCATCATGTCTACTTTTTAAAGATGATCCAAGTTCATTAGGATCCATTAATTTCACTTTATGGCCTTTTTGGCCTACATAACCCTTTGGATCTCAGGTGTGCTAAGAAGCACAACTAATTGTAGCTTGCATCCAGGGCATGTTTATACATATACATAAGGTCAGCAATCGTTTAGATATAGAGTTTAAGAACCATTTCTTTTTGGACCTTTCTTATACATTTCAAGGAGTATTTATAGCGTTTCATTGCTCTTGCCCTTTACTCACGTGTGTTAAGAAACACATTCTAGAGTTTACAATTTCCATGGGCAAATTTATAGAAATTTCCATAAGTAGTACATGAGCTTTCAGTTTTAACCAACACATATTAAGTGACTAGGGGGACTTCGTGCCAGTGCCAAACATCGGGACACCTGACCATAATGATTTAGGACTACAATCCAACTCACCAAAAGGCAAGTTTTGTCACCAATTCATAGCCGAGACATAATAAATAGGGAAACTCATCCAACACAGAGGCTAAAGCGGGGGAAGGCCCTCCATGCCACTAGTCAAGTAGTAAGTCAGGGTAATAAACAAACTGGGAGGTAATGGATGGATGAAGACAGTGAATAATGAGACCAACACTAGCAAGCCAAGGATGGTGGGAATGATCACCTCTATTCTCCCTAGGGAGGGTAAAACCAATGAGTATGGATAGTGAACTTCTAAGTCGGAGTGAGGACAATATAATATATATAAAGATACAACCAGTCCACATATCTATATGATCGCCATATCATGATACGAAATGCTAAGACATGCTACAAGAATGAATATAAAAGCAATATAACCATAACACAAAAATATACTTGCTGAGTCATATACCTGAATGCACACAATCTGAACCAACATCTGTCCATTGAAACTCTACTGCTGCAACTCAAGGCAATACTGATCGCTCTGTATAAATGGCTAAATGGCTACATCAGTCATCTCTCCGAGTGTCCTGAAAATCAGTCATGGCATGGGGAATAAAACTGCTGTCCATAGTATAATCATGATCCATAATAGATGCTCATCTCAACATCTCAAATGTAAGGGAACTAGCTAAAAAGTGTACTGGAATTTGAAAAATAGAATATGGTAGCCCGACTACTATATATGTGATAACAGGGCCCTAGCCACATGCTAGGGACTTTGCCATGGCAAGAACCTGCTTGGTCCCCTGAGCAAGAACCCCAGAAGACAACTGGGGGGCCTAGGGTACCTTCTAGGGTCTTACTCTTTATTCTGCCTGGTTAACATTACTAGGAGCCCTAGTTAACTGACTAGGGTACCATTCTCTCTGAGAATGGGTCTCGTAGCTGCACTAAAAAATTAACAAAAACTACTTCAATGAAAGCATTATAGTGGAATAAATGGCTATTTGCCACCTTAGACCAACTAATAGATGAAATAACTAGTTGACACATTCATCGTTTCATTAAGTACTCAAGGAAGAAAGATCTAATTTATTACATTTAACCTGAGAGTGTTTGTTGGAATTTAGTGTGGAGACTAGTATTGGAGAGCCCAAAAGGTGCCACTCATCAAATGAATATGAATGTGCTGTTTAATGACTAAATTATTATTTCCAATCAGCAACTTAATTTAATAGAAGATGGATAACAATGCTGAAATAAAACAACAAGGAAAACAGGAGGGAGAATCTCTTGACATTGCTTTACTCCTAAATTAATGGTGTTTTCATTGCTAGACCTTCACATTAGAATAATAATCAGCTAGTTCCTACACAACATTCGCAACAATTGAAGAGCATAAACCTTACAACAAAGTAGAATGGATCCCAACATCAACCTTCAACTACAGGCTCGTATTCTCTATCACTTCTCAATTTTACCACATGCCCAATCACTTTTCTCAATTGAATGGAGAGAAAGGTCCTTTTTATACAAGTAGCTCCATCTCTCCTACAATAAATACAGTAACACCATGACAAGTCAAAGAATAATAAAATAGTGTAGTATGTAATGTCCTCTTTTGCTTAAGCACCAGGGACCATCCCGCTAACCTATCTATATCCCATAGGTTCGAGAGGGTATTGACAATCAGGGAATTGGTTGAGGACTGATACCATTCAGAACAAAAGAAGATCTTAATCAATGTCATTAGGTCATCAGTAGATAAAAGAGTGCCACAGGAACAAGGAGCAACTTACATGCATTACATGCAGGGCATATTTCATAGTGCATGCACAAAAGCGCATTAATTAAGTTGCATGCATATAGGAATCAGTGCATGCAAACTCAACTGCAAAATAGAAGAGAAAAGCGACTGAGGGTATGCAATGTCAAAGTGATAAACAAAAGGAAAAAGCAAGTTGCTAGGTCTGCTAAGCTTATTATTGATTAGTGAGATTCAAGTTGAGGGATCTATGACCAAAGTTAGGGTTGAGGGCACATCCCTTAGCCAACAGGTGTATTTCGGCAGTTAAATCTGTCTACCCTAGTCACTTTCAGGGTTGGATCCTACAGGTCCATCATTGCTATTTATCAATACATCAATATTCATCATTCTTTAGCAGGATTTGAGTGTACCACAGAACAATTAAGAAGATAGAGAGGGCGCATTCATTAGAGCACTAAGGGCGCAATCCTTTGAGCATTCTAGGCCCTATCCTTCTCATTAATCACAGGTATCTTGTTGGTGATCTATTCTACAGCTATTGGATCCATTCTCATCCATTTTGAAGGTTAAAATCTACATATTGGATCAAGGAGAACTCGCCTTTTCTGCATGGGCGAATTGGACAATGGAGGAGATCTTCATATATAGATCTTCAGTTACTATTTGGTTTGCATGTCTCTTCCATTCCTTCTGGAGAGCCATTATTAGCCTTGTTACTGAATACAGGCTTCTATATCATCTTCTGGAGAGAGTTAGCAGCGAATTTCATACCAAGAGGGTGCCTTCCCTTGCATGGGCAAGTTTACTTGAGGGGTCAACAAGTTTTATGATCTAGACCTAGTGCATGGCTTGCATGCATCTTCCATATTGATCAGAAGGCCACTATAAGCCTAATACCTACTTCTTGGAGCCATATCATATCTCTGGAGCACTCATTATTCACTATGAAGATTGAAGGAGGCACATTCTTTGCATGGGCGAATTAGCTTGAAGAAGACATCTCATATCTTGGTCTATTCTTAGTGCATGACTTGCATGTTTGCCTCATATTATTCTACAGCTCAAGCACAAGCCATTGGTACGTACATGCATCATTTCTAGTTTAATCTTATTGCATATTTGATAACTCGGGTTTTTAGGGTTTATGCAACCCCATGCACTTTGCATGCATTATCATGCAATCATAGTACTGCACATGCATTCATATTTTCTTTAAGTATTTGGTAATAAGACCTCAAGCAAACAACTACATCAAAAACTGTATAAAAAGACAACAAATATCAGTTGTGATATTACAGAGTAGTTGGGCCTTGCCCCTTCAAGGTTGACTTATCAACTATGATGTCTAGCCTCTATCCTCTCCAAAAGAGGTTGATCCACCTAAAAGCATGAAAAAATGTGCAAGGCAAAATTCCAACAGAGAGAGACCGCATCACTAAAGGTAGGCTTTGAATGTTCTAGATGCTGAATGGTCCACTTCCAACTGCCACCTCCAAAATGTTAGAACAACAATATAGTAAAATACTCCTTAACATAGGAAAGTGTGCTCCCAGGTCCACCTAGAATAATTAACCAAGTGTGCCCTTCAAGATGCATGAGATAAGAAAATAATAAAATCTTCCCTCTAGGAGAGTAGTCCTCAACCACCTTCTCAAAATAACAAGTGTGGCCCACAAGGTGCATGACCATGTGTGCAATGAACTCATCACGAAGAAGGAATCATCTACACATGTGAATCTCAAGGTGGGTACATGTGAACAAATGTGGAAAAGTGTGCATTAACCAAGCCATTGAGAACTCCTTCCCATGTAACTATAAAGTAGGTTGCTCCACTACTAATACATGGAAAAGTGTGCAAGGTGCCTTCAATAAGTGGAGCGCTTCACATGCATGACAAGTTAAAGACCTGGGACATTCAACTCCTCCCAAAATAGAAGGATCCCTCATGGGTTCTTTCTCCAATATGCAACCAACTCAACCTTGCCCAAGTTGACCATGTCAACTCCCCAATAAATAATAAAATATGCTCCAATGTGGTTACAATTTCTCAAAACTCGTGAAAGTGGACAAATCCAATGAAGATGAGGAGTCAACAACCACATCTACCTACCCTAAGTCACTGCATTCGGCGATTTTTTGCCTTGAAATTCGAAAATTGCCGATTTTTTCAGTTAGGCAAATTTGATTCGTTTAGATTCAACGATTTTGTTGGCGAATTTGATTTTTTCCGGTTTAGCAATTTCTAGGCGAATTAATTCGCCATAAATGCGGCGGATTAATTAATAAAAACGTTGAAAATCGGCTTGGGGTTCGTTTTTTTCCCCTTCGCGGGCCTGCGGGTAACCCTAACCTTTTACCTACATGTAATCCTGACTCCTCCGCAGGCTGATGTTCATTGTTCAGACTCCAAACTTCAGTCCACGTAGTGGCAAACTAGCCTGAAGGACCATCAAACCCGCGGGCCGCAGAGTGAAGAGTTAAGGTGGACTGTGGTCATGAGTTGTAGCCGCAGAGTGAGAGCGAGGTGTGGCTGTCGACCTGTCGTTCATGGACCATGTCTCGACTCTCAGTGTAAGCGTTACACTATGGTGTCCGATGGTGCATTCCATTGTTCGTAGTCGGTTGAAATTTGGGGCTCGACGTTGCTGCAGCCTGCAGCCTACTACTGAACGCTCCCGTCGCTCGTTGCCCAACTGTTGCAAACTCCAAACGGGGCGGACTAAGACTCGAGAGTCCGCTGTCTAGTGATTCGGGAGTTGTCACTCCAGACGGGCTAGGCTGAGACGCCACTGGCCAGTGAACTGTGAGCAGTAGCACTGGGACTCCAGAGTGGGGTCCCCACCAGTGGACTTTGGCAGCGTGTGAGAGTGCTGCAGAGTCCAGACTCCTGCGGGCCAACTCCAAGTGAACCAGTGAACAATGAACTCACCAGTCCAAGCTCCAACTTCCAAGCATTTGACCTCCAGGATCCTCATCCAATCCAGGTTTTCAAATTTTTTATTCATTAATTTCTATAAAATTGCATTGCTAGGCTGGTTGATTATTTTGCATCCTCCTATCTTCTTTGTTTCTACAGTTAAATATTGAATAAAATTATAAAAACCCATAGATATTACTAATTAGAAACCAATTATCAACTTATTAGTAATGTACCCCATAAAATTAAAATTTTATCATTATAAAATATCATCCGTGACTATATGAATTGAAATTAAATGATCCATTAAATAAAAATCTGAATGCCACTCATTCTGCAGAAACTTGGATCAAATGGCACCCCATAAATCTTCTGTAGAGGCATGGAAATATGTCAAGAAGGAGGGGTTATATGTTACCTGTCAGCTATGTGGGCACAAGTTTTGTGGCACCTTAAATTGGGTAATGGACCACCTTGGTATCAGTAATGGAAGTGGAGGTGGGGTGGAAGGATGTAAAGGAATATCATATGAATAGAAAATTGCAATGCAACAGGATTATGACAAATCAAAAGCAGAAAGGGGAAAGAAGGAAGCAAAAAGGCAAAGAATTGAGAGGGAGATTGCTATGTCTTCTTCACCTGAAATTGCTTCTCTCACATCAAAATTTGGTGGCTCAAGTTCCACCCCAACAACAACATTTGGAACAACTACATTAAATACATTTTGGAAACCTGTAGACAAACAAAAAGTTGTTGATTCTATTGCTGAAATGTTTTATGCATGTGCAATTCCATTTAATGTGGCTAGAAGTCCATATTTTAAAAATACAATTAAAAAGGTTGCTGATTTTGGAAAGGGGTATGTTGCTCCTGGATCCGAAGCTTTAGGGACCACTCTCTTTTAAAGAAAATGAAGGAAAGAGTGACAAACAGGTTGGCTGATTTTTTTTTTTGGGGGTCACCACAGGTTGCATGATTTTGAGTGATGGTTGGTTTGATTCATGCCATCGACCATTGATTAATGTTCTTTTTTATTGTCCTCAAGGGGTATATTTTTTGAAGGCAGTTGATGCAATGAATGAGGTGAAAACATCAGTATATATTTTCAGCATTTTGGATGAAGCAATTCAAGAAGTTAGGGAGAAAAATGTGGTCCAAGTTGTCACCGACAATGCCTCAAATTGTGTTGGTGCAAGAAAGTTGATTATGGAGAAGTATAGAACTATTTATTGGACCCCATGTGCAACTCATTGCTTGGAATTATTACTGCATGATTTAGCCAAATTTCCATGGGTCAATGAGACAATCCGAAGAGCAAAAACTACTACAAACTTCGTCATTAATCATTGTCTCACTTTGAGCTTATACAGGAAAAATGCATTTAGAGAGTTGTTGAGGCCTTGTGATACAAGGTCTGCCACTTTTTACATCATTTTGAAAATAGTTGTTGAGGAAAAAACAAGCCTAAGAAGTATCTTTTGCACTACTGAGTGGGAGAGATCTCACCTTTCAAAAAAATCAAAGGGAAATCATGTTGAACATATAATGCTAAGCAACAATAGCTTTTGGGAAAATGCTTAGAAAGTTCTAAAAATGTGTGATCCAATTGTTGAGGTGCTCCGCATGTTTGGTGGTGTTAAGCCTTGTATGGATTTGATTTATGAGGCCATGGATCGTTGCAAGGAAAATATTGCAAGTGCTTTTGATAATGTGGAATCTGATTATAAAGAGATATGGGAGGTGTTTGATCAGAGATGGAAGATGATGCATAGCCCATTACATGCAGCAACATGTTATTTGGACCCTACATTGTTTGGGATACAAAGACATCAAGATGAAGAGGTCATGAGTGGACTTTATGAGGCTATTGACAAGATGCATCCAAATGAGTCTATTGCAACTTTGGTTAGATTTCAGATTAGAGCATACAGGCTACAAGAAGGCTTATTTGGAACCGTAGCAGCAAAGAGAGATAAGGCTTTGGCTGCTCCAGCAATGTGGCGGGAGTTTTATGCATTAGGAGCCCTAGAATTGCAAAAATTTGCAATTCGTATCTTGAGCCAAACATCAAGTGCATCAGCTTGTGAAAGGAACTGGAGTGCTTTGAGCCATATTCATTCCAAGAGAAGAAACGGGTTGTTATCGAGAAATTTAGGAGATGTTGTTTGTGTTCGCAGTAACTTGCAATTTGTTTTAAGCAATGTGGTTGAAGATGAGACAAATTCTTCTACTCCATGCATGGAGCCTATTCCAGATGCATTAAGAGATGAAGATGATCTTGACAATGAGAGTGATGAATCCAATGGTGATCGTGATTCTAGTGGTTTCACTCCCTCGAGTGCTCTTGATTATAGTTTGAAAAACCGGTCTGATCAGTTTCAGAATCGTCCGATTCGTCGATTTGAAGGCTGACCGGTTCGGATCGAGTGAGAAATTGGTTCGGTAGACTGATTCGGTACCGAACCGGTTTGATCGACCGAAATCCGACTAAAATCAGTCTGATTTTTTTGTGGGCCATGGGTGGTTTTAACGTTTACGGTTTACCTAAGTTTCTAATCTAGTTTACTACATCGTACTCCTACCTTTCTCATTCTTCATTTGAGAGTGTGGATTGGAGACTGTCGACGGTTGTGGGAGAGAGTAGAGACCAAGTGGGAGAGTGCTAACTGTCAAATGGAGACCCTGCGTGGAGTGGACCGTGGCCAGTGGAACTATGCATGGAGTGGTCAGTGGAGTCGGTGCCAAGTGGGCTGTGCGTGGTCGATTGTGGAGTTTGGACTGTGTGTGGGCCGAGTGTACTATGTGTGGGCTAACTTTGGAGTTGGACTGTGGTAGTGGAAGATTGAAAGTTTGGAACTGTGCTTTGGACTTGTGGATTATAATCTTAAAAATGTTGTTTTTCTTAAAAAATTAAATATTTTATGTATTTTTGAGCAAACCGATTCATTAAATTCAAATCGACTGATATATGACTGATTCATTACCGATTTTGATTTCGATTCAGAGTTGACCCTTGCCCTATTCCGAGTCCGATTTCGATTTTTCAAACTATGCTCTTGACGATTTAGAGCTTTTTGATGTAACAAGTAGGCCACGAGAACAACAAGAATAAAACTTGTGCTCTCTTTCTAGTCTCTAGACTTTTAGTTTCTTTTTGGGATGTTATTTTGCTAAATAGTGGCTAGCATAAATATTGATGACATTTTAATATTATGTTTTATCACTTTATGAACATGTTTTTAATATTATGTTTTATCACTTTATGAACATGTTTTTAACTTTCAATCAAGATGTAGACTCTAGTGTTTTTGAAATATATGTTTAATCCAAAGTTACAAATATCGTGTCGGCGAATATATCGCCGAGGGTCCAAAAAGAAATTATCGGATTTATCGGCGAAAATGTCGGCAAACATCGGCAATATATCGACAAACTTAAAAAAATACAAAAATATTCATTTTTTTTCAATTTTCTAAACATCTAAAGCAACAAGAACATCAAATAAACACATTGCCACATGCATATGGAAAGAAAACTGATATATAAGATGTATAAGACGTATTGCTAGACATCACACATCAAAAATGAATCATGTCCTTCATTTTTTTTCAATTTTCTAAACATCTAAAGCAACAAGAACATCAAATAAAGTTTAAACACATTGCCACATGCATATGGAAAGAAAACTGATATATAAGATGCATAAATAATAAGACGTGTCGCTAGAGTCTAGACATCACACATGAAAAATGAATCGTGTCCAGGATCTTGAGTCCCCGACTCATGAATCACCAAAAAAACACAATCAATGTATCTCATAGAGTCAATTGTCATATGCAATGAAATCAACTAAATAAAGTAAACTATGGATTCCCTCTACCCCTTCTACGGGTAAAGGTAATCGCTCTAGTAATGGCTCTGCCTCTAGAGCTAGAAAGCCCAGGTGCTCGTGGGAGTCGTCGTGGACTATGGCGTCCTCTACCTCTAGAAGTGCCTGGTCTCTGATGTAATATAGAAGAACTAGAAGACTGATAAGGTACTACTACGTCACGCTCATCAAGTCCTCTACCACTGCCCCTATATCTGGGTCCCTCTGGCTGAGACGGTGGCCGTGAAACCCGTGGCCGTGCAACCGGTGGCTGTGGAACTGGACAGTCTACTGGTGGCTTTGGTGGTGGCACACTCTCAAAGCCCAACTCCTCATCCTCCCATATCTCACTCCGGGGATCCTGTGTATCATGATCATCCTCTAACCAATCAGGGGCTGCCTCCATAACAGGTTCCTTAATCTCCACTCTCCACGTAGTAGTGGTGTCAATGTCATCCAATGAAATGGCCTCCACATCAGGTTTTTTCTGAAGCTGCTTCACCCACAACCTGAGATTGTAGGAGACGTACACTAGATCATTCAGGCGTTGGGTATCCAACCTGTATGAGGACAGTGAATTTATTAAATTAGAATCTAGAATACATAAATTATAATTACCCAAGGGAAAAATTTCAATAGATAATGAATTTCGAATTTAATTTCAAATTCTCTAACCTGTTGCGCTTCTTGGTGTGTATTTTTTCAAATACACTCCAGTTGCGCTCACAACCAGAAGAGCTGCATGTCTAACTAAGGATCCGAACAACAAGACTTTGGAGATGGGGTACTCGTGCGCCATAGGTTTCCCACCAATGATCTACAATGAAATGGAGAAAGTTAGAAACATAAGAGAAGACATTGAAAATTTAAAATTTAAAACAAAGAAATAAATAAATTGATTTTTTTTCATTCTTGAAAGTTGAACTTGAAACAAGGTGAAGCTTACTTGGCATTTTGTTCTTCCTGTCCCTGATAGCCATAGAAAACCCAAATGTTCCCATGGCCCTCTTATAGATTTCCAACTCTTTGGAAATCTCTGAACGATCATCTTCACTTGGCACCATCCTCTCGACACATTCCAAGAACCCATCCACTACCTCTCCATCAAACCGGAAGCCACAGGAGTAAGAGAATGCGGGGTTGAGGAATAGCCCTGCAGCATGAATGGGGCGATGAAGTGTGTTGTTCCATCGCTGATCAATCACCGCCCATATCAATTGTTGCTTCGCTTGCCCATCCTCTCCCTTGTCCTCACAGTAGGCACGAATGGCCTCTTTGGCCCTATCCATGGCCTCATATAGGTAGCCTATTGCGGGCTTGTCTCCATCAACCAAGCGAAGAACCCTTACCAAAGGTTCACAGATGGCACACACTTCCTTCACCCCATCCCAGAAGCTCTCCTGGTATGACACTAGTCTGGATATGGCAAGTCCCTCTGCCTTAGTGCTAATCGATAAAGCACGCCACTCAGCTGAAAGGAACATAGTCTGCAAGTCCCACTTAGAAGTATGGAGAGACTGAAGAGAGATGAAACAAGTGGCAAAGCGAGTGATGCCGGGATGAACCAACTCCCTGTCATGAGTAAACTGCCTCATCAAGCTAAGCACAGAAGCATGATTGTATATAAATTTGGTGATGCTTCTTGCTGGATCAATGACATCCCTGATAAACTCAATCTTTCCCATATCCTCTAAGATCAAGTCGATGCAGTGTGCAGCACAAGGGGTCCAAAACAAAGAAGGATACATGTCCATAAGCATCCTGCCAGCTGCCACATAATTCGCAGCATTGTCAGTTATAACTTGGACAACATGCTGCGGTCCTACCTCCTGAATGAACCCATCCAACAACTCACATAGTAATGTTGCATCTTTGATATGTGCAGATGCATCCACAGATTTTATAAACATTATGCCCCTGGGACAATGATCCAAGAAATTGAGAAGGGTCCTACCCTTTGTATCGGTCCAACCATCTGACATCACTGTGCATCCCGTGAACTCCCATGAACCTCAAAGCTCCTCCAACCTAGTAGTGCAATCAACCTTTTCATTATCAAGAAGGGGCCCTCTCAGCTCCTCATAAGTGGGGGGCTTATACCTCGGCCCAACAGTAGCAACGGCATCAAACATAGGAATGTAGAATGGGTTCCTCGCAAAGTGGAATGGTATATCACTCCATAAAAGGCACCGACTCACAAGTTTGTCTGCTTCCTTTTTCTCATTTATCTTGAACATTGACTTTATACCTGGTTGTGAACCAGGCCCGGATCTCGGAACATGGTAACTAGATGTTAAAGGCATGGCGGAAGATGAGGAAAAGGTCTCACTCCCCACTCCCCCTAAAGTGTGTCCGGCTGACCCGGATCCTAATGACACTCTCATTCCAAGTTCCTGCCTGAGAGCTTCCCTTTCATCTTTCTTCTTGGCAATACCTTCAATTGCGAGTTTGGCCCTATGAATAATTTCAGGTGTGGAGTTTTTGCAAATATCCACCTCATGCCCTGAAAGTTGTGCGAGGTGGTATTTGAGCCTACTTATACCCCCCGTCATCTCCTTCCCACACAAATTGCATTTTAGCTTTTGGCGATTTTGTGGATCAAGAGGCTCTGTGTAGTCCCAGAATGGATCCAAAGTCTTCGGCATGTTTGTTGAAAGTTGAAAGTTGAAGCTTTGAACCTGCAGGTTGCAGCCTGCAACATAAAAAAAAAAAAAAAAACGTTTTTTTAGCTTACTTTTATAATTTTATTGCAAAAAAATTAAAAATAACAAATCATACTGATGTAACAACATACTGCTAAGTTCTTCAAACCCAAACCCCATTGCTGCCAGCCTGCCAATCTTCCAACAGTGGTCAGTCTAGTGATAAATATTTGATAGTTGAAGGTAATCCTATGCTGGTGACTGATAATTTATTTTCTGTGATGATTTCATCAACGACGATCAGCTGCTCCTTCAAATCTTTGATATGTATGCCAGACAACTAGTAATTGGTTGACTCTTACTCATTTTATTGTATATATCTGAGTACTAATATCTAAATTAAAAAAAAATATATATATATATTTATGATCGATATTGAAAGGGAATATCTAAATTTAAAAAAAAATATATATATATATATATTTATGATCGATATTGAAAGGGTTACAGGCATATTTAACTGTACATAAACAAAATTTTCAATTCATGTGGTGAGACTTAAGTGGGCAATGCATTTTTATCTTTGGGTAAATTCAAAAGATATTCACCAACCATGACGAAGATATCATGTCTAAAAGACATTTCCATTGGTTTTTCCACTAAATGATTTCCAGCTGTACACAGCAAAAACGTGAAGCCTGTAATGCAATGAAACTGAGAATTATTTCCTATCAAATTAGTAAGCATCGTCACCACTTTCGCACAATTTTTTTCTGGCTATAAGAGTCTTTGCTAAAGGTGTTAGCCTCTCCCACATGTGGAAGTGCACTGTCAGAGATGAACATCTTGCTCAGAAGTAGTGCCTTTTGGGCCTTTCCATCAAATTCTACTTGTAAAGTTACATCGACAGGTTTGGTTTCAATTTCTAAGACAACATTCATGACCTTTCTGAGTGTGAAAATCTCTCATTCTCACTTTGCAGTTGGGGTAGTTTGCCCCTGTCAGCTTCTTGGGGAACATAAAGTTGGGAAACCGAGTCTGTTTACCTGGCCAAACACACCTTCCCTTGACCACTATCTCCACTTCCAATCGCTAAATGGAAAAGACTTTGTTATGAAATGCAGTGACCACCGTAGCTTCACAGCAAATCTTAAATTCGGCCTCCCTACCTCTAGTTTGTTTTATCACAGCTAAACTCTCTTGTGGCTGCACAATAATTCAGTGGTTCTCTATTGCTGCTTCTATTCCAACTCTTTAATCTAGATGTGGTATTTTAAATTTTTATAGGGTAAACCAAATTTTAATGTATTATGCATTCAATGGATCATTTTAAAGAAATCTTGTGGACAAACCTTCGCTGTAATTTTCCCTTATTTATTCCTATATCATTTAGAAATCGCATCTAACATTTAGCAAGTGTGCACATAAATCTTCATTTGAGAGTCTTACCTGTTGTAATGCTAAATCGACGGCTCCTCAGCAGTCACAGAAGCCACGCAAGCTTGCAGCCATTGCCCACGGCTCACTCCAGAGTCCAAGCAACAGAGAAACCTCTGCCGGACTCAACCCCGATTCAACCCTGGCGGACTCAACCTCGGCGGCGTCACGAACTTGCGACTGTCACGTAGGCGACGACTGTCACGGACTCACAAACTCACTCTCGGCGGCGACTTCAAGTTCACACAACACCCATGCCCTAGCTCTCCCACTCCACACTCTCCACCCGAAGCGACTGCAACCCGACGAAATTCGACTGAATAAAAAACAAACAAAAAAAACGTTGTTTTAACTTCTTTTTGACCCGCGCGGGAAACGGGGAAAGCTCCAACCGATATTTTGCAAAGAAATCGCGATATATCGCCCTAAAATATTGCCCCGATTTTTGGCGATAATATCGGCGTGGAGTTTGGATTGCGATATATCGCGATATTGCCGATATATCGCCGATTTTTGTAACTTTGGTTTAATCATTCCTGTTGCCATATTTTTATTTATATGATTCAATGACTATCATGTTCATACTTCGAAGTTCATTCAATGATGATGTGTTCATTATTTCTATGATTCTATGACTATCATGTTCTTTGTTGATGTGTTTAGTTTTCATACTTCAATGAGCATAATGAATTTTATTGAAAATGTTCATATATTTTTAAATTTCCATATTTTATAGTCATTCGAACTTAATGTCGAATTTTATGCCGATTTTTATCACCAAAGTATTAAGTGCCGATTTTTTGCCGAATTTCAAGGTCGCCGAATTCGAACACGAATTCGATCCAGGTGACTTAGCACCTACCAAGCCAACCCAATTAATTCCAACCAAGGGGATGGCCCCTCCACTCATGCAATTAATAATAAATAATTGTGATTTGAGATGAGGATGACTATTTTATTGTTTCTCCTAGGAGATGATTTAGATCTCAACAACTCATTGCTACTTTTAGTGAGGAGTTTGTTGAAGAGGTTAGGAATGTAATATTTTATTGTATTCCTTGGAGAACTATTGGATCTAACAAAACAATTACTTGTTTATTGTAAAGGAAGTTGAGCTAGACACTGTATAAAGAGTAGCCCTTCCTCTCTCATTTTCCCTCATTTTCATGGTTGGATTGTGGGAGACATCCCTTGGAGCTTTGTTGAATATCTATTGATGCTTTTGGATGATGAATAAAGTGCGTTATAGATGAGAAAATCTTTCAGATCTTTATGCTATCTCCCCTTTTGCTTTAGTTTCCTTGAGAAATGCATATGAAATGAAAATTAAGTAAAATATTTCCTTTTTTCATTATGTTACATGGAATGTTTTTGTTGATGAATTCTTTCTCTACACTTGGTTAAATGCACATATACATCATTCAGGATAATCATAATATTCATGTGTATTGGGTTTTATCTGCTGTAGTAATACCCCTAGTTACTTTTCTGCAATTTTGAACAGCGAGGAGGTGGACCATAGGAGCTTGTACATCTCAGCTTTGTTGTCGACTTCCTCATTAGGATAGTCTCCTGTCAAGTCATCATTTAACTCCATATGCCCAATGGAAAGGCACTAGTTTCCGATCCACCCATCCACTTTTATTTCTTGTATCTTAATAAACTGTTTTGCTGAATTAACTCTTCATTTTCACCTGGTATTCCATAGGTTACAATTTCCAGCAATCCTATCCTAGAGAAGCCCTCCTTCTGTTGGAGGAGAGCCAGCCTAGAGTGTAGAAGAGGGTGGTGAGGTCACAATGACATTCCTCTTAGTTCCTCGAAGTCCTCACTTGATCTTTTAGGACTTTATCTCAAGAAGTGAGGGTTTGAGAGGTAATAGATCCAGAACTGAAGGCTCAGAAGATTGAGTTGAGATGTAGATGCAATCTCAATGCTTAGATCTTATCATTACAGGAAATCAAGCTCATGCTAATGCTGATAAATCTCTAGGATTCCTGTATACATTTGCCACCTCCATGCTAGAAAGTGAATGCTGAAGCAAGTAGGATGGGAGATGATGAGGGATGAGAATGAGTGTAGACACAAAAGCTTGGAAAGTGATGGAACCTTTGAAACTCAATTAAATAGATCTCTCCCTCGTGAGTCATAAGTGATGCACCCTCCTTGCACTGGAATAGAAGAGGAAAGATGGGGAAATATCCTTCTGAACTAACGTTGCAACTGCGGGATGAAAACCCTATGGATAGTCTGCACTAGTCAACTGGAGAAGATGAAGGAGTCTTCCCAGAATAACCTATGCAATCTGCCCAAGACAGTGCTCAAGTGCTGTGCCCTAGTTCTCCTCTAAAGAACCACATGAATGATGGATAAGGCAACTTAGATTAACCCCCAGATGGAGTGCCCTCTTCTGTCCTGAGTAGCACTGAACTGAACTAGATAGGTAAGGCTGAATTGCATTGAACTTCCTGGAATACCAATCTTCCATGCATGAAGCAGTCAACTGGAAGTCAAAAAGGGATATCCTCATGTGGTGTGCCCTCTCCTGCCTTGAATAATATTGAACTGAACTGAACTAGATGGGATAAGATTAACTTAACTGATCCCAAGTGAGGCAGATTTCTCTGGCTCAAAATACACCAGATTATTTCCAGAAAAACTAAATTGGATAGTATTCCTTTTTCCAAATTTATCTCCAAGAGAGGGAGTTCTCAAGTGCATGGATAAGGTTATCTTATGATGCCCAAAATATCTCCTAGATGCTCTCAAGGTGGAACAGTTCACCTAGATAAGATTTACTTATAGGACATTAATCTTAAATTGTGTGTTAAAGAACAATAGATCTATTCATTTAGTTCCTCAACATATCACTTCCTCAATTGGTTTATAGTTACATGAATGCTGAAAATATCCTAAATGTTGTTGATGCAGTGCATTATTCATTGTATTGTTTCTACAAATTTGGTCAGTGAAGTTTCTCTGTAGACATAGTTTGTTCTATTCCTTTTTTGAATTCTTTAGATATTATAGTTAAACCTAAAATTGTTATATATTGATGTTAAGCGTATTTGCGTTATATGTGTCTAGTTAATATTTCTTTATGATAATTTACTAGTGAATGTTGGTTCTAATGTACTTCTTTATTGCTTTTGCAGGCTTGAATTTGTTGAAGTGGAAAGAGAAGCACTTTTCAATGAGGTACACTTTAGGAAAGCTTGTTCACATGTTTGAAGCATGGAATTTCTTTTGATACACAGCTGTTTGTGTTAGATCACCGCTTTGCGCATCGTCCTTTGAAATGCTTATAAATTTGTTTATAGAAGTTTCTAAAGATCTATCAAAAGGGTTTTTTGTGGAAATGCTTGTATTCTCTTCACCTGGTTGCATCAAAAGAGCTATCCAGAAGTTCATTACCTGCAAAAATGTCGATAGTAAATGGTGTGACCCTCTTGTTACTCCTATGGCTGATCTCTTCAGTGATAATGTTTGCTCATATCTTTTTTCCTCACGTTCTCAGCATATTATTCATCCTATCCATAAGTCCATGGACAGTGTAGACCCAAGTAATTATAAGAGGATTTTGATCATATGTACCTTCTCAAAATTTTATGCTACCACTCTTGATATAATAATATTTGAGTTGTTATGTTGAATAAGGGCCATTGCAAAGCCAGGGGAACACAGGATTCAAGAAAGACTATCAGATTACTGTGTTAGTTTTTGTAGCTCGGACAGGTACTTCTACATAGGCTATGTGTCTAGCATGTAGAAGTGGTCTGAAAAGTGGCTCTATAGGTGAACAGTTTATAAAGTGACTTTTATATTTTTAACTAAGTTACCAGGATTCGGATCTAGATCCGGATACGAATCCGTCAAGTTTTTGAAAAGCCAGGATCCGGATACGGCGGAGAAACGACAAGTACATTTAATATAAAAATATTTTTATAAAATTTTAAAAATAAAACCTCAAAATAAATAAAATAATTAGTGAATAATATTTATAAATATTTATTAATCTAATTCATAGTTATAAAGTTATTATTTATAATATATATTATAATTCCAATTATTTACATGGCTTGTTATTACTTTTATATATATATATATAAGCTAATTGATATTGATTATTAAGTTAAAGTGACTTATTAACTCATATAAGTCACTTTATAAGTTTATACCAACAACACTAATCGTATAAAAAACACTACCACTTCCATAAAAGTGGGTTCTATCCTCTACTCTATCCTTACAAATATTCCTTTCCGTCTTGGGTTCGAGGCCGGTCATGGGTTCGAGGCCACTTTTAGCAACATACACAATTTATATCCAAGTTAATATATGGCCGTGTGTTTCAGCCTGACGGGTAGTTTCCTAGCATTTTCTGGTGCAGTTTCCTCGTGGCACATATGCATTTAATATTTTAAATATTCTTAAAGCTTGTAACCCAGCCCCCGACCAAAAGTCGTATTGTCAATTTATTATTTTAAATATGATTAAAGATTCTAATTCCAAGGGACCAAGCCCGACTCTTCTCTTCCAAATCAATATGCACTAATCTCTTACTACGCCACAGATTCAAATTACGTCAGATTATTCATGGGTTCCAAGCTCCAAAAGTGACGGGACAATCGCATATTGAATAAATGTTTGCTGTTTTAATTGAAGCGAATCTTGGGTGGATCCTAGGTGAATCAGGATCCGTATCCGTACCAGATCGGGATCCGCGTATCCATCGCCCAGGGTGGATGGATCCGGTAACACATATTTTTAATGACTAAAGTGACCTTTAGAATATTTGAGTGACTTGAGTGATTTAAGTCATCTCAATGAGAAATTAAGTCACAACCTTAGATCTAGTGAGGTCAAAATTTATTCTTGACCTTTGAGATCTGGAGGTAGCTGAAAAGTCATTAATAAAATTATAAAAGAGACCTAAGGAGAGTGGAGACACATTTTTTTGAATGAGAGAGAGCTTTGGAAAGCTGAAGAGAAAAGGAAGAGGGTTTGCAGCAAGGATAAAGGGTGCAAATCCCAAGGAAGGGAAGAGGCACAAATTATGAGGCAGCAAGGAGATGCACTGATTTGAGAGGGCTGTACATGGCACAAATTTCGAGGAAGGGGGAAGCGGGGAGTACATCATACTTGGCACAGATTTTGAGGGCCGTACATGTTAATTGTTGCATGCAGTTTGAGGCAAAAATAATCAAGTTGTACATGCCGTACTTTTGTTGGGCACGAGTTCCAAGCAGGATGTACAGGCCATATTACTTATTGAGACAAAACTCGAGGTCTGCTGCATTTATTGCAGACTATACATGTGCATTTAATGCTGGTTTTGTATTTCTGTAATTTCCAGGTTTTCTTCGTGTGTTGAGCAATATAAAATTCTCTTTCATTTGACTGGTTTTCCCATCGGGGTTTTTCTAGGGGCATTGCCTAGAAAATATCTTGTATCTAATGTATGGTTGAATGTTTGTCTATTGTTCATTTTCCGTTGCAAATTTTCAGTTCTTAGTCATTTGTATTTCTGCTTATAATTCCATCTGAATTCTTGAGGATTTAACATGCATTAATGGTGAATAATTATTGGAAACTGAAATCTTGTTGTTGGTTAAGTGTTTGACGAAATTTCAACATGGTATCAGAGTTGGGTCTCTGAAAGTGAACAATGAAGATTAGTATTTGACATAAGGGGCAGCAAGGGTACTGCTGAGTTATTTCACCTGGCAGATTTGGGCTTGTTGTTGGTTGATTAGTATGTCTTTGACATTTGGCTTGTGGTATGAGGTTAGGGTGGAGGGTGCATCGAATCTCATTCCATAGAAGGAGAGGATCACTTTGCCATTGGAGGAATTTGAGTTATGGAAAATAACTAAGTTGTCACGATTCCCACTGATCCTGATCCATTGGTTGAATATAACAAGAAGAATGTGAAGGCAAAACTTGTTCTTCTTGATATAGTGAAAGACCACATTATGCCTCATGTGATCGGTAAAAAGAATGCCTATGATATGTGGCCAGCTTTGATGAAGTTGTACCAAAGTGACAATCAAAACCAAAATATGGTTTTGAGGGAGAAGTTAAGAGATACTAAGATGACCAAGATTGACAATGTTGCATCATACCTTACCAGGAGTTCACAGGCACGTGATGAATTGGGTGCTGTTGGTGAGAAAGTGGATGATGCAGAGTTGGTTAGAGCTTCCTTGAATGGTTTCTCACAACCATGGCGAGACTTTGCGCGTGCAATCGTTGCGAGGGAGAACATGCCTACATGTATTAGACTCTGGGATGATTTCATACAAGAGGAGCTAAGAATTAGCTCTAGCCACACATACTAGTAGCATGGAGATGATGAGGAGAATGTTGCTCTCACAGAAAACAACAAGAAATGGCCCAAGAAAATCCTCGGTGGTGGATCTAGCTCAAAAGGGGAACAAAAGAAAGATATGAGCAAAGTTAAATGCTTTGCTTGCCACAAGTCTGGCCACTGTGCAAGTCAATGTACAAACAAAAAGAAGAAGGGAAAGGATGAGACAAAGACTGCAACATTAGTTGAGATTGAGGACTTTGCTAAGAAGTTTGAGAAGGAATTTTCTCTGGTCTCTTGTCTTTTAGGCAGTGGTAGTAC
Source organism: Larix kaempferi (assembly GCA_027924585.1). Taxonomy (NCBI): domain Eukaryota; kingdom Viridiplantae; phylum Streptophyta; class Pinopsida; order Pinales; family Pinaceae; genus Larix; species Larix kaempferi. Next base: position 20,176,098 of record BSBM01000660.1, on the reverse strand, counting down.
AGGGTTTGAGGACATTGGAGCATGGGTTGTGGGCAGTGGTTCATCTCGCCATATGAAAAGAATGAGGTCGATGGTCCTTAGTGTTTTAGAGATAGACTCAGACTGCTATGCATATAGTGGAGTTGACACCATGCATGCAGTGGAGGGGGTTGGATATGTGGGATTCTAGCTAGAGTCAGGAGGATCTCTAGAGGTGGTGGAGGTGTTGTTTGTATTGAAGTTGAAGGTTAGTTTTCTCTCAATGTTGTTAGCTTTGGAGGATGAGGGTTATAGCATGGATAGGTAATTATATATCCAGTGGGAGCTACCCTGGACACAACACAAGTGCTTGGTGTCAGACATGGGAGATTGTATAGGTTGCTGGGACAACCTGTGGTTGGGTCCAAGGGGATCTTGGATTTAGGGTTCGAGCCAGTATCTGTGATAGATAGTTGTGAGGCTTCTTCCAATAATGTCATGAGACTTAGCTGGTACGAGATGACTCAGTTGGATGCTCAAGAGTTTGAGGAGACTCCTTGGAGAATGTTTTGCAGGAACTGATCTTCAGCACAAGATCTAGTTCAGGTGGTAGGGAAGCCTTTTGGTTTAGAGGGAGCAACTACAACAACAGATGGAGTAATGGAGTTGGAGACAGATCTAGGTGGAGGTTCTAGAAGTACCTTCCTCGCTAAGAGGGAGTGTTAGTTTTTGTAGCTCGGACAGATACTTCTACATAGGCTATGTGTCTAGCATGTAGAAGTGGTCCGAAAAGTGACTCTCTAGGTTAACACTTTATAAAGTGATTTTATAAAGTAACTTTTATATTTTTAATGACTAAAGTGACTTTTAGAATAAGTCATCTCAATGAGAGATTAAGTCAAAATCATAGATCTAGTGAGGCCAAGTTCTGTAGGTGTATCCAAGGCTCTTTACCCTGATCTTTTCTGGTCCTCCATGTGACTCAAACTTATCAAAATCTGAAAACCTGTTGTTTCAGGCATGTAAAACATGCCCAGAAATGTGTTCTTACTGTTGCTACAACCCACAGATCTCTGCCTTAGAAGTGTTGGTTTATAATTTTTTTCTACAAGAACCCAAGGTAAAAACAAATGGATATCCAACAACTAGCACCATCGATTCTAGGCCATCCATAGATCTGTCTCTTGTTTTGGCTCTATACATTGACTCTTGATCAAGTTTGTTTGCTCCACAATGTGCTCAGAACAGGTTTGGAAATTGGTCTTTAAGCCCAGTATGCGCTCAAAACATCATTTGATGAGTTTTATTGCCACACTTTCTGCCAAGAATGAAAGGATTTATTGTTGTTACAGGGCACATAACTGCCCATAATCTTCAAAAACTAGCCCAAGATTCCTCATGAAAACACAAGTGGACACCCTATGCAAATAGAGGAGTGTTGGCTTAGATAACTGTTCTAGAGGTTTCCAATGTAGACCCAGGTTCTTCGCGGTTCAAGGAACCAACAAAATCCCTTTTCACCGGCCCTTTCGGCAACAGTCTATGAACAGACTGAGGTCTCACCCGAGGCGAAGTTGAGGGGGTGGCTGCGGAATCAGGTTTCCACAACCTGGTGATGCGAGTTTCGGCTAACTGGCGAGCAACGCGCTGTGGGGCTTGCGTCGAGGACTGAAGATTGCACGACGTCTTCTACTTCGCGGCTAATGCTTCTACAAGCCAAGATGCTTGCACAACCAGCGCATCCAAGTATTGCGCGGTTTGGATAGGTTTCATTGACAGGACACGCAACTGACTTATACGCTTCCTCTTCGGACTTAACCAATCTTGATGACTTTACTTAGCACTTATTCATTCGCCTACTGCCTTAGATTAATGAGTCTTATGTCTTATGCAATAAGATGAAATACACTCTCTGCGCACTTTCGGTGCTGCGCTTCAAGGGAGTTGCACGACGCGATCCCTCCTACTTAGGTGCTTATCTAAATGACTTATGCATTCGTTAGCTCAGAAATACTGTGCATTCAACATTCATCCATACATGTAATGCTTAACATATTATTCCCATCTGATTCTCATGGCGAATACATATAAAAGCATGAACATAGCAACTGATAAATGAGACTTCAAACATTCATTGTAAACAAACAGACAAGTGCAAACACATAAACAATCACATTGCACAAGATTTAACGTGGTTCACCCCCAGGATGGGAGCTACGTCCACAGGAACTGTTGTTGTATTAGACTTTGGGAAGGGTACAACAGTTCCAGTCTGTGCACTCAGCTGCAGACTCTCTTCTCTCTCAATAGGCCTCTGCGCACATAGCTTGCAGAGCCTTTACAAAATGTCTCTTAACAAAGATCTATTCGGTCTTTACACTTAGAAGATTTCTCAATACTAATCAACCCTTTCCCTTACAAAATATGCCCTTTTAATAGATCATGCCCGTAGGTCATGTCTTTACAATTGCTGGGCAAAACCCTAAGGTTTACCAAAACTGTCGCGGTTTTTAGCTAACTGGACTTGCTAGTTTCTAGTAGCGAATCTCCTGTCATGGTTGTGCTCTGTGCATGGTCACGTCGCTATCAGCCCCCCTGTTGCGCGCACGCCAACAGGTTGCTTTCATCGAGCCGTTCCTCCTCTAACGGCCTTATGCGATCGGTTCATGTAGTGGTTCCTTGCATGTGTGATCGGTCGCTTTCCTCCGCTTTACTCTTTACCCGCCGCTTGGTAATCATGGAGCATCTTTACCAAAAATAGACCACCGATGGTCTAACTGGAATATGTGTTGTTCTCCGTCCAACCTTCTGCCTTGCCGGATCTTCGTAGATCGAGCTCATCGTAGCGCTGTACTTCGCAGCTCTTGCGACGCCGCGCTGTGCTCAACTTCGCAGCTTCCAAAAAATGACTTGTTCAAAAGTCTTGATCGGGCTCATTGCAGCACTGTACTTCGCAGCTCTTGCGACGCTGCGCTGCGCTCAACTTTGCAGCTTCCAAAAAATGACTTGTTCAAAAGTCTTCAACTGAACTGTGCTTAACTCTGCAGTTCCAAACCTTGTCTTGCACAAAAATGCCCCACTTGGGCCAGGACCAACAAGGAGGGTAACAACTAGCTTCATTTGGTAGACATGTGCTCTTCCTGGGAGTGAATGAGCATTGAGAACCCCAAAATCTCCGCATGCACTTGTTAACAAATGACCATTAATGCAAGAAAAATCAACACATCATCTTAGCTCAAATACAACCTGGAGGTGTTACCCACTGTCACCTCGATAACTACCTCCCTTCACCTCCGATTGGCTCTTCTCCAACTCGAGGGGGCTTCCCTAGATACGATTTCTAGGCTATGGCAATGAGGGCACAAAGGTGATTGGAGAGTTAGGCCTAGCAAAACTTGAGGTCTTCTTACTAGTATAGGTGATGGAAGTGTTATGAAGACTAGTGCCAATCCCAGGGCATACAGAGTCAAGAGGAAACCAGACCAAATGAAAGGGGGAACAAGTTCATGAAAACTTAAAAGGTCAGGGAGAATTAGATCCTTTGCGGTGCCAACCAATAAACCTAACATGTTACATCATAATTTGTGAAAATCACTAGGATCTCCCTTGTGGTACCAACTCAAAACAATGATAATATGTGTATCGTATACAATGAAGTATTCCAAGTTCCTACTCTATTAAGATGTGTAAGAACAATGTAATATCCATGCATAATCCTGAGAAGGAATGGAGGAAAATTCTCTCACAATCTTTCCAATGTGACAAGACATCTCTTTTATGGCCCTAACAACATTTTCTAGCCATTCCACATACCACTTTTCAACAGAAAAGATGATAACCAGAAACCACTTACAAATGGAGAAGAAAACCCTTGAACTTTAAATGCTCCATAAAAAGATATAACTTTTAGGCTCTAAAAGAGACGAAGATCTCATTATCCAACCATGAAAAATGAATGAGAAGGTCAACCCTTGTATATGTTGTAGCCTCATCTCATCCTACAATAAAATATTATTAATCTCTAAGATCTAGCCTAGGGTGGAGTGAATAATAACGAACTACCACTAGTGCTATCCAACTCCTAACAAACTTTTCAAAAAGAAATGATCCATGCCAAAAAGCCTCATTTTCTCAAACACCCTTATCCAACTCACCCAAAAGTGGTTAGATTCACCTTATACTTTCTATAAATTATTTAAATGCTCCTTTAAACCACTTCAAAAGATAACTTATTAAAAGATAACCACCTAAGTCACATGACACGATCACACGGGGCTCATAGGACACGTGGATATGCGTATTTGACACAGGACACGGTGACCCCAAAAATAGGACATGGGGGACCCATTATATATATATATATATATATATTAATAAAAATTAACATAAAGATGCAAATTTCTTAAAAACTATATACTACATCAATCATTCAATGATGAATCATGATCAAGCACACAAGAATAATTAAAGTTTAGAACCATAAATTGCATATTTCTCATTAAGTCATAAAAATCAAAATGTATTACATAGATATCGAGAGAATGACATTGACAAATACAAAAGAGAGTAGATACAAAATAGGGAAGAATCTCATAGCTGGTCATTGTCACTGGTTCGTGGTATTTGCCCATTGTCAATAGTTCCCCAACTCCTCCATTGCAAAATCACCATCATTGCCACTGCTCTCTCCTCCATCCTCTACCTCCTCCTCCTCTGCACCCAACCCAAGATCTGCTGCTTATTTGCTGGTGTGGAGGATGACCCCTCAAAAGGCTTAGCATAAAAAATGACTGGCTCGAGCGTTGGGTCATTTAGATTCGTGTTGGCTATTTCCAACTCCACATTGCCACCCATATCATCAGGAAACACATCCCACATCTTTGTCTTTCGCTTCAATAAATCTTGCCTATGCCTGTAAATAAGACGAAGGTTGGTGTGCACATACACCATTGCCTCTGCCCTGGACTGCTCAAGCCTGCTCTTTCTCAAACTGTACAAATTCCTATATGTGCTCTAGTTCCTCTCACAACATGAGGATAAAGTAACTTGAGAGAGGACCTTCATGGTTAACTGTTGTAGAATAGGGCATGATGTCCCATGAGTTCCCCACCAACCCTAGGGCTTCTTGACCTCCATTGTCTCCAAGAACAACATACCCTCAAAATCTCCCAGTGCAAGTGGAGAAATCTATGCATCTCTCTTCCACCTCCTAAAGGGATGCTCTATCCTGGTATATCCTTCTAAATGCTACCTTCCTCCCTCGTGAAATCTCTCCATCTATGTGAGGAGGGAATCTGCGAGAGGGCCCACCATTGAGGCACTCATGACTGCAGAACCTAGGATTCAATGAGTGAGGCAAGCAATGCAAAGGTGTTCAATTCTTATCCCACTTGGCGATAAGAATATCTTGTATGGTGGACCATAAGTTCTCCGCTGATGTCCCATACTCGAAACATGAATTTTGCATAACAATGGTCTTCATAGACTCAATCATGGAATCCCACCCCTCATAAACATCTCCTAAGATGGGATGGCTTGTTTCTGCAAACTGCAACAAAGAAATGATAGGGTCCATGATCTTAATGGCAATATCTACCCTCTCCCACCAAACATCATCTAGATATGTGTCCTTTACCATTTTTGAAGTAGCTTGATCCATCTTTCTTCAAAAAGACCAAAACTCTGAATTAACCATGGCCCCAAGATCGGCCTTGACCTCCCCCAACCTCTTAAGCATGACGGATGAGGAAGCAAATCGAGGATATGCAACCTTCAAAAATGATATATTTGTATACTCTTTATATATTGTGAGGGCATTGGTATGGTTTTGTACAAAATTGCTGATATGACGTGCATCATTAATAAGATTGCCAATCCATGTCACATCTGAAGCAATATATTTAAGTGCTAAATTCAAAGAATGAACAACACAAGGTGTCCAAAATATTTGTGGGTATTCAACTTCCACAATCATGCCAACAACTTTGCAAACATGTGCATTATTCGTGATGATTTGCACACAAGAATCAACACCTACATATTCAATAACTTTAATGAACAACTCGCCCATATATTGTGCATCCTTGTATTTTCCAAGCATATGCACCGCTTTCAAGAGGATTAGTCCATTGTAAGAAGACACCATGAAATTGGTGAGTGGATGGCGTGCTGCATCCATCCATCCATTAGAAACATTAGTAACAATGGATATAGGCCATGATGATTTGATAGGGTGTAGGATTTTGTCCACCTCATTCTTTGCCTCACCCAACAATGTGGTTCTAAGCTTCTTTGAACTTGGAGGCACATACTTGGTTGGAGCCTTTTCAACTAGAGATTGACATCTCTAAATGAACAAAGGCGATCATGCAACATTAAATGAAATGAAGTTGAGAAGGGAAAAGAATGCAACGGTAAGATCAACCTCATCTCGCTTCTCTTGTTGATAATTCTTGTCCATTGGACCATATGTTGGGGCTACCCTTTTTTTTTGGTTGTTGAATTTCAGCCCCACTCCCAAATTTGCTAGATGGATTCCTTGAGAATGGGAGAGCATCATCATGTTTTTGAACTTTCTTGCTTGTTGCTGCCACATTCGTCAAGCCAATTATATCCTCTTTTTCCATCTCATATCTTTGGGTAGCATTGATCGCTTTGCATGCTGCAAGTCCACAAGGAAGGCCCAACAAATGGCCCTTAACTCGGTAGTAGGTGCTCTTGAATTGATTCCTGCAGTAAATACAAGTCCAAACAATCTTCTCGCCTCCCCACCAAGCTTCAATTTGGGCCCTTGCTGTCTTGTTACATACTTCCATAGGGGGTATTTTTTTTCCTGTGCTTGCTGTTTTGCTACAGCAGGGTCATATGAAGCCATGGAGGCACCAACAGCTTCACTTGACGCACTTGGAGCACTGCCTAAAAAATTAGGAGGGGAGGGACAACCAATAGCTTCACTTGAAGCACTTGGAGCACTGCCTAAAAAATTAGGAGGGGAGGGACCACCAACAGTGACATTCCTCCCTTTCTTTTGACCTTTGACAACTGCCTTTGATGATTGAACCATCACTTTCTTGAGGTAAATGAAAAACGTTGCTGCTGTTTAAAAAGCTGACTCTAGCTGCCAAATATGTCTTGAATCCACTGGCAATCCCTTCAAAAACCCTTCACTGGAAATAAATCCACTCTCAATACTCTCAACTTTTAGCAAATGATAAAAATAATGAGCAAAAATCGTGTTTTATGACACACAGGTGCCTTTTTGCAAAGGACATGTGTCCAAAAATCGAGACACGGTCTGGCATGTGGGACATGGTCCAAACACGTGTCCTGATTTTTGGACACAAAAATTTTCATGTTGGACACGTGTCCGGGTGTGGCATGTGCCCGACACGTAGGATACGGACATTGAGGCCTATATGGTTGTGTCCTGTGACTTAGGTAAACCACTCATAAGGTCTTTAGTCTTGATCAAGATCGTTAATGTTAGTAACCATATAGGCACATGAATGAAAGGGTGCCCTTAATGAATTCCAAGGACGAAGACCAGGAATGTCCACATAGCACATAAATCCTCATCCTCAAAAGTGACGACCCATTCCTATGAAGATTCCATGAAGGTGGAAACATCTCCATGGAGTGGGAGTTCACAAAGATCTAGTCCATATAGAATGGGATGTCTCCTATATTGCTAACCAAAAGCCTCAATATGCCCAAAATGAAACAAACTCCCCAAGCTTGAATGTGAGGATCAACAGACAACAGGCTGGAGTAAAGATTGTTTGAAGTGCCATGTTAGTTGCCCTGGATGCCCAACAACTGTAGATCCAAATCGTGGGACCAATGTGACAAGTGGTTGCATAAATTGGCTCTGTAATTGGGACCATGAGACCTCACACTTTCAAACAAATAGTGGTTTCGTTAGGTTTGGAAAATTTTACAGATCTCCATAAGATTTCTCTAAGATAAGCTTTCATGGATGGTATTACACATATCACCCCCCCAACTTAAACCAGCTGAACATCAGCCACCGCTAACTCTCCATTTCTAATAATGGGCTCATTACTCATAGGAAGACTGTAAGGTACAATAGTCGCAGTGGGAATTCATTATTAGATGGCAATTCTAATTCAGAAGATGGAAATTCATGATCTTCAATAGGTGTATAATCTGTCTGCAAAATTATCTTCCGCACCCTGTAGGACAGTACTCCCTCAGCATAAGACATAAAAGTAGTAGCAGTTTCTGTAGATGTGTCCAAGGGTTTTGACCCTGATCTTTTCGGGTCCACCATGTGTCTCAAACCCCTCAAAATCTGCAACCCTGTTGTTGTTTCAGGCCTGTAACAGTGTAAAACATGCCCAGAAATGCCTTCTTACTGTTGCTAAAACCCACAAATCTCTGCCTCCAAAGTGCTGGTTTATAACTGTTTGCTACAAGAACCCATGGTAAAAACACATGAAAATCCAACAGCAGCTAGTACCATCGATTCTAGGCCATCCATAGAATCTGTCTCTTGTTTTGGTTCTATACATTTGATTCTTGATCATGTTCGTCTGCTCCACAATGTGCTCAGAACAGGTCTGAAATTTGATCTTTAGGCCCAGTAAGCGCCCAAAAGTTTATCCTCCTAGTGCTCTAAAGCCAAGGCTCCATCCTCCAAATTATTCTCCTCCGGGTTGTTGTCCCAAGTGATATATGTTCTATCACTTTTGGCCCGCTCACAATAATGAGACAACAACCTCAAGTTGTAGTGTACAAAAAGTAAGCTTTCTGCTTGGTTTTCATTAAGGTTGTTTCTTTTCACACTGTGGATGTAGCTATAGGTGCTCCAACACCTTTATACAAAAGAATTGTTAACCACCTGTGAAAGCACTCTAATGGCCAATTTATGCCTCTATGGTGGAGGAGCGATACATGTTCCACCACTCGATAGGAGCCAACCTATGGTGGCATCTCTACTGCTGTACGGTCACCATCATCGCCCAAAAGTTTATCCTCCAAGTGCTCTAAATCCAAGGCTCCATCCTCCAAATTATTCTCCTCAAGGTTGTTGTCCCAAGTGATATATGTTCTATCACTTTTGGCCCGCTCACAATAATGAGACAACATCCTCAAGTTGTAGTGTACAAAAAGTAAGCTTTCTGCTTGGTTTTCATTAATGCTGTTTCTTTTCACATTGTGGATGTAGCTATAGGTCCTCCAACACCTTTACAGAAAAGAATTGTTAACCACCTATGAAAGCACTCTAATGGCCAATTTATGCTTGTATGGTGGAGGAGCCATACATGTTCCACCACTCGGTAGGATCTAACCTATCTCGATTTTTGTTTGCATGCAAATTAGCAAACACTCCATGTTGATTGAGGTATTTTCTCAATTCAACACGCAATATGGCACACTCCTCTTCTTTAGTGACCAACTTGTCTAATGCTAGCATGTACCAATTTTGTCTCTCTAGATCTGTGTGGGGGTTTTTTCCTGACCCCACCATTAGGTGCTGGTTTGGCCTACCAAGATGCAGAATAGTATTTTGGTGTAAGGATGTATGCTAAGGCATGGAGTGGAACATTAAGATTTCTCCCATTTGGCTTAGCATGCTATCCATTTGCTCATACACCTCCCCAATTACCAGCTAACCAGTATCTGCAAATCAAATCATGTTATAAATGGGCTTGGTGAATTGCAACACATACCTAACACTTGCCCAAAACTGAACATCAAGAGCAGTGTCCTCCACCTTTTGAAAATCATGCCTGTCAGATGTCGATGTAGCCCTGTCTTTCAAAATCTACGATGATTCACTTGATACCATACTAGCCAATGCCTCTCTTACCTTCAAAAGGTGCCTGGAGGTGATGTAATAGCTAGCAAATCTAGTCTTTGCAATCTTCAATAGCTGCAACCTTGAGTGACTGAGGAAAATGTGGTGGGCATTACTATGATTGGTAATAAATCTTATGATGTGCTTATCTTTCTTGTACAATGTACCAATCCATCTATATTCATGGTCCTTCATCTTGATAATGTCATGCATTAATAGGTTTAATGTGTGAACCAAACACCTGGACCAAAATATGTTGGGGTACTTTTCGACAATGATTGTTCCTGCTGACTTACGATTAGCAGCATTATCGATAATGACTTGGATAACATTGTATGGCCCAATAGATTAAATGGTTTTAATTAAGGGTTCTGCAATATTGATGTTGCTTTTCAACCGATCTGAGTAGTCATGGGATGGAAGAAAGATTGCACCACTAGCAGAAACTCCAAGAACATTTATCAATGGCTTGCCCGTTACATTTTTCCAACCATCATATAGAGTGGATACCCCCTATTCATATCAAGCATTTGTGAATTGTCCCAAAGCATTTTGGATCTTGGCTTTTTCCTTGTCAAGTCCTATGGTTCTAGCTTTGTCATACCCGGGGCTCATGTATCCTTTAGGGGCACCATGGATGGCTTCTACCATTTCATGCAAATAAGATGAGCGAAAAACATTGATGGTATGCCACATGCATACAGAAACCAAAACACTTTTGCATCTACATCATCCCTACAACCTTGGTCAAGGAAATTTGATATTATTCTACATGCTGAATGCATGGGCGAGAATCCACTACCATGGGTGGATGGGAACGACCATTGAATGTTTTATTTTGAGCTTGAGGTGTCATGTTCAATCTTTGATTTTTGGGTGTGCATTGTGCTTCCTCCTCTTCCCTCTTGTATTTGGTTCTTTCTTTTGCTGGCACTTCTGTACAAGTTTTGACTCTTACAGTCTTCTTTTTGCCCCATGGCATAATCCTACATAAATGCTTTCTAACAAGGGCATATGAACCTGTGTAAGTTATTCTACATTGGGGGCATACAAATTTAGTGGGTCCACCCCCTTTCCCTCCTCCAAGCCTTGTGACATATTTCCACAAGGGTTTGGGTTCTCTTTGGTTTTCTTTTCATCACCACCATCACTATCATTTTCATCCTCCTCCTCTTCCTCACCCTCCTCTCCATGATATGTGCCACTACCCACTTCTTCATCATCTTCTCACTTCTCCTTCGGTTTCCAAACACCACCATCATAATAAAAATGGAACCAAAAGGACAAACCACATTGACATACCCATCTTGCTTGTAGAGAATAACCCTTTGCCTGCAATGGAATGAGGGAGAAGGAATGGGAAAGAGTAGGAGAAGAAAACATACAAGCATTCAAGCCATAAAATATACAATTTTATATGGGAAAAAAACAAGAATGAGTTTAGAGTCTACATCTTTGGCTTTCCAATGGTGGTTGAACCCTATGGCGGCCTTCAATCTCCTCTCTAAGCTCTCACAAATGGCAACCTTTAATCTCCCTTCCAATGTAATACCCCTAGTTTTGACTTGGAATGTATTTAAACAAAATTATGTAAATGATGTAAATATGCTAGTATGGGTTGTATTTAAACAAAATTATGTAAATGATGTAAATATGCTAGTATGGATTCCTAGTGCGGAGCTTAAGGCAAAGGCCCTACTAGTGAATGGCTAGGCATTTATGATGTATATATTTTCATTTGGACTGTATGGTTGGCTTGTCATGCTAACTCGAAATATATGTAAATATTATGTTGCATAAATTATAAAATGGTCCAAGATGGCTGTGTAAAGAGCACTAGAGGGGCTATGATTCCACCAGAGGGAAAGAGGAAAGGGAGCCTATGGGAGACTAAATCCTTTGCTGCCAAGTGTCAACCTTAGAATTCATCCTATTTTTTCCACGTGAATTAAATGAGCCAATCACCTTCTTTTGACTATTTCCAATCATCGAATGCATGTGTGAAGTTGGTGGGAAAAGTCACCTCATGTAGTTAAAGCATGGGGCTAAATGCACTTTTGTGACAGTTTTGTCTCAAGTCAGAAGTCAATATGCAACTACCAAGAGTCCTTTGTTCTATGGTAAACGTCAGTTGTCTTTTCACCATTATCTCATAACCAATGGAGTCAATCTTCATTCTATCATTCTCTCATGCAAATCTACACTACGCAAAGCTCCCCATTGCTGTTCATGGGCATTTCTAGACTGTGTATAACCCATAAATTTGAATTTAGAACCACGACGACAGATTTTTAAAGGGAAAATAGATGGCTGTAGGTGAGCACAAAGGTTGGACAAGCTAGGAACCCTTACCCCTTGAGTTTTGCTACTTTTGCATGCTTGAGAAACCACACATTGAGGATACAGGTGGTGCTCCAACAACATACATCAGATTGGCCTCCTATGCGCACACTGGAAGCACTCAACAAGATGGATCGCCCAGGAGAACCATGTATTGGTGAAGGGGATGCATGAGCACAAAAGGGTGTTGTGTGGGGCATGTATTGTTGGAACCAAGGTTGTGAGGGCTTAGTGAGATCCCTGTAGAGCTCTGTACGAGAATTTGGCTAAGCATAGAGAGTAGAATAGGTTGTGGGATGAGAGATAGAAGCCTGTAGGTGTTTCTTTCGCCCTGGTGGCCTCATAGGCCGGTTTGGGGGTGGCCTCAACATAAAGAGTATATGTTGGATAGAGTGCCTATAGTTGGGTGGAAAATCGCTCTTACACAGCCAGTTGCTTGGATCTTCTTCATTTTAAATATGAGTATTCTCTTGTATTTGTATATGTAATGTTTATAATTGATGCATGTGATGATTATGCTTGTATATGCATGCTATGAGTGTGGATCGAATTTATTTCCGCTATGTGTTTTTATTATGCATCTGCACACGTATTTTACGTATTTTACATATTATGAATTCATAATATGGTTATGGGGTGAAATTTAGAAGCTCATAGTTAGTTAATGTCCCCTCCCATTGGTTGGATTGGGTGAAGGGGACGTTACATCCAAGCTCTCCAAGATCCTCACCAAATCTTCAATTGCACTCCAAACTCCACAAATCCCTGCAAGGATGAATGAAATGTCAAGAATGAGGAGAAAAGAAGTGGAGGAGTGCTTTATAGCCCAAGCAAAATCCCCCCCAAAAGAGAAAAAAATGAGTCTTCCATTTTCAATCCGTGGGTTTTCCTAGGGAGCATTTTCGGGAGCTATTTAGAGCACTAAGGCAGGACTCAAGTAGCGATTGCTCCCAAGCACTCCTGTATAGTGGCAGGGAGCAAATATTAATGTCTGAGAGCGCACTTTCCAAAAACGATTTTCTACGAGATCGTTTTGAGAAGATGCTTTTCTAGCACTTCCTAGACACTTTGCTCGGGAGTGAGGGTGAGGGGGGGGGGGGGTGCTCCCACGTAGCGTAGCTTGCATTTCATGACTGAGAAGAAAAGAGCAAGAGCATAGGTCTCACCTTCTAGCTGTATTTTCACCCATATTGGGTTTTCCCAAGGTATATCTTGTTAATTTATCTGTCCCAGATGTCACTACTCGATCTGGGAACCTTGAGATCTCAATGGCCTTGAGTCTCTATAAGCCAAACAAACCCTGCTTCTCTATGCCAAAGAAGATCATATGTAAAACAGACTTATAACAGAAAGCACTAACAGATCTCTTAACAACTTTGACCAAATAATAAGCAATCACACAGATTTGATTCACAATATTACCCTGGAAACTCCAATGGGGAAAACTAGCTCCGATGGGGGCTTTCTTCTTTCTCAATCCCAGAGCAAAATAAGAGATAACATTTACATACAAAAGATCTGAAACTACAGTCGAACCTGACGGGTATAAAACCCTAGATTTGCAACAGTAGCTACTACTGCTCTTGGGAAATGCACCCCTACTGTCTGTTTAGATCTGGATCTATCTGAAGGTTTGTCTCTGCCTGTCTCAGGATGTAGTACCACCTCTCTGAATCCACATCCCTGATCTGTTCTGTCAAGGAAGAAAGTCTGCAACTCCAATTTGAAGAATGCGCCCCCCTCTGCATGGGAAGTGCGCCCTCACTCTACAGCTGTAAAGTCGCCCCTCCTCTGATCTCACTCAAACACTATTAAGATCGTCTCAGATCTTCTTCAAACACTGGAGAAGATCAATCCTGTAAGCCTCGACTCAGTTAGCGTCAAGCAGAATTGTCCACCAATCAACCACGTCCTCTGTAATATTCCAACTGATATTTTGTTGTCTTTGTAATTCTCTGATGTAGTTTTTGGCTTGTCTGAGGTCTTGTAACTCAATACTATGATGAAATATGAATGCAAGTATTGTTCTATGATCACTTGATCATGCATGCAAGTGCAAGGGTTTGCCAAAAAACCCTAAATAACCCAAATATTCAGATATGCTATAAAATAGGGATAGAAGAGATGCATGTACATACCAATAGCTGGTGTGGTGGATGTAGATCAATATGAAACCAACATGCAAGATATGTGCCAAAGATCGGGCAAGATATGAAGTGATCTTCCTCCAACAATGTGCCCTTATAATAAATGCGCCTCCTTTAGTCTTCTGAATGAGTGATGAGTGATCTAGATATGTGAGATAGATTCCGGAAGTTGTGTTCTAGGGTGAGAACCCCTCTCTGATCAATATGGTAGCTGCATGCAAGCCATGCAACAACCCTAAGGCATAAAGTGTGGAGATCCTCAAGGAAAGTCGCCCAAGCATGAGAAGGCGCCCCTCAAAGACTGTTTCTGATGATAACTTGCTCCAAAGTTTGAATAAGCAACCTGTATTCAGTAACTAGGCTAATAGTGAGGCTCTCGGAAGGATGGAAGCTGCATGCAGAGAAAAGAGTGACTGTATACTGAGATATGAAGATGCCTTGCTTTGCCCAAGTCGCCCATGCAGAGAGGGCGAGTCCTTCTAATCCAGAATAGGGCTAGATCCCTGAAGAATGCTGATGAATATTGTATGATGATAGTAGTAATGTTGAATCTGGATGATCCAACCCTAGTAGTGACTAGGGCAGATAGATTTCACTGTTGAAATACACTTTGATGGTTGAGTGGTGTGCCCTGAACTCTAAAGTGGCTCTCTGAGCTCTCCAAGTCGATTTCTCAAATCAATAATGAATAAGCAGACGTTATTCATTTGCTTTACCTTTCTTTTATAACTTTGACATGGCCTAACCTAACTTTTGTATGACTAGGTCGCTTTTCTCTTCTAATTTTCAGTTGACTTGCATGCATTGCTTTCTGTGTGTATGAAAGCTCAATAAAGGTGTTTCAGTGCATGCAACATGAAATATGGCCCACATGTAATGCACGTAGGGTGGCACCTAGTTCCTGTGGCCCTAATTTACTTGTTGATGATCTAATAACCATGATTAAGATCTTCTTATGGTATAAATGGCATCAATCCTTAGTTAATTCCCTGAATGTCAGCACTTGCTCGAACCTATGGTAATTAGATAGGTTAGTGGGATGGTCCTCTGTGCTTAAGAAGAGGACATTACATCCTCTCCTCAAGAAGAGGACATTACATGCTCTGGAAAGTCGCCCTAGCTTAATAGTCTGAGCTGTCTCCGCTAAGATGCTCTCACAACACTTAGTAATGGCAGGTCTGTGCCTCTGATCAAGTGAGGACTGATCCAACTCGGATTCCCTCTCTCTCCCTCTCTGCAGATGTGCCCTCCTCTCTCTGGAAGTCGCCCACTCTGCATGCACAAGTTGCCCTCACCCTCAATCTCCTCTCTCTCTGAAGAAACTGTTGAGTAAACTTTCCTGATGACCTCCTGCCTCCTTATAATAACTCCTTGATCAATTAGGGTTTTCGAAACCCTAATATGAGTGCATGCGGAAATCTCACTATTCCATGCTTTTTAATTAAAAGCTGTGCATACACAAAGTTGCATGCATGAGGCAATTCACCTTGAAAGGTTCGCATGCATCCACTGTTGGATTCATGCCATCTGGTAGAGTGCATCTCACCCTCTACCCCATCCTGATGCCTATACTACAAGTGTACCTCCATGCTAGGCATCTAAACATGGAGGACATCACGAGATACCACTATCTCTAACATATCTTGTGTTGATTGTGTGGATAGTGTGCTAATTGCTTGCATCTTTTATATTAATTTTAGTTCATTCAATATTTCATGTATTAAGCTAATAACTTCAAATCTGAAAAATCTAATAAAATACTACATAGGAAGAGAGTTTTGGAATGATGTGTCGAGGAATTGTCTGTTTACACGTAATGATATGGTAGAGAAGAAGGGTTTGGATTCTCTCGACTAAAGCCCAATCAGACTCCAACAAACAAGGCCCCCAAATCTCTGAGCCATAGAGAATAGTGGGTTGGATAAGGTAGCCCACTGTTAGAAAAACAGGATCGCAGAGCAATAACAATAAACATAAATGCAAATATAATCACACAAACACATTACAAAAGAGACACCAATATATCGTGGTTCACCTAAGATGGGCTACGTCCACATTGAAATTGCCAGTCCTTATTATTATACCATCCAACAAAGTGAAGGGATACAATCTGCAGCACAGCCGCTGCACTTCCTCTTCACACTCTCTCACAGTCTCTCTTCACGATCTCAGAGATCTTTACAATGCATAATACCTAATACATCTTACCCTAGCTGTATTACAATGTCTTTCTTTTATAGGGGAAATATAATGGGAAAATACCACGGGATACCCAAAACCATGGGCTTGTAAATTGTTGGCGAAAACAGCTCCAAAAATTTTCCCCCGAACCCCTTGGGGATCGTGTCGGGATCATAACCAAACCTGGGGTTCAAACACGGCTGAATCATCATCTATGAGATTGGAAGATCAGGCTCCACAACCAACACCCACGAGGGTCATCTTGGAGAAGATGTCCTTAATGTTGTGTCGGAAGCACTGTCTCTTAAGGAGGGCTAGGGATCGATAGCCCTTGTTGACTGGAGGTTGAATGGCATGTCACAAATTGAAGCAAGGTCCTGAAAATTGCACTCCCAAGTATGTGTAGGAGTTAGTGATCTCGATCTCCTCCCCTTTGAAGAAGAAATGAAGGTTTGATAAATTTTTCTTTGTCTCATTGAAGATCATGACCTTGGTTTTTCCCAAGGTGACTATCAATTGTCAAAGATCATTGCATAGAGCTAAAGGATCCAACTGTCTCTGTAACGCCTCTAAAGATGAGTCCAGGAGGACCACATTGTCAACAAAAAGGAGAATAAATATTAGAACCTATTGGCGAGGTAGTCATCGCTGTCTTGGATATGCTCGTGAAGGAAGGCGTCCAACTCATCAATATAGATCCCAAAAAAGGTGGCGTATAGGGGGTGTTGCTACCTAAATATGCATCTCAGGTAATGTGGCAAAAATCTTCAAGCCACTGGGTGCGATCTTGGTGGCAAGTCACGAGTCAAGTATTGTCACTTGAAACTTGACTCCTCCGTCTAGGCCAACTCCTAACGAAGCCAAGGTGTTAAATTTCATATATTCATAGCATAAAACATAAATGCATTTACCAAGATCACTAGAAGTAAGACAAAAGCACAAAACAACAACACAGAGTTTACCTTGGGAAACCCAAATGGGAGAAAACCCAACAACTTTCGCAGAGAGATGATAATTCTAAGATCATAGTACAAATGAAGAAAGAGAAAGAATGTGAAAGTATCTTTCCCATGTAGATGACCCAAATAAACCTCCTTCTTCTAGTGATGCGAAAATCTGCTCCTCCAAGTGATGCGCACTTCACAAGTGTGAGAATGAACAAATGAGGAGCACTAACCTCATATTTATACAAGTGCTGAAACCAGAAAATCCCTTATGGGGTCGACTTGTCTTGGGGGCAATAAATATTTTATTTTTAATCTTTTTATTAATTCCTTTTGCACCCCAAGACTTACATTGATTCTTTCATGTGTTTACATAATTGTGTGCATAAGGTTCTTCTCCCTTAGGAGGTATAAACAAGTACAATGAAATTACAATAAAATATAATGAATAATATCTTCCGAAGTTGTACAAAATCCAACACAAGGGGGGTGGTCCCTAATAAAATAACCAAGGATGATTACTCTAATTTACGAAATAAAAATTAATCTAGGAGTTTGAAATAAATTATACTGAAACAAGATTTGCAAATATTACTTGAATAACTTCAACAAAATATATAAAAATATCCCATTACACACATGAATTCACTTAAAATAAACAAGATTGTTGCAGGTAGACCAGTGTCGGGAAAATAAGTAATGTTGTGATGGGAAAGTATTGCAAGTGTCGTTGTCATTTTTAATTATTATGATGAGTATTAAAGGAGTGGGTTAATTTGGAGATTGCAATCGAAAGTACAATGCTGAAAAGAAGCTACTCTAAGGTTTGGCCCACAGAGAATTTATCTCTTCTAACTGAGCACAATAGCAACAGTACCAAGTGTCCAACGGGGCGAGGCATAACCTGCTTAAAGCAACCCCTTGACTCTATGGTAAGCTGTACGCGACCTCTCGAGTTTTTGAAAATAAACTTCGGTGGATTGTCCTATTAACTGTCCGCTACTACCTCTTTCTAATTGTTAACCAAAGCTCAGACAAGCCTGCGATGGTCACAAGAGCATAATTGGGGACAAAAGCCAAGGTTCAATTGCTTTTAAATATAAACGAAATAATAATAAATTCAACTAACTATGTGTAGTGATTGCTAGAGTGATTTAATCTTAAGAAAGAAATGCAAATACTAAAAGGATACGGTTGTGTGTGCTAGTGTTTGTATAAAATAAAAACTATGTCCTGAATGAGTTTGTAGTCTGACGTTGGGTTGAGATCCATAAACGATTAATTTTATCTTTAATTAAATTAATCTGAAGCAAAGCAAATAACAAGTTAGAAAAATTCACGCCACGACAAAGAGACGCAAATCCCCCTAGGGGGGATGGGATGTGGGTGCTGGGTATCCCACTTGCTTGTCTTTTTTAGTTATACTTATTACAATAAGGAATACTTGTGTTCTTTTATAACTTTAAGAACTACAAGTTTACAAGTTTCGAATCTTTGAAAATGCCTGAAGAAGAGGTATAGAGAAAAGAGGGTTCCCTGACGGTTTGATAAATCAAAATTTCGCCTGCATTTCTCTTTACCAGTTCACTAAGAGCTTCAAAACAGCTAACAAAGTTATGCCAAATACGTTGAATTAATCAACTAAAACATAAAATATTTAGCATACTATTCAAGTACTTTGAAAGATAAAAATATTTAATGTAAGTACTTGTTTTTTTAAGAGTTAGATCTCATAAAATGCTTCGTTTATAACCAAAATAAGATCTAACCTATGAATGCATAATAAAATCAGATTAGCTTATGATCTTTATTGAAATGCACTAAGCTGATCAACTACTCATAAAGTAACCGAGAGATTTCTTTAGAAAAAAGGTGATTGAAGGTGAAGAATATCAGGGCTTTGAACTTGGGCAATGGAGTTTCTGCAGTGGGACTTGGAGGGACTATGCTTGTTTCAAAAAATGTTCGGAGTAACACGCTCAACTTGCTCTCCAAACTAGACGACCTGCAATACTTCACAACACTTGCACAAGATGGTTAAAAGCACCGGTGTTAATTGCAAAAGACGCTCATAAAACATTTATTTAAGCAAAAATGACATGTATCTCCAAGGTACCTTAAACAACTAATAATAAGAGATAGATAAACAAATCTTACTCTTATCCTACTGGGAGGTAGCTCCCCTTCAAAGGCCAATTATAACCACAACAAACACAAGTATGTAAACTACACAAGTTACCTTGTAATGTCCTCTTCTGCTTAAGCACAAGGGACCATCCCGCTAACCTATCTAATTCCCATAGGTTCGAGCGGGTACTAACATTCATGGAATTGACGGAGGACTGATACGATTCAGAACAAAAAAAGATCTTAATCATTGTTATTAGGTCATCAGTAGACAAAAGAGGGCCACAGGAACTGGGTGCCACTTACATGCATTACATGTGGGCCATATTTCATGATGCATGCACAGAAGCACCTTAATTAAGCTTGCATGCGTACATAAAGTAATGCATGCAACTCAACGGAAAAATAGAAGAGAAAAGCGACTTAGGCATGCAATGCCAAAGTTATAAAAGAAGGAATAAGTGAATGATTAGGTTGCTTATCTGATTATTGATTTGTGAATTCGATTTGGAGAGCTTGGAGAGCCAAGTTAGGGTTGAGGGCACACTACTCAACCATCAAGTGTATTTTGGCAGCGGAATCTATCTTCCCTAGTCACTTTCATGGTCGGATCATACAAGTTCAACGTTACTATTCATCAAGTACGTCTTATACACCAGTCTTCAACATTCTTCGGGATTCAAAGCTACATATTGGATCAAGAGAGCTCGCCCTCTTGCAAGGGCGACTTGGAGAAATCAAAAGATCTTCATATATTGACAGACAACTGTTATTTGGTCTGCATGCATCTTCCATCCTTCCGAGAGAGCCATTATTAGCCTAGTTACTAAATACAGGCTTCTACTTCAGCTTCGGGAGAGAGATATCATCAATTCAGCTTTCAGAAGGGCGCCTTTCCTTGCATGGGCGACTTTCTTTGAGGAGGTTCATGCCTTTTGACCTAGAGCTCTTGCATGGCTTGCATGCAGTTTCCATACTGATTAGAAGGGCATTATAACCCTAGTACCTACTTCCTGGAGCTATCTCACATCATTGGAGCATTTATTACTCAATCTAAAGATTGAAGAAGGCGCCATTATTGCATGGGCGAACTGTTGGGTAGAGATCATCACATATTTTCACCTATTCTCGGTGCATAATTTGCATGTTTATCTCATATTGACCTACATCTCAAGCACAAGTTACTGGGGTACGCACATGCATCATTTCTATCTCTATCTTATTCCAAACTGATATTTTTCTTTTTTATGTTGTCTAGTAGGTTGATATCTCAAACAAGTTTGAAGATGTATACTGATCTCTGCATGCATGCACTTGCATGCAGAACTATAACCCAGGTGATACCAAAATGCTATAAAATAGGAGGAAGTTTATGCATGTACATACCAGTATTTAGCCAAGTTGATGACGATGCTGATGATCCCCGCATGCATGAATAAGGATGAACCAATAAAGAACTAGGGCAAGTCGTGTTCTTGGGGAGAAGACGTCCTCCTTCAAAGCCAAGAATGCGCTCCAGAATAATAAATAAGATGCTGAATGAAACCCCGATGAGGTAGTCTAGGGTTATAATGCCCTTCTGAAGACTATGGAGATTGCATGCATGAGAAATAAGGCTCCCAAGCCCAAAACGTGATGATCTCCTTCTGATGAATTCGCCCAAGAAGAGGATACGTGTTCCTAAAGGAGGGACTGCTGATAAATAATGAAAGAGGCAATATGAGAGGCTAACCTTCCAGGTAAAGGGTAATACCAATGCTCTGATGCTGATGGAGGCTGCATGCATCAATTCTGACCACTGAATGCTGAATTGCGAATAGGTATGTCTTGGATCAATTCGCCCAAGTAGGGATAGCGAATGCCCAATCTGCTGAATAACTCAATCTTAATGCTGACTAGAACCTGATACTGAATCAATGCTGAAGTAATGCTGAATCTGGATGATCCAACCTGATGGTGAACTAGGGCAGATAGATTTCGCTGCCAAAATACACCATTTAGTTAAGTGCATGCACTCAACCCCAACTTTGCTTGCTGAGCTCTCCAAATCGGAATCACAAATCAATAATCAATAATGGTCTTTCTCCATTCACTTTACCTTTCTTTTATAACTTTCAACTGCAAATAACCTAATTAGGTCACTTTTAGGTCACTTTACCTTCTAATTTGTAGTTGACTTGCATGCAGCCTGGAGACTCAATCAGGTGCATGCATCATGAAATAATACTCAGATGTCATGCATGCAGGTGGGCTTGGGCTCAGGTGGCCCCTGTCTACCTAATGATGATCTAATAACCATGCTAAAGATCCTCTGAAGGTGTATATGTCATCAATCTTTAGTAAATTTCACTATAGTAAAATAGGGAACATTACATAGCATATTTAAATACTTGGGTTATTTAGGGTTCATGCAATCATAGTATGACACATGCATTCATATTTCCTTTACGTATTGGGTAACAAGACTTCAAGCAAGCAACAACTACATTAGAAACTCTATAAAAGGATTGCAAATATCAGTTGGTCCTCATAAGCTTGCTAAGCACCAACCATCCACACACATGAAAAGCCACACAGTTCTTGCCTCCAAAGCCTTTATTCATTAAAAATACTTCAAGCATATTACAGAGAGCATAAGCATAAGTTTGACCTTCTATCTCACAATGAGGCAAACTTGCTTGCTTAAATAGAAGAAACCATCCCAAGAGGGCGCATTAGCTTAAAGGAAGAGATAAGGATCAGCTTGCAAGCTAAGGATGAGTTGGATGAGTGTGTGCCACTAAGGTAAATCAGCTTTCTTTTAAAACTTAACTCAAAAATCAGCTTTATCTATTTAGTGATGTGCCTTCCTTGAGAAACATCAACTTGCTTTGATTTGTATGAGAATAGCAAGATTAAGTTCTTAGAAACTCTTTTGATGTTGCCACTTTGCTTTGCCAACATGTTTCTGAAATGTTTCCTTGCTTTTATGAATTACTGATTTTTTTATTTTCTCCATTTTTTGGTATCTTTTATTCACTTTTCGAGAAAAATTAAAAATAAGTGATAAATAATCACTAATTTTAATTTTTTAAGTGGATCTATGGATAAAGTGGGTGCTCTGTGTTAGAAAATGAGCACCCCCATGGCAAAAACCCATTCCTAGTGCCACTTTTATGACTTAGTGAATTTTTACAATTAAAACATGTCTATTTTTTTACGGAAAAATTAAAAATTAATGAAAAATTAAAAACACTTAGGGGAGACTTAGCACATGTTCACGTGACTCAAAAATAATGACTAGCATGGTAATATACATTGACACTTAGGTTTTAATAGCCTCTCAAGGCTTTACCACCAAGCCAATTACTCCAGCTTTGGAGGATTGAGTGAAAAACTTGAAAATTATATGTCGTTAAAAAACGATATATAATTAAGAAGGAAATAACACTCTAGAGTAATGTATTGATGATTAAGTCCTAAGCAAGCCAAACCTTTTACATAAGTTCATTATGCTGAGCCATTTATTACAATTCCCCCAAGGGGGTATGGACATGCATAAAAAGAGAAAAAATGGCCAAAAATGGCCTGCAAGACTTCTGAACTTTGATGATGAACAAGTGACTTGTTCAAACTTCGGCTGCTCACTTGAAAGTTCAACTAAGTACAACTTAGGTGGTAACAGCCAATAGGGGGCATCATTGTTTAACCCCAATGGTACTTCGGATGAAATTGATACCACGTGAGCAGTGTGAAGGTGACTGAATTGAATCATATAGATGCATGATGGCAATTGGTAGGGTCTTGGAGATGCCAACTAAGCCTCTGGATTAGGGCCTCTCGAGGGACATAATCAAAAGCTTTTCGAAAATCTACAAAGCAGTAGTAGACTTTGGAAAAGCAATGTTGTGCCTCCTCAATGATGACCTAGAGGATAAAGATGTGGTCAATGGTCTAATGAGTGGTTCGGATTGTCTATTGAGCGGTTCAGAAGCTTTTAGATGTGGTCAATGGTCTAATGAGTGGTTCGGATTGTCTATTGAGCGGTTCAGAAGCTTTCTTGCCCTCTAGCCTAAGTTGTCTCCTCTCAAACTCTCCAAAAAGCTTCATAAGAAGGCTTGCAGCATAGAGCTTCAAGAATGTGTGTCCCACCAAGATTGTCCAAAAGTTGTTGGGATCTGAGATGAAACCCGATTTGTGTATCGAGTTAATGGTGTGATGTGACCAAGTCGGTGTAAAACCTGTACAGACCACATGGTTGAAGAGATCAGCCAAGTAAATTATTTAGAGCGGGAAGACCGTGCTTGAAGAAATCCTGAAAACCTTCGTCATCCACTGCTTTATTGGTGTTCATTATCCAAACAACCTATCTGATGTCCGGGTGTGAGAAGTAGAACAAGTAGCATGAAAGGGGTGGAGAGGTAACTTGAAAGGTAACCTGAGAGGTAGAGTACATGTGCAATTCCAGGACTAAAAGGCACCACTTCTATCTATTTCACTGTTGAATTAGAGCTAGCTTCTTTTATTGTGTTGCAAAGTGATTTTTGTATAGAGAAAGGGCATGTGTTAGGACTCCCACAGAGATCTATTATGTAAGTTAAAGCATAGTATTATGGAGTAACTGACATATAGATTTGACACTGAGAAGTGAAGGATAAGTTATGTGCTCAATAGTTTTTCTAAGGTGATTTTTTATTTTTTCTATTTTTAGAACATGATATTCAAGAATGGTATTTTGTGGAAGTATATGACAGCATCTTGAAAAGGTCTTTTTTTTTCTATTTTTAGAACATGATATCAAAGAAAGGTATGTTTTGGAAGTATAGTACAGCATCTTGAAAAGGTTGTAACCGAAATGTAACATTGGTGAAGTTGCTAAAATATTTTATTCTGCAAGACACTGTTTCACTTGTTTGTAAAAAAAAATTTAGCCGAATTTCAGTCAGTGGTTTTACCGGTAATGATTTGGATCTTATGAGCTCATTCATGACCCTTTTATTTGTTTTAAGATTTATATTTTCTTATCTTATGGTAAGCAGGCTTTTTAGAGTTAATTACTTGTTTGTAAATCTTGTAACTAAATCAAAGCAACTCTTTAGTTGTTTTTAACTGATTGAAGAAATTTCCAAACCTCCTATCCATAATTGGCATGAGGTTCTATAGTAATCTGTGTTGACCTTGTTGCTTGTATGATGTTTTAGCTATGTATTGAGCATTCATGTTGACTGCTTCTGGTTAGTTATGAACATTGATCTTTGTTTTCTTCCTCTCTTTGAATAATTGAACTGTTTATTTTTGGTTTTATACAAAACTATTCTTCTAATATTGTGGTTAATGAGTTTATTGGCTGTGTAGGTGAAACAAGCTGTTTTAGGTGCTCACGGTCTAGCTGCCCAGAGCACAGGGATTACTTTTCTAGAGTCATTGGTATGTAATCAGGCTTCAAATGCTGTTTACTTTAACATTAATTCAAATTTCTCCTTGTCCGATGGTTGTAGAGTTTTTTATTTAGTGTCATTGATACTTATGTAACTTTTGTATTGATGAGATGTAGTTTTAAAATCCTGAAGTGTTCTATCTGTATTAAAGAGATTTATACTTTCATATGCTTCATAGGTTTTATACGTTATGCACTTTCTGTATTAAAGTGGTTTCTATTTTTACATGCTTCATAGGTTTCTGAATTTTCACCTTCGACAGCCAGTGCAATGGGGCTTCCTGCAGAGTTCCATGAAAATTGTCGGGCTTCCTTTGAATTAGGTTATTTGCAGGTTATATTTCGATTGCTCAACGTATTTTTAAAATGCAAAGAGGTTGAATGGTTCCTTGTTATCTATCTTTGTTCCCAGACATTTTAGGAATAAATGTGAGTATTTTTCACCTGTTCTTTTGGCAATGGCAGCAATTTTATACCTGGGCTCAAGAGGCCGCTTTCAGTGTAGCTCAAAGAACATTCCAAGGCACTGGAATGGAAGTGAAGGTCTGTGCTGCAGCTTTGCGTCTCATGTCTCAAATCCTGAACTGGGATTTTCAAGGGAATACAGATCGTGTGGCTGGAGGTGTGATGATTATTGGGAAGAACAGAACAAATACTTTCTTATCTTCTATGGGCCGTGAAATTGCATGTAAGAAATCTACTGAACAGAATTTGGTGCAGGTGAGGAAACTGATGTTAATTGAGAGGGATCCTGGTTGGTAATTACTTTTGTTGAACTATGGTCACTTTCTATCAACATTTATTAATATCATGTTAATGGTTCAGCCAGGACCTGCTTGGCATGATCTTTTATTATCTCCAAACAATATTAACTGGCTTTTGGAGTTCTATTCAACTTTGCGACAACATAGCTCAGGAGATGGGGGTTGGATGGATTCTCCTCTTGCTGTTTCTTGTCGGCAGCTTATTGTACAACTCTGCTGTTTGAATGGAAGTATCTTCACTTCAGGTTGGTATCATTCCTTATAAATGTGAGGGATATGATAATTTGTTTATTTTGTTTATTTAAAGACTATATTTGAAGTCTTTATTCTTATCCTAGAAGATAGCCTAAGTTTTCTGGTAACTTCTTCATGGTGTTTATAATGATAAGTTTGTGAGGGTGCTTCTTGTGATATACATAATGATAAGTTGGTGAAGGTGCTTCATGTGATATAAAATTTAGTTCTTGTATAATTTATGTTAAGTGTGCCATTTTATCGTGTAGATTTTGATGAAATGCCAACTCACATAGATGAGTGATTGAGTGGTTGATATTATTTGACTGTGCAGTAGATATTAACATTACTTAAATCACATGACGTGAAATTTTAGTGATAATGTTTTAAATAGCAAGGTAGGCAAAGAATATCTTTTTCAAGCCAGTTAAATGTAAGAAAAACTTAAATCACATGACGTGAAATTTTAGTGATAATGTTGTAAATAGCAAGGTATGTAAAGAATATATTTTTCAAGCCAGTTAAATATAAGAAAATGGCCCATTTATAGAAGGGACAAATTTGTAAATGTGATTACACTACCATTGATCATCTGGTAGTAATTTGAAAATAATCTCTAGTTTAGTATAGGTGGTGACCATGTTATAAGAAACATGCCCCTTCTTTGTGAATTCCCATTCTGGTGTAATTTAGAACTTCTAATTTACAAGGGACTAATCAGAAACTCTCTGAAAAGGCATTGAACCATCTCTGATTTTGTGCTATTTCCAGAAATGATGCCTTTTTGTTTTTTCTTTTGGAAAAATGCTGCTCATGTTTAAGTACATTAAAAACATAATACAATAGAACGTACGGATAGAAGGCACTCAAAACGGCCTAAGGTAATTAAGAATGCCTTTAGGTTATAATTATAGTGAGCTTTGGGATCACAATATCTGAAAATTTTGCATTCCCAACCCGGTTTCAAGTTCGTTTTTTCATATGAAGTCTAATGCCCAAACCCCATCAATGTAAAATCACTTTACATGCATGAAAACAGATTTTTCTTGAAATGCATGGAAAATATTTCTTTCTTTTCAAACTCAGAAAATTATGACAGCCAAACCATAAAAATTAACTCAGAAAATTTTAGCCAAAATGGCTCAGGAAAAACCCTGAAGGGAAAACTTGATAGGGGAGAGGAAAATTTTATTCTTTCAGAGAAATTACAAATTTATAACAGCAGTACTCATCTCCCTTTTCTGTCTCGAAAAACGTGCCAGCTTCTCACTGACAAACTGCTGTACGGCTTCCTCGAAAACTGTGCTGTACGGATGCCTTGAAAACTGTGCTGTATGGCCTCACACATGCTAGCTGTTTCCTTGATTTCTGTGCCTGTACAGACTGCATAAATATTGTACCTTCTGCCTCAAAATCTGTGCCTGTACGGGCTGCTAAAAAATCTGTACCTGCTTCCTCAAAATCTGTGCTTGTTTTCCTCGAAATTTGTGCTTAATTTCTGCTGTACGATCTTCTAGAAATCTGTGCCCATTACCTTGGAAACCGTGGCCATCTCAAGCTTCTAGAAATCTGTGCCCATTACCTTGGAAACCGTGGCCATCTCAAGCTTCCTCGATTTCTGTGCAAAACATTTCCTTTCTCTCTCTAGGTCGAATTCTCTCCAAACCCTGATTTTTGGCCGATGTTGTTGATGTCGCGATGTCTAGACCCTCGGTGATTATTCACCGATGCCGATTTTTTCATCTATGGAGCCTGAAATGGCCAGCTACAAAAAAGACCACTGAGCACCATTGAGCCGATAGAAAGTACGACATTTCATTAACTGAATTTAACTGAATTTTGTTTCAACAGACAATTCTAAAATCTTCGACCTTTTGTTACCGATCAAGCAATTTGAACTTAAAATAAATATATCTGGTATATTACCATTGTTGAATTTTAAATTTTGGGCATTTCTTCTGTACAACTTCTGCATGTCTTTTCCATTGAGAACTGCACCTTCTTGATGTACATGTGTTCTCAATCTATACTGCATGCTTCTTTTCTGCCCTCTATGCATGTCTCTATGCTGGGCAATTTTCTGCCCAAGGCGTATCTCCTCTATTTGCAAATTGGGTTGCTTTGCTAGGGCACATATTTAGCTCTAAAACAATGGATTTCTGCCACTGAATTTCTGCAGTCTGCAAAACAGGACTGTTCTATTTGTGCTTCTCCTTTGCCTGTCTTGTGGAGAAAATGGGTTTGCTGCAATTGCTTTCTTGTTCTGAATATAAAACGAACATATATAGAGATAGGAACATAGAACTTAGAGTGTATAATTATATGTAATTATTAAAAGTAACAACTCTTAAAGACACATTTGTACGTGAAGGGTTACTGTGGGCACATAAATGCCATACACTGTCATTCATAGGCATATAAATTCCATACACATTTTTGTAATCATCAAAAAATTATTTAATAAATATTTTTATGTAATTTTAATATAGAATATTTCTACATTGGTATCAATTTGATAGGGCAGTGACTCAAATAGTCATACTTACAATTCCACCACTAGTATTTACTGCCATACACCCACACCTTGCCGTCGTACATTCATTCCCTGCTATTGTACACCGATGCTCCCTGCGATCTGATTAGCACATCCACAATTATCATCCATACATCTTGTGTCTACCCGCCTTGCCACATTCTCTCACAGTTGTCGTTTTACACTATACCAATCCCCCGATACCGTAAAGCAAGCAAACTCAATTTACCCAATAGTGAATTAGCTTAGAATCAAGTAATTATAATAGTTTAGGACGTTGGATTCTGCAAGGATGAAGAACATGGTAACCATCGATGAAGTCCAAAAGGATGTTCAGAGTTTGATAGAGATGAAGTAAACTTCCTTAAAAAGTGTTTCAAGAATATAAAAAAGAGCAAAAAGAATTGCAGGGAAGATAGCATTGATGAAGACTCCTATCATGTGTGGCTATTGATTTACAATTTGTTGCTGATTTATATCTGCTGGATATTATCATTTTTCTGCTATCTTAAAGCTTTCGAGTAAGGCTGCCAGTTATTGGGAAAGGAAGCTTGAAACGGGTCATGTTATTTAATCTTCCTTGCTGTTTCTAATTTCCAGTTTAAAGTCATTGTGATTATTCATTCAGAGTAACGCATCACAGTGATTAAAATAGGGAAATTGGATCACACTTTAATGTTTAGCATTGTGCTTAGTTAGGAGTACCCCCTAAGGGACCCTAAACAAATATATTTTTACCCATTTAGATCTGCTGTCATATGCAATTTCTGTATGTGTTTACAACTTTACAGGAGCAATTGCAATTTGCATCCATATTCCATTCATTTGCGGCCCTTTTAGAGTTCACATGGACCTATGCCCCTGGGAAATTTTGGCACTGGTCTCAATCTCATCAACCACTTATAACAAAAACAAAATCTGTTTTACTAAGATACATTTCCAGCTCACCTTGAACCTAATATCATACTATCTTAGTAATCCAACTTTATGGATACCCCCTTGTGCTAAAGGAGAGCCAGTGAAAAAAGAGAAGAGGGTTGTGTGGTGACAGTGGCACCCTCTTGAATTACCTTTAAGCTTGCACCCGATATTTGGGCTTTATATATTAAGTGAAAGGATTATTGATAACACTCCCCATTGGAGAAAGCCATGAATGAGAACCACGTTTGTAGAAAAACTAAAACCTAATGCCCTGTCTCTAACAGAGTTGCAACTTATCGTCCAGGTATCCAATATATATTATAGAGTATGATTGTTTACCTGCTAAGATTGAATTGCTTGTTCTGCCTCTAAAGCAATTATTTAGTCTTTGTATAAAGCTCCAATAGAAGCTATAGCACGTGAAACTTCGAGCCTCTGTGTCTAGATTCAGATTAAATTTTTAGTGTAACAGTCTCATACAAATGCAACAGCTTTTGGTTATTTAAAAGAAAAAAATGTTCAAAAACTTCACAGTGTCCACTTACTTCACGGTCCATCTAGTTGGTGTGTAAATGATTTCTTTAGCTTTTAGAAAGAGGACTTTGCTGAGTCATGGCTTATGCAGAGGGTTGGTCAATAGCATGGTTGTTGAGTTTGTGCTTTTCAGAATCACTCTTTTACTTTTGTTTTCCAAAGTAGTTTTGCATCATAATTAAGTTAATAACATGGTTGTTGTAAATCAGGCAGTGGCCAAGCACAAGAGCAGCACTTGCAGCGAATACTTTCTGGAATCATGACATGGATTGATCCTCCACATGCTGTGATATCAGGAATTAAGTCTGGGAAAAGTGAGAGGTGATGAATGGATAATGTCTGCCTGCCTATGTGTTATGTATTTTTCTGATCTTTTCTTTTAATTGTCATTTTTAATCCACTGTTATGTCATCTATTGTGCAGTGAGCTGATTGATGGCTGCCGTGCATTATTTTCGATTGCAAGTTTGACTGCTCCCACTGTATTTGATCAGCTACTCAAAGGTTATTCAGGGTGTGTATATTGACACCAATCATTTGATCTTGAGGCTTATACCTTGCCATTGTTCTACATTAATATGTTTCTGTGCTTTTCACATTAATCTGTTTTTAGTATTTTTTATAGGAATTTTTATTATTGTTGTTTCCTTTCAGCTTATATCCTGATTATTCTTTAGTTTGTTCGACAGGCATTTGAGTACACTCAGCTTATTATCCTCCTTGACATGTGAAGTTATAAAAGCTAATGTTGGGGATCATGAAGAGGAGGAAACATGGAGTCAAGAAGCTCTGGAAATTTTATTAGATACTTGGACTGTTTTTCTGCAAGTAAAGCATGTTACCTCAATATTAAGTTTGATTCTTAATGATCTATTCTTTATAATATATCTGTGGTTTTGTATTCATAATTTACATAAGTATATTGTGTATTTCCATGCTAATGGCTATTTGTGTGGGGTTTTACCTTTTGTTTTTAATATTAAATTTTAAATTTAAATTTAATTCTTATAGGAATCATGTTATTTATGTACAGCCAGCAGAACTTAGCAAAAAACCACCACCTTCAGCTCTAGGAATGAGTGCAGCAGCTACAGTATTCAAAACAATAGTAGAGACAGAACTAAGAGGTAATGTGCAAAAAGCCACTAATTAACTATATTATTATTTTTCAATTGCATTTGTTTTTTCTTTTCTAATCACCGACTTATCTTGAATATACTTTGAAGTCTTGGCTGATGCTTTTTCTATTGATGCAGCTGCTGCAACATCTGCTTATGACGAAGGAGATTCTAATGAACAGTTGCAGGCTGCTATTGCAGGCATGTGCAGTAGGCCTTCTGTTGTGCTTGAATAATCAATGCATTTATTCATACTTTGTATACTTTGATTATTGTATATTCTATGCCACTTTAACTTGATAGATGATGTTGTGTTTCAAGCTATATGTTTCTTTACAACTTTGAGAAGTCTGTTGTTTTTCTCTTGTGAAAAAATGTTTTTTTAATTATAAATATGAAAAGGTTTCTCGTTTGGAACATGGATAACCATTTTCTTGTTTTTCATATCCTCATGGTTCTTTTGTTGTTCAACCTTCTATTGTGTTTTGCATCCAGCAAGAGATGAGCGATTAAGTTCATTTGCTCTGATTGCACGTGCGGCACCTGGGGAAAGCATACCTTTGCTTGCAATGCTGTTTTCTGAAAAATGCTCATTCCTTAATCAGGTGGGTGCTTTCAAAATTTGTATGACTTTGGAACTTTTCATGAATGGGCATAGACTACAAGTTGTGTTTATATTGAAGACCATGTGATACTATATATTCTAAGATCTATCTTTTCTTTTGTATGTGAAAGTTTTCATTTTCCTACATCCACTTGTCATGGATTGATTTTAAGTTAGATGGTGGTATGCCCCAACATAAGGATGGGTTTTCTCCTCAATCAGATTAACAAAGTCATGCCAATTTTTTTATAACACTCAGTACATTATCAATAGTAAATGTGAAAACACTGCAGCATGCAATCTGCCATGGAAATCAGTTTACCATTACATTGGGAACAGGATACTCCTTTTAGGCCACGTGTCCTGTATCTCCTTGTATGACACCTATACACTCAGGACTTAAGTGTTGGATATCCATGGGAATTATGCTTTGAAGGCACATGTCCCATGCATTTCTGACACTTAGGTTACACATGTCTCAACGTTGGTCAATGGTTAAAGTCCCATGTGTTGGCATTGGTCAATTATTTTCAAATTACCAATACTTGGATCTTAATTCAGTAGTCCTAGAGCCTGTCACTTTTGATGTTGGTGATCCTCTTGAGCGATCATCTGCCACACCCACCGATGCAGCACTTAGACTGGATACATTGGAGAGGGACAAACTTGAGATTCTGTCACCATATTTTGTATTTTCCATTTGCAATTCCATCGATCATCTTATCTGTATGATACGTTTTATGACTTTGAATTAAAAAGCTACAGTTCATGGTTCTATATGTAGGATCTATGTATCCTTGTGTGCTTAATGCATTGTACTTCTATTTTCTGAATGTTCAAACAATTTACATCTTTATGTCTATATTGTATTTCTGTATTTCTAAGATATATGTATATATATTCTTTTCATTTCATGTGTCCCCATGCCCCCATGCCCTAGTGTCATGTGACTTAGACCATAACCTGATAAGGGATAACGTTACTGTTAGAATTTTGATTATAGCAATATAATTTTCATCTCTTTCAACTTATAAACAATATAGGATCACTGAAAGAACAACTATGCACAGAAACAATAGACACACAAGTTTATCCCGGGAAAACCCAAACTCGGGAAAAACCCAACAACCCTTTCTTACTCAGAGATTCAGTACAATGAAGATAAAAGTACAAGAAGAATAGATGCCCAAAGAAATCAGCTCCAAATGTCTTGCTTGAGATGAGTGACCAAATGAGGGGAGCAACACTTCTATTTATACATTACTTTTTGGTAAATTTCTAACTGGGCAGACTTGACAATTTTATTGGGGCCGACTTGTCATTTTGAATTATAAAAATACATTTATTGTTTGTTTTTATCTTGTAGGTTGGCTAGACTAATGAGGAGACCTCACGTAGCTACATCATCAACACTCCCTCTTAGTTAGAGAGGTATCATCAGGCTGGAACACATCTCGACATCATCTAGTCGTCACAATTGGACTCGAACATCAGAACATCATCTGATTGTCACGAATGGGCTCGTATATCTCATCATCATAAGAAAGGTTAACACCATCCATGCTGGACAATATCCCACACAGGGATCCAAGTATACTCTACACAAGAGTTCTCTCCACACAGGAGAATGTTCCTCATAGGAACAAAATTCCTCACTGGACTAAGCTCATCTTGGTCTACACAAGACCGCCTGTCCTACCTGGACTGAGCTCATTATCGATCTACATGGATTGCATGTCTTACTTGGACTAAGCTCATTATTGGTCTACATGGACTTCCTGTCCTACTTAGACTGATCTCATTATCGGTCTACACGGACCGCCTGTCCTACTTGGACTGAGCTCATTATCGGTCTACACAGTTTGCCTGTCCTACTTGGACTGAGCTCATTATCGGTCTACACGGACCGCCTGTCCTATCTTGACTGAGATCATTATTGGTCTACAAGGAACGCCTACCTACCTAGACTAAGAGCACTCCCTCTCATTGAGGGAAGCATTCTCCAATACTCCAAGTCTTTCATGGAAGTACGCAAACTTCACTCTGGAAAGAGGCTTGGTGAGAATGTCTGCAACCTGATCATCATTCGAGATATACTGGAGCTGAACTGCTCCTCTGTACCATATCTCTGATATAGTGGTACTTGATCTCCACATGCCTCGATCTGTCATGAGATACAGGATTCACTGAAAGCTTCACACAACTTTGATTATCACAGTGAATCATGGTAGGCTCAAGTGTTTGTCCGGACAATCCTGCAAAGAGCTTCCGAAGCCATACTGCTTCTCGTGCCGCAACACTTGCTGCAATATACTCTGCTTCTGGAGTGCTCAATGCTATTGAGGGATGCTTCCTGTTGCACTAGGAAATCACTGCAGAGCCCAAACTGAAGCAACACCTGGAGGTGCTCTTCTTGTCCATAACACTTCCTGCCCAATCAGAATTTGTGTATCGATGCAATCTCATATTAATCCTAAAAGCATATCTCAGTCCATATCCCACAATGCCATGTAAATATCTCAGCACATGCTTCATAGCAACCCAATGTACCTGTCTCAGTTCACTTATAAACTGATTGAGAGCACTCACTACAAAGAAGATATCTGGTCTAGTGTTAACTAACTACATCAATGAACCGATCAACTATCTGTACATGGTGGGAACTGTCAACTCTAACTCGGAAGCTGAGTCACTGAACTTCTTCAGGTTTGTCTCCATGGGTGTGTTCATGGACTTGCAGTCCAACATACCAAATCTCCTCAAGATATCAATGGTATACTTTTCTTGGATAAGGAAAATCTCATCCTATCTCTGTACCATATCTCTGATATAGTGGTACTTGATCTCCACATGCCTCGATTTGTCATGAGATATAGGATTCATTGAAAGATTCACACAACTTTGATTATCAAAGTGAATCACGGTAGGCTCAAGTGTCTGTCCGGACAATTCTGCTAAAAGATTTCGAAGCCATACTGCTTCTCGTGTTGCAACACTTGCTGCAATATACTCCGCTTCTAGAGTGCTCAATGCTATTGAGGACTGCTTCCTGTTGCACCAGGAAATCACTGTAGAGCCCAAACTCAAGCAACACCCGGAGGTGCTCTTCCTATCCATGGCACTTCCTGCCCAATCAGAATTTGGGTATCCATGCAATCTCATATTACTCCTAAAAGCATATCTCAGTCCATATCCCATAGTGCCACGTAGATATCTCAGCACATGCTTCGCAGCAACCCAATGTACCTGTCTTGGGTCACACATAAATTGATTGAGAGCACTCACTGCAAAGCAGATATCTGGTCTAGTGTTAACTAGATACATCAATGAACCGTTCAACTGTCTGTACATGGTGGGATCTATCAACTCTGACTCGGAAGCTGAGTCACTGAACTTCTTCAGGTTTGTCTCCATGGGTGTGTTCATAGACTTGCAGTCCAACATACCAAATCTCCTCAAGATATCAATGGTATACTTTCCTTGGTTCAGGAAAATCTCATCCCATCTCTGCCATACCTCCAAACCCAAGAAGTAATGCATTGGACCAAGATCCTTAATCTCGAACTCAGAGGCTAGCATCTTCTTGCACCACTTGGTAAGTTTCTCATCTCCTGTGAGAAACAAATCATCAACGTACAATACTAGTATGAATGGTCTACCATCCTCAACCTTGTAGTAAAGGTTGGAATTTGCCTCACACTTGGTGAATCCCAAGCTCACCAACTATCCATCAATACTGGCACACCATGCTTGTGGTGCTTTCTTAAGTCCATACAAGGCCTTCTTTAGTTTGCACACATGGGATTCCTTGCCATGAATCTAGAAACCCTCTGGCTGTTCAATGTAGACTTATCACTCCGTTGAGGAAAACAATTTTAACACCCATCTGATGTAACTTCCATCCCATAGCTGAAGCTAGAGCTATGATCGATCTGATGGTCGTGTATCGTGCAACTGGAGCAAATGTCTCGTCATAATCAACTCCCTGTTTCTGAGAGAATCCTCTAGCTACAAATCTTGCTTTGTGTTTCTCAATGCTCCCATCTGCTGCATGCTTAATCTTGTAGATCCACTTGGAAGTCACCACTAACTTTCCTTCAGGTCTCGGCACAACTTCCCACACATCATTCTTCATGATGGATTGATATTCTTCCATCATGGCATCTTTCCAAACCTGTTGGCTGGAAACCTCCTCATAACTGGAAGACTCAAAATCAATGATGTGGGACATCAGTGCTACATATCCTGAATATCTTCGAGGTTTCTTGCTCTCCCTGAATGTACCTGGGGGAGCAGCATGCTTCTTAGCATCCTCTAGAGTCTATCGAGCCCAGATAGGCCTCTTCGGCCAATAGCAAAATATCTAGGAACGTCTATTGGCTCTACTAGATCAACAAGATCCATTGGATCTACATAATCAATTGGATCAGCCGGCTCCCTCTAAATTGTTGAAGAGGGAGGGGGTGATGACTCCATCTCATTTGGAGCTTCTTGCTCCATACTATCCATGGATAATCTTCTAGCCTTTCTTAAGGCAATCTCTTCTTCGAAGGAAACATCCCTACTGAATTCAATCTGTCTCTGTCCTGGGATGTAGATCTGGTATGCCTTCGATGATTCACTGTACCCAACAAATGTACCCTTCTTCCATGAAGGTTCTAGTTTTGTTCTCTTTTCTTTGGGTATGCGAATGTACATTGGACAACCAAATATTTGCAAATGACCAAATTCTGGCTTCACACCTGTGAAGGCCTCTTCTGGAGTCATATTCTTCAATATCTTGTGCGAACTTCTATTCTGAACATATACTGCAGTGCTTGAGGCTTCTTCCCATAGAAACGTCGGTAGATTTTGATCACGCATCAAGGCCTTGACTGCCTCAACTATAGACCTATTATTTCTTTCTGCAACCCAATTTTGTTGAGGGTTGTAAGGGACGGTATACTCCCTCTTGATTCCTGCTTCCTTACAGAAATCATTGAACTCTGAGGAGTTGTATTCTCCTCCATAATCAGACCTTAGAGCCTTTATCCTTTTCCCGGATAGGTTCTCAACCTGGGCCTTGAATTCCTTGAACTTGTTCAGAACTTCTTCCGATTCCTTGGACTTCAAGAAGTAAATCGATGGCTTTCGGGAGTAGTCATCTATGAAGGTCACGTAGTACCAAAACCCTCCCAAGGATGCATCTGACATAGGTCCACACAAGTCTGAGTATACCAACTCTAATATTCCCTTGGACTTAGTGTCACTATTAGGAAAGCCTTTATTTATGCCATCAAGATTCAATTTATTAAAGTTCGCCCGAGAATAAGCCAAAAACTTGTATGAAATAATTTAAAGCGGCGCCCAACCTAATTATATAAACTATCCCTGTGTAAAGAAGGATATTCCTGCCCATCCCTTGGCATTCTTGCCAAGTGCACATCCTCTGCAAATGCCATCGTGTTCAACTTGGAGTTCGGGAAGTCCTGTAACCATCTTCCTTAGAGGAGGAAGAGCTCTATAGTGCAAGTGAGCAAGTCTTCTATACCATAGCTCACTCAAACTGATAGAGTCATGTACTATAGCCTGAACTGGCTGTATCGTCAATCTATATAAGCTTTCTTCACGAACACCAATTATTCTTGCTGAATCGATAGTGGAATTCTTGTGCCATGCAAGAACCTTCCCATCTAGGAATGCAACTTTATAACCCTTGTCTTCTAGTGCGGAGATAGAGACAATATTTCTTTTCATTCCTGACACATATAGTACTTCTCCCAAATGCAGAGAATCACTAGAATCTAACTGGAAGGAAGTGGCCCTAGTTCCTTTCACAGTATATCTAGGATCGTCTCCAAGAACAACTCTTAGGTGTGATTCTCTCTCATCTAGATTTGAGAGAAACTCCTTATAACCTGTCATATGTTTAGAAGCACCACTATCTAACAATGAAACATCATTAATAGTAGGAATAGTACTTGAGAGGGATGAGATGAAGAAGAATTCTTCTGCATTCTTTGATTTCTTTGGTTGAGTTTCTTCATCTACATCAGCTGTGGAGGCATGTTCTTTCCTCTTCTTTGATGTGCATTGATTCTTGTAGTGGCCGAACTTTCTACACTTGAATCATTGGACCTTTGAAAAGTCTTTCTTCTTCCTTTGATCAGGGGATGGACTTGATCGTTTGTCTTTGTCTTTTTTTCCAAAGTTCTTCTTTCCTCTTTTCTTGGTATCCGTAATGAGGGTTTGATCTTCTTCATGAGGGGCATGTACCTTGCCTCTGGCCACAAGTCTGGTTTCTTCTTG
This sequence comes from Larix kaempferi, assembly GCA_027924585.1. Lineage (NCBI taxonomy): Eukaryota > Viridiplantae > Streptophyta > Pinopsida > Pinales > Pinaceae > Larix > Larix kaempferi. The sequence goes on along the minus strand of BSBM01000660.1, from coordinate 20,138,170 downwards.
TGTACAGTCTGCCCATAATCTTTCAAAATTCGGTAGCTTAGATCTTCTCGTCACGCTTTGAATGAAGGGTTCCCAAGATTGAGGGAGGCCATTCAGAGTCATCATGACTAATTCCCTATCTGCAATAATCTCACCAATTGTCCTCGATTGATCCTCGATCTCTGTGATCTTCATAAAATATGACACAATAGTATCGGATCTAGACATCTTGATGTTTTAGAGTTGTTGCCTCAGGGCAAGAGCCCTATTAATATTTGTGTTCTCAAATAACTTCTTCAAGGTGTCAAACATTGCCTTTGTCATCTTCTTATGAGAAATTTGGGGAATCAAATGATCCTTGACTGAATCAATTAGGATTCTCCTTGTCTTGGCATCATTCTTCTTCCATTGAGTCTTCTTCGCTTCTTCTTCAGGTTCTGACACTCCATTCACAACAAAATTTAGATCATTTGCATAAGATAAATCCGTTCGGTCGCTTCTTCTTCAGGTTCGGTCGCTTCTCTCCAAGGAAATCTGTTTGCATAAGATAAATGTTTTAAATGTGAGAATAAGGGATGGGTTGGGCTTTTAAGAGAGGGGTTGGGTGGGGTAGCTTTTAGGATTATTAGTTTAATGATTTTTTTTTAAAGTTATAAAAAAAATTTAAAATCACATGGGGGTGTCTGGGTGTCTCCCTTTTTGTGAGGGGTTGCCTAGATGACCCCTACCTCTTCAGGACGTTCCTTGTGCATTTCCTTGAGTTTCTAAAAAAGGGGGACGTGGTGGCATGTTCCCCATGGAGTCCCCAAGCCCCCGTGGTGTGGGAAATGAGGGGAGCGTGCTCCCAACCTTGGGGGATGTGTCCCCATGGAACATTGAAAAAATGCCAATGAGCCATTGAGAGGGAAAAATCCATCTAAGGAAGAGTGCACATGAGGAACACTCTCTTCAAACCACATACAAATGATGCTAGGATGTATAAGTCCATGAATGCTAGGGTGTTCCAAAAATTGAATCATCATCCATCTCCATGTGTAACCCCTTGGATGGCTACATCATCATAACACAAGGCCCAAGGTGTAGTGCTCTCTCTAGATGAAGTGTAAATGTGCTAAGTATACCATTGCCATGCCAAATATGCTCAGATGACCTAGGGTGCTCTCATACAAAAGCCAAATCCATATCATGTCATGCCAAAAGATAGCCCTTTGAGAGGTCTAAGTCAACCTAGAATGTGACAATGATGTCCAATATACCCTCATCTACTAGAAGCAAGTCATGTCATAGTTAATCCATCCAAAATCACTAGATCCCTCATCCAAAAGAGCCATATCTCATCATGCAACATCAATGCAAGGGTTAGATCACCATCATAAAGGCATGAAATATGAAAAGAGCACCAATAGATGAACCCTCTAGCATGATAATCCAAGACCAACTCAACCACATAACAATAGCATCTCCAAGCATATGGGTGTAAGCAAAGATATCATAATGGAAAGAATCTCCAAGATAGTGGGCACCCCTAGCCCCTCCTGTGCTCTATAGATGTCATCCTGAATAAGCCAGTCATGTGTGATGAAAATCTATAAGCAGTTATGGTGTTTAAAAATTTGCCGCCTTAAAATCGTCACCACATTTTCACCAACTTTTTGAGGAATACCCTATTTTTGTTGCTTGAGCATTTTGGTTATTTGGGAAGATTAAGATTAATAAATGCACATAGTGGAAACCACCTTGCACATAGGGAAAAACTTTGCATGCTTTGACGCTATCTTTGAATGATGTTCCAAAGGAGAAGGAGATTGTTGAAATTTCATCCAATTAGGGTTATGTACAGAAAAATTACAATTCATCATACTTTAATGCACAAAGTAGATAAACAAACACTGAAATTAAATATGAAATAGTACAACAGTAACTTCTAACATAATTTTCATCTCTTTCAACTTCACACCTTTAGCACTCTCAGGTTGGTCACTGTGTTAAAGTACTTTTAACACTACCAGTTAGGTCACTGTGCTAAATTAATTTTCAGCAATAACTAATTTAACCACATAATAATAAAAGAGAAGATACTTGTGTGTGGGACCTGTTGCCGCCTGGTTCCACACCTGGGGAAAACGCAGTAGAAGTCTTCAAGCTGCTGGTGTGGCCTTGGGGGCAAGTCAGAGTCAAGTGCTGTCACTTGGGACTCGACTCCTCCGTTTAGGCTTTCCTAGCGAAGCCAAGGGGGGTGGACCCTAAGAATAAAAACTAAAGTGTCTAATCTAGGAGTTAGAAAAAATATTTTTGATAACTAAGATAAAAACAGCATATACTTATATAAAGCAAGACAATCATTCATCAATACATCATTTGCTCCCATTCACTATTATCATCATTTATTCGCAACATTTGTCAATAACATGAAATAATATCAATATAGACCAGTGCCTTATAATGGAGTCGAAATAGATGCATGAGCAGGAAAGTAAATGTTGTGCAAGTGTTCTTGGTTTATTTTAGAATTAATGTGAAAGTGATCTTTTTATTATGGCTGGTGGGTTCCCAATATACGCAAAGGTACGGGGAACATGTCCGGAATTTTGATGTGTGGCTTCCCTCTCAGACTTGGGCTGAATCGGAGTCTCAAGGAGGTGTTCAGATGCTGTACCAACGAGGGCAAGCCTAACGGTTTCCAAGAGGTCACTACTCAGTTTTGTCCCAAGCCTTCTGAGAAATTTTCCCACAACAAAATGCTCGCGATGTGCCGGATTTTCACATAAATGTTTTTTTATTCGGGGCGGTGTTAGATCCTATTACTAGTCATCTCCCCCTTTCTGATGCATACCAATTGGATCAGATTGAGCTGTAAGTTGGCCATAGAGCATACGGGAGAAGACCTTGGTATTTTTAGAAAATTTTATGAACCAAAATTTTATCTTTTAAAACCCCAAGAGTCTCTTTTCATGCATGTACTCGGGCAAGCCCTTGTACAGAAACCCTACTTCGGGAAAGCAAGGGGGGCGTTTGAGTTTGTAAAAAAAAATGATAAAACTATGTTTTGAGTGATCTTGTGGCCCACCAGTGGAACGGACCAACAAGGTTAATTTTAAGCCTAGTTTGATTTTATTAAGTGCAGAAATGAAATCTAAATTAAAAAATTGCAAACCACGAAAATTGAGTCGACATAGTTTCCCCCGCTGGGGGATGGGGTGTGGGCACTTGGTTAGCCCACTTGCTCTCGTTTAATGGCTCAATTACAATGCAAAAGAAATGCCCTAGTCTTTTACCGACTTAGTGGCTTACAAAAAAGGAGAGAAAAAGTATCTGTTTCAGAAAAATCAAAGTCTAGGTGCTCTGGATGGCCTGGATCCTCGAAATTTGGCCAGCATTTCTCTCTACCTGTTCGTCAAATGCTGCAAACCAGCAAACAAACATTAGTCAAAGATGCCCAAAAACACTTTAAGAGTGTATTTGGGACACCTGCTAAAAACCCAGAAAAAACTAAGTTAAAAATGATGAAATTTAACAAAGTAAAACAAGCATTGGGGGCTTGTTACTTGGGATCTTTGCAAGCTTTTGAGGGCTGCAAATTATCAGCTCTTTAAATCAGCCAAATACACATGAAGTTCAGCCAAATATACTACTTGCTTAAGCCCTTAAAATATTCGGAAAAGTACACTTAAACAAGAAGCATGCATCAACTAGATCTAGATAAAGATTTTACTTGAAGATGAGCTTAAGATCTAAAACAAAAATCAGACCTACTTATGATTTTTTAAACAAGAATGAGGTTTGAAATATGCAAACCAAAGTAACCATGAAAGATTTGAAGATTTTTTATGTTGATGAGAAGAAGAAGAAATGTCTTGAATTTGGGCTATGGAGTCCTCCATCGCGGGGATCAATGGGACTAGTTCTCCTTGAATCAATTTTGAAGACCAATGGATGCAAGCAAGCTCCACCAACTCTTCGGATCGACAACATGTAGACACAAAAGACAACTCACACAAGCAAGATCGAATGCACTAGTGTAGACTAAAATAGAGAACTAGATTCAAGCATTTAAACAAAAATGACATTGAACTCTAAGCACTCTATGATAACCAACAGTAAAAATAATGAAATAGATTACACTATCTTTACCTTACTAAGCTCAACATCTCCTTCAAAAGCTAGTGATTGATCAATAAACAAGCATGAATAAACATGTAAAGACACAGATTACCTCATATGTTAAAATCGAACATGATCATCCACACAATGAGAGTCCACACATAAAATTGCCTCCAAAGCCTTTTATTCATAAACAAATGCAAAAATATTACAAAGATAGGAGCAGAGGTTCCAGTCCACACATAAAATTGCCTCCAAAGCCTTTTATTCATAAACAAATGCAAAAATATTACAAAGATAGGAGCAGAGGTTCCACCTTCTCATGAGAAAACAATGAGAGTGAACTTGCTTATATAGAAAAACTCAAGGAGAGGGGGTGCCCAAGTTGAGGAGGAATGGGTGGAGTGAGTGGCATAACTCGTGGAGCAAATGGGGCTGCCCACTCCGATATAATGGGCTGCCAAAATCAACCCAAAATCAGCTAAAAATCAGCCATGTGACAGCCCATAAACATAGCTACAAATTCTATGATTGAAGGTGCCCAATTTTGGGAAATATGCCCCCCTTAAATGGGGAAGCAATCCCACTAATATAGCTGCCCGGAATCTTTTCAAAATCAACTTTTACAACTCTTAAAACATAGCTGAAATATTTCAGACCTCTAACACCAAAATTGGAAATATTTTTTAAGTCATTTTTCACTTCTTTTTTTTTTGTGACTTTTATGACTTTTTTGGTTTTTTTTTTAGCATAAGTGAAAAATTAAACACCCAAACATTAAAAAAGTGGGTTTAGGGGTTAAGGGGGTGCTCTGAGTTAGAAAACGAGCACCCCTAAGGCAAAAAAGACCCCTAGATGACATTTTTATGCCATTTACAATATTCTTTAATGAAACCATTAAAAAAATGGCTCATTTACGGAAAAAATACTTTTCGCCAAAAATTAAAAAACTACCCAGGGGGACTTAGCACATGTCCATATGACTCAAAAACAATGTCTAGCATGTTCATATACATTGACCCATAGAATTTAACAATCCCCTAAGGCCCGTCAGCCTCCCCATGCATTCCAGCTTTGGAGGAGCAGGAGAAAAACCCAAAAATTATGTTATGCACTAATGCAAGACATAATTAATAGGTGAAAAAACTCCTTGGAATACCTGACTTAGCCAAAAATTCCTAGGGAACCAAGTCCTTTACAAAAAACCATGCTAGTACATTTTATTACAAACCCCGCAGGGCCATGGACATGTGGAAATAAATTAAAAAGGGGGCCTTTAAAAGGCCTACTGGACATCAAATCATCGAAAACGAACATGTAACATGTTCAACTTTGCCCGCTCACTTGATAGTCCAACTAAGTACAACTTAGCTGGCAACAGGACCCTTCCTACAAAAATACTCAGAAGAGTTACTTACTTTCAGTAAACACTGTGCCTCAGAGAGGCCAGTCAAATCTGGAAACTATTAGACCCTACAAGAGGGTAGTACAAACTAGAGAGAGAGAGAGATGATAGGTTGCATACAGCAACAGTAATGGTCAAAGACAGTTAAGAACACAGTGACAATCTTAATCAAGTCTCAGCATAATAGATCTGAATCAAAGACAAGTCTTAGCACATAGGTCAGTCCACAAACAAGACTCAGCAAAAAGATCTGATCACAAGATAATAGATTTGACCATAACACAGTCTACAGGGGTTGCAGCCTCTTCACATGATAGCAAATTGTCCACACAGTAGTCTACAGGGGCGCGACCTTCACAAGATAACAATAGGATGATCACAAAACAGTTCAAGGGGTTGCGGCCTCCACTAATGTCACCAAGCAGCCCTAAAACACGCTGAAACAAGTCATGGCAGTCACGACCTCTTCAATTAGAGCAATAGAAACCCTAAACAACCTGCGGCCATTACCAAAACCAGTCTAGGTACCAAGGGCTGCAATCACCTTCAAGGCAGGTAACAAACAGGCCTCAAGACTCATGGCTCAGTCAAATAAAGAGCAGCATCAGTTATGCAAGACTCGATGCCCTCAAAACTTCAATATGGATAGCAAGCAACCCTAGATCTGATCATAAAAATAAATGGCAGCCCTAAGACTGCACCTAACAAATAGCGGCTACCTCTAACAGTCCCAAAAAGACTGCTTATGAATTACATGTATGAGACAGCCAAGTCAAGAGGAACAAAGAACCAAGGAGCGCCCATGCAAGGAGTAAGATAAAACAATTTAGATTTCAAAACAGGTTGACTACAGTAAAAAACCCTTGATGTCATGTTAGATCAGAGCTAAGATATGTTGTAATGAATGATATTCAAGTGAAGAGATAGACTTGAATTTATATTGTCTTGGTGGCTTCTAGAAGGGTCATACTTATATTTCCTTTAATGACTTAGGGTTCCATAGATTTAGGGAAGAATAAAAAATAAATAAATGAATAAAAAAAAAAAGATAACAAATAAAAAATGCAAAAATAAAAGAATAAATATAAACTAAGGTCATGTACCAAATAAGTGGGTACAAGACTAATAACCAAGGGTATGTTCCAAAAGTGGACAAGTACCCATAAGACCAAAACAACGGGTGGTATAAATAGAAGGTGGGTCAATGACCCTAATCACCACAAATCAAAGACAGGGTACCACAAGACTTGATAAACAATAAGGTGCAAGGACCAAAAGTAAATCACCCAAGGTGGAAAGGTACAACTAGTCATCTCTCTCTCAAATGTACAAATGTTCCATATAACCTGAAAGTTCATCATCATTGTATAAGGAAGGGTTCACACAGATGATGTGATCATGTGGTCCTCTCAACTGCTCCTTGGGTCAAATGTTAGTAGCTTCCACAAGGGGTGGCCAGTCCCTTGAGAAGACCAACCAACTCATCCATCTCGAAGACCTAGGAGAAGAGGACATCACACATCATAATCTTGGGAACTGACCAAGTGCCTCCATTCTCAAGGAATGGCTTCTCAGCCCAAGGCTGAGCCTCAGTCTTAGACTAGGACATGTTGATCAACCATCTGGTCCATGACCAGGTTCTCCATTCTCTCAGAGAATGGTCCTCAGCCTCAAGCTGAGCATTCAGTCCTAGACTGAATGTTGATCAACCATCTGCAGGACCTAGGATGTCTCTGTCTCAACCTGCAGGATCTGCTTGGTCCTCGTGACCAAGAAACTGTTTGGTCCCAGACCAGAATATCCTAGAGACAAATAGGGGCCCTAGCTACATGCTAGGGACTTTGCCATGGCATCCATCTGCTTGGTCCTCGACCAAGAATCCTAGGAGACAGCTGGGGGCCCTAGGGTACCTTCTAGGGTCTTACTCATTACTCTGCCTGGTTAGCTTGACCAGGAACCCTAGTTAACTGACTAGGGTACCATTCTCTCTGAGAATGGGTCTCGCAGCTGCACTAAAAATTAACAGAGATGTGGCATAGCTACCTCATTATTTTATTATTTTTTGACTTGTCTTAAGAGTTGGTTATGAGAAACTATTATTATACTAAGTTGCACTGAAGCGGATACGGAAACGGATACGGATACGGGGGGGGACACGGATACGACAAATTTTCAAAAAATCCAGATACGATACGGCGGGGAAACGGCATATATATATATATATATCGCCATCATCATAAATATTATCATTGTCATCATAACCATTATAATATTATCATTGTACAACATTATCATCACCTAAGACTACTATCAAATATCATTAATCATACATGTAACATGATACTATGAAAACTTTTAACTAATATCATCTGAATCCTCATGCTCAGAGTGAGAGTCATCATCTATGTCCTCAACAGAAGTAGACCGAAAATAGGGATCCTGAACCCGGTTTGATTCCCCTGGGCTTGAAGGCACTCTGTTCATATTCTCGAGCTGTGGAAGTGGGTCGAAGTCCATTTAAGACAGAGGAGTTCAACAATCAACACCACCAACATCAAGGTACATAGAGGGGTTGATGTGCTTGATTGAATCCAGTGGCAACGTTGCAATCCTGAAATCCTGAAAACTGTTAAGTCTGTTAAATTTTGAATGGGATTAAAAATTCTACTTTTTGCATATGCAGTCCGATGAGGTTGGAACCACTCTCAAACATCCTGAAACAATTAATGGTAATGTTAAAAATTTAAGTAAAAGGATAGAAAATGAAATATAAGGAGAATGTCACTTTTACTTTAAGAATTTAATATTATCATTTAATATCCTTTATAGCTTCCATGGAGAGGTAGTGGGTCCTTCAGGGTTTCAATGTAGACCAAGGAAACAATTAAAAATTCAACTTCAGGAATAAAAAACCGTTAGAAACGTGGCCCTCTCTCTCTGATACGTTTCAGAATTCCCCTGAAACGTATCCAAAACCCTTGAAACGTATCTGCACCACTATGATACGTTCCCATGACGTTTCAGGGCCGTATCCCCTCCGTTTCAGGATCCGAAACGGGGAACGGCGTTTCACCAAGGCTAATAGGACGTTTCCGGTAACTTAGTTATTATATTGTCTTCCTTGGAGAAGAGGATGGATATGGAAGACTCCAAGTTATTTTATTATTTCTTATTGGAGAGAAAAGTGGGTCTTAGCCATTCATGCTACTCTAAGAGAAGTTGTTGAGTAAATTGCGGATCTAGGAAAACAAATATTATTTTATTGTAAAAGGAGATGGAGCACAATTCTATTTAAACTTTAAAGAGTAGCTTTCTCCATTTGTAGTCATGGTTGGATTGGTGGGAGAACTCTTTAAAGCGCCTCATTGAATATTTTGTGAAGGTTAATGGAATTTTAAGTGTTTCAATCTAAGTGTGACTTCATTTTTCTTCCATACTGAAGAATCTATTGTTTATGGAAATTACATAAATAATTTTGCTACAAATAAGGACCTTAAGTAGGCTACCAGCTGTTATGGAAGGATTAAACAAGCATTCAATTGGTCATTCTTGCTGTTTTTATTTCCAGATTTGAAGCATTATGTCATATGAATATCGTTTTAGTGAGAGGTTTTCATGATGTTTTTTAACTTGGAATATGATCACTCTTTATTTTCTTAACATGTGCATAAGTGGAGTACCCCCAAAGGGACCCACATAACTCTTATTTCCAGCAATGTCATTGGTCATTGATAGCTAAGATGTTGCATGCCAAAATGACACTTCTCACCGTCCCCACTCATCCATTCCAGCCTCCTTTTCTCTTTTATTGACTCCATTTTCCCAATCTTGATAGAAACTGATCTTGGTCCTTCCATCCCCTTATTGTGTCGAGAGGCGCTCTACAGCCCAGTATGAGGGAGATCTTGTAACATGTGTGGAGTGTTTGTCGAGTAACAAAATAATAACAAAATAATAAAAATAAAATATTGTAACGTCGGCCATTAATAAAAATATAAGAAGTAAAAAAGATAAAGTAGTAACCCACTATGAGGGAGATCTTGTAACATTTGTTGAGAGATTGTAGAGTGTTTGTCGAGTAACAAAAATAAAATAATAAAAATAAAATATTGTAACGTCGGCCATTAACAAAAATATAAGAAGTAAAAAAGATAAAGAAGTAATCTAGTATGAGGGAGATCTTAAACTTGAAATTACGAGTAAATATTTTTTAACGTGTAAAAAAGTTAGATAATTTTTTATGAACATGTAAAAAGTTAGATACAAAAAATTACACCTCAAGAAATTGGATCCCTCTCGGTGCTTGGTAGATCCGGGTTTAAGATGGATCTATGCTGGTTTTAATATGTTACAACCTATGTTGCACAAGTTTCTGGAATGTGGGAATGCAGGGAACGTGGATACGAATATCAGATACGTCTAGAAGTTTCCCCCAAATTTGCAGGAAACAATAGGTTGGGAAGGGCAATAGTATATATTAAAAAATAAAATAATAAAATAATTAAAAGAACATGAAAACCACATGACTTAGCTTATTTCTTATATTACAAGTATAACTAGAACCTTGGAAATGGCAATAAAATCAAGAGTACCATCCACGTCATTGATTATATAAGGTACTCTTTCTAAATTGGAAACTTTTAGAAGTTATAGTCCCTATATTTGTGGCTATATGTATAGAGTACGTTTTTAGTTTTGTGTCAACTATGACAAAATGTATTAGAATATTATATGTTTACAAGACATTTTATGCTAGGGTATTTGCAAAGGTGTATAAATAATCAAATTTAAATTATTATAAAATAAAAATCAAGACAATTTTTATTTAAATATAATATGTGAATTTAGTTTTAAAGTAAGATTTAAAACTATTTCCAATTATTTAAAAGTTTATTTTTTATTCCTAAAGTAAAAAGGAAAATATATAAATTCACTTTCTTTTATTTAATATATAAAAAGTCAAAATAGATTTACATTTATTATTAATTAGTGGTAATTGCAATTCAGTGTAGGGACAAGTGAATACTCTAGCATGGGCGGTAGACAGAGATCAGTGCACCAACTCGACAAGGTAGCACGGAATAGACTTGTTATCACACAACTTGTAGTTGTCCCTAAAGGTATCCCATCCAAGATGGTAGAGGAGATGGACAACTAAAGAGGTGACCCAAGAAGTGCAACGGCTCCCAATGCAAGCTGGGTGTCACGATAACCGAGGCACTCTTCACTTTAGATCATGAAGAATCAAGACCAAGGGGGAGACCCTAGCCAATCAATAAAGACTAGCTAACACAAAGGTTCCTGGGGAAATGTGTAAGTTAAGTTACAGAAACCAATGCTGAGGATTAAGTGGACCAAAGAGTTAAAGATGTGGTTGAAGAGGCTTAAGAAGTGACAAGTGTTTCAACCAATGAATGAATAAGGCCACTTATGAAGACCAAATGGATAGATCTAGCACCATGAAAATACACAAGTGGGGCCTGTTGCCAACTAAGTTGTACTTGGTTGGATTATCAAGCGAGCGGGCAGAGTGGAACATGATACATGTTCATATTTGGTGATTTGATATCCAGCTGGCCTTTTAAAGGCCCCCGTTTTTAAAATTTTCCACATGTCCATGGCCCTGCGGGGTTTGTAACAAAACGTACTAGCATGGTGTTTTGTAAAAGACTTGGTTCCCTAGGACTTTTTGGCTAAGTCAGGTATTCCAAGGAGTTTTTTCACCTATCTATTATGTCTTGCATTAGTGCATAACATAATTAATGGGTTTTTCTCCTGCTCCTCCAAAGCTGGAATGCCTGGGGAGGTTGACGGGCCTTAGGGAGTTATTAGAGTCTATGGGTCAATGTATATGAACATGCTAGGCGTTAATTTTGAGTCATATGGACATGTGCTAAGTCCCCCTAGGTTGTTTTTTAATTTTCGGCAAGTTTTATTTTTTCCGTAAATTGGGCCATTTTTTAATGGTTCAATTAAAAAATTTGTAATTGGCCTATCTGGGGCGTCTGGAGGTATTTTTTGCCTTAGGGGTACTCGTTTTCTAACTCAGAGTACCCCCTAAACCCCTAAACCCACTTTTCCTAAGGTTTGGGTGCTTCAATATTTTCCTATGGCCAAAAAACCCAAAAAAGTCAAAAAGTCATGAAAAAATTCAAAAAATGAGGAAAATGACTTAAAAAAATATTTAATTTTTTGAGTGATTAAAGGTCTGATTTATATCAGCACCTATTGGGGAGCAATTTTGGCTGAAATGTATGACTAGTGGGCAGCTCAAAAGGTGGGAATAACTCCCCACATTAGGGAGGGCGCATCTCTTCCTCTCTTGGGCGCATTTATTGAGAAAGTGGCCCACGTTTTGTGCTCATATTGCAGCATGTTTCAAGCTGATTACATGGGCACGATTTGTGCTGGTTTGTGACAGCCCAATGCAAGGGATGTGAAGCTATATCCTCTCCACCATTTGTGCCACACTTCCCCTCTCTCTTTAGGCAAGTGCGCCCTTCCTTCCTTAGCCATTTCTCTATAAATTGAAGTGCCCTCTCTCATTGTTAGTTAGTGAGAATTGGAGCAACGGACTTATGATTGTAATTTGTTTTCTCATTTGAATAAAAGAAGACTTTGGAGGTCAGCTTGTGGTGTTGTGGCATATGTGGATGTAGTATCTTGATTCTTTTTCCAAGATGGCTTGTGCATAAGTTTCATTTTTCAAGGGTGTGGTGTGCTCATCTATGAGATAAGTTGTTTTCAATTTGTTTATTGTAGCAGCTTAGTTTCTTATGAGTATATGTATATCTACACTTGATATTTTGTTTGGTGAGATCTCTGATGTGCAGGTGTTTTCTTGAGTTGGCAAGAAGCAGGATTTTGTTTGTTTCTGCTTTTTACTAATCATTGTTTGCAGATATAGTCCCTTCAAACATCACTGAACCATCTTCAAAGCTTCGATTTTTAACAAGGATTTGTTCCATCTCTCTCTCTCTTATTTATAAAAAATCACATTTTATGGTTATCTAGTACTTTCTTTTCAAAAAACTAGTTTAAGTTGTCGAAATCTTTCAAGTTTTTTCTAAAGTAGTATTAGATCTGATTGCAAAGTATTATCTGGCTGCCATAGAGCTTGAAATTTGCAGCCATTAAAGGGCTAGCAAAGATCCCAAGTAGACAAGCCCCATAGCTTGTTTTACTTGGTTATTTTCGTCATTTTTACTTAGTTTTTAACTTAGAATTTTTTGGGTTTTTTAGGAGGTGTTCCAAAGACACTCTTAAAGTGTTTTTGGGCATCTTATACTAATTATTGCTTGCTGGTTTGCAGCAAAAGACGAACAGGTAGGAGGAAGTGCTGCCAAAATTTCGAGCATCCAGGCGATCCGGAGGACAAATTTCCATATTTTTCAAAACCGGTCATTTTTTCTATAATTTTGTAAGCCACCAAGTCACATTAAGTAGACTGGGGCACTTCTCTAAATCATTGTAAACAATTTTAAACGAGAGCAAGTGGGCTAGCCAGCGCCCATACCCCATCCCCCCAGGGGTGGCCTGTGTCGTCTCATTTTCATGGCGTGATTGTTAGAGTAGTTTATTTCTTTGTTTTCCGGCATTTAATAAAATAAATTAGGATTAAAATAAACCTTGTTGGTCCGTTCCACTGGCGGGCCACAAGTTCATTCACAACCTAGCTTTTTCACATTTTTTACAAACTCATAACGCCCCCCTTGCTTTCCCGAAGTAGGGTTTTGTATGAGGGCTTGCCCGAAATACATGCCTGAAAAGAGACTCCTGGGGTTATAAAAAAGATAAAATTTGGGTTCATAAAATTCTTATAAAAATACCAAGGTCTTCTCCCGTATGCTCTGTGGCCAGCTTGCAGCTCAGTCTGATCCAGTTGCTACACATCAGAAAGGAGGGGATGACTAGTAATAGGACTTAACACCACCCCAATAAAAAATCCTTTTTGTGAAAATCCGGCACAACACGCATTTTGTTGTCGTGGGCAAATTTCCCAGAAGGCTTGGGATAACACTGGATAGTGACCTCTTGGAAACCGTTAGGCTTGCCCTCGTTGGTATAGCATCTGAACACCTCCTCGAGACTCCGATTCAGCCCAAAGCCTGAGAGGGAAGCCATGCTTCAAATTTCCGGACATGTTCCCCCGTACCTTGCGTATATCGGGAACCCACCTGCCTTAATAAAAAGATCACCATCACATTAATTTTTAAAATAAACCAAGAACACTCGCACAACATTTACCTTTTCTGCTTATGCATTTGTTATTTGACTCCATTATAAGGCACTGGTCTTGTTGCAAATTTTATTTCATATTGTTGACTAATGTGCAGTTAAATGATGGCTATTTTAAATGAGAGCAAATGATAAATGATTGTTTTATTTGATCAAAGTATATGTTGTCTGTTCTTGGTTATCAAAAGCATTTTTCTAACTCCTAGATTAGAGGCTTTAGTTTCTTTTTATTTTTTAGGGTCCACCCCCCTTGGCTTCGCTAGGAAAGCCTAGACGGAGGAGTCGAGTCCCAAGTGACAGCACTTGACTCTGACTTGCCCCCAAGGCCACACCAGCAGCTTGAAGACTTCTGCTGCGTTTTCCCAGGTGTGGAACCAGGCGGCAACATTTTGGCGCCGTTGCCGGGGATAAGTCTTTTTATTCCCGGAATACGACTTTTGAGTTTTCCTTTTTGTTTTTGCTTTGTTTGATGAATCTTTAGATTAGGTTTTTAATTTTTCATCTGGCGACTCCACTAACCTTTTTTCCTTTTATAAATTTTCAAAGAAAAACAAAAAGATAGACTTTTTTGTGAGATTGTTTTATATGTATATTTTTATTCTCACATGGCGACTCCATTGAAGGGATAAAACCCTTTGTTTCTCATATAGTTTGTTGAGACTGCTTGTGTGTAGATGAGTCCATGCATTACAGTAAAATCTATAAAGACTCACCTTTTGACAACTCCATTGATTCAGTACCAGATATATCCTATGGTCATTTCAAATGCAGGCTATTGATCTTTGAAAATGGATGATAAAGAGTCTAGTGAGCAAATTTCCGATGTACATCCTCCCATTGACTTCTCAGACATCCCTGGTTTCCCTAATTATCATGATGGTGAAAATGTATCTGATTATCTACCGGTCTTTTGGGGAGATGATGACGATGTAGAAACCCGACATGTCTTTTCTTTTCTTAAAGTTGTGGCTAACTTCAAAGTCTTATATGAAGATAACATAATGGAGATGTTTGTTAGTACATTACAGGGATCTGTTTATCAATGGTATTCTAAAGAGCTTCCAAATAAATGTATTAATTCTCTTTCGAGCCTCCTTAGAATGTTTATAAGGCAATGGCATAATAAAGGAGCTAGTATGGAACACTTGGACAGGATCCTTAGAAGGTACTTTCTCTTGTTCATACCTTGGATTAAGTATCATAAGGAAGATCCCAACTTTCCTCGTATCATCATGACAGAAAATGATAAATATTGGGAGGTGCCTCTAAGTTATATCAATCGTGTTGATCTACCTGTAGCACAGTATGGATTTAAAGAAAAGATTCAGCATGACCCTATCGAAGAGTTCCATGAAGCACCCTCTGTTGAAGATTTTGTGGAAAACCATCCCCTTGTCACCATAACTGAAAACATAGAAGATATGGAGTGTTCTCAAACCTATGAAGATGATCACATATGTATTCCTGATTTACCTAAAGAAGAAGCCATTATAGAAGTTGACAAAGAAATTCATGAAGGGTCTCCATTTCCAATTGAAGATTTTTCAAAAGAGTTCCCTCAATTTGCCATTGAAGATTTGGGATCTCGAGATTACTTCAGTGTAAATGATGATGCTAGTACTTCAGATTCACCTCAGGAAGAAACCATTACAAAAGCCTCTAAAGAAACTTGTAATGAATTTTGTATGGTTTATGATGACACTCCTCCATTTTCTCCACATAATGGTGAAGTCTTGGACATCTTTACACCTTGTAATATCTTTCAAACCAAGCCTTCTGAGGATGAGTATCATGCTCATGAAAATTGTGAAAGTTGGCTTCCTTGTGATATCTTTGAAAGCACTCTTTTCGAAGATGAGGATGGGTATGGCCAGGATTGTGATGCAATAGACAAAGACTCCCCTTTCATTTACAAGGATGGGTATGATGATTATTGGACGGATTTAGAAAAAACCATCTTTGATATATCAAGAGAGGGGAGTGTTGATTTTGAGACCTTGGGGAATCTTGACATGGAAGAGGAACATACAGATACTTCTCATGATCAATCAGAGCCATGCATAAGTATTAGTAATGAAGACTTGGATCAACAGTATAACGAAGAGTTGGATATGATGGAATCAGTGGAATGTCAGTTTCAACCTTCATCAGCACATTCTGAGGTTCCTTATGATTTGGAGCAGCTTGGGGCTTATACTTTCACAGAAATGAACTATCAGAAGAGCCTTTCAGATCAATATGATGAGGTAGTTGGTCTGCCTTATCATTCCGAGTTTTTTCTCAGCTCTATTCAGTCATGGGTAGAGGAGGCCTGCATGAGGACTTACCATTGGGGGAAGCACTTCAAAGATCTATCATATGCCTATGATCACCAATCCAATCCTCTAATCCAGAATTATCATGCAGGTTTGCATTTTCTAAATAAGGTATCATTGTTTTGGCTGGTAACCAAACACAAGCAAAAAAGTTTTTATATTGATAAAATGTTAAGATGGTTGCATTGGATTTATCATTTTACTTAGCATTTTATTTTGTTATGCTTAGAGTAGGAAAATAAGCTCATCAAGTGAGCATTTACTTTCAACATTTCTTTTTCAATACTTTCCTTTTATGTACTCGGAATTTTTCATTAGTCAATTTTTAGTTTTTGAATAATGCAACTTATGGTTCATTGGCTTCTTACAAGAACTTGTGCTACTGAAAGGTTTTCTTGTCAAGTTGAGATGTTTTTACAGGTCATAGAAACCGGAGATTCTGGTATTCTCGTATGCTCTCCTTGCCTGAAGACTGGATCGAGCACACGTCCCGCAGTTGGAGCCAGATGTTGCCAACTAAGTTGTACTTGGTTGGATTATCAAGCGAGCGGGCAGAGTGGAACATGATACATGTTCATATTTGGTGATTTGATATCCAGCTGGCCTTTTAAAGGCCCCCGTTTTTAAAATTTTCCACATGTCCATGGCCTTGCGGGGTTTGTAACAAAACGTACTAGCATGGTGTTTTGTAAAAGACTTGGTTCCCTAGGACTTTTTGGCTAAGTCAGGTATTCCAAGGAGTTTTTTCACCTATCTATTATGTCTTGCATTAGTGCATAACATAATTAATGGGTTTTTCTCCTGCTCCTCCAAAGCTGGAATGCCTGGGGAGGTTGACGGGCCTTAGGGAGTTATTAGAGTCTATGGGTCAATGTATATGAACATGCTAGGCGTTAATTTTGAGTCATATGGACATGTGCTAAGTCCCCCTAGGTTGTTTTTTAATTTTCGGCAAGTTTTATTTTTTCCGTAAATTGGGCCATTTTTTAATGGTTCAATTAAAAAATTTGTAATTGGCCTATCTGGGGCGTCTGGAGGTATTTTTTGCCTTAGGGGTACTCGTTTTCTAACTCAGAGTACCCCCTAAACCCCTAAACCCACTTTTCCTAAGGTTTGGGTGCTTCAATATTTTCCTATGGCCAAAAAACCCCAAAAAGTCAAAAAGTCATGAAAAAATTCAAAAAATGAGGAAAATGACTTAAAAAAATATTTAATTTTTTGAGTGATTAAAGGTCTGATTTATATCAGCACCTATTGGGGAGCAATTTTGGCTGAAATGTATGACTAGTGGGCAGCTCAAAAGGTGGGAATAACTCCCCACATTAGGGAGGGTGCATCTCTTCCTCTCTTGGGCGCATTTATTGAGAAAGTGGCCCATGTTTTGTGCTCATATTGCAGCATGTTTCAAGCTGATTACATGGGCACGATTTGTGCTGGTTTGTGACAGCCCAATGCAAGGGATGTGAAGCTATATCCTCTCCACCATTTGTGCCACGCTTCCCCTCTCTCTTTAGGCAAGTGCGCCCTTCCTTCCTTAGCCATTTCTCTATCAATTGAAGTGCCCTCTCTCATTGTTAGTTAGTGAGAATTGGAGCAGCGGACTTATGATTGTAATTTGTTTTCTCATTTGAATAAAAGAAGACTTTGGAGGTCAGCTTGTGGTGTTGTGGCATATGTGGATGTAGTATCTTGATTCTTTTTCCAAGATGGCTTGTGCATAAGTTTCATTTTTCAAGGGTGTGGTGTGCTCATCTATGAGATAAATTGTTTTCAATTTGTTTATTGTAGCAGCTTAGTTTCTTATGAGTATATGTATATCTACACTTGATATTTTGTTTGGTGAGATCTGTGATGTGCAGGTGTTTTCTTGAGTTGGCAAGAAGCAGGATCTTGTTTGTTTCTGCTTTTTACTAATCATTGTTTGCAGATATAGTCCCTTCAAACATCACTGAACCATCTTCAAAGCTTCGATTGTCAACAAGGATTTGTTCCATCTCTCTCTCTCTCATTTATAAAAAATCACATTTTATGGTTATCTAGTACTTTCTTTTCAAAAAACTAGTTTAAGTTGTCGAAATCTTTCAAGTTTTTTCTAAAGTAGTATTAGATCTGATTGCAAAGTATTATTTGGCTGCCATAGAGCTTGAAATTTGCAGCCATTAAAGGGCTAGCAAAGATCCCAAGTAGACAAGCCCCATAGCTTGTTTTACTTGGTTATTTTCGTCATTTTTACTTAGTTTTTAACTTAGAATTTTTTGGGTTTTTTAGGAGGTGTTCCAAAGACACTCTTAAAGTGTTTTTGGGCATCTTATACTAATTATTGCTTGCTGGTTTGCAGCAAAAGACGAACAGGTAGGAGGAAGTGCTGCCAAAATTTCGAGCATCCAGGCGATCCGGAGGACAAATTTCCATATTTTTCAAAACCGGTCATTTTTTCTATAATTTTGTAAGCCACCAAGTCACATTAAGTAGACTGGGGCACTTCTCTAAATCATTGTAAACAATTTTAAACGAGAGCAAGTGGGCTAGCCAGCGCCCATACCCCATCCCCCCAGGGGTGGCCTGTGTCGTCTCATTTTCATGGCGTGATTGTTAGAGTAGTTTATTTCTTTGTTTTCTGGCATTTAATAAAATAAATTAGGATTAAAATAAACCTTGTTGGTCCGTTCCACTGGCGGGCCACAAGTTCATTCACAACCTAGTTTTTTCACATTTTTTACAAACTCATAACGCCCCCCTTGCTTTCCCGAAGTAGGGTTTTGTATGAGGGCTTGCCCGAAATACATGCCTGAAAAGAGACTCCTGGGGTTATAAAAAAGATAAAATTTGGGTTCATAAAATTCTTATAAAAATACCAAGGTCTTCTCCCGTATGCTCTGTGGCCAGCTTGCAGCTCAGTCTGATCCAGTTGGTACACATCAGAAAGGAGGGGATGACTAGTAATAGGACTTAACACCACCCCAATAAAAAATCCTTTTTGTGAAAATCCGGCACAACACACATTTTGTTGTCATGGGCAAATTTCCCAGAAGGCTTGGGATAACACTGGATAGTGACCTCTTGGAAACCGTTAGGCTTGCCCTCGTTGGTATAGCATCTGAACACCTCCTCGAGACTCCGATTCAGCCCAAAGCCTGAGAGGGAAGCCATGCTTCAAATTTCCGGACATGTTCCCCCGTACCTTGCGTATATCGGGAACCCACCTGCCTTAATAAAAAGATCACCATCACATTAATTTTTAAAATAAACCAAGAACACTCGCACAACATTTACCTTTTCTGCTTATGCATTTGTTATTTGACTCCATTAGAAGGCACTGGTCTTGTTGCAAATTTTATTTCATATTGTTGACTAATGTGCAGTTAAATGATGGCTATTTTAAATGAGAGCAAATGATAAATGATTGTTTTATTTGATCAAAGTATATGTTGTCTGTTCTTGGTTATCAAAAGCATTTTTCTAACTCCTAGATTAGAGGCTTTAGTTTCTTTTTATTTTTTAGGGTCCACCCCCCTTGGCTTCGCTAGGAAAGCCTAGACGGAGGAGTCGTGTCCCAAGTGACAGCACTTGACTCTGACTTGCCCCCAAGGCCACACCAACAGCTTGAAGACTTCTGCTGCGTTTTCCCAGGTGTGGAACCAGGCGGCAACAGGGCCCACTCCTTAAAAAGTGGAAAATGGTCCAAATGGGGCCCACTTGGTCAAATTAGGGGTGAGATGGCACTAAGTGGACGAGATGAGGTAGATCTATGGATATAAGATGAGATAGACAACACCCACATATGGGATCTAGAAAAAGGTCACTAACCCAAGGAGTGCGAATTGCCTAAGGGAGTCCAAATTATGCCAAAATGTAGATCGAGGTAGATTAGGCAATTATCAAAGTGGGTTTAAAGTGGCATGCCCCAATATGAGCTAGATCTCCATAGCTCTAAGGTTGAAACTGCATCACTCCATGACCCAAGTGGGGCACACTCTCAAAATGAGGAATGGGGCCCACAAGGAAAAAATCAAAGAAGTGAAGCACTAGGGGTAGGTTATCAAGGTAGGCAAATGCAAATCAAGTGGGATCTCACCTACCCACGTCTTGGAAGTAGCAAAACTCACCCTCCCAAGGAGTGCGACCTCACCCAAGGAAGACTAAGTGCTTTGGGAAATGGGTCAAATGGAGGCCAATCACCACCAAACTATAGATCCGAATTGCCCTGGATACTATAGAGGTGGGATTTCAATATTATCCCCAAAGCCAAGCTAGATCCAAGTAGATCTAGGAAAAAGTAAAAATGAGGGTTTTGGTTTTAAGGGTTTGATGAGCAATGAAGAAGAAGAGTAGATCTAGGTACACACCTTGTAGAACATACCTTAAATGCTTGTGGCCACTTTGCAAATTGATAGCATTCCCCTATGTGTATATTCAAGAGTGAGATCTAGTGCTCCAAGCCAAAACGTTCTCCTCCAAAGGTGGCCAAATCGTCCTCCTCCTACAAGACAAGATCAATTGAAACAAGCCAAGTAAGAAAATGATGACAATGATGAAGAGATGTAAAATAAAGCATCAACTATGTCACAAAGATACAATAATGATACACTTGTTATCACACAACTTGTAGTTGTCCCTAATGGTATCCCATCCGGGATGGTAGAGGAGATGGACAACTCAAGAAGTGACCCAAGAGATGCCACGGTTTCCAATGCAAGCTAGGAGTCACGTCAACCGAGGCACTCTTCACTTTAGATCAAGATGAATCAAGACCAAGGGGGAGACCCTATAGCCGAATCAAAGGTGATTGGACCAAAGCAAAGGTTCCTAGGGAAGTGTGAATGACAAGTTACGGAAACCAATGCAAGGTTAGGTGGACCTAGAAGTTTAAGTATGGTGTAAGATGGAAAATGCATCACAAAATTGACCCAAGTGGGGCACAACCCTCAAAATGAGGAATGGGGCTTGTTACCGGGTAAATTAGCAGGGCTAATTCCCAGTAAGCACAAATAAGAATAGTGACCCAATGTCACCTCGGTCATCGTTCTAACTTCTTCGGAAGTCGAAACCTCCATGGAGAAGTGTTATTATGGGATCTTGTAGAACACTAAGACAACCACAAAATGTATTCTCTATGCAATCCTGTAGTTAGACCAGTGCCTAATGGAGTCAATCAGTTAGTCAACGCTAATGAATGCAAAATGCCAATGATATTACCCAAAAACCAGTAGCCCTACTTAGATCATTCAATGAGATGTATGAGCGGGTATGCACGCACTTAAAATAACCAATATTGGATCAAAAGACTATTGCCAAAACACTTCAATCCATAACCAAATAAACATTAAGAGAATAACTTGTCAATACATTCACTAGTCAACTAGAAACATGTGATATGGCAAATTCTGCAATTAACCAATGAAGATCATTCACCATAGAATATTGTATTCAAAAGTTAGGTTGGTCATGTATCATGTCCAACATGCACCATTTGTAAACCTCCACCAGTTTATGGTGATGCCAATGAACCTTAGCCAATATCCAAACGTGCATTAAGTAATAGTTATATATAGCAATATATAAATATATATAGCAAAGTCCAAACAAGTCCAAATAGGAGGCAAAGGTAGCTAATCGTTATGAACCAAGAATATCACACAGATTGATCAAGACAACTTTCAAATCTGTATATAAGAAATCAACAGTATGTTTACCAAAACAGAGATGAAGTAATCCACACGATTTAATGTAAATGTAACCAAATCCAGACCTTAGCACATGTATATTTCAGATCCCCTATTGAGTAAAAAAATCAGAGTTGTATTCACAGTACAACAGTTTCAAGTTTCCCAAATATAATAAGGTAATACTTAGAAATTTTCCAATTTATCATTAAAAAAAACAAGTTTGCATCACCATACCATATGTAAATATTTATCAAAGTGTAAAGAAGTAGCATTTAATACCATCCAATACAAACCAACAGTAACAAATAGGAGAACGAATTTATAATATCGATTTCAAAGTCATTCGTTGTTTGTCATTTAATGTGTAAACACTTGCATTTTATTTTCCTTTTAAACGTACAAACTTTTTCTTTTACTGTAGGTGATTGCAGGGATTAGGGCAGCGAAGCACACAGGGTCTGCAATTTTATTGCAGACCTTTGGCTAAGGTAAGGAGTGGGAGGAGAAAGGGAAGAAGTTGGGAGGAGAAGTAGAGAGGAAAAATGTGGAAGATAGAAGAAAGGATGAAGGGGAGAGCAGCTAGCTAGGGAAAGATAAGGCAAAAACAGAAAATTAGGGCTCTTTTTTAGGTTTTTTTTAAGAATTTTAAAATTTTAGGGCTTCTTACAATTTCGCCCTAGGGTTTCTAGGGACAAAAGGGCAGGCCGAATTTATAGGAGGAAGGGCCGAGATTGTAGGGAGTTCAAAAAAAATATTCAAATTTTAGATTTTTAGATTTTTAGGGCTTTTTAGGAATTTTTGATATTTTGAATTTTTAGGGCTTCCAAAAATTTCGCCCTAGGGTTTTTAGGGCTAATGAAGGTAGGGCAAAATTGTAGGAAATAAGGCCAAAATTTTTGGAAGGCCAAAAAATTGAATTTTTATTTTTATTTTTTATTTTTAGGGTTTTCTTCATAAAATTGCAAACCTAATTCTAACCCTAATTCTACCATGAAAATGCAGAATTTAACTCTAAATACTAATTACAAATGTACAAAACTCGGATTTTAGGTTTAAAAAAGGATTTGAACAACCTAGGGTTTCAAGAGAAAACTAGCCACCCTAGGGCATCAATGAGAAAAGCAATCCTCCTTGAGATGGTACTTGGCAAGCTTGACAACTAGGTCTAACCTCAACAGTCTCTAGGATTCGTAGAGGAAGCCTAGCTTAAGCAAGACCTGAAGACCTAAAGCTCAAGCTTGAATGCTATGGTGACCAATGACAAAAATGAAATGCAAGTCAAGACAAAATGATGCAACAATGGCTTCCATTAAAACCTCACAAGCATCACTTTCATACAAATTGACAAAGAGACATCAAACCAAAAGTATAGATACCTCCAAGTGCATGTGTTAAGCAAACAACTCTAGCCTTACCTTAGCAATGGCATGAACAAAAGAAAAACTTCCAAGAAATGCTTCAAACTTGCAAAATATCCTTCATCAAGGAGAGCCTTCCTTCAAAGAGCCCTAGTTGCGTCGAGAGGCGCTCTACAGCCCAGTATGAGGGTGATCTTGTAACGTTTGTCCATATTAATAAAATGTAATAATAAAAAGTAAAAAGTAATAATATGAGGGAGATCTTGTAACATTTGTCCATGTTTGTCCATGTTTGTCCATATTAATAAAATGTAATAATAAAAAGTAAAAAGTAATTGCGCCGAGAGGTGCTCTACAGCCCAGTATGAGGGAGATCTTGTAACATTTGTCCATGTTTGTCCATATTGTCGACCATAAACAAAAAAGAATAATACAAAGTAAAAAGTAATAAATATTATGTCGGCCATTAATGTAGAAACATAAGAAGTTAAAAAAATATTATAGTGGATATTACAAAGTAAAAAGTAATAAATATTATGTCGGCTATTAATGTAAAAACATAAGAAGTTAAAAAAAAAAGTGCATAAGAAGTTAAAAAAATATTATAGTTGGCTGTCGGCTATAGTCGATAGTAAAAGTAAAATTATAGCCGACATAAAATAAAGAAGTTAAAAAAGATTATAGTGAATATGAAAAGTAGAAACATAATATTATTCCTAACATAAAATAAAGAAGTAAAAAAAAAATATAGCCACATAAAAACTAGAAAGATAAGAAGTAAAAATGATATACCTAGCCGAGGTTTGCACCTCAAGAGATTTGATCCCTCTCGGCGCTTGATAGAGCCTAGGATTTGGATCTAGGCTGGTAATATGAGGGAGATCTTGTAACGTTTGTCCATGTTTGTCCATATTATTGTCGGCCATTAATAAAATGCAATAATAAAAAGTAAAAAGTAATAATATGAGGGAGATCTTGTAACGTTTGTCCATATTATTGTCGGCCATTAATAAAATGGAAAAATAAAAAGTAAAAAGTAATAATATGAGGGAGATCTTGTAAGGTTTGTCCATGTTATTGCCGACCATTAATAAAATGTAATAATAAAAAGTAAAAAGTAATAATATGAGGGAGATCTTGTAACGTTTGTCCATGTTTGTCCATATTATTGTCGGTCATTAATCAAATGTAAAAATAAAAAGTAAAAACTAAATCTTCTTGAGTGCAGAGAAGAGGTTTGCACCTCGGGAGATTTGATCCCTCTCAGCGCTTGATAGAGCCTAGGATTTGGATCTATGCTGGTTAGGGCAAATATCATACATAATGATCTTATCCCAAAAGTTGATGATGATAATGAAGTGAGGAGATCTAATTTATATGATCTCACACTCACTTTACACAAAATAAGGTCAATTTATAATTTAAAACTGTCAACTTAAAAATATAACAAAAATAATATAAAATAATCTAAAGATGGCCTATTGTAGGCTACTTGGGGTATTTTACCCCCTAGGTGCTAAAATATGCTAAACAAGGCCAAATTTGATGAAACAAAAGGCCAGACTGTACAGGGGGGGTCGTCATGCCCCAACTAACCCCAACAGTGATGAAAACTCTCAACGCCCCCCCATTTAGCAAGCAAATAGTTTGCAAGGAGGATAACATCATCCTCTGAAGGAGGCCCCAGAGAGAGGGAGTTGTTGGACTGGAGAGGCCAGGAGGGTGCTGGAGGTGCTCTGGAAGATAAGAGCATGTCTCAGTGCTGAAGTAATTGCCGCTGGAGTGAGAAAACAAGGTCGGGGTCATGTGACCCAGTGACCCACCCCTGGAAGCCCCAGACACCAACCTCAGGGTCTCAAACCCTTTCAGGAGGCAGTCAGCGATGCCATTAAGCCATAGTACTTCCATAAGAGAAACCAGAGGGTCTAGCCATAACCCCACCTCAGAATAAGCTGGCTAAACACCCCTCTTGGTCAGAAAAAAGACACCTTCTCCCTAGGGTACCTCTACAGGCACGCTGGTGCTAGTACCATCATAACAGGGCCCTCAAGGTGAAAATCAATGAAGTGAAGCACTAGGGGTAGGTTATCAAGTGAGAGGAGTATGAATCAAGTGGGATCTCACCTACCCATGTGATGAAACTAGCTTAACTCACCTACCCAATGTGGGCGACTTCTCTCAAGGAAGGCTGGGTGCTTTGGGGGAGGGGTCAAATGAAGTCCAAATGCCACCAAACTATAGATCCGAATTGTCGTGGATACTATAGAGGTGGGTTCTTTTTATTATACCCAAAGCCAAGCTAGATCTTAGTAGATATAAGAAAAACAAAAATGAGGGTTTTGATTTTAATGTAGTTTTTGACCAATAGGATGGATAGCAAGTGAAATCAATACGTACCTTGTAGATCTTACCTCAAAGCTTGCGGCCTCTTAGCATATGGAGAAATCTTGCCCTAGTTACAATTCCAAGCTTGATCCAAGTGTCTTCAACCAAAATCGTCCAAGCCTTAGGAGGTGATATGTCCCATGAAAACCTGTAAATTAAACTACAAGTTAGATTTGATCCACAAATCCATAAGATCTAAGCATGTCATATCAAGAAAGTAATCAATGGACAAAGCAAAATTGAAAAACTCCCTCTCTATGAAGATGTCTTGCCCATGGGGGATGTGAGCAACCCCTACAATATTTCCACAAAGCAAATCGTTGAGCTAGCTTCAAACAATTCGACCTCCCTCTCTTGATGTTGATTTCACCTGTAGAAGCAAACACTCTCTTGAAACAAGATGCAAGAACATATACAAGAGTAACCCAATCAAAGCCAAGAAGTAGATCTCCAAAATAATATTTTCATTCCAAGTTTTTCAAATCCCAAAGGTGAGCTAAACAATAGGGGGTCTCCTCCTTATATAAGATAATAAAGACCAAAACCCTAGATCTCAAAACCACTTTACAAAACATGAAGATGAGTGGTTGAGATTAAAAGATCTCATAACAAAATCAATGGCTAAGATGAGCCTAACAATATAACACATGGATCACTCAATACTAAGGTGACGTCATAGCTGGGAGGTACAAAGTGAGGGTGATGTCATCCTCTAGAGGGGGCAAAAGTACATGGGACCACCTCATATGACTAGGATGAAACATGAAGCTCATGGTGGGGCTAGGAGGCATCGATCCTTGCTAGCTCATCCCCATGGCACAATAATATAAAATAATATGTCCAAAATAATACAAATGATCAAAATCTGTCCTCAAAATCTGTGAGAGACATGCAGTAAAAGGCCTCCTGTGGCTTCTGTGGACCCCATTGACTGATGAAAACTGGCTGGAAGATGGGGGGTTCACCCTGGAAGACCAAGTGCCAAAACCTTGCCTCAATTGCCCAAATCGAATTCCTCAGTGACCCTTTTATCCCATTTTTAACCTACCTCGGTAATTGTGAAGCTGTTGAAACTACCACCTAGGGCACCTGCGCTATCAAACTGGGCCCACCAGGCTCTCCAAATGGGGGGTATAATGGTAACGTCAAGTGGCTGGACCACCCCCTCCTCATACAGTGCCCTAGGTGAACTGGCCTCTCATGGCCCCTGTAGGACAGGCTTGGAAAACAACCCCAAATCTGGTCAACAAGTGGAAAACTGCATCTATCACTGTCAGAAGTGCCCGAAACTGAATGATAAGTGTCTCAGTGGATCCAGAAAACCCAAAACTACTAGGAATGCGTACACATACACCATGGGTTGACCTGAGGGGTCAACAATAGGGTCCACCATATCCAGACAGTGCATAATCTGATGATTTGGAATAATAATAAAACTTTCTGAACTGCATCAATCACTATCTGAATCATATGTCCACCATATGGTATCATCAATAAGAGTATGTGGGACCATCAATCAACATCAATAAGCATACATGGCCCACATCATCACGGATCCCAACAATGACCATAGTCAAACTAGGTTTGACTAGGTCAATATATAACCAAGGACAAATCATATCAATAGACTAAGACATGTTCCTCTAGTCATACTCACAGCTTAACTTAAAGTATAAACATCATTCAGTGGCATTTATCATGTTTGCATATTCCATTGTTATTTATATTTACTTACACAATAGCTCAAATGACAGACTCACCCATTGGACATGGCCTAACTGCTAGCTAAGGATGAAGGCTAGGAACAAGGCTGGGCAATGAGGATGACTTGCCTAAACTCAACTAAAAGACACTTTGGACTGGGAGAGGGGGAAGCTACACTCTGTGCATCCAGGGCATGTTTATACATATACAAGGTCAACAATAATAGATATACCTTTTGAGTAGCTTTTGCTTTTTTGGAGCTTTCTTATACTCTTCGAGGAGTATTTTTAGCATTTCATTGCTTTTGCCCTTTACTCACGTGTGTTAAGAAACACATTCTAGAGTTTACAGTTTCCATGGGCGAATTTATAAAGATTTTCAATAGGTAGGACATGAGCTTTCAGTTTTAGCCAACAACATAACAAACTGACTAAGGGGACTTCGACCAGTGCCAAACATCGGGACAACCGATCAGAATGATTTAGGCCTAGAATCCAACTCACCAAAGGCATGTTCTGTCACCTACTCAGAGTCGAGACACTAAACAAACATAGATGCAATCCAACACAGAGGTAGTAATAGGGAAGTCCTCAGTATCAAAGAGTCAAGAAAGACAAGTCAAAGGTGAAAGCCAAATCGGGAAGGTCATGGATGGATGGAGTCAAATGAATGTGGTGCCTAAGCTAGCAGACAAATAATGTCAAGAAAGACCATATCTATGCAAGGAGGGTATTAAACCAATGAGTTTTGTCAAGCAACCTAAATGTGCAAGTAGTGTGTCCATTTTATAGTTTATAACATCATCAAGATAGTTCATTTTCATTTTACAAAGTTTGCCACATCATGAATCATATACCAAGTTAATGCTGTGAACATGACTAAAACAACAAGGTAATAATCCATATTCAATGATCAGAAGTCCATGGGTCATGTCACATCATAATCATAAACCATCTAAAACACTACTGCAATAACATCACTAGGCACTGAACTGAAACTGTATGGAATAAAGGGTCACATCAGTCATCAAATATGAACTCTCAAGGCTCAGCCTTAGCACAAGGTCTAACAAAAATTTGATATACAATACTGCTATGATCATGAATGATCTCAAAATATAAGGCTCATCATAGCCAAGCTCTGAAAAGTGCAGATATCTGCTCAGCAAGGATAGTAGCCCTGCTACTATGGTGTGATATCAACAGCCTTCCACCAAGATCAACCCAAGAGAAGATATGTGAGTCCCCTCAATAATAGCCTCCTTCAAATCGTCCTCCTCCTCACCAATTCGGCCTGTAGAAAAACAACATGTAGCCCAAGATCCACAATGATACATAGAAGAGATACTGTATATTCAAAATGCAAAAGAATCCATCAAGACAAGAGAAGTAGATCCACAAAGAAGTATTCTATTCCAATCTTCAAGAGCTCCAAAGGTGCTTTACAATGAGGGGGGTCTCCTCCTTATATAGGATAATAAAGACCAAAACCATAGATCTCAAAACCACTTTTTGAAATGAGTGGTTGAGAGTAAAAGATCTCACAACATAATCAATGGCTAAGGTGAGCCAATATACAATATCACATGGATCACTCAAAATAGAGATGACATCATAGCTAAAAGTGACTAAATGAGGGTGACATCATCCTCTAAAGGGGGCAAAAATACAAGGGCCCACCAAATATGACATGGACATGACTCAAGAAGCTCATGGTGGGGCTAGGAGTTATCAATCCTTACTAGCTCATCCACATGGCACAATAATTTATAAATTAAAAGGACCATGACATGTCCACATAACACAAATGATCAAATCCTGTCCTCAAAATCTGTGAGAGACATGCAGTAAAAGGCCTCCTGTGGCTACTGTGGACCCCACTAACTGATGCCATCTGACTGGAAGATGGGCGGTTCACCTTGGAAGACCTCTGTGAAGACCAAGTGCCAAAACCTTGCCTCAATTGCCCAAATCGAATTCCTCAGTGACCCTTTTATTCCATTTTTAATCCTCCTCGAAAACCATGAAGCTACCCAAACTGACACCCAGAGTGCCTGCACTGTCAAACTGAGCCCACCAGGCTATTTGGAAGGGGGGTATAATGGTAAAAACAAGTGTCTGGACCACCCCCTTCCCATACAGCGCCCTAGGTGAAACGGGCCTCGAATGCCACTGCTGGACAGGATGGGGAAACATGCCCAAAACTGGTCAACAGGTGGAAAAATGCATCTATCATTGCAGAAGTGCCTAGAACTGAAGAAAAAGTGTCTCAATGGATCCAGAAGACCCAAATCTACTAGAAATGTGTACTCATACACCATGGGTTGACCTGAGTGGTCAACAGTAGGGTCCACCATATCCGGACAGTGTATAATCTGATGATCTGGAAATAATAATAAAACTGCTGAACTACATCAATTATCATTTGAATCATATGTCCACCATATGGAGTCATCAATAAGAGTATGTGGGACCATCAATCATCAATAAGCATACATGGTCCACATCATCACGGATCCCAAGAATGACCATGGTCAAACTATGTTTGACTAGGTCAAAATATAACCAAGGACAAGATTATGACAAAGACTAAGACATGTTCCTTTAGATCATATTCACAGCTCAACTTAAGTATAAACATCATTCAGTAGCATTTATCATGTATATATTTTCAATGTTATTTATGTCTTACTTGCACAACAACTTTAATGACAGACTCACCATTGGACATGGCCTAACTGCTAGCTAAGGATGAAGGCTAAGAACAAGGCTAGGCTAAAAGGGGTGACTTGACCAAGCTCAACTAAATGACAACTTTGGACGGGGAGAGGGGAAGCTACACTCTGTGCTTGACAAAATAACAATGGGGAGGGCTGTGCCTCACAAATGGATAAGTTGTTTAGAGAGTGTTTATTCAAATTAGGCATCATGTCTACATTAAGTTGATCCAGGTTCATTAGGATCATTCATTTCATTTCATGGTCTTTTTGGCCTACATAACCCCTCGAATTTCACATGTGCTAAGAGGCACAACTAATTGCAGCTTGCATCTGGGGCATGCTTATACATATAAGGTCAGCAATAATAGATATAAATTTTGAGTAACATTTGCTTTTTGGACTTTTTCTATACTCTTCGAGGAGTATTTTAGTAGTTCATTGCTCTTGCCCTTTACTCATGTGTGTTTAAAAACACATTCTAGAGTTTATAGTTTCCATGGGTGCATTTATAAAGATTTCCAATATAGTACATGAGCTTTCAGTTTTAGCCAACAACATCTCAAGTGACTAGGGGGGGTTATGAACAGTGCCAAACATCGGGCAACCGACCTGAATGATTTAGGCATACAATCCAACTCACCAAAGGCAAGTTTTGTCACCAACTCAGAGCCGAGACACAAAACAAACATGGATGCAGTCCAACACAAAGGTAGAAATGGGGAAGTCATCAGTATCAAGAAGTCAAGGAGGCCAGTCAAGGGTGAAAGTCAAATAAGGAAGGTCATGGATGAATGGAGTCA
The DNA here is from genome assembly GCA_027924585.1 of Larix kaempferi. Classification (NCBI taxonomy): domain Eukaryota; kingdom Viridiplantae; phylum Streptophyta; class Pinopsida; order Pinales; family Pinaceae; genus Larix; species Larix kaempferi. The sequence continues at coordinate 20,107,500 of BSBM01000660.1, read as the reverse complement.
AGTGAAAATTGTGCCTAAGATAATAGACAAGGATGTCATGAAAGGCCATATCTATGCTCATAGGAGGGTAATGAAACTAATGAGTTTTGTCAGAAAACCTAAGTGTGCAAGTAATAGGTCCATATTATAATTTATAACATCATCAAGATAGTTCATTTCATTTTAAATAGTTTTGCCACATCATGAATCATATACCAAGTCAAAGCTATGAAAATAACTAAAACAATAAGATAATAATCGAAAGTGAGTAATCAGAAGTCAATAGGTCACATCACATCAAAATAATCATCAATAATCATCTGAAACACTACTGCAATATAATCACTGGGCACTGAATTGAAACTGTATGTAACAAAAGGGTCACATCGGTCATCCCATTTAAGCTCTCAAGGCTCAGCCTTGGCACAAGGTCTAACAAAAATATGATAGAATACTGCTCTGATCCATGAGTGATCACAAATAACAAGCTCATCATAGCCAATCTCTGAAAAATCCAAGCTCTGAAAAGTGCAGATATCTGCTAAGCAAGAATAGTAGCCCAACTACTATGGTGTGATAACAAGACTTTTATTGCAACTTAGTTTTCTAGAGAAAAAATTATGTGTCAACCATGTAAAAATATGGTCGTGAGGAAATAGGAATGTTGTTAACAACCTACGTGGCGATCATGAATGTGTGGAAGCTCCTAGTGAAGGAAACACGCAAAAAAAAGTCCCCAAGCTCCCAATTTTAGAGGGTAAAAGTTCCCAGTAATTTCCCAACCATCCGGAACGGTTCTTGCTGGATTTGGAAAGTTTCCTATGAGTTCCCAAGTTCCCTGGAACGTCGGAACTTTGGGAACGAGTTTCCTAAAAGCCGGGAGTGATTCTCGTGCTACATAGGTTACAACTATATTTTTTGCTAGAGTTAAATCTCTACTTCACCCTAAGCTTCCACTGCCTATCCTATCTTAGGGACACCTTCCTTGTATCGGAGGAGAGCCAGTCTAAACTAAGAAGAGGGTAGTGTGGTGACATTGGCTCCGTTCTTGAGTTTCCCATTGTTGTGCATCGCTATTTTGAACTTTTTAGCCTAAGTGCAAGATATATTGGTAACACTTTCTGTTCTCATGTTCATGAATGTGTGCATGAAGGCTTTCTAAGAGTAAGAATTATCAAGGCAAGAAAACAAGTTTAGCTGTCAAAGAATATGGACTTTCGTGTAGCCAATGACCATCGTTGCAATGAACAAAACTGGCTCATGAACTGTGTTACCTCCTAAATATGCACATTAAATGTTATATAGTTCTTTAACAAAATGTATCCCTAGGAGAACTTAGGAAGATTGCTCAATGTCACCATGACAATACTTCCTCTCACTTTGGGTTGGTTCTTTTATGGTATTTGGAGGAAAACCCTAGAGAATATATTTTTCTGATGTTACTTTGAAATAAAATGGGTGGAAGAATTGACCAATGTCTTCCTAGTTTGGCTATGTAGTAGAGATCACTAATCAAGATGGTTTAAACAAGATGGAATAAGGCATAGTTAGGCTGTAAATAACATGCTCCAACCACGAATCTTCTTTAAAATGCAAATTAAGAGGAGAGCCCTTCCAAAGATGCACCTCAGAATAATTAGAAATCAGCCACAAATAATGTGCAACAATGAACAAGAAAAAGACAGCGACAGCCCTTCAGTATACAGAAATGACTTCAACAACATTTATTTATTGAACAATGATATCAACAAGCAGTAAGCAGGGTTATACCTCAACGTGATCCACTCTTATTGGGACAAATATGCCCTTCTACAAAGATTATTACATCAGTTTGCAAGAGTAATTTCAACTATCAAATTGACCCATGAAAATACAGCGAAAGATGATAAACCTCAACTTGAAAGTGTCCTTGTACTTCTTCACTTCAACTAGATTTTCAATGCAGTCCTTTAACTCTTCTTTAGACACTTTGCCCACACCTTTTGACAAATGATAACTTTCCATTATTTATAGGCTTCTCCTTGATAGACCCTAGACTAGGGTCTGGTGCTTTTAGGGTTTTGGCCCTTGGGGTGAGTAAATGATATTCCAAACCATTCTAGCTAGGGGGCACCTCCTTGGGTATCTTGATTGTGGTTTTAGGGATTCCCTGACCCTAGCGCAACATGTTATGCAAACTTGAAAGCCTTGCAAACCAGTGCACCTCTTCTTGATTGAATTATGTGTTGTCTTCCCGCTTTTAGCCCTTATAGATCTAATTTTAAGTTGGAACCCCTTCGTTGGGGCCGACCTCTCAAATAATAATTGCATACTTTAATTCATAAATTCCAATCCACATGGCACCATCCTAGTAAAGCCATCCCTCCATTAGGGTTATTTATTACCCCCTCTTGTCTTCAATACACCCCAACTACCATATAAAAAAGGATTCTTCTAAGTGGGTTCCTTGACCACGTCAAGGGTGAATGTATTGTCATATGCTATGTTGTTGGGACTCTGGGAGTGAGGAGTGGGAGTGTAGCGACAAGCAAAATTTTCAAAAGCGCTCGTTTCTTGAGCGTTTTTATATAGTATATATTTTAATATATTTTGATGGATTTATATCTAAAAAACATGTAGGATGTTGAATTAGCTATAGAAAACATGGATTAGACCATATAACATCAATCATCTAGTAGTTATAACGTATAGCATTGTCATCAAATGATCAACCATAATAACTTTTATAGGAGCTTGGCAAAGAAGGGAGGTACCATCAAATAATCAACCTGGTATAGGAGCTTTTAGTATAGGAGAGGTAGGGAGCGCTTTGGCAGCACGCTCCCAAAACTAGGAGCGTTTTGGGAGCAAGCTTCGAGAGTGGGAGCGAGGGGGGGGGCGGATGGACGCTCCCCCGCAGCAATGTCATACGCCATTTTAAGTAGGGTGTTCTCTCTTAGCGGCTTTGGATGATCTTCAAATTGCCATAATTTGTACAAGTGGTACCAAATTGGACATCCAAAATATATAGGATAAAGTATAGAAATCTATGTAAGACAAAGTATATATATTTGCTAATGATTGAATGATTACAATAACATGTGACATTGTGTATAGATATATATTGAATGGTCGTCACCTACTTGAATAGACATGTCTTTTAGACATGTGACTTTTGGTTATTTAATATTGTATTATAATGTATTTGATTATTATTATTATTATTATTATTATTTTTATAGGTGTATTTATGAATGTTAAATTGCATCTGATTCCTCAAACAATGATAGTAGAGGGTGAGGCTTTCCACATGATTGTAGACACTAGTGGTAATTTCTTTTGCGGACTCATCTGTTATGGTGACGACACTTCGAAAGGAATCTGTTGCTGAGATTATACACCCAATGTTTAGTGGGAGGGTACCTATAGTTGTGGGCATAGTTGACAACTATTTATTCCTTCCCTTGGTTTACTATATAAATCTAATGACGTCTTTAAGACTGATCTTTTTCTTTCCTTTTTGTTTATGGGATGGCTCAAAGTTTTAAAAATTGGAATCGATCGAGGTTCAACTCTAAATCAGAATCGATAATGAATTGGTCATAAATCGGTCGATTTGAATTTAATGAATCAAAAATACATAAAATATTTAAATTTTAGAGAAAAACAACATTTTTAAGATTCTAATCCATGATTTCAAAGCATTAGAGACAAAATATCCAAAGTCTGCTCATATATACACCATATAATAGTGAATATATCAAAATGGCACAAATTTACTATGCAATACATATCTAAGAGACTGGAACTGGAACAAAATACATAATCCATGAGGCCTATAGGCTATATGGCCTGTAGAGTCCAAAAAAACAACATGCTACATAGTCTAATAGTGACTACTATTTACTGCATAGTCAACTGTCATACATCATCAATGGTCAAACTCATCACCACTGCTAGAAGTAGAAGTAGAACTAGAAGAAGAACCAGAAGGACTAGAAAAGGTATCAACATCTAGCTCAAGCTCGTGCTTCTTGGGCTCAAGGTCATTTGCTATTGTAGTAGTAGTACTGGTTGAATGCCTATGTCGTCATTGCCTATAAGTACGTGGTCTTGGTCGACTAGTGGTTGCCATGCCTGGAATATCGGGATCTACACTTGTATGAATTGATGGCATCAATAATAGAGGATCTGCATCCAATGGAACATCCAACAAGTCCTCTAGCTCAATATCCAGATCATCAACAAACTTTGGCAATTGGGTCTCCACTACCCAATCTGAGGTTGGATCTATATCATCCAACACAATGGGATCCGTTTCAGGTCGTTTGTTCATCAATTGGTTGCGCTTGAGTCAGAGGTTGTACTGCACGGGAACTAGATCATTTAATTTTTTCTGCTCTAAATTGTTTCTCTTCTTTGTGTGAGTACGCTCAAACAAAGATCAATTGCGCTCACACCTAGAAGAATTGTAGGTTTGAATGAGGACCCGAATTGCAAACTTTTGCAGTTGTCTACATTGGACACCAAAATGCCTTCCACCATTGTGCTGCAAATGCAAAGAGCCAAGATAGTTAATTCAACAAATTAGATTGTGAGTTTGGCTAAGAATTGAGGTATTTACAATTTGAAGTTTAAACTTTAAAGTTAAACAACATAATTTAATAAAACAATGGAATTGGTTACCTGGTTGGTCCACATCTCTTGCAATCTTAGCCACATTTTTTCCAAAGGTACCTGTGGCGGCATTGAAAGAGTTGATCTGCCGGTGTATCACCAATTGATCTGCCTCACTTGGGACCATGTGCTCAAGGCAAGCATGCAATCCATTAGTCACCTCCCCGCTCAGATCTTGATCAAACTTTTCTGAATCTCTGTAATGATACCTTGGGTTCAGGAAATAGCCAGTTGCATGTATAGGGCAATGGAGTTGATTGTTCCATCTCCTATCAATGATATCCCAGATAGGCCCATACTTACCCACTCTATCCTTGTATGCTGCCTGTTGTCGCCTGGATGCACACCTAGAGTGGCCTTGGGGGCAAGTTAGAGTCAAGAGCTGTCACTTGAAACTTGACTCCTCCGTCTAGGTTTACTCCTAGCGAAGCCAAGGGGGTGGACCCTAATAAAGAAAAAGTTTAAGGTGTTTAATCTATGAAAAGAGAAAAACAAACACCCTTAATCTAGGAGTTAAAATGATGATATAAATACTGAAATGAAAACTTCTGCAGCAAATTTAAGCAACAACACATAAGTTTAAATAGCATTCACAACATTTTGCAAATTGACTTAAATAAAAGATATTGTGTGATGACCAGTGCCGAGATGTGAAAATGATGCTGTTGTGTTGGGAAAATATTGCAGGAGTCTCATTGTCAGTTTTAATTTATTAATGATGAGTGATTAAGGAGTGGGTTAATTCTTGGTTTGGCCCAACTCCAACTTAATCCTTCGAACTGAGCGCAATGACAACTATACCAAGTGTCCAATGGGGTGAGACATAACTTGCTTAAAGTAGCCCCCAACTCTATAGTAAGTTTCATGCGACCTCTCGAGATCTTGTGATTAAGCTTTTGTTGGATTGCCCTCTTAAGCTAGTCACTCAAGTCCCTTTCTGGTTGGCTAACTGATCAGACTAAGCTGCAGCGGTCAAGAGCATATGGGAACTTAGAGCCTTGATTAGTTTTAAGAATTTTTTAACCGTGAAGTTGTTTAAGTAAACTAATTAAGATTTATTACTTTATGAAGGAAAAAAGAAAAACTAACTATGCGTCCCGTTAGGACGGATTGTGTGCGTTTGTTGCTTGAAAAGTAAACAAATTAGAAAATTGCTAAAACTTTAAAATGTGAGGTCAAGAATGAGTCAATGGCCTAGCAATTGGATTGGACCAAGACGGTTAATTTTACTTTGTTCGTTTTTATTAAATGCGAAAAAAAGAAAATCTAAATAAAAAAGTCAAAACACAAAAATCGAGACGATAGATCCCCTCTGAGTGAATGGGGTGTGGGTGCTGGGTAGCCCACCTGCTCTCGTTTATTTTTCTTTTTTTTACAGTGCTTTTCGAGAACACTTGTAGTCCTTTGAAGAATAGGACTAACAAGCTTACAAATTTGCAAAAGAAAAGATTCAGATAAAGAAGAGGGCTTCCTGAACGCTTTGGATGGCTCAAATCAATGAAATTTCACCAGCATGCCTCTCTAATTAAGCAATAAACCTGCAAACCAGCAAGCAAATGTTAGTAACTAATGCCCAAAAACACTTTAAAAGTGTCTTGGGACTTGGAAAAAAAAACCCAAAAAATTCTATGTAAAAATGCTAATTAAAAATTGCAAAAAATGACTAGGACAAGCTAGCAAGCTTGCCTCCTTAGGATCTTTGCGTGCTCAAAAGAGCAGCAAATTTAATGCTCTAAAACAACCAAGTAAAACTTTAAACCACTCTTTAACATTCTACTTGTTCAAGCCTTAAGATGTACTAAAATTAGCTTGTAACAAAAGAATGCCTGTACTAAATCTAGATATGAGATAAGTGCTTTGAAAAAAAACTAAGATCTAGTAAATAAATCAGTTCTACTTTAAATTTGCTTAATGACTATAGATCTGAAATATTAATTAACTTAGTAACCAAGAATATTTAAAAATAAGAGGATGAGAAGAGTGAAGTATGTTAAGCCCTTGAACATGGGCAAATGGAGTCGCTTGAAGTGGGGATCAGAGGGACCAAATCCTTGTAGAAAGTAGCTTGAAGAAAGAGGATGCAAACATGCTCCGCTTATTCTCCAACCTAAGTAGTCTGCAATCTCACATCAACTGGCAAAAGAAGGGTTAAAAGCACCGGTGTAAACTACAATAGAAATCCAGAAGGCATGCATTTAAACAAAAATAACATGCTAGTCTAATACATCTATTGTAACTCAACAAAAGAAATAATAGATCAATCTACTACTCAACCCTACTAGGAAATACTTCCCTTTCAAAGGCCAGATATAAACCAACAATCAAGATGCAATGACAAAGATACAAGTTACCTCAAGCTCGTAAGGAAATACGCATGCACACATATGAGGATCCACACATCAATTACCCTCCAAAGCCTTTATTCTCATTATTCGAAAAAACTTCACAAAGATTACAATGCCAATCTAGCAAAGGTTCCACCTTCTCATGTCGAATGGTGTGGAAACCTCTCTTATTTATAGAGTTTACAAGTAGATGGGGGCGCAACTCCCAAAGAGGGGCGCATATCTTGATTAGGGAGCTAACTAGAAGTGAAAGGATATGACTTGGCTTTGATTGGAAGCCAAACTAAAGAGGATTGCACCACCTCTCCATGAGGTAGGTGCATCCTACCTTGATAATATCAGATCCAATATATTGATGCCATGTTGAAAAGTCGCCCACCATGAGAGAAGGGCGCATCTCTTGATTTGGAGTTGATAGATGTGAACTTGACCCTCCTAGATTTGATCCCAATCCACTTGAGATAGCACTCATCAATCAATCAAATATTCGATTGCTTAGTTAACTGAGAGCTTCGAAATAGACTCCCTCAATCCATGGGAATTGTCTTTTCTCATTTATTATGCCTTGTTTGGCCATTTATTTGGTCTTTTTGGCCTTTTTCAAGTAAATATTAATTTTGGAGATAAATGCTTACTTGAAACTTAGGAAAAGTGAGTTTGTGGGTTAAATGGGTGCTCTGGCTTAGATAACGAGCAATCCCATTTGCAAATTTCGCCCACAAACCACTTTTTTTTTACATTTTCAATTTTTCGAATTAAACCATTAAAAAATGGCTTGATTTTACGGAAAAATTTATTTTTTCAAAACTTAAAAAACACTAGAGGGACCTAGGACATGTTCATATGACTCTATTATAGTGTCTAGCATGTTCATATACTTTGACACATGAACTTTAATAACCTCCTAAGGCCTAACCACCAAGACAGGCATTCCAGCTTTGGAGGAGCAGGATAAAAACTCAAAAATTATACCCTGCTAAAACGCAAGGCATAATTAACAAGTGAAAAAACTCCTTGGAATTCCTGGATTGATTGCTAAGTCCTAGGGAGCCAAGTTCTTTACATAAAAATACCATGCTAGCACAGTTGATTACAAACCCCATGGGGCATGAACATGTGAAAAATTAAAAATAAAAGAGCCTCGAAAGGCCTGATGGACTTCAGAATGCGGATAAAGAACATGAAAAATGTTCAACTTTGGCACGCTCGCTTGAAAGTCCAACTAAGTGCAACTTAGCTAGTAACATCTGGCTCCAATTGCGAGACGTGTGCTCGATCTGATTCTCTCAATCAAAGAGAGTATGCGAGAATCCAGAAAATCTCCGGTTCCTGTGCAAAAACTAGAATGGATCAGTTCCCACATGTTTTTTTCAAATGAAACATAAGTTGCACAAGTAATGTTACATTGAAAATAAAACTATTATGCATAAATGAAACTAATGTAAATTAATAATATACAATAAAGCATAATGTACAAAAAATAAAGTACAAAAAATAAAATGCAAGGCAAAGGTATAGAAATGGCCCTGCTATCAATATGCCCCCATGGGCATTAGAGGATCATTATTGAAGAACATCTTAAGGTGTCGACCATTGACTGGAAGAATCAACCTTTCTCCATCCATTGTGCAAAGGAAAAAAGAATTAATCCCTGTTGGCTCAAATATGACGTAAGGTCCCATCCAAAGGCTGTCAAATATCTTGTGCTTTCCCAACTTATCTCTTCGTTTATCCCATAACAACACCCAATCTCCTAGCTAAAAGTCTTTTGGTTTAGCAGATCTGTCGAAAGTCCTTTTAACATTGTCTCCTCCTAGTCTCATCTAACTTCATAATCTGATCAATTCTGTTCTGCATGGTATCATCGTCTGGATCATAGCCATGAAGCATCTGATACACTGGAAACTAAATGTAGATGGGCAAAGAAACCTTTAGACTATAAACCAACTCAAAAGGAGTCTTTTTGGTTGCACGTTTCTTTGTTATTCTATCATCCCAGACTGCAAACTTGATCTTGTTATCCAAAGACTTCTTGTTTTTTCCAACTGCCTTCAATATATTCATTAAGCTCTTGTTAGTTGACTAAGGAAATCCATTTCCCTGGGGATAGTAGTTGGATGAGTGGGATAAGACAATGCCATACTTGAAGCAGAAAGAAGAGAAATTCGTTGCGCTGAAGGCTTGGGCATCGTCACTTGTTATCTTGGCTATTACCCCAAATCTAGTTATGATTTGATTTTCTAAGAAATTCATAACTTATTTATCAGTTGTAGCCTTAGTAGGGATTGCTTCCATCCACTTGGTAAAGTAATCGGTGGCAGTAAGGATCCAGGTATGACCATTGCTTGAATTTCCCTTAAACTGACCGATGAAGTCAAGACCCCACTGCTGAAAAGGGGCTTGAACTACTACTGGCTATAGAGGTAAGGCTGCCAACTTTTGCTTCCCAGTGAACAATTGACACTAGGGGCAAGATCTGATAAACTTGTGTACTTCAGTAAACAAAGTAGGCCAATAGTAACCTGCTCTGAGAATTTTGTGGGCTGTCGTGTTTGCTGCATAATGCCCTCCACAAAATCCTGCATGAAACTCAACCAGAAGCTTTTTGGAATTTGGTTCATCAACACATCTAAGAATCAAGCCATCGAGGTTCCTCCAACCCAATCCATTTTGAGTTATACAATATCTGGTAGCTTTTAATCTTAGAGACCTTCTTTTGTGACCAACTAGATGTTCATGGCAATCAAAATTAATAAGAAGGTATATAATATTTGCATCCCACTGTAACTGACTCAATCTTTGAAGTTCATCTAACATGGGTTGTGATGACTCACTGTTCTGACAAATCATCTCGACTACTTTCTCATTTCTCTCTGCCATCATGTGGGCAAGTTCTTGCCCTTTTATTAGCTTGGCAGGCCTGATTTCCAAATCATACTCTTAGATCTTAGAAACCCATTTACCCCTTATACCAAGGCAATCTTGCTGAGATAAGATATCTTTGACTGCTGCATGAGGAACATACCCAACAACCTTAGAGTACTCGATGTACATTCTGAAATGCTTCAAAGACTTTACAAGTGCATAAGCTTGTTTCTCCATGATAGTGTACTTAAGTTCTGAGTTTTGTAAAGCTCTACTGAAGAACTCTTGTCCCTGGTCATTCTTCTAGAGTAAAACTCCAGCAATTATGTGCTCAGAAGCAAATGAAAAGACTTGGAATTCTTTTGAATAATTTGGGCTTATCAACACAGGGGATCTAGATATGGCGTCTTTTATACCTGAGAAGGCTTCTTTTCCTTGCTTGGTCCATTCGAATCTAGCATATTTTTTGAGTAAGAGTTATAAAGGCTTCATTAACTCTGCTAAATTTGGAATAAATCTTCGAATGAAGTTTATTTGGCCATTAAAGGACTGGAGAGACTTGACATTTGCAGGTATTGGAACTTTCTTGATAGCCTCTACTCTCTCTGGATCAACCTTCATACCATCCTTTGTGATGATATGCCCCAATAGCTTGCTTTCATCCAACCCCAACATTGATTTAGTCGGATTTAGGGATATGCCATACTTACTGCATCTTTCAAAGACCTTCCTGAGATGACCTACATGATCAGATCCTTCCTTAGAGAACACTATTAGATCATCTTGGTATATTTCTATGATTTTGCCAATTAACTCACTAAATGCAACATCCATAGCTCGTTGAAAAGTAGCACCCGCATTTAATAGACCAAATGGCATTCTAAGGTACTTAAAGGTACCCCAAGTTGTAGTAAAGGTTGTTTTATGGTGATCATCTTTACTTACTAACACTTGGTTATATCCTGAGAAGCCATCAAGCATGGACATCATCCCTGATCCAGTCACTCTTTGAAGTAATGTCTCATGTTAGGCAGGGATAGTTGTTTTTCATGCATACCAAGTTTAAGTTTCTGAAGTCAGTCTTATATCCCCATTCTTTTTTCTTACCACCACCAAGTTAGAACACCATGTGGAATGTCTTGTTGGAGCAATGATTCCGGCTGCCAACATCCTTTGGAGTTCCTTGTAAACCATTGGGGCTAACTTGGCGTTTATCTGCCTCAATTTTTGGCGAAAAGGCTTAGCATCTGGTTTGAACGGGATTGTATGCTGAAAAATGTCTTCTCGATATGCTTGAAGTTCATCATAACTAAAAGCAAAGACATCCCGATTCTCATGAACAAGATCGATCAAATCTTTTCTCTCCTTTTCAGATGTGCCCTTTCCAATTTTTATTATTCTTGGTTCTGTGTCGGTTCCAATATTTATTTCAATATACTCCCTTGGTTTTATTGAATTCTTTTTATTTCTGTGACGATCCTGCCAGTCAAAAAGTTGCTCTAGATGGGTGATGCGTTTAGGAACTATGTTTCTAGGATTGTTCTCTTCTTCCTGATAACTAACTTTACAGTCTAAAAACTCTCGTAGATTATGTATGAAGTTTAGGATATGCTTATCATCATCAAAGACCCGCCAATGATCTATATTATCAGGAATTGAAGGCCTGAAATTTATTTCGAATCTTCCATTCTCTTTCAACAAATCCTCATTTGGTTGAAGTGTTGATGTTGCTACTGCTAGTTGATCCGCTTCACTGTTCTCTTCATGAGGAACTGCTGTGATATTTAATGCATCAAACCATTCCATGGTGTCCCATACAACATTCCTATACTTTTTTAATCTCACTTTTGCATGCAAATGTGTTTTTAACTTGGGAAACAAGTAAGTCGGAATCTCCTTTTATAGATAATATTTTGATCCCCATGTCCTTGGCAATTTCCAACCCTTGCAAAAGTGCCTCATACTCTGTGACATTGTTTTAAGCATCAAACTCAAGTCTGAAAGCAAATTTAAAAGTTTGCTTGGATGGTGAAGCTATAACAATCCCGACTCCTTTCCCAGCTCTAGAATATGCCTCGTCAAAACTCATCCTCCACACTTCACTTTTTCATCTTTAGATGCCTCTTTGAAGGGTGCTATGAAGTTTGATAAGATTGCATAGTTTCCAAAGTTGTCTGTCTCATACACAAATTCATTAGTAGGCCTTTCTGGGTTTTCAACATGAAACCTCCTAGCTTGTTCATTTTATAACTTAACCAATGTGTGCTCTGATGCAGGAATGGTAGCATATGTCCAATCCATCCTTATGTCTGCTCCTAAAGATGCAACTGATTTTCTTGACAGAAGCATACCCCAATTATATGGAACATCAATCACTAGCACATCCATGGTCAGATGGATGTTGGGGTACTTGGCCAATTTTATAGGTAAATTCAAGATTATGCCAATGGTGTCAACCTCTCTTGAGTCCATAGCGCATACATTATGATAAGTCCTAGTTATCTTTAAACCAAGTTGATCCATGACCTTTTTAGTCATAACAATAGAAGAGGCACCTGAATGCAAAATGCAATTGTGTAAAAGCATATTGTTGACTAGCAAGGATATGTAAAATGGAGGATGGTCTTCTTTCTTAGGATCCACACTATGCAAAATTACTGGGGCATCTTCATGAACATCTGAATCTTGCAGCTTGACTTCTTCTCTTGTTTTGTTAGGAGCTACTTTCTTAGGGTCACTTGAGGCCTTTATTATCTCTTGTTCAGGAGGATCTATCATTTTCATCAAATCTTCTTTTAACCTCGGGATTTTGATGAGGTCAGTTATGTGAACAGGAATCTTAGCATTAGACAACCATGAACCCAAATCAACATTCAAGTTATCTAAAGTGAGAGGAGTTGTTACCTTGGGAACATTCTGATTTGACTTTGAGGCTCGTGGCCAAATGCTGGGATCATAGAAACTTTTGAGAAGTTTGTGGCCAAAGGCTAGAATTATATCACTATCTACTTGGAAATAGTTATCTCCTAACAACTGAAGTGCCCTGGAAGGGGTTCTCATACCAATATGATGAATGAAACTGGTTTATCAACTAAATGTAAAAAACAAATAGGATAAATTATAGAAATCCATGTAGGATATACACATATATTATTTGATAAATTATAGAAATCCATGTAGGATATACACATATATTATTTGATAATGATTAAATCACTGTAATAACATGTGACATTGATTAAAGGATTGTAACAGTATAAATATACATTGAATGGTCTTCTACTTGAAGAGACATGCCTTTCAGACATTTGACCTTTGGTTATTTGATTTAGTTTGATTTTGTTATTTTTCTTTCCATGGAAAACTTCCTCAGGGAAACCTTCTAGGTACTTGTTCACATTTCGTGAATGGTACCTTGGGTAAATGCTGTTGACATACAACATGTATGCTTAACATTGAGGGACCTTACTGGATTTGACCTGGATTTGACCTCTGTGACCTCCTTGACCAATATGACACCGACATGACAAGTCAAACCACTTGAACTAATCCTTGGGGTTGATTATTTTTATTATTGTTATAGATCTATTTATGTAAATTATAGTTGATAGTGCCTAAATTTATACTGGAGATCCCATGTGGAAGGTTAAATTGATGCACGTGGACCTTTCTAAGGATTATCACATTTTCAAGAACAATGAGAAATTATAAGAGGAGGTATGCTTTTACAAGCTATAAAGTTAAAAGTAATAAATTTTTTAAATGTGGACCAAAGATTTGTAAAATTGGAGGAGAAATTGTTATCCTCCCAACTCGTGTTCAAATCCTGCTTGTGACATGTTCGCTCTTCATGAGCGAGTTGTTAATTGGGGCTGACAAGGTACCAACAATCTGATTTCTGCTTATAGGCTTGAGGGTGGGACGAGATGTTACATGTAAAGAAAAGGTTATAAAAGGTAAAATTTAAAATTTTGTGGAGTTGCAATAGGGAGTTGGATGATACACTAAAAGAAATACCTCTGCTTATAGCCTTGAGGGTGGGCCGAGATGTTACATGTAAAGAAAGGGTTATAAAAGTTAAAATTTAAAATTTTGTGGAGTTGCAATAGGGAGTTAGATGATACACTAAAAGAAATACCTTTGTGGCGGTATGAAGAGCAACAGTGATGGATGCTGTAGTCTTTTTTTGCTGAAATCTTAATTGTCGAAGGAATTTTTAAAGCCAGCTGGAATTACATTTGAAAAGTGGCAGGAGTGAAGATATTGAGTTTTTGGTTTGTTGTTTTTAAGTAGATGAGAAGGGCATCATGGTTCCAATGATGCGAGATGGCAATAATTCGAAGAGGTTGGCAATTTTATTCTTATTTGTGTCTGTGATGGATGACACTATTTGAACATGTGTGGACGTTTGCCATATCTATACAAATAGCCATATAAATGGTTTAACTTTAAACCGGATTTGTTCTTCCTCCAAATGTATTATGTATCTCCAAAACCACTAGTAACCTTTGGATACATGAAAGTTCAAAAATCTGTGTAACAAACATAAATATAAATATCAGAATAATAATAACAATAAATAATAATATTAATTATGCTAAATGAAAAGTGAAGGACACACCTCTTACCTGGTGACCAGTCAATGCATATGAGTACACTATCATGAGGCTTACTATAATCATCTCATCTTATCAATTCTCATCAATTATTTCTTATTCAATATATATTCTTATATATTTGGAGAAATACCTTCTGTCAACCATAGAAACAGGGTCTGTTTCGTTCATTTGGTATCAGAGCTTCAAAAGTCTTGGTAAATTTAAGGGTTTATACCACAAACTAACTTTTGATTGCTGTTCTGTTCTTACTGTACCATACACACCACACAACATCTGTACAATTTTGTACTCAACAGTTTGTCATAACACATCTGCTTCTAAATCTGTATTAATTACCACAGCAGTTAATACAGTTGCCATTCTGAAGTTTGACATTGAAAATTTATGAAGGTTGAAATGGATGTGCTTATCGAGAAAATGGTTCTCACTGCATAGAACCTCTGTACATAGCAAGAAGATGGCACCCACAGAAGAAAATCACTACTCACAACTGAAAATTGATTCCCACAGCTACAAAATGGTGGTTACACAATGTAACATTGATGTCCTCAGCAAGAAAATGGTGTCCACTCTGTAAAATGGCTGTTCACAGCAAGAAGGCAGCCACAAAAAAATATCACTGCCCACAACTGGAAAACAATGCCCACTGCTGCAAATAAGGATTTCCAGATCCAAATTGGTATCTCAAAGTGGATTTCAATTCGTGCCTGTTTTGTCTTCCCTCTAAAATGGTAAACCAAGTGCATTTTCTCAGCTCCACGATGGAAAACAATGATTACTGGGCTTTATTTATGAGGTATATGTGTCCCTAAGAGCACTTAACTTTAGGGTTAAGTAAAAGAAGTGTTGCTCATTTTTTCTTTTTTGGTCTCCCATAGTTGATGTCCCCAATATCCAGGTACTATTACCTGGGTATTGCTACTGAGATGTCCACATTTTTCTCCTCGTGAGCTCTGGGGATGTGTTCCCATGTAGCTGAGTTCCTCATCAAAATTTGAGATAACTTTGACATCCGTTTGATACCTTTCATAAGGTGTTATATTTGTGAGATTTAAGGTATTGTAACAGCACTGAACTCCTCCATCTAAATGCAAAACATGGTCTTTCATTTGGTTGTTGGAGCCTTGGGAAAAATTCCCAGGAAAGTTGCAGTTACTTGAAGCTTTGCAACTTCATATCATAGCTACATGGAAGACTGAGAAATTACCATAAATGATTGAAGAACAAGGATAAAAAATCAGAATGCTCAGATACCCAACTCACTACTTAAAAAACCAGCACGATGCTTACTAGTTACTCCAATATGCTCCAAGCCTGTAAATCAGATCTCTACTCACATCTAACTTGGACTAAGGCTTGGTATGTTCATTCATGATACAAAATGTCTTGATGGGTACAGGATGGGCAGAGTGAGCCATGATGCTTACTCCAGTATGCTCCAAGCCTGTAAATCAGATCTCTACTCATTCATGATACAAAATGACTTGATGGGTGCAGGGTGGGCAGAGTGAGCAATGATTCTTTTATGTAAGCACACACCCTAGGTGTTAATCGAGTGCAAGTGGTGTTTGTCAAGTCTGGAATGTAAGCTTCTTCTGAATGTATCCTCCATAATAGCGCAACTAAACAACTTTATATATTGTTTAAATGAGAGATACAAGGTTTTTGGCATTACATTATTGTCTTTACCCATGCACTGCATGGCGGAAACACTAGAGTTGTGGGGGTGCATTGCTGTGCTTGTTCAAATTACATCTTAATTACTTGGTGAGGTTCCTAATTGCTACATTTATTTGCTTTCCTTGTAGCATTACACGTTTGCTTTCTTGCGTTTGATTTTTCTCCATTTTCCATTTATTGTTGTCTGAGTTTATTCATTATATATATGTCAAGTTATATTTATGTCCTCAGATGGTATGATCGTTAGTGCTATTTCTTTTATGGGAAATACTCTTTTGAGGGATGTTATTTTTTATATATTTATTCTTATTAGAAATTTTTTGCATTCCCTTACCCTGAACTATCTCTGGAAACTTTTTTCTATTAATTTCGTTTTATATTTATTTTTTGCTTTATTTTCTCAATTTGCATTGCCTCATAATTTGGTTCAATACTTGCAGAGCAGAGGTGTAGGAGCTGATCCCACTCGTATTCTAGAGGAGCTTCATTGGCTTCTACTAATATCTGGGCATGTCCTTGCTGACACTGGTGATGGGGAGACACCATTGGTAATGGCTTATTTGATATGTTCTTAATTCTTTTTAGTATCACATTTAATGATATATTTTATTTAGGATTACCATTGGTAGAGAGCTTTGTTTTCTGATATTATTTTGCATGTAAATTTCAGAGCCAAGATTATCATGTGGATGTTGATACAAATTTAATAGCTTTTTGAGAGAGAGAGAGAGAGAGAGAGAGAGAGATTTATTTAGATTAATTGTGTTGTGCCCTACAAATTTGAGGTCAATCATCTCTTAACCACTATAACTATCATATAAGTTTCTATGTTAAATGCATCTGTACAAAAATGATCAATTTGGGTTGGAATCAATTCTATTTCTAATGAGTAGATAAGATAAGATAATTTTATTAATTTCAAATGAATGACCACTGAAGTAGGTCATAGGGACTGTTGGGTACATACTGATGTCAATACAATATTACAAAGTAGGAGCACTAAAATGACTCCTATGAAAAGGAAGATGCATAAAGTAAAGTATGAATCTCATTTAAATCCTGGAAAACCAACTTTGAAGATGGAGAGTCTATCCGAGAGAGATGTACAAAGAGAATGGATCTAGAATCTATGATACAAAGTTACAAGATTGTATGATCCATTGGAACCATCTCTCCTAACATCTGAAGCCGAATGGAGGAATCTCAACATAGAAGTTTGTTTGGAGGAACACTTGGAAGAGGAGATGGATCGTGTAATGTGCTATTGCCTGGAGGAGGAGGCCTGTCGCTGTGATCTGAGTGATATTGACTAACTGTACATATGTGGGGTTGGAAACATGATTGCTATTCATCTGCCTCTTGGTGCCCCTAGTAGATGGGAGCACCATGAAAATGGAAGTGATCTGCTAAGTGGAAGCCGATCCAGGATGTGGATGTGGCTGGAGAATGAGGGAGCAGAGCTAGAGGACCTCCTACAAGGATAAGACTAGACATCTCTGGTTGGGGTACCTGAAGAATTTGGCCAGATTCTGAAGCTCCCTGAAAAGACAATGGAACCACCCTAGGATCTCGTACTGGCCACATAGTTTCAACATTTTCTTTGGCCACATAGTTTCATATTTCTTCCCTTTTTTTAAAGATTGAAAAATGGAATCATGGAATTGTACTGCTTTGGTAAATCTACATGAGAGCTTTATTTTATTATTTAGCATCCATCATATTCTCAGATATTAAGAAAGCTTTATTTGGACCCTTCCATCTTGCACTATAGGTTATGCACTAAAACATGCACTTAAGGAAATGGTTCACATAACCTCGAGGAAGAGGTCACAACACTGAGCTGTGGTTGGAGAATGGTACATGGAAAGGAGTCCTGGGTTGCTTCGCAAAGGATGTGAGAAGGGAAGTCAAATTTTAGGGAAGTAGTGGGGAGTGTGTAGAAACCAAGAAGTAGTTGTTGAAGCAGGGGTTCAAAGGCAAAGGAAACGAACAATCAAGTTAATGGTTATGCAAGGGGAGTGGGGGATGGGATTGTGTGGGATCCACATGGGGGGAGGTGGTTAGGGTAATGTCCAAGTAGGCATAGTATGCGAGGGGAAGGTGGTTAGAAATTGAGAAGTAAAAGGTGGCAGGTATAAAGGAAAGAAAAGATAGAACATAACCCACTACGTTGTTGTAGAAATTTCTGCTATCTCAGACTTAATGCAAAACAGAAATTTCACCTCTTTGACTAGAGGTTTCTCAGAGCATAACCCTTTGAATTTTCAGCCTTCGGGATGTTATGAAATATAGAACAAAACAGCAATAGAACGAGAACAATATTTAGCTTCCTAACAACCTAATCTTCTAGGCAATCCAAGGAGAAAAGATACCAAAGTGTTTTAATAAGTTTCAGCGATCTAGGTCAATCTTATCATTCATAAATTGTTAAATTTTACTCAATATCAAATTCTGATTTCTGCTCCCAATAATTTTTATAATCAGAAATTATAAACAGAAATACTTGATATTTTTAACCAGTAATGCAGCAGAAATAAAACAAGAAATCATTCACACATTTGACATAGCTATTTACCCTAAAAAACTCCAATGGGGAAAAACCAGCATTCGATGTTCTTCTTTAATAATCTTGGCTCATAGAGAAAATCAGAAATTACAACAAGGACGCTTTCCCAGCGCTCCCTGGACGCTTCCTTCGGAAGCAAGCTTCGGGAGCGGGGGTAGACGGGGGGGGGGGGACGCTCCCACGCAACGTAGCCCTAACTCCTTATCTCCAAAGTGATGGATGGCCAAGGTTAGTGTTACCGGGCAAATTAGCAGGGCTAATTCCCAGCAAGCAAACTAAGAACCACGACCCAATGTCATCTCGGTCACTGTTATAACTTCTTCGGAAGTCAAAACCTCCAAGGAGAAGTATCCTCATAGAATCTTGCAAAAAACACTGAGACAACCAGAAACTGTATTTTCTATGCAATCCTATGGTTAGACCAATGCCTAATGGAGTCAAGAATATCTAAATTCAGCCAATGAAATGTATGCAAGTATATCGAGACAAACAATAATCAATATTGGATCAAAAGACTATATTGCCAATAAATCATCCACCATTAACCAAATTTGCCTCGGGTTGTAATTCATTATCTTTCATTAACCAGATATAGGTTTGTCCATGACAATTCAATAATCAATTAGCTAATTATGGTCATAGAGCAGTATAAGCGAATGATTGAAATGATGTAAGGGCTACTCCTTCAGTGAGAGAAAAATGTAATATTAATATATCGAAGAGGCATCAATTAGCATATATCATTCCAATGTTTCTATTTAGCGAAAGTATTGTAAGACTCAAGTTAGTATTTGGCATTCAAATCAGCATTTCATATCAATAATTAACCAATCATCAAGACTTTTATTAGCTTTTAATAACACGAAACCAAATATGAGTTTAGTAACAATTGTCAATGTCATTTATTCATCAGATATAAGACAATTTATAGCAGTTCAGAAGATTATAACCATCAATCATGTTAATATTAACCAAATGAAATCCCCAAATTTGTGTTTAATGGCTCATAGCAGCAAAGGTGGATATAAAAGAACTGCCTATGGAACTGTATCCAAAATAGCTTCAATCAAGTATATGTAGAAACATGTCATATGATAAAGTTTTCAATCCCAATTAACATACATACATCGCAGACTTAATCTTCAGATTAATAATGCAAGACAAGAAATATGTATCCCATCCCATAACATAAAATTGCTTAAATAACCCACTTTTCAGATATGTATGATTTAGTAAATCAAATTCAGATTAGATGAAACATTCATTTATTAATTAAATTCCTATGTTCCTTTACGTGTTTTTTGTATGCAGATGAAGGAGGGCACACACACACAAGGGCTGCCCGAAAGGGCAGGCCTGTGTGAAGGAAAGGGAAGCAGGTGTGCGCAGGGGACAGCAGCCAAAAGATGGATGCGGGATTTGTTGGCTGCGTGCGGAGGATTAGGGAGCCGTGAGAGGAGCTCAGGGATGAAGACCTGTGAAGGGGAAGGGGACACGGTAGCAGAGACGGAGAAAATAGCAGGTGTAGCCGCGGGGCAAGGGGAGACCACGGGCACTGACTGAGCGGTAGAGGAGAGAGCGCAGGAGTTGGGCAGCGAATGGAGGATGTGGGCTGAGGAGGAGAGGCCACGTGTTGGAGGGAAGAGCCGCGGGTGAGCTGTGGACTCGTTGGTAGGAGCCGCGAAGGGAAAGGAGGAAAGCTGAGGGTTGGTTGAGCTCGGGTGGGGAGCTTCGCGAGCTGGAGCAGGCTGCGATGGGAGTTTAAGGGAGAGTCGCGTGAAAAGGTAAGGGAAGGCCACGGGTATGGAAGGAGAAGGTAGTAGGGTAACGCTGGTGGAGGTCCGGGTGGAATGGGAGCTCGGAGAAGGCTCGTGGAGGCTGCGTAGTGTAGCTTGGGCAGCATGCTGCGGCAAAGGAAAAGGAGGGAGGCCGATTCGTGGGGGGTTAGCTAGGGATTAGTATAGGTTTTAACTCAAAAGAAAGAGGGCAAAAGAAACATAAATTAGTTCTTTTTTCAATAAAAATAAAAATAAAATTAACAACTAACTTCAGAAATTTAGGTTTTCTTAGGGCTTTTTCGCGAAAATTTAAAGAGCAAATAACTCAGAAAATTAAGAATGCAAGACTTATTAACATCAAACAACTAGGTTAAATAATATTTACAAATGTATAACTCAGCAATTAGGTTTAATGGAGAAATTGAACAACTAGGGCATCATAAGAGAGCTAGTCATCTACTCTTTCCCATTTCTCCTTCTCCATTATTCTATTGGAGGTAGCAAGTTATTCTCGCCTTGGGTCAAGAAGCATGATGGCTATGTGGTTTTTTCTTTTGGTTCCATTTTTTATTATGATTGTGGTGTTAGGAAGCTGAAATACCAGTGTTGAGGAGGAATAAGTAAGCGGTGCCATATACCGTTGAGAGAAGGAAGAAATAGAAGGGGATGTTGATAATGAGCCTAACAATGATGATGGGAAAAAACACAAGGAGACATTAACACCTTTGTGGAAGTATGTGACAAGGCTTGGGTGAGGGAAATAGGGTGGAAGCACAAACAAAGTTTATATGCCCCCATTGTAATGAAACTTACACAGGTTCATATACCCATGTGAGAAAGCATCTATATGGCATTACGCCATGGGATGAAGGTAAGACTATAGGATTCAAAACATGTGACCCTGTGCCAGTGAAAGAAGAAACAAATACAAGAGGTTGTGCAAAACAAATCCAAAAAATCAAGGGTTGAATCTAAGACTTCAAGCTCACATAGAATGTATGGTGGTCAATCCCCATCCCCCCATGGTAGTGGATTCTCACCTATGCTTAAAACAATATTTGATTCCCTTAACGATAGTTGCAAGGATGAAGTGGATGCAAAAAATTTCAGGTTTCTCTATGCATGTGGTGTACCATTCAATGCTCTTCATTCACCCTATTGGCATGAAATGGTACAAGCCATCAATAGTTCCCCTAAAGGATACAAGAGCCTAGAGTATGACAAAGTTAAAACCATGGGCTTAACATGGAAAGAGCCAAAAATCCATAATGGTCTAGGACATTTTCCAATTGATTGGACTAAATATGGTATACTAGTATCCATTCACATTGTATTTGATGCTTGGACAAATGTAGTGGCAAGCCATTGATAAATATTCTTGGTGTGTTTGCTAGTGGTGCGGTCTTCCTTTTAGCCCATGACTACTATGTTACAAGACTAGTATTAATATTGAAGAACCTTTAATTAAAACCATTCAAGAGATTGTGTTGAACAATGCCATTCAAGTCATCGCATGTAGTGGCAGGCCATTGATAAATATTCTTGGTGTGTTTGCTAGTGGTGCGGTCTTCCTTCTAGCCCATGACTACTATGTTACAAGACTAGTATTAATATTGAAGAACCTTTAATTAAAACCATTCAAGAGATTGGGTTGAACAATGCCATTGGGTTGAACAATGCCATTCAAGTCATCGCTGATAACACTACTAATTGTAAGTTAGCAAGAGCAATCATTGAGGATATGTACCCTAACATATTTTCATCAGGGTGTTCGGTTCACACACTGAACCTGTTGATGCGTATTATTATTAAGATGAAGGACCCTAGTTATAAATAAAATGGTGCATTGTAAAAGAGGAAAGGAAATGATCAAATTTATTACCAATCATAGCATGGCCCACCACTTTTTTTGCAATCACTCTAGGTTGAAGCTACTTAAGCTTGCAAAGACCATATTCGCTAGCTACTACCTCACCTTCAGGCGCCTTTTGAAGTAAATGAGTCATTGGCTAGTATGGTCTCAAGTGATTCATGATGGGGTTTGAAAGACAACGTTGCATCACATTTGTTGAACATGAATTTCAAGAGGAGGACACTATTATTGATGGTTAGTTTTGGGCACAAGTTAGGTTTGTTCTTGATGGTTAGTTTGAAGTTTGAACCTTCCTTTGAAGTTTGAATTGTTGATTAAATATTACAATTCTCTGGTAATGCATATAATGCTCTATTTCATTGTGGTTGATGTTATTTGTTAGAGTTTGTTGATGGCAAATCATGACAATGTTATAAGTTATAACTGCTAGATTATTGATGGTATATGTGTACTGAATGGTTAATGATTTAATAATCATCATTAATCCAATAGTTAGATCTATGTTTTCATGTTTTCTACAACTAATTTGGCATCGTGCATGTTTATATATATATGTATCAAAATATATTAAAATATGTATTATATAAAAAACGCTCCCAAAATGCTCCCAAAACAGAAGCTTTTGAAAATTTTGCTTTTCGCTCCCACTCTCGCTCCCTGCTCCCAACAACATAGGTCAAAACCCTAGGGAACAAGCATAATTAACCCCTCAAGCAATGTCCAAGCTTAGCAAAGTCATAAAAATAGGTTAGCATGTGTGAACAAGGTTAATCTCAAGCCCCAATGAATTTGTGAAAGGTGGCAATAATTAAATATTATTGTTTTAGTGGATTGCCTCAAAATGTGTCCCAAAAGGGCAGCGCTACCCTCAAGATGTGTACCACATGACATAAAGTTGCATTACCTAGTGATTGATTGAATTAAAACTTAGGGAATGAGGCTTCAAAGCCTAGTTACAACTTTAGGCTAATTAATATAGCGCTCAACCTAAGGTTTTGATTTAATTAATCAGTAAATGAAAATATCCCAAACTAGTTTTATGTGTTCACACTGGAAATGATGAAAAGTGGAGCTATGATAGAATTAAGGGTTAATATGAGATGAACTAGGGAATATAATTAAAATGTGCCATTCACTCTCTAGGAAAGGGAAAGTGATGAAGTGCAAGTGAAATATGGATTTTACCTAGGTAAAAGGTTAATTTGTGATGAATTATGCAAATTACCTAGGTAAATGATGGAAATGTGATGAAATGCAAATGATACTAGGAAAACACTAGTCAAATGCACCACCATGCTAGAGGATGCCAACAACTAAGAGCATGACATGACTTAACCGTGCAACAACCAAGTGAAAGTAGTGACTAGAGCATGAGGAAATAACTAGGTGACTTCCCCAACATTGACTCAACATGAATAATGCCCCCATCAAACTAAAAAGAACATGATGCACAACTGAAGTAACCTCTATCAAACCACCCAACATGATCATCAACGAGGAGAAGTGAGTCTCCACCACCAAAGATCCCCATCAAATTCCAAGAAGGAAAAGGCTCCATGAAGACGTATACCCCCAAGTCATTTCAATGCTCCAAAGGTACTAGCTACAAATCCTCATCAACATGATAAAAATCACAAGTTTAGTTTTTATACAATATGAGGGGTAATAGGAACCATTGTTCATTAGATTGTGATGGATATCTGCTTGCAAGCTCTATGCATAGAATGTGAAAATGAGACAAATCATATACATTAAATGCAAAGAATAGTAGGTTGAGGTGGCCTTGTGGCATCTCATGCATGGGGGCACTATCTCATTGTTCTATTAATGTCCATGGCAGTGACATTGCTATCAATTAACCCTTAACATGTTCAGTGACCGAAAGTAGCGAAAAGTAGGAAGTAATCAATCAAGTAGGCCTCAAAGTTTCTTGTAGAAATTGTACTCTAAAATTCATTGACTACCAAATGAATAGTGCTAGGCATCTTTGGTTTGGCTACAAGAGAAGAATATAGGAAGGTAACTTCCAGAGCCTTGATATAAATAGTGAAATTTCTCTCGGATCTTGTAGTAAAGGGGGCACATAAGAATGAAGTGCCTTTTGTCTCCATCTCTTATAGGGAGCGATGTCAAGAAATTCCATCCTCGTTGAATCTGTTGATCCATCTCAATACATCAATGGTGGGAACACACTCTTAGCTAATTGAAGGTAATCCTAAGTTGATGTGAGCAATGTTATTGTATCTAGTTGGGATGAACAATAATCCTTTAAACAATCTAGAGATTAGATTGCATTGTAATATTGCAACCGTTGAGAAATATAGACCAAGCATAGCCATTCAATGTTGTTTTTCTTTTGGGTTTTCTCAAGGGTAATTTTTGGATCTATCGTGTTTAATTGCAACAGACTCTAGATTCCTAGAAGGCTGCCCCAAACATTGTCCAAACGGTATGAAGCAGTTCCCCTAAGGCGGGTTTGTTTGACCATGCCCTTATCAAGAGAGGCAATGACCTCCTCAAAACCAACAATAATATGCTCTTTATGCATTTTAGTTATAATAATATAATAATAAATTATCTCCAATTCCATAAATTAAGGAGTATCTAACAATATAACCATCTGAAAGTCTTTTTGAAGGTAGGGTGTTCAGGGTGCTAACAACTCTATTCAATGGCTTCTATATAGATGACACTTTGACCATATTCTATATCATTTGATACTTTTCAAAAGGGGTAGTGCTCCATTATCATACAAGCAAACCTTCTTTGGAAATGGCTTTATAGGAATATGTGCAAGAAGTGGTTAGTGGTTGTTGAAACAACTCTTTCTAGTAAAGTGCACAAGGTGGAGCATTCCTCCAAGTAACTAGCCCTCAATAAATGTCAACTTTTGGGAGCTCCCCTCTTTATTTACTACTATTTGGACCATGGCAAGGGCTAGAACAATATTGTTTTTTTTTAATTCAGATTTCTTGCAAAATAGTACAAGGTGAGTCTGGTGGGTGACTTGGCTGGACAGTGAGGTGGTTGTGGCAGTGGACAACAACCACCTTGATGATTGCATACTAATCCACCAACAATAGAATTTGTGTTTGATAACGGGCTTGTACTATGAGTCTATGACTGCTTCTGATTCTGGCGAGTATTACAACCCTATTTTATCTTTGCCTTCGATCCCTACTACAATTTGTTGGTGTTTAAATGCTCTTATGCTATTCGAATTACCTTTTCTTTGGCACTTCTGATTTTCTGGTTATGTTCTTCCTTCAACTTTTCTTGGCAGTGGAGTAATTCTTTCGTCAACAAAATATCTGAACTTTTACTGGTCAAAGGCCTGGTTGTGGTAAAAAAATTAGACAGAGAAACTATGGTGAATGTTGTTAAAGTTAATGCAGTTGCGAGAGCCATTCTCTGGGAGGATGGCACCCAAGTCAGTTAACTACGGTTTTTGGTCAGTTAAGCAGGCAGAGTAAGTCCCTAGAAGGTACCCTAGGCCCCCCAGCAGTCTACTAGGGTTCTTGGTATGGGACCAAGCATGTTGATGCCATGGCAAAGTCCCTAGCATGTGGCTAGGGCCCCTATCTGTCTCTAGGGTATTCTTGTCTGGGACCAGACAGTTTCTTGGTCACAAGGACCAAGCAGATCCTGCAGGTTGAGACAAAGACATCGTGGTCTGGGACCAGGCAGATTCTTGGTCTAAGCAGTTCTTGCAGGTACATACTTGGTCATTTTTCCAGGTGGATCTTGGTCAGTTAATGAAGATGATGATGTGTGATGACCTCCTCTCCTAGGTCTTCGAGATGGTTGAGCTAGGTTGTCTTCTCAAGGGACTGTCCACCCCTTGATGGAGTCACTAGCATTTGATCTCAAGAGCAGTTAGGAGGACCACATGATCACATCATCCAGTGTGGACCTTCCTTATACGGTGATGATGAACTTTCAGTTAGTGTATGGAACACTTGTACAATTGAGAGAGAGATGAATGGGTTGTATCCCCACCTTGTTTGTATACCCTTGGACTTCCCACCTTGTTGTTCCTGGTGTTGTGATTAGAGTTTTTACCACCTTGTCTTGTGGTTAGAAGGGTTGTCTTTCCACCTCATGGGTACACCTTTGGTCTTGGGGTTTGAAGGGGTGTTTACCCACCCTTGATCAATGGGGTTTAGCCTTGTGACAACCTTGTTTTGTGTTGGCCTTTACTTGTTGGTCTTATGTGCTAGCATCCCCCCTTTGAATGTGGTACTTAAACCCCTTTTTATGATGTCTTAACTTTAATTTATATTTTATAAGTGGTGACCCTCCTTAATGTATGATGTCTTATCCTATATGTTGGAAACCCTAACTCAATGAAGAAATATAAGGGAGACCTTTCTAGAAGCCACTAAGAGGCTATAAATACTAGCCTAATTCTTAATGGCTGGCACATACTTTGATTTATGTCTGTCTGAGTCTATGTTAATTTGAGGTTGCAACTGCTATGTACCTATTGACTGTCCTGAGTCTCTACTAGACCTTTTCTATAGTCCATCATCTCTCTCTCTCATGTATGTACTAAACCTCAGGTAAGGGTTAGTTTTGTTCTAGTTGTTGACTTACCTCTGAGAGGCAAAGTCTGTTCTGAAAGTTAGATTTTTCGGTATATGGAAGATCCTAATTCACTGAGTAAGTTATTAGACTTATTCTTCTTTTATTAGTTAGATCTATGTTTAGTCCTACTACTGTTGCTGCTTTTTATATGCAATTGATAACTGTTTACTTCAACTTTAACACAGGGACCTCTTGGGAGTGTTAAAGTTGAAAGAGATGAAAATTATGTTTTAATTTAGTAGATCTAAATTTTGTATTGTTATAGCTGTACTATTTTGTCTTCAGTATTAGTTTGGCAATTATTTTTGCATTAAAGTATAAAGATTTTTAATTTCCTACTTCAAACCCTAATCTAATCCTAATTTAAAAAAATATATGGCCAGGGGCTGGATCAGACAGGGTCTGAAAATAGTGTGGCGAAAGGACGATATCAGACTTGGCCTGAAAAAGGTGGCCAAAGGCCGGAATCAGAATGTAGCTCTGATTCCAAATGAAGTGTACAAAGTCCATTTAGGGAATATAAAGTTATAAACAAAGTTCATTTACTAAATATCCAATGTAAAAAGGACATTAGGTCAAAATCCACATAGGACAACTAATAAATAAAAATATGAGATATATGATATAATGGTATGTTGATTGATACAATGCCATGTGACGGTATACTTACAGCATTGGCTAGTCACAATGGTTGAGTCATGTCCCTTAGTTAGGATGTGTCCCTTCATATATATATGATAATTACACGTATTATGAAGATACTTTGGGAATGAAAATGTTCCACTTTAGAAGAGTGATGAAGCTAGTATCAAATTATGATCACCATTTCTAAGGCGAGAATCAAAGATGATGATAATGCAGTTGAATATAATAAAAGACGAAAAAGATCAAGAGAATGGGCATAATCACATGTAGACCAAGAAGTTGTAGTATTTGCATTTCTAGATACCCCCTTATATTGGAACTTGGAAGATATTTTGGAAATGATAATGGCTCACTTTAAAGGAGTAATGATGCTTTTTTGTGAGTGTTTTTAGAAGAACACTCTTATTGAAAGATATGACATTAAGAGCCTTCATCTTTTATGTAATCTTATTGGTGAGTACTCCGAGTTCTACTTGTTCATAGTTTTTGCTATTGGGCAATTTCTACCTCTCAAATTTGTATGTTAGCAAGATTGTTCTATTTCTTCTAACCTTGTTCCATCTCCTGAAAGCTAAGGATAATCTAACTATGAGTTGAAATCACATTGAGAAACACGTTTACTGTCATGTTTCCTTGTCTTTGTGATGTGATCCCCATTTGAATGTGTGCCAATTCAAGCAATTATTTAAAACTATTTGTATTCGTGTTATTCTTCTCATATCTTTTTTATTTATAAATGCATTCCTAGCTTGTGTGACTTGAATTGTGTCATGGACATATCTTAAAACTTGTTAATGCGTTAAGGGAGTATTGATAGTTTGTTTGGAATGCATTTAAAGTCTGAAAATATTAACCTAACATGATAAGTCTACTATATGATGTGATTTACTTTAGTCGTTGAATGATGAGATAACATTTTGGGCATTAGATGCTTTTTGTGATTAAACATCATGTAGAATTTCACTGATAACACATTTTTTTCCTATTGTTATGTAGGTTCCAGAGACAATACAGGTTCAATTTTTGGATGTAAGAGAGCCAGAGAATCATCCTGTAGTAGTTCTATCTCGGTATTATTTAATAACTCTTTTCTGTAACTTTCTTTATAATACTATATATGTAGTTATTGTGCACACTTGGACTTGTGCAAACTTCGTTTGATAACATTATAGACGATGCATTTCTTGTGTCTATTGATTCATAGACCTTCTTGATGGTAGGCTCACATAGAGCCATCTAACCGTTTAGGTGGACTTGTGGACACTTTCTGTAACATTTTTTAATAATAGTGTATGTATAGTTGTGATAAAATTGCAAACTTCAAACTGCATTAGTGCAAACTTCATTAGTGCAAACATAGATCTTGTCCAAACTTCATTTGATAAAATTGTAGATGATGCATATTCTTGTGTCTATTGAGTCATAGACCTTCTTGATGGTAGGCTCAGATAGATCCATCTAGCTGTTAGGTGGACTTGTTCACACTTTCATTTGATGATGACATTATACAGGGTGTGTTGTCGTTGTTATATTATTGATTCATATACCTTTTGGATACTAGGTTCACGTGGAGCCATTTAGCTCCCCTATAGGATGGCATAGGTTATATGGATTTGGTTGATTCCTTGGTTATTCATTAGCCTAGGTCTAAATTCTTAAAGTTTATTGATATGAATACCTAAACGTATTGGACACTCCTATATCACACATTTTGTTCCCTCTATAGCTTTTCCTAGGTCTTAAAACCTTAACCAATTTAGTGCTTAGATAGAGGACTGTCTAGCTATAGCTTCTCCCATGTAATTAGGATAGTAAGGATTCCTAGACTAGTCAACTTAGGGAGAATTCCTGTAGGGGGGATTACCACTTAGTACCTGTTGAGATTGTCCCCCAAACAACCCTAGAGTAGGAATCTTCTAGAAATATTTTTGTTAGGCACTTTAGCAATTAAATGTGCAACGTGTTCTAGATTGTGGAATAGCCCATTGCTATGTAATTCTTGTAGTAGATCCATTCTCTAGAAAGCCACCTTTGGCACTCTTGTGTTGATGCATGTTTTCTTGTACTAGTGCAACAAAGACAAAAAATACGGGTAGAGATTCTAGTGTAAGGTTTGTAGAATGAAGTGGACAGTCCCTATACACTATTAAATAGACAAAATATTTCTTCAATGTATAAGAGGTGAAGGGGTATGTACCCTTTGACTTTTCATTATCGTACATTTATTATAACATTGGCATCATTAAAAGTCTTTAAACCTGTCTTGGCATCATTAAAAGTCCAAGAGACTATTCAGGGAAAAAATGTGAACACTGCTATTTGTCCGAACGACAAGGAAATACTAACATCAACTTGGCAAATCAATGATAAATTCCCTTCAAGTATAATTAAAAAGAAAAACACTATTTGCAATGGGCAATATGAAATTTAGGACTTACAAGTGACAATTGGTGAGTATAAAATATAAATACATCTCCCAATTCAATGTTACAGTTATGTATAAAAAATAGGTAGACAGAATTCTCAGTTTAACCTGGCTGGAAACATTGGGTAGTCTTAGAAGCCCTTAAAGAGATACTATATTAAAGAGTTTATCTAGGTCGACTCTTAAGCCAAAAAGCTTAGGCAGACTCAAAATGCACACAAGATATGTTGGCCCGTGGCTTAGTGTGAAGATTACACCATCATTTGAACTTAGTTAACATGAAGAGCCTGAAGGATTTTACCAAGAACATCCATCATTGGATTTTGTGCTGAAGTTTTTGCAAAAACCACTCCCATATAGCTGAAAGAGAAACATTCATTCCGAATGGAACATTGAACTATTGGAGAATCTTCAACACCAATTATATTTTGTTGATTGTTAGAGAATATTTTAGTTTTTGCCAAATCAGGATTTTGATATTTTAATAAAAATATTTTAGATTTTTCCAAATAGCATTTTGATCAATGGGATTTTGATATTTTAATAATTTTAGTATCATTAATTGAGTAATTTCTTTCACATGAAACATTGTTTGATGCAATATTTTTCAGTCACTACTTATTTATATTTTGGTCAATCCAGATGTATTATTGATTTGGCAGAGCAAAGTTTGGATTCAAATATGCGAGAAGCAATTTTCAGTCCTCGGCTAATGGAGGTATACATTTCTCCTTTCCTCTACAAATTGTCATTCAATGCTCAAGTTTTTGTTTGAAGGATATAGTCCCATTCTATTTGATATCCCTTTCTAATTTCCGCTTAATGCGTGTGCTTCTGCATACTACTGCTAGTGATGATATATTAACATGGTGATTCAAACACATTTGATTAGGGTTTTCTCTTGTTTGATAGCTTTGAATTTTTCCTATGTCATTAAGTTCTTACCCGTGATTTGTTTTGCTTGCCTTGTATAATCATAATGACTATTTGTTCAGTGCAAATATAGCTATCTTTTTACAAAGGTCGAGGATTATTTTTCTAGTGAAAGAAGATTTGAGTTTAGATTTACTGATCATGTCATCTAGTAAAATTAGTTATTGACCCTCGTTTACTAATGCCTTTTTTCTCGAAATAATTCATCGATTTAAACATCTATATGCTTTTGCTCGATAGTTATAATGTTTTTACCTTTGTATTACGTTAGGTATGATATGATTTACTTTCACTAATCATTTCTCTGCATTAGTTTATATTTCAGGTTTCTTTTTTTAATTTTCTTTTTCTACAATTTAAATTTGAGAACGGGAATCTCTGCAGAGTCCACAAAGTCATCGCTAGACGAATAGGAGAATGTGCAAAATCATACGTATCTTATTTTGACATTAAATGATAAACCCTCAGTGCATATAGAACTTTGTTTAAACTGGCCTTGGTGTGAGCATGTTTGATGTTTGATTGTTCTTATGTTTTATCATTATTATTACTATTATTATTATTATTCTCAATGAACATTGAATATTATTCTCAATTTATTTTTATCGAGCAACTTGAGTGGGCTTAATGGTTAAGAACATGTGCTTCCTCCTAGGAGGTCACAGGTTCAAATCCAGAGGGGGGGTAGCATATGTACACCTCTGTAGACTTTAGCAGTCAAATTGCTTCATGGAGGGTGTCTCTTGTCCTACAAACAGGTGGGTTTCATACACCAATTTGGTGTCTGGCTAGGGTGTGACCTTAATACTAGATTATTATTATTATTATTTTGAAATAATAAAAGATTAATTAATATGAAGCATGCAACTAAATAGTTCAAGGGGTTAGCTTAGTCAGTTGTAGCAAATGTTGTTGGGCATTTGGCTAGTATAATGCCAACAGATGCCTAGGATGAATCCCTTTGGATGAGGCGTGTCCCTAAATATGCAGGGGCATTTGAGCATTCCATCCAGCTTGCCATTTTCAGATCAGGGGTCAGTTTTTGCTAGAGTACTGCTGTTGATTGCATTTGCAGCAGATTTGAAGATCTATGGATCACATATGAATGCATTCGAAATTCTTAGTGCAAATGTGGATGCATTAGGAAGAGTATCTCAGCATGAAAAGGGTCTCCATATAACCAGATGGCTTCTTGCAATTAAAGACTAACCATGGTGCAATATTTCAGCCTGCAAACCAACATAAACAATGCTGCATACAACACTATTTTAGGCCTGTTGATATAGTATGGTTATGACAGCAAATCAAAGAATACCTTTTGGAATAAATTCAAGCTTATATAATCAACGAGTTCAGTAAAAGATGGTAAATAGTGTATCGGTTAAAGTTGTTGCAGAAGTGGTTGGAAGGGCAGATTTACTTACCTTTTGGCATATTTGGGATTGTGCAGAATTGAAGAAGGTGCTGTGGAGCTGCTGTGGAAGAGAGTGCTGGTATCGGTGATGGGCTGAAATTAGTCTGTTCTCTACTAGTGGAAGTGCTATTTGTGGGTGGGTGCTGATTTTGCCATGAGCCTCTTGCTCATACACATAAAGAAATGTGCTACTTACATATAAGGAATGCTCTTCTCATCAGTGCATATAATAAGGAGCAGCAAAAGGATTCTTGTGTAGTAGGTGGCAAAGTTTTATAAATTTATCTCCTGGTCAGATTTACAGGACAAATCTGTTCAACAGTGTATTGAAGACAGACTAGAGATAAATATAATAAAGGACTTTATGCCAGTTTCTTGAGGCCGATCCGTGCCAGCAAATTTTAGGGCTGATCTATGTTGGTTTGAGGAAGAACACACATATATAATATATCTAACCCATAGGTCACGAGTTAAGGTGTCATTTCTATGGGATCTGTTACTGATATATCTTGCACTTACAATTGAAAGTCCAAAAGCGGTGCAAGGCAAATGGCAACTAAAGAGGGGGTATCCCTAAAATAGGATTGCTAAAGATAGGCAATGGAGGCACAAGATGAAGTAGAGAGTCAGCTCTAGCAAAACATAGTTGTTATAGTATAGGAAATATAAGAGTAATGGAAGGACCGATACCAATGCTTATCAGGATTGGGCAATTGGAATCATTAAGTGAGACAAGAAGGATGAAAATGAGTGAGTGGGGATGGTGAAAAGTGCTGTTACTGCAACATTTCATGTATGAATGATAAATGACATTGTGGGAAATAAGAGTTATATGGGTCCTTTAGGGAGTTCTCCATTTATGCACATGTTAGGCAAACAAGGTGTGATCTTATTCCAAGTTAAAATACATCATGGAAACCTTTCATTGAAATGGCATGACACAATGCTTTTACCTGGAAACAAGAACAGCAAGAAAGACCAACTGTTTACCTTGATAAGTCCTCCTAGCAGCCTACTTAAGGTCCTTATTTGCAGCAGAAATATTTATGTAGTTTCCGACAACAAAACATTCATCAATATGGAAGAAACATGATGCGACACTTAGATTGAAACCTTTAACTTTCCATTAACCTTTACAAGATATTCAATGAATGTTAGGTCTTGCCCTAACCCCCCTACTTTATCAATGTACATGGCCATAAGTCCCACTAGATAGTTGGTGAGTAGTGATTTAAGGGCCCTTTGAATAAAGTCCCCTATGTGGTTGACCCTCATTGATAGCAGGACCACAAGTAGTTAGGGTGTTGGCTATAGAAGATATATAGAGGAGTAAGTTGAGTAATGTTTGTTATGACTTGTTATTGTATTTGGAGCTTTGCTCTTGGAGGTTGACCCCTTGAAGAGGCAAGTGAACATAGCTCTCTATTTTGAATATCATTGGTGCAAGAGATCTTCTTCAGGTTATATCTATTTTCTTTTGTCTTTTTTCTCTTTTTGCTTTGAAGCTCCTAGGGTTAAGTACATTACAAGTGGTATCAGAGCTCTTTCTTGGGCCAAGCAAGGAGAATAATTTTTTCTCTTTTTGTAGGAATTTTGGGGGAAAAAAGCAATGTTCCACGGGGACGCGTCCCGAAGGGTCGGGGACGCGTTTCGACGTTTCTTGCATCCCCGGGACTCCGAAACTCCATGCGAAACGTTTCGGGACGTCTCGCTTTGGGCGAAACTTGGCGAAACGCACAACGAAACGTTTCGGTGGGTGACGAGACTTGTGGGCATCCCGCCCGAAACTCTGAAACTCTGGCGAGACTTGTGGGCGTCCCGCCCGAAACTCCGAAACTCCGGCGAGACTTGTGGGCGTCCCGGCCGAAACTCCGAAAATCCGGCGAGACTCAAAACTGAAATATCAAATGACAAAGACTCAAAAGTGACAAACATGAAATATGATGTTCATGTTAATCATAGATTCATATATTAATATAATCATGATGAATCGTGTAATTTGTTTGAACTTTGCATTTACATTGCATGATTGAACAATGATGAATGTAGTGTTTAGTAATTCACTAATTTGCATGGGATGGTTTGTTATTGTTGGGATTTATATTTTGCATATTTTTAATATTTTTAAAATTTTTATAACTCTCGCGTCCTGCCGTCCCCCTGAATTTCTCTAAAATTTGGGGGTGGTCTCCACACGTCTCGAATGTGCGTCTCCCCGCACCCGCGTCCCGCCGTCTCGGAACCTTGGGGGAACATTGGAAAAAAGAGGATGACTAACTTCAGATTAGTTTTCGAAACTTTGAAGAATTTGAAGAAACCAATGCTAAATTCTAGCTCCTCTCACAAAAACACCCAATTTTTATTTTATCTCAAATGGATTCTAGGAAGTGAAGATGTTGTTTAAGTCGATTCCCTGAATGTCAGTGCTCGCTCGAACCTATGGGAATCAGATAGGTTAGCAGGATGGTCCTCTATGCTTAAGCAAAAGAGGACATTACAGTCCTCCCCGCTCGAAATTGCTTGTCCTCAAGCAACTGTAATGTTGGGTGCTGTAATACCTGTTCTCCTTCCCATATGGCCTTTTCTATAGGAAGATCTCTCCATTGAACCAAGTAGTCGTTGATGATCATGTTCCTCAGTTTCCGATCTCACACCTTCAGGATGCGCTCGGGAATCAGAATCAATTGCCCCTCGTAATCAAGGGGGGGCAGCTCAGATGATGTAACAATTTGTTGACCTACTGCTTTCTTGAGGTTAGATACGTGAAATACATTGTGAATATTGCTCTCTGGGGGTAGTTCTAGCTCATACGCTACCTCTTCGACCTTTTGGATTATCTTTTAGGGACCATAGATGCGAGGCTTGAGCTTCTCTGCTCCTTTCTTCTTCAGGGACGACTGTCGATAAGGTTGTAGGCATAAATAAACTAAGTCTCCCACCTCAAAACTGCGCTCAATCCTGTGCCTATCTACATAGGTCTTTTGTTGATTCTGAGCAAGTCTGTATGTTCTTTCTGAGTATGCTAAGGATGTCTTGACTCTCTTTAATCCACTCTTTGGCCTTGGGGGCCCTGCTATCACCAAATGTCAGGTCTGCAAAATTTAAGGCATCGTATCCGTACAGAGCTTTGAAAGGAGTCATCCCAATGGTCATATGGTGGGTGGTATTGTAGCAATGCTCACCTAAGTGTAGCCATCTGATCCAAGTCCTCTGTTGACCTACTACATAATTCCTCAAGTATCCCTTAATCCACTTGTTAACTATCTTAGTTTGTTCGTTGCTCTGTGGATGATAACTTGTGCTCATAGCTTACTCGGTTCCCACTAACCTAAAAAGCTCTTGCCAAAAGGCCCCAGTGAATTTTTTCCCCTGTCACTATCAATGGTCTTGGGTAACCCGTGGATTCTGAATACCTCTCTAAAAAATAGTTTTGCCACCTGTGCTGTTGAATAATCTGGAGGAATGGCAAAGAAGTGAGCGAACTTGGTCAACCTGTCCATTACTACGTACAAGCAGTGTCTTCCCTGAACCTTGGGAAACCCTGTAATGAAGTCCATGGAAATGCTTTCCCACTTCTGCTCAGGAATAGGCAATGGTCGTAGTAAACCGACCGGGTGGGTGTGCTCTATCTTGTTCTGCTGGCACAAGCTGCATTCTCTCACATGTTGCATCACATCATTCTTGAGGCCCTTCCATGAGAACCTCTCTCTACCTTCCTGTAAGTCTTGAGAAACCCCCGATGTCCTGCTAATGGTGAATCATGCGAAGCTTGTAGAATCTTTTTCTTGAGGGAAGACTCTGGAACTAAGTAGATTCTGTTTTTGTAGCATATGATGTCATCAATTATCCGGTACCTGTCGTCCTGAATCTGTCCATCCAATAGTTCGCAGGAAAATTTATCTTTGGAATACTCAACCAAAAGATGAGATCTCCAATGTGATGAGATGCTCAGAAGGGATAAAGTGGCTGGTCGTCTAGAGAGTGCATCTGCCACCACATTGTTCTTCCCCTTTATGTATTCAATCTCGAAGTCATAGGCCTGAATTTTGCTCACCCATTTCTGCTGCCTCTCATTTACCTCTTTCTGCTCTAGGAAGTATTTCAAGCTGTTGTGATCTGTCTTAATCTTGAATTTGCCACCCACTAGGTATTGCCTGAACTTGGTTAGCGCATGGAGAATGGCTAACATTTCCTTGTCGTATATCGAATTGTGGCGCTCATAGTCTTTGAGCTTCCTGCTCTCAAATGCAATGGGGTGATTGTTCTGCATCAATAGTGCCCCTATTCCCTCTTCTGAGGCATCACACTCTAACACGAATTGCTGAGAAAAGTCTGGTAGAGCTAATACTGGGCATGAACTCATTACTTTCTTCATTTTTTCAAATGTTTGTCGTGCTATCTCTGACCAACTGAATGCCCCCTTCTTGGTAAGATCGATGAGGGGTGCGGTCATCTGTGAAAATCCACTAACATACCTCCTGTAGTAGGTGCAAAGGCCCAAAACTCCCTTCTGTTCTGTCACATTTTTGGGTGTAGGCCAGTCCAATATGGCTCAAATCTTCTCTAAGTGTACCTGGACCTCATTGGCCCCTATCACATGCCTCAAATATAACATCTCCTGCATGCCGAACTCACATTTGGACATCTTGGCATATAGTGATTGCCCCTGTAAGATCCCAAGTACTTCATCTAGATGTCTCAAATGTTCTTCCCAAGTTCTACTGTATATCAATATGTCATCGAAGAATACCAAAAGATGCTTGCATAACTGAGCCTTGAAGATATTGTTCATGGCTAGTGCATTTTGTTCATGCATGATTGGAAAGTGGCTGGTGCATTAGTGAGCCCAAATGGCATCACTAGAAACTCATAATGTCCGTAGTGGCAACGAAAAGCGGTCTTTGGAACATCCTGTTCCCTAACCTGAATCTGATGGTAACCTGAGCGGAGTTCGATCTTAGAAAAGTACTGTGACCCCTGTAGTTCATCCATCAACTCATCAATCCTGGGGATTGGATACCTATTTTTTTTAGTCTTCTTGTTAAGTGCCATGTAATCAATGCACATGTGTAAGGTTCCATCCTTTTTCTTTACTAGCACTACTGAGGATGCAAATGGGCTGGTGCTAGGTTTAATGTACCCTAGTTTGAGCAGTTCCTTGATTGTACTTTCTATTTCATCTTTGTACCTCTTGGGGTGTCGGTAAGGGGTGGTGATAACTGCTTGAGTCCCCTCCCTCTAACTCAATAATGTGCTCAAATTCCCTATCTGGGGGTTGACCTGCTGGAAGCTCTTCGAATATTGCTCCGTGCTTTTGTAGTAAGGCCTCTATATCTGTTGGATGTTGTGTGGCCTTATCTGGTGGTTTCCTGAAGGTAACCAAGCACTCTGTTGGCCACTCTATATCTCCCTGTCGGAGCACTGCCTCCATCATGTGTGATGTCACTGCTGTGGGAGGGTAGGTATTCATCCCTCTCAATACTACCTTCTGGCCCTCCATTCCCATGAACTCCATCTCCATGGTCTGGTAGTTCGTAGAATACTTCCCTATGGAATAAAGCCACTGAACTCCCAATACCAAATTTGTGTCAGGTACGTCTACCACATAGAATGTTTCTATCACTGTATAGTTCCCAAGTGTTACTTTCATTTTTGGAATCCTCTAACTACACTCCATGGTGTGGTGACCTGCTGCAACTACTGACAATCCATCAAAACTCTCAGTCTAAATGCCTTTCTTTTTAACCCATGCAACATCAATAAAGTTGTGGGATGCCCCACCATCTATCAACACTCCTACTTTGTTTCCCTGTATGACACCTTTGATCCGTAGAGTGTGGAATCTAGGGACCCCCGACAATGTAGCAATGGCACCTCTTGGTGACTGTACCTCATCTGCTGTCTCATGTGCCTCTCCCTGCTCTTGATCCTGATAATCCGCATCCTCCCCACTGTCGGAATAGACCTCTATGTAGTGGGCCTTTCCCTCCCCTGAGCACCCATGGCTCCTGACAAGTGAAACATAACCTTTTTCTTCTAAGGTCCTGGCGAGTATCATTATCCATCCATTCTTTCTAGAAGGGTTTCCTCTCTTTATCTTTAATAGGGAAATTAGTCCTGGGAGGAAATCTATTCTTTGGGACTGCATCCTGTAAATCTCTAGTCCGACTTATGGCATCAGCTAGGGTGGTGGGTCTATAAGCCTTGACCCATCCATAAGGGCTCAGTGAGGGGCTCGGTAAATAATATAATCAACCTGTTCTCTGAAATATCTGTCACCATGACTGCTATCCTCTGAAACTCTGAAATGAAAGCATCTGGACTACCTATCTGCTTGAGTTGTGCCAGCTCTCTAAAATGCACCTCAGGGTCTTTTCTATCAATCGTTCAATGAGCCTATGTGTAAAATCTGTGTGTGATGTGATAGTATTGTGACCTAATGTCACCAACCTGTGGTACCACCACTCATGGGCCTCCCCGTCCAAATGCAAGGTAGCTAATTTAATGGCATTTGTCTCAACCATGGGGTTGAGATGGAAGTATGTATCCAAAATTCTGTACCCAATTCTACGCTGGGCCACCCCGGGTCCTCTCAAAGGTAGGAATAGTCAGTTTCCCTACCGTGCGCTGTAACTCAAAGTTCTGGTTGAAAGGTCTATTGTATGCTCTGGGCCTGTTCTTACTTTTAAAGTGGCAAAAATCAGTGAAGGTCATGGCTGACTGGAAGTCATCACCCAATGCTCTGTACTCTCTCAGATATGCCCCCATGGGTTCTTTTGGCTCTACCTGTACTATGGGCACTGCGGCGGGGCTATCTAAGAACTGAGGTAGGGTAGGTCGGGAGGACCTGTTGTAGATATGGGGGTGGCTCTGCATGTTGGTATATAACTGTTCCCCACTACTACTTGTGGATACCCTATCACTATTAAGAAATAATGGACTATGTGGGGTGGGCCCGTTTTTATCTGTCATCTGCCTGATGGCACTCACCATCTCTTTTTGTCCAGTAGTAAGATCCTTTATAGTTGAAAGGAGACTATGGAAAGCTATCTTATCATCATCTGCCATTGTTTCTTTGCTTTTTCCCTTTCCAAACTAAAACTTTGTATTCCCCAAATCTATATTCTCTAACTCCTCTTCTTCTCTCCCACTGTTCCTAAACCTCTGTCTCCGGTAAGTAATGTTGTAAGGATCATCTGAATTCATTTACTGTTCAAATTTGCATGCTCCCACAGCTGGCAAGGAACATGCTCTGATACCACTGTAATATCCCAAACTGGTAATTTTCTTTTTTTCTTTGTTTGCTATGTGATCTTGTGTATCAACTCAGGAATATATGATATACTAATCTAAGATTACATGCGTTGCATGCAACCCTAATACCCAGATAATCAGAAATGCTGTAAAATAGGAAGAATCAATGCATGTGCGTACCAATAGATAGATCAGATGATGCTCGTCAATATAAGCCCAGCATGCACGACTTTGGTCGGTGGATGCAAGAGATAATGACTGAACCTCCTCTAGAAATGCGCCCTCCTTAATAGATATAATGATGGATCAGAGATAAACTGATAGCTGAATGATCTAGAAGTGGTGTAGTAGGGTTATAATCCCCCTCTGAGTGCAATGGAAGCAACATGAAAATAAAATGATGGCTCAGAAGCCTAAAGCGTGATCTCCCTCCTTGAGAAAGTCGCCCACATGCAGGAAGACGTCTTCTTGAGGATAGAAGTGCTGAGAAATAGTCTAATACTCAATCTGAAGCGCCCTTCTTCCAGGGGAAGGGTAATAGTGATACTCTGAGAAGACTGGAGCCAACATGCATAAGATTGGACCCCTATAGCTTGTGATGCGAATATAAGTGTTCTTGAGCAATTCGCTCATACAAAAAGGGTGAATCCCTCAAATCAGTACATAACTCGAATCCTGCAGTAACTGATGAATAGAACCTAATGATAAAGTAATGTTGAATCTGGATGATCCAACCTGATAGTGACTAGGGCAGATAGATTTCGCTGCCGAAATACACTAGCTAGCGGAGTGCATGCACTCAACCCCAACTTGGCTCACTGAGCTCTCCAATTCGAATCCACAAATCAATAATCATATAAGCAGGTATTCTTTACTAGCTTTACCTTTCTTTTATAGCATTCACCTGTGAGACCTAACTTTTGACCTAATTAGGTCACTTTATCTTCTAATTCTCAGTTGACTTGCATGCAGTTCTCTAGAGACTCAATCAGTGCATGCATCATGAAATAATGCTCGGATGTCATGCATGTAGGTGGCCTATAGTTCCTGTGGCCCCTGTTTACCTACTGATGATCTAATACCCATGCCAAGATCTTCTTAAGGAGCATATGGCATCAATCCTCAGTCGATTTTCTGAATGTCAGTGCCCACTCGAACCTATAGGAATCAAATAGGTTAGAGGGATGGTCCTCTATGCTTAAGCAGAAGAGGACATTACAAAAAGCTTCCGATTGTGTTCCGTGGTCTGCACAATCAAGTCTGGATTGGAAAACTTGCATAGAACCGATGAGAAAGCTTCTCTAGTGTGTAGAATCCATGGATCTGATCTAGATCCATCATGGAAATGGATCCCCTGGAGAAGGAAATGTATCCTGGTCCCATGAAATGGATCCTGTGGAAAATCAAACAATTCCAAAAATTTTAAACGGATCTTGAAACTTCCAGTGCTTCTGTGACCCATCAATCCCCCCAAAAATTGTTTTTCTAATGGGAAACTTAAAATTCCCTAAACACCTAAAGGCTAAAAGCACAAACCCCATTCCTGCTCAAGGTCTGATCTATCATTATTCCAAGATTTGCTCTTGAACTCTGAAATATCAAGGTCTTCTTTCAAGGTTCATTTGATTTATCTTTATGGTCAAGGTTTGCTATCAAGGGCTGATCTATCTTTATGTGCTATGTGAATTCTCACTTCACCCACATTGTTATTTAGTCCTGATATTTTCTTCAAGAAAACAACTTTATTCACTGCTGATATGGACATGTTGATGTGGCTCACAAAAATGTTGCTATGACCTGCTTCATGTTCATGCTGAAATGGTTTTCAAAATTATCAATATCAATCATGGTTTTAACTTATCAAATTATCAATTATGGTATACGAATAGCTAATAGTAATATGCATGAAACTCTCTTTTTTGGCAATAACTTATAGTTCAACTCTTATATTTTGTCAATAATTTTGATTCTTCATTCTATTTTATTTATTTCCTATAAAAATATTTTTATATTTTTTTGTACTTGTCATTTCCCTGCCGTATCTGAATCCTGGGTTTTCTAAAATCTGGGGGATCCATATCTGGATCCTGGTAACTTAGGATTTCGATGTTCTCATCATTTAACGTAGCCTTTACTATGGTCCTTGGTGGTTTTTGGAGCATAGGTTTCTGGATCTAATTTTTAACCACCGCCCAAAACTTCATGTGTATTCCCTTGACATTTTCAGATTTCTTTTGATTCCCCCAGTATTTTTCTTATTCTAATTATTAACAAAATCTTCACTGAAAGTTATAGCCATCCCTTTTCATTTGGCTTTTGGCACTTTCAGAAAGAAATACCATACATGTTCTACAAAATGAATAAGTTACCCTCTATTTTGTATTTAGCTGTTGATTTGTAAAAGGATAGAGTAATGATTTTCTGACCAAAATAAATTGTTGATTAGTTAGTTCTATTTTCTTGTTTTCAGAAAAAGGTATTATTTAGTTATATATTAAATTCTCTTTTCTGAGAGCACAGGTACATCCATATCAAAAAACAGATTCAAAACAGAACTGATGTCCACCCTAACCGGGACTTTCAGTATACTACCTAATTTCTGAACAAAAACTGACTGATATAAACATAGCTGTCATCTTTGCTATATTCCGAGTGATCTACATGTATGAAATAAAACATAAACATATCATATCATATCTTAAATCCCACAGATTGGGTTGCCATTTTGTCCTGGAATTGCAGGGGTCTGGTGACATCTTGGCCTCTGCAGCTGGAGACATTTCCTCCTCCATGAAAACCGGGGGCTGGTGTTTGAACACTTCATCATGAGAATTTCTGGGCAATTATGAATTTTCTTCTTAAATGCTTCCTTTTCTGCTTTTCTTTTTAGAGCTGTTTCAAGATGCAGCTGAGCATAAATTCTCCAACAGTATGTTAACTTTTTCTTTGAACATTGCCAGTCAATGAGAATTATGTTCTGGATCCCTAAGACATTGACCAGATTTCTATATCAGAATGTTATCTTCTCATTTGACAGCTGATTGTGTTCTGTGGTCTGCACATCCAATTCAGAGGAGCTT
Source organism: Larix kaempferi (assembly GCA_027924585.1). Lineage (NCBI taxonomy): Eukaryota > Viridiplantae > Streptophyta > Pinopsida > Pinales > Pinaceae > Larix > Larix kaempferi. Next base: position 20,064,801 of record BSBM01000660.1, on the reverse strand, counting down.
GCTCCCTGCCCCGACTGGGCCATTATATTTTCATACCACTCTTGTGTATCAAAGGGAGTGTTCTGCATCTCCTTTCCAACTTTTGCTGATGCTTTAGAATGACATGAAAGTGATGGACTGATGCAATGAAATGAGAATAGTAGGATGATGAACCCCACCTTGCTGTCTGTTTAAGAATCAAGTGAGCAGTTGCTTTGCTTAGTGGACTGCTAAGGTGGGGATTGCCCTGCTGCATAACATTCTGTGATGGATGTATGGCTTCCTTTCCCCGTTGTCCTCTCCTCCATTGGGGGTGGGGGGGGTTGCTGAAATCTCATGGTGATGAATATTGGGTTTCCCTTGCAGCAATTGTTTGTTTTACGACCCAATCTGCCACCTGATTGGTTGTTCTTCTGACATGCTGAAACCTGTAGCACTCAACTTCGCATGGTCTGCCTAATCCAATTGGCTTTGCTGGACATATTCAATGATGGACGATGGGACATTCTACTGAGATGATCAATGGCCATTTTGGAGTTTCCTTTATAGATGATTTTCTTATATCTAAATCTGAGTGCTTCTGTAATGCCCATGACTAGGGCTTCAAGTTCAGCTTGGTTATTGGTTCTTGCCAAGAATTTTTATGTCACTACAACAATGTTTCCATGGTGATTTCTAAAGGGTCCTGAATCCTGATCCAGCTGGACTAGGATTTCCTTTAGGTGCACCATTAAATTAAACTTTATCCACTGGTCAGGTGGAGAACTCTATTCTCGCTGGCAATCTTGCTTTCTTAACTTCTGTCCTTTAACTTTGGATTAGTTAATTCAAATAAGTTCCAAGACTGAATGAAATTATTGTTAAGATGGTTACATAAACAGATGCTTTTTCTGAGTGACAAACAATGAAGAGGGGTCCCTCATCCCAGTCATGTGGTTGTGGCATTGAAATTCATTTGAAGACATTAGAATGGGCATATTGCTCCTTACAAGGAGAAAGAACAGGCATATAATTCATACAATTCATATAATTCACCATTTCTGTGCAGGCAGTAGTATGGTTTCTTGCAAGGTGGACTGGTACATATTTAATGCCACCCGATGCTGGTAGGGGACCAAATTGTACACCGGGTCAGGAAGGTGAAAGGCAGCCTGAAACACAGCTTGGAAAGAGTGGTCTTCTAAATATATTTGGAGAAGAAAAGCAAGTGAAAGCTTTACTTGGGACTCTTGTTCGCATTGCCATTACAACATTGACCCTGTGGCCCGGAGAGCGAAACCTACAGGTATGCAGTTTAGTTTGATTTAATATTTTCCTTTCTCAGGAAATTGCTTTGCAGCTATTTTGTATAATATATATCCCACGTGCATATTCTTCTGTTGTGGTTCCTGCTTTTTCATCTTATTATCAAAACATTTTCATCAGAAGCCCAGGGACACATCAAAACTATATACAGATATGTTATGGTTGCCAAAACAATTGTAGGTTCCTTAGGAGGGGGATGAGCAACCTAAAGGTAGATACTACCTTTTTTCATGAAAAACTTGTAACATTTAGAAACTCATAAATTGGGGGAAGTTCTGGGAAGCTGTCCTTCATAGCCCTTGTAGTGAACATTAGATGACATGGTGGCTAGTATGATTTCAGGAACAATCTAATGGAGGTGGAATGCAAGTCATACCCACACTTGAGCATAACAAAGGTTATCTCTTTGCACTTGAGAACGATGCTTGACAAACATATGATTCTTGGATTTTATTTGTTTGTCACTTTGTCTTTACATTATTATTATTATTTATTCTGTGACATTTGTAATATCCATTCCTGTACCCCTAAGAATATTTCATCATGTTAATTAGAATCTCCTCATCTTTCAACAAGTTGCAAGCAGCTTGTAATGGATATTAATAGTTGTATTATTATCTGGTGTCAAACTATGTGGTGGATCTTGATAAGTACTCAACTAATGACAATGATCTTCATAGGGCATGGTGTTAGGAGGTGTTAACTGCTGAAATGTACTAATATATGAATAAATTTATTGATCAATATGTATATTCACAGGATTTTGGCCCTCAGCTTATGAGTCTTGTTCATTTCAGTTGATACTGTCTACAAATAGTTTCCTGCATCCTCATCCTTTATTGATATATCTTTCTGCAAATTTGCCCAAAAATTACATAGATATAGGAACATGAAAACGTAGGTAACATTGAGGAATAGGATGGATCTGACAGATTTATTTGTTCACTCCATGTGAATATTGCAAAAGTTCTTTTACATACAATAATGCCATAACCCATGGAGTTACTAGTGCAACTATTGAGGATCTAATGGGGAATTGTTTTTGTGATAAAGCATGGAAGGCACCATTTCAACAACTGAAAATCTAATGTTGCTACTGCTTATAGAAGATGTGCTTACTAAGGTCTTAATGATGTAGTTATCTTTAATGACAGGAAATCACATGTTTCCAGCTTCTACCTGCCTTGGTTCGACGTCGAAATATCTGTGTTCACCTTGTCACACTGGTCAGATTTCACCTTTAATTCTGCCTGTCATCCTGTCTTAAGCTGTCTGTTGGTAATCATGTTCTTCAAAATATTTCTAATGATGTTCTATTTTCTGGTACATTTCTTTCCATTTTGACTCTTATTGATTTTCAGGATCCATGGAAAGAGCTTTCAAAAGCCTTTGCAAATGAAAGGGACCTGTTTCAATTACCAGCACGTCTTCAAGTAAGGGATTACAGCTTTATACTACATTTTATTGTACTTGTTTCTTTTCATTTCTCTTTGCTTTTTCATTTTTTGTTCCAGATTCTACTTTCTTTGCTCTCCTGATCATGTGTTTTGTCTTCTTTTACTCAGCGATCACTTGCAGAGACTCTTTGCCGCTCCGCTTGGGGTATGGGTGGATCAGATGCCACTAATCAGTAAGTTTACTTAGTTATTTTCATACTTTGTTAATCTTGGAACGCTTTATAGTTTTTAGGAATGGAATAATCTCTCTAATTGTGATATGCAATTTATCATCTTACTTCTCTCTTATTTTAGGTATGTGAGGGATCTCATGGGGCCAATTACAACCTATCTGATTGATCTCTCAAGGAACGGTGACCTGAATGCCTATGCCCAAAAGCCAGATGCTATTTTTCTGGTACTTAAAATCTTTCCAGCCTGTATCTGGCCTTGACGATTATAAATAGTAACCATGTGGCCTTTCATGTCAGGTTCTAGAATTGTGGGCATAGATATTGAAATCCAAGTTGGTACTGCAGGTTACTTGTTTGGTGGAGCGTCTGAGAGGAGCAGCAATGGCTACTGAACCCCGGAGTCAAAGAGCAATTTTTGAGATGGGTGCTGCAGTTATGAATTCTCTACTGAGGTTTCTAGAAGTATATAAAAACCAGGTGCTTACTACTTGTGCTTTGGTACTGTTCACATGCTAATGATTTTATGGCTTTCTGGTTTCATTCACAGGAGTACTAGTATGCTTCTCTTGACTGATTTGTTTTTTGTTTCCTATGCGGAGTTTTGTATTACGAGTTGTTTGATAACTCTTTCACTCTTTTGTTTTACAGTCTATGGTGGTATATGTATTGCTCAAGTTCACAGTGGACTGGGTTGATGGGCAAGTTGCATTTTTGGAGGCCAAAGACACTGCAATTCTATTTAACTTTTGTGTACAGCTTCTTCAAATTTACTCAGCACACAACATTGGGAAGGTATACCATAGGAGCATTTTTTATTTTTATTTATGTCCTTAGCTTAGTTGCATGGGTTCGCATACCCAGGCGTAGGGTTCACGTCCCCGCACCGGGTTCACGAAACCATGTCTTCGATTTGGGTTCGGGTTCTTGGTTGGCGAACCCATATGAACTGGGTTCTTGACTGAAGAATCCGAGATGCCGACTTGAAAAAATGGGTTCATTTGGCTTAGAGGGGACGATGTACCCTGATTTTTTAAGAAGTGAAATAAATAAAAAGAAGGGGGGAGAGGTGCTCCCCCTCCCAAACCTAAAATTACGACCCCCAAACTCTTCAAACATCATAATTTTCCATTCAAGCATCTCATAATCATTTCATTCAGCAGCAGCAGTGTTTGGTGAAACCGTGAAGGGCTTTCCACATTGAATACATCGACAAGGTTACGCTATTACAACAAGGAGAATCATTGAATGAAATCACTGTTGAGTGTTTTATGAATTTTGTATTTTCTATTTCATTTCTGGGAATGCCATTGGCCCATTAGGCAAATTTTGAATGTCGTATGACAATGGAATCATAATATAACTTTTACTCAATATCAAATTTTATGTTCCAAAGTGAATGCTGAATGAATGATGAATTATTGAATTATGAAGAAATATGCATGTGACATGTACCCTGATGAACCCAAGTACCCTATTTCAAAAAGTGGCATCCCCCTCCCCGCACCCACATTTCCTAGCAACTTAGGTAAATACTATTTAAAACTGTCAATTTAACAATAATACCTAAACACTTTACTTCCCTTTTTTAAGAAGCACTTTACTTAAATATTTTTTGGTCTCCACTAATATAGAAAGGTTAAATAATAATTGACAAACCTTATCTAGTTAACTTCACTTCACCTAGGGTCAAATCTTTTAATTGTATTTATTTTATTCATGGTTAAATCTACCTTGTAAAAATATTGAGTCCCTCTCAAATTCTTATTTGAAATATATAACCCCTTTACAACATTGAATGTTACTTAAGGGATTACTTTTATATTTCTTTTTAATTGAGCTTTGGAACTTATCATTTTTTTGTCATTTTATTGCACTTTTTAACAAGTGAAATTAGCAACAAAGCTGCTTATACCTGCCTTTAAAAATAGGTTTTTAACTGTTTTAATAGTTTAGAAATATTTTAATTAATAATTGTATATAGTTTAAAGGTTAAAATTAAAATAATTATAAAACGTTTGAAACTTGTAATAATTTATTATTTATACATAGTCTAGAAGTAAGAGAGAAATACAAAGTTGCATAATACCTACCCCTTAGAAAAAAAAGTTTCATAAAAAATAATTGTATAATAAATAATAGGTGGAGAAGAATATGACATTAAATGTGTAGTAAATAGTTGTTACTAGATTTTATTGACTAAATTTAGTTATTTTAAACAACATTAAATCAAAGAATAAAAATTATAAACGTCTTAATTCTTTAATTGCTATAGAATACTTCTACAATTAAGAAATATGTTACTACATGTGTAACATAATACCATATATACAAAAATCTATATAATTTCAAATGATTTTTAATTTTAATTTTAACTAAAGTGCTTAAGATTGAAGATTAATATGGATAATCAATCGTTTATTAGTTTATATATTTAAGTAAAATGTTATTAATAGTGACTGATAAAATTATAAAATTACGGTTGTTTATATTACAATATCTCAATGAATTCATTACAAATAAGATCATTATCAAAATTTTATATAAAGAATTAATGTGAATTAACTATAATTGCTTAAAGTAAAAAGGAAAGAAAGAATCAAATGATAAAAAACAACTATCCTACATTTACAAAAGTTTTAAAAAATGATATAAATAAACAATAAGAATCAATTATAATTGCTAAAATAATAATGAATTAAATAATTAAATGATAAGAATCAACTATAGCATATTGATATAGAATTTTGAATAATAAAAGGAAATAAAAGAAAATAAACTTTGTAAGAAAAAATAAAAAATTATTAAAGGAATTTTTTTACTATGTAGCATGGGTACCCATACCTGGGGTAAGGTACACGTACCTGTACCGGGTACGCATACCGGGTACTTGGGTACATGTAAGGTACGTCTCCTGCCGTACCCCATACTGCCTCCACGTACCGGAGACGCCATTATAAAAAAAGGGGTACTTGTAGGCTAAATGGTACGACGTACCTTGTGTTTGGTCACTCCGTATCTTGTGTTTGTGTACTCCGGGGTACGTCTGACTAAGGAAAATGCAATTCCACTGGGGAAAATATAATGACCCCCAACCAAATTTGAACTAAATTTTTGCTAACTGAGTATGGGGAAAATATAATGACCCCCAAGCACTTTGCAACACTGTTCAAATTCTACTGAATATTGTCCAAATCTGGTAGACTGATTTTGCATTGATTTACATAGAAAGTTTTTATGGTTTTGCGTTCAGCACTCATGAACATAATTTGACTACCAAATGTGCACATAAAAAATATGCATATGTATTTAATACTAAGAAATACACTCACATCAACCCAGTATTACATTTGCAACTTTTTATCGCCTATAACAGCAGTACAAATAGGTGTTTAAAATCAGATTTCAAGTGTACCTTCAGATTACAGTTTGACTATTTGTTACAACTACCTGGTACAGTGATTTATCAAATTTTATGTAACTTCCAGTCTTCCACTTGATATCTACTATGAGTCTATGACTTGAAATTTTCAATGTGAATGTTCATTGTTCAATGAATCATTGAATTTAGAATTATGAATCATGATTCATAATTTATGAAGAAATATGAAATATGCATGTATAATGTGACTATGACATGTTTTATTTTTATTTTATATATATATATATATATAGTACCCCCGATGTACCCAAGTACCCTGTTTCAAAAAATGGCTTCCCTGTCCCCGTACCCGTACCCGTCCCCCTCCCTGTACCCAAGTTTCCTGGCAACTTAGGTCCTTAGTAGTTAATGCTGTCCTTTGGAACTTCTGAATGCCATAGTTTTCTAATTCAATACTCATACAACATGGAAAGCTCTTACATTTCTCTTTTCCTCGAGTTCTTGGTCGCATTAGATGTCAGTTTATTTGCGAAGCCTGTGTATCCGCCTGTGTTGTCCCACGCCTTACCCCACAAATGATGCTACTTGGGCCTCAAATGTGCTTAGGTTTTATTGAAGTCATAGCTGAAAATGTTTCAAGTTTCAGTGGTAGGACAATCACACTACCTATTCAATACAACAACAGGAAGAAAATGTTGAATCAGCTCTACTAGTTGTTTGTTCTCGGATAGGAATGAATGCACATTCACGTTTGTCAGTCTCTGAAGAGGATTATATTTTGCAATTGGAATGGCATTTCTCGAGCATATATGATTTCTGATAGAGAATCTGTGATTCACGACAACACTGAGATGCAATACAGATTTGAGACATTTTTAAATGTTGTCTTCTGTCTGTATGATATAGAACTTCACAACCGCCTTACAGGTCCAAACTTCTCTTTTAATATCAGGTAATGGAGGTTAATACTAAATAGGGCCAGGCCTTTCCTTCTCTATATGTTTAGATAAACCATAGTTCTCCAGGTCAGGTGCTAATGAGAAAATTGAACTATCCCTGTGCCTGTGAGCCTTTACAGCTCAGGCACAATGATGGAATTATCAGGGTTGTGCTTTACTGCTGTGCTAATAGGAAGTTGCGCAGAACTCCTCATTTAGGAGGCCAGGAAATTGGCAGTCCCCTGCTTTACCACGTGTCTCTGTCAGCAAAACAATACCAATATGGATAGCAATGCCATTTTGATAGGTAGCACTTGGACTTCAACTGAGACAGAAGATTTTAGCCCCCTAGAGGGGCATGAAACATAAATGTATCTACTAAATCTGAAGAGATAGATGAGCTGTTGCCTTAAAACAAATATTGCATCCTAAACTCCTGCATGAAACTCTATTTAGTCAAGGAATTTACCTAGAGAGGGAGACTGTCGAGAAATGGCAAGATTAAATGTGGTAAAGGGATTTCAAGAAGTCTGTATCGGGACATTAAACTTTAAAGGTATATACGATATCAAAGGAAACGGATGACATAAAGAGAGTCATTATTTTGTCTGCTTTTATTTGTGTTCATTTGGTCAACACAAAATTAGTATTCTGTGGGTTTCAAACTTCTCTTTATGATTGTCCTAGATTCCTATATAATTTCATTTTGAAACATTGCTGTGCTCTAACTTCTTTGTTTTGAGGATTTATATTCACTGGTGATAACACATATTTTAACATCTAATTCCCTGATATTATGATTCCATTATGGCTCTTCAACTAAGATTTGAGTTTTGAATGGATATTTTGAAAATATTATTTTCTAATTTTCTCAGAGAATTTCGTAAGTGTTCAGGCAAGTCAATCAGTTTTAACTTTTGACTAAGTTCTGCGTAAATTGATCCATCATTGAAGAACCTTTTGACCTATTTTAACTAAATATAGCTTTAACTGTCGAATGTATCTTTCCAAATTTTATTTTTTAAAAACATATAAGCCTGTGCAAATGGTCCTTATTCTCAAGTATTGCCAATGAGGAAAACGAACAGAATATATTTTCATTGTTCTCTCTTCTTATCCATTTCATTGAGCTCCTTGGATATGTTGCAAATCCTGGTCGCTTCCTGAAATCTTGTTTGGGATAGCAGACAGTTACGCATCTCTTCATGCTTGAGTTGGAGCACTGTTGTTTGTGCCTGACAACTTCTATATGATTGACACATAATGAATTTGCAGGTTTCATTGACCACATCAAGAAACTTGTTGAGTGAAACGGAGACAGAGAAGTACAAGGACTTGCGAGCTTTGCTTCAACTTCTCACTAATCTTTGCTCTAAAGATTTGGTACACATTTTAGTCGTTTTTCTATGCATGAGCAATTTCATCATGTTGTTATCTTACATGCCTTGTCTGTTCAGCTAATTCATTGAATATAGAATGCCTGACATGCTTGGGATTTATCTTAACTTCCAGGTGGACTTCTCTTCTGACTCTCAAGGCGAAGCTGAGACTCCAGATGTAGCTCAAGTAAAAATCTATGTTTCTTTTTGTTTTGAGATGCTTGTATGATGGGCAGGTTCATTGAATGGACTGGTTGAAAAATCTCCATGTCTGTCCTCTTGCTTTTGTTTCAGGCAGTCTACCTTGGTTTACACATCCTCACTCCTCTTATTTCATTGGACCTTTTGAAATATCCCAAACTTTGTCACCAGGTAGTGTGCTCTTGATTTAATAAAAAAATTTTACAGGACAATCAAATAGTTAGTTTCTGCCATTGAGATGCAGTATCAACCTGATTTTAATTGAAATATATTCCTTTTGCAGTATTTTGCTCTCTTGGTCCATATGTTAGAGGTATACCCTGAGAAAGTGGCAAAGTTAGCCCCAGATGCTTTTGCACAAATTGTTGGAACTCTTGACTTTGGTCTTCGCCATCAGGTGATTAACTACATCTCTGTTATCTTATCTTTTTCAAGAAATATAGGTTGCCGATTATACTCTGGACTTCTATTTTTTTTCTGATTGACACCATTTTAGATACAATTGAACCTCATTAGCTTTTGTTTGTATTCAAAAGATTTAAATTTCTGACTTTTGTAGAATTACAAACTTACCTTGACAGGATACCGAAGTTGTCAACATGACTTTAATAGCAATGAATGCTATTGCATTCTACCACTATCAAGCAATCTGTAAAGGTAGAGAAGGTCTGGGAATTCATGCTTTAAACATGCAGGGTCCTAATGGAGCATTGCAAGAAGGTGTTTTGGCTCATTTCCTTCGTTATCTACTGCAGTTCCTCCTTTTTGAGGATTATAGGTAGGCATACTTGAGAATTAATAATGGCTTGGATGGATGTTGGGTCATCTATTGAAAGTGAAACTATTTTGAACATAGGTTTGAGTACACCAAAAGTGAAAATAACTTGTCTGAATTCATTTATCAAGCATGTTACTGTTTACACAAGAGGTTTGTATATTCATAGAGACCTGTGTTTTGCTTGTCTTAGCAATGAACTTGTAGGTCCTTCAGCAGATGCTCTCTTACCTTTGATCATGTGCGACACAGCTCTTTACCAGGTTTGTAGACAGCCGTGTTTAATGTTCTAGCATCATCATGTTTATATTAGTTTTCTTCACCATAGCATATTTATTCGAGTTGTGTAAAACACATGAATTTCATGTTTGCACCAAGCTGATATTTCTGTTTAGATGAGCCCAAGATCCAGGGTGTATATATGCTAAAGTGCTCAGTTTCTCAAATTCTACTCTCATTTATGAAGCCATGCACAGGCTTAGAAATGACTACATTATTGGAATTCGTGCTATTATCAATTATGTCACCTACTTTTGATGCTATACCATATTAATCATTGATAGTTGTTGATATACTTTGGATTTCAGACTGGGTTATGTGATTTAAAAATAGCATCACTAAAAATATTTTTTGGTTCTCTACTTGTCATTCAACTAAACTGTAAATGTTGCATATACAGAGGATGGCACAAGAATTATTTCAGGGCCAGAAGAACGCTGCATTTCAGTCTCGCCTGGCAACAGCATTTCAAGTATTGATCACTTCAAACAATCTGACACCTTCTCTTGACCGTGCAAATCGCCAGAGGTTCAGGAAAAACCTTCATAATTTTTTAGTTGATGTCCGTGGTTTTCTACGGACTGTGTAAACGTAAATGTTTCCATGTATAATTGTCCAATTATTAGTGCGAACATTTTTTAATTCTCCCCAAAATAAATGTTTCCATGTATAATGGTCCAATTATTAGTGCGAACATTTTTTATTTTCTCCCTAAAAACTCTACCATTGTCGTTGTGATTGCATTCAACATGTATAAATAGAACTCTATGAATTATGCTAAAAGATTTGATCTGCTCTTATTTGCTCTCTTGTTCAAGGAATATGATCCTTAATTTTAAATATTTGTTTATAAAAGCAAGTTGTTCAAATTGCCAAGCACAAGTCTCAAGTTCTGTTTTCACTGCTGCAAAGTGGCAACCAAAACCAGTATGGCTGTCATTAGAATTTGGTATCTTGAATCCTTTTATTCATTGATATTCTGTTGCAGTGAATTTGTATCCAGCATACCAAGTTGATGAATAAATATTATCTTCAAATAGCATAAAGGGGTTGTTGTCTTCATACGCTGAAAGAATTCCATTAACATTGAAGGCGACCAATATTTGTATTAATGCAAGTGACAAGTATAACCTTTTACCGGATCATTTACAATAAAATCTTATCCAGTGTAATGTCAAGTATCTGAGCAGCTGCTACACACCAAACTCTGTTCAGGACACATGCATCATAATCATCTCATGGCACACAGATGGGTTAGTTTAAAATATATTTCTTGTCCATATTCAAAGTACAAGTTACATCCTATATATGAACACCATGGTGATTATACAGAATAAATAAGCATGGCTAGCTTGCCTTTACATATGAGACAGTCAAATTAAAAACAAAAAGTCGTGAAGTGTGCAAGAATGGTTGGTGCCGAAAATTATTGCCTAAAATTGGGTCTTTTCCCTGTGGAACCTACTTTGGGCCAAATTTTGCAAAGCAATCAAATGACATATTTAATTTTAAATGCAGGAAGTGGATAAGCTATGTTTATTAGGGTCATTGATCTCGCTGGAGTTGACATAATCCAATTCAGAGTTGCAGAAGTATGAAAAGTGGTTTTCACCCATGGGGCCCACTTCAGGGGAAATTGTGTTTTCATGTGGATTGAGTAACTTAGGGGCAACAAATGGTTTATACACCGTTTTTGAGGCAACTAATCATGTTGAAGCTAACATAATCCAATTTAGAGTTGCGGAAGTATGAAAACAATGTGGGCCTTGCCTAAGGCCAAATTGGGCATATAGGCAGAAATGCTTATCTGAAGGCAGGGATTGGCTCAGATATGTTTATTAAGGTTGTTGAACATCATGGAACTGATAGAATTTAATTTTGACATTTGGAAAGTACAAAAACGCAACATTAAATAAATCCCGCTGGGATGCCGAGTTTTTCATTTTGTTTTTAGATATTTGTGAGAAGGGCATCAAAAAATATCATGCAGCCCATTGTTGCAAAGGCATCTGTGTTTGTTATACATTATGTTTGACGGCACGTCATTTAGGCTTTGTATGCAGGAGATAAAATAGTTTTAATCTTAGAAAGCAAGGAGGGATTTAATTTTGGCCTGTTTTCTATGCAAATTTTAATTGAACAGTGCTTTCTCTCCAGTCCATCAGTCGACAAGCCATTTTATGAGATTGTTGATTCGTAATCTAAACATTCTATGAATTTGTTCTTTTCTGGCAGCTCAGAATGATGGGAAGGGAAACTAGTAACCTAAAATTCAATAAAAATCATTTTGGATTGATGGAATTTGCATATAATATGTTAACATTGCATAATCTGGTGGCAATAGGGGTATTTAAGGGTGTTGAATCCATTTATATACAATTTTGGCAAAGATTACATAGCCAAACAAATTCAAATTTGTAGAATGTTTAGTGTTTGTTTACAAGGCCAGACAATTAGATTGGTTCCATGCAAATCACATGAGCGATAAGAAATTTATGAACATGAGACATACTTGTGTGCTTAGAAATCATGTTTAGGGTGTTTCAAATCTGGAATTGAGATAAGAGTTTTAAAGTCTAGGCATGAGGATCGTGTCTCCGTTTTTAGGAGCCAAAACACATCACAATGGGAGCACGCCGCTGTCATAATTTCCAGTGGTACTTTGCCTATGAAGTTGCACTGTGAAATTGTGAAATTCCTTCAATCTGCTTCTTTATTCGAGAAATCCTCTAGGGAAAGTTTAGATCTGGCCAAGGCTAACCTCCTTCAATCTGCTTCTTTATTCGAGATATCCTCTAGGGAAACTTTAGATCTGGCCAAGGCTAACCTATGCCTTAATTTTCACGGTTTGAAATCGATTATAGTTCCCGTGGCGGTCAAATGAATTTTGCAGCGAAACCCTTTGTCCTCCATAGACTACAAAATGCCTTGGTTTTCGTGATTCCCGGTTCTATTGGCATGAATTTGGTAAGAGGAACACCTCCCTGCAAGGGGTGCCAAGTTTTGGTGCATAGAAAGCAGTCAAGTTCATGGATTTTAGCTGTAAGAGTAATCCAATGTTTTGCTGCATGATCCAACGATTCATATTGATTTCATTGTTTTGAGTTTGAGGTGTGTCGCGATTGGTGCAAAAGCCGCCCCCCATACCTCTTGCCTCCTTGACTGTCTCAAACAATTTCCTCAATTTCATGTATTGCGATTGGTGCAAGAGCCGCCCCCCATACCTCTTGCCTCCTTGACTGTCTCAAACAATTTCCTCAATTTCATGTATTTGGGTTTTTTTGGTTGGGGTGCCGTGGCGAACTGTGGCTCTGTCTCTCGACCAAACCCATCGTGCTGCCATAACCAATTTCGGGGGGTTGTTTAATCCAAGGTTTGGGGCTAAAATCCACGTACATTAATGAGTTGGATGAAAACTTAAGTATGCGGAGGTTAACTTATATATGATGCATGGTTGGCTGGTAGGTATGCCACCATGATTTACATTTCATAAAACATGATATAATGTGATCCCCTCATCCCAGGAATACATGGAGGGTGTGGGCCCCTCTTTGTTTTCTATATTATTTTATGCACCTAACATAGCATCCAACTCAGCCATCATTTTTAACCAAGGTAAAGTGACTTATATTACAATGTTTGGAGTGAGTTTTTATATTAAAATGTGAAGTAAGTTTTTTTGCAATTGCAATGGAGTTTTATAAAAATACAATAGAGGTGTTGGGTTCTATTTCTACCCCTACAAGAATAGAGTTGTTACAGTGATTTCATGAAGGTTAAAGGAGGACCAAATGACCACCAAATCAATAGAGTTTTATATAAGTCCAAAGGAGGTGTTGGGTTCTATTTCTGCCCACTACAAGAGTTGTTACAACGATGTTGTGGAAGCTAAAGGATTATATGACCATTATTTCACCAATCTGCTTGTTTTTCTCTTGAAGACATTGTATTTGGCATAGACGATGTCAAATTTAGCGTTAGTTTGGATAGCAAATGGACCAAAGCTTCCAATGAATTTTCAAGAACGTTGCTACAACCAAATTATAGTTTTTTATGTTCTTACTAATATTTTTAGCCAAATATTCACTATTTGGATTTCACTGATTTACACTTTGTATGTTGTCATTATTTTTCCTACCCAATTTGCCAATTGTGCTAGTGCTTAGCCAAGATTTTCCTAATGACTAAACTTTGGATGGTTCCAAAATTTAGTGGATTGGTTTATGGGACTTTATTATGGTTTTCTTTAATCCATCTTCATTTTCATTTACTTAGTTAACTTCAATATCATGAAACCATTCTTCAAGGAAAACCACGAGGAAACCCATGGGATGCTTTCCCACATTCATGTATTGCATCCCCAGAAAAATTGCTAGCATAGATTAGTGAGCCTCACCTAGAGGGGATGTAACAGTTGGCACAGGACTAACCAAATGCAGTTAACCCCTTGGGATCTATTAATCTATTGTGATAAAGAAAAACATATAAACTAATATCTTTGATCACATAGATATCATCAAATTGAAAATATTGAAAACAATAATAGTGGATTTAATTGATGAAACAATAAATTAATGATTTCAAAATAGTCCTACAAACACTGTAATAAGTTTGTATAGTGGAAAATGGATGGAGTGTAAAATAGAATGTAAACATTTAGCAAATTCATAGCCAAACTAGTTTTCTGATTACCCTCGTTCTCCTCATCCAAATGGCCAAATTCAATGGTGTAATATAGAGTCTCTCCAAGAATATACTCATCAAGAGTACCTTGTATAATAATTTCTAGATGTTAATTGGGTCATTTAATCCAAATGTTTACAAACATGATAATAATTATTACATAATATAACACAACAATAAAAGCTTATTAATTCCAACTAGTAAACAATGTGTTTATCTTTTTTTTCTTAGGGAAACCTTTTGCGACCCCTTCCATTTGGAATATCTGGATGGAGGGTGACTCAAAGCCACAATAACAATTGGTAAATTATGTGGACTCCACTAGACTCAACTTTAGTTAGATTAGAAAATTATGTGGACTCCACTAGACTCAAACTTTAGTTAGATTAGAAATAAAGATCTCACTATGAAGGGCGTTCTTTTTATGCAACTATGTTCTTTCGACAGAGCGTTCTTATAGTCCATCAAAAAAGTACTTCTTTTTCATACAATTCTTTCATTGCATTTACAACAACTTATGAAATGATCTCAAAATAATGATTTACCAATAATTCCATCATCTTAGCTATTAACATATTAAATGCAATGAAATATGGCACAATCATGCATTTATACAATGCATTCCAATACACGTTCCTACATATATGTTTGCATAACCACAAACTTAACATAGTCTATTAATGCACACCCACTTAGTGCACCCTTGCAATGATTCAGGAATACCATCTTCTCATGTACAATGTAAATTATATAAGTTGGGAGCTTAGAGTGTTCTGTAGGTGCGTTTTGGTACTTATTCTTATCCCTATCCCTATTCTTATCCTTTTCCCTTTCTTCCTTTTCTTCTCTTTTCTCTTGCCTTATCCTTATCTTAATCTCTATCTTTATCCTTTTCCCTATTCCACCATGATGATTGGAAAGTAAATCCAACACCTTGACACATCATCCAACCACCTCCCCAATACTTCCACAACCATATGGACACCTTCTACCCAACACAAAACCATGAATATTCCCTTTATATGATAAACAATTACTTAAGTGTACTAGAAGGCATTTCCTTTCTTTTGATCCAGGTGGACATCAGTGGCCACCCACTTAGTCTATTGGCTCAAAACATAGTTTTCCATCTTGGCAGTTTTTAATGGTTTTTTTGGGTCCGAAACTTTCAATGTCGTTTTGAGGCCCCAAATGACATTTTTATGGCATGAAAATTCCCTATAGATATTAGTAGGCATGTATGGGCCATTTAGAATGTGTACTTGGAAATACCTTTTTGACGAGCTACCAAACACCCCAAACAGAGATCGGATGCAGAAGTTACGCCCTCGAGAAGTTGACATATCGACTAACCACAACAAGTCCCACAAATATTTTGGTTTTTCATCTTTTGGGGTTAGGGTTTTGGATGTTCAGGGTTTTCTCATTGATGTTTTTTATTGCACCGAGTGAAACGAGGTGCTCTACAGCCCAGTATGGGGGAGATCCTGTAACGTTTGTCCATGTTTGTCCTTATAGTCGGCCATAATAAATAAAGTTTGTCTTTAACATAATAATAAAAAAAATAATATTATGTCGGCGATTAATAAAAGGATGTGTGTATTTTCGTTTGAATTAAATCCTAGGCTATAAACGTTTGTCCATTAATTAAAATGTAAAAAAAAGTAAAATGTAATGGAAAGTATTTAATGAAAAGTAAAATGTAATGAAAGGTAAAAAAGTAAAATGTATTGTCGGCCATTAATTAAAATGTAAAAAAAAATAAAATTATGGAAAGTATTTAAAAAAAAATCCATGTTGGCTCATAAAATAAAATATTATGAAAAGTAATTAAAAAATAGATGTTCGTTTATAAAATAAAAAATTAAAACTTAAACCTAGATCTATCAATCAAGAGAGATTAAATTTCTTGAGTTTAAATTTAAAAAAAGAAATACACCTCAACAAATTGGATCCCTCTCTGTGCTTGATAGATACGGGTTTAAGATGGATCTATGCTGGTTTAAAGGCCCTTTTGGTCTCATTGTAACTCACTTCTTGCGAATGTACGTAGTCACGTCTCTTCTCAGAGATAAGTTACCACCATTATAGTGAGCTCATTTCACTTTGCATTTTGTTATAGTTCCTGTATATTTCATTCATTGATAGAAATTGAATATCACAGTATCTTTGTGTTTTCAGATTATTTATGTGTTTCATTTCGTTCTCTCATAAATCCAAATGAGTGGTATTAGAGTGGTTTTCTCTTTATTTGTTTCTCTATGCATGTCCCCAACGAGGTTGGGGTATAAGGAGTTAGGACTTGAGCTACTTGAGCCTCTGAAATACCATCCTCGCCAACATCGATGAACTGCCATGACAAAAGAAAATAGATGAGGGAGTATGCGATCCTATTAAGTTGTTGAGCGAAAGGGACGAGATGATAGATAACTTTTCCCAAATCCTTCGATGGATGCCGACAACAATAGATGCGTCTTTGTCAAGCAATCACTTTGGATGTGCCTCCCCCTTTAAGGTACAAGTTGATTTTGATATTCCCGTATTGGAAGGCTAGATAGATGTAGATGCTTTGGAAAAAATTATGGTTAAATATGCTATAAAGGGTATTTCTCTGTCCGTAATTTTTCCAATAGAGAAAAGGTCACCTTTTCACTCCTTAAGGATGTCCCCATGTCAAAAGTTGGTGGAAAACTTGCTGTCGACAATAACTCCACAAAGGAGTATGAGATGTTCGAGGAATATCCCACTTGGGACTCTTTTATGGATGTCACTAAGAAAATATGATGACCAGTACACGAGATGGACCAAACAATGTCAAAGTTCACAAATACTTTACATACCCTGCATACCAAGCTACGTATTAGAGACTCTAAGTGACATTTGGTTCTAAATACCATGGGGGTCTACATAGGTACATCCAAATAGAAATGGAGTTTTGGACATCTTGTCACTGGGATCTGCTTGTCGTATGGTGTCAAAATAGAGCAAAAATTTAAATAGAGGAATAAGCAGGAGTTTCGATTTGTGAATGCGTCACAACATAAGTAAGGAAAAAGCAGCCCCAGAGCATGGACAATCTTAGGACAACCAATCTAAGACGCAAGAAAATAAAGGTAACAGGAAGATGAAGAAAGACAATGGGAAGTGGTACGAGTTCCATAAAATCCCCCGGCACAACATTGATGAATGTCGCTCAAAGTAGTCATTGGTGGTCAAAATGAAAGCCTCAAAGTCAGATCTAGCTTTTGAATCTGATTAGAGACAGAACCCAGTGCCATAGTTGCTGCCACCAAGGTCCATCCCAATGAACTAGAGGGTCTTGAAGAAGGTGAGCGCATTTTTCACTCGCAGATGTGGGTGAACGACACTCCTTTGCATTTCATTGTTGATAGCACAAGCCAAAAGAACCTAATCTCAATGTAGGTCATCAAACAGTTGGATTTGTTGACAACACGACACCCACAACCATACAACATCAGGTGTCTCAACCATGAACAAGATCTACTTGTCAACCAACAATGTCGCTTACCCTATAGTATCAAGCCCTTCAAGGATGGGGTATTGTGTGATGTTTCCCCACTTGAAGTTTGTGATGTTCTTTTAGGTCATCCATATATGTGGAAACACCATGTTGTGTATGAGTTTAGAACTCGTAGCGTCATTGTTACTTTGGGTAGACAACTATACAGGATACCAAAGGTAGCTCCATCTCAGCGAAGCAGTGCAAGGTCATCTCCCAGATTGGGAAATTTGTCATCTTCATGATTCGTTCTCACAGTGAATGGAAGGTCGAGGCCACGTCTATGGTCTCCGCACAATGCTTTCTCTACACAACAGAAGCAAGTGGACAAATTCATTGAAGAATACCATGACATATTCACTTCACCTATTAGGGTTCCTCTACACTATCAGGTCAAGTATTCAATCGATTTGAACTATGGGGCGTCTTTACCTAATGGGATAGTATATTGATGTCCTCTCTTGGAAAATGAGTAAATCAAGCATCAGATTCAAGAGATGCTCCAAAAGGGGCACATTTGACCCAACTTCTCACTCTAGGAAAATCCAATCGTATTTGTGCAGAAGAAATATGGGACATGGTGACTCTATATTGATTACAAATATCTACACAAAATCACAATCAAGAACGGGTACCCAATTCCATGAATTGATGACCTTCTCGACCAACCCAAGGGAGCCAAGTACTTTAGCAAGATTGTTTTGAAGTACGACTACCACCAGGTCCCAATAGAATCAACTAATGTATGGAAGATTTCTTTCAAGTCTAAAGGTATTTTCGAGTGGTTGGTCATGCCCTTTGGATTAATGAAATCCCCAACAAATTTCATGAGGTCGTTGGATGTAATCTTGTGACCTTTCACCAAATCCTTTGTGGTTGTATATCTAGATGGCATCCACATCTTTAACAAGATTTGGGAAGAACACTTACAACACATTTGGCAGGTCCTCCACACTCTGCGACAACACAAGCTATATGATAACTTGGAGAAATAATCCTTCTTCCTGAACAAGGTCTAATACCTTGGATACATTATAGATGAGAATGGTGTGCATGTGGATCTAACCAAAATATGAGTCATTCATGACTAGCCAACCTCGAAAACACTAACCGAGCTTCCAACTTCTACTACATATTTGTGTTGGGATTCTCTCATATTGCATGGCCCATCATCCAATTAACCAACACTGACTGCAAAGCCAAATTTGGGTGGACCAAGTCATAACATAAAGCATTCGATGATTTGAAACATCGTTTATGCTCAGCCCCATTGTTTGTGTTACTCGATCTACAACAAAATTTTGAGATTGAGACATATGCTTCAGACTATGTTGTGGGTTCCGTTCTCACTCAACACAGTCATCCAGTGGCCTATCATAGTGAGACACTGGCATATGTTGTCCATAAGTACCCGACCTATGACAAAGATATGTATTCCAATGTACAAGGTTTCCTCTGATGGAAGCATTATATTCTAGGGAGTGAGATAGTAATCCATACAGATCACAAGCCACTACAATTCATGCAGACACAAGGAAAATTATAGAACGACCGCCATCAAAAGTGGTTCACATACTTCCAATAGTTTCACCTCAACATTAAATATAAGAAAGGGAGCAACAATTGCATCGGTGATTTCCTCAGTTGACCTCCATTTGTAGCACCAACCATAATACTCAAATCTTGTGGGAATGAAACCTCATGGTGGTCCCAACTCTTTGAAAACGATCTTGACTTCGCTACAACCTACTAGATGTTGGGAGAGGGAAAGGACGCTACCAACTTTCATATGTAGAATGGAATGTTATACCATCCGTGTCATCTTTGTGTTCCTTCAAGCGAGCGTTTGAAATTGATTTGGGAATCCCACTACACTCAGGTGGGATGACACTTTGGCGTGGAGAAGACAGTAGTAGTACTACATAAGTATTTATTTTTGCTGAAGCTTCGCCAGGATGTCAGTAAGTATCTCAGATCTTGCACTGCATGCTCCATCTCCAAGCCTTCCATTAAAAAACAAGGACTGTACACCCCTTTGTCTACTCCCGATAGGCCTTGGGAATCCATCTTGATGGACTACATGTAAGGTATTCCTTGAACCAAGCATGGTGATGACTTTGTATTCGTGGTTGTTGATCACTTCTTTAAGATGGCCACTCTAATAACTTGTAAGAAGAGTATCATAGCCAAATCCAATGCTAAGCACTTCTTCGAGCATGCGTGAGTACATTTTGGAATCCAAAGACCATCATCTCAAATTGAGACAACATTTTTTTAAGTATATTCTAGTCGAGTTGCTAGTCACTGTTGGACACCAAGCTCACCAAATCTACGACCTTCCACCCTCAAACTGATGGACAGACAAAGTTTGTCAACATGATGATTGTGCACATCTTGTGCATGTACAATTCCAAGCATCTATGCATATGGAATGAGAGCCTTCCTTATGTTTAACACAACTACAACAAATCCCTCCATGGCTCAATTGACCACATACCTTTTCAGGTGGTCTTGGGATTTCAACCATTGGGGTCCATTGATGTAGCAATTCCATTTGCACCCACACTGGCATAATCCTTCCATAATCCATCAGAGGCTGACAAAGCCACCAAATTAATTGAACAAATTCAACACATCCACCAACAAGTCTATGATATTTTACAGAAATGCAATGTTAAGTACACACAACGCCATGATCAACACAAGGTTCCACACAAGTTTTAGGTGGGAGATAAGGTTTGGTTGCAGTTGTGGAAAAAATTGCAGAAATAACACTGTATAAGACCCCATCGGAAGTTGTGTCCACTTTGCTATGGGCCTTATACCATAACCAAGACTGTGGGAGGTTGCTTTTGAGTTAAGTATTCCCCCCTTCCTTGGCTTGCACCTAGTATTCAATGTGGACCTCCTTCGACCATATTCTCCACCACTATTGGACACGTTGGAGGTGACAGAGAGATTTAAACCTATAGAGCTCAACCTTGATTGTATGGAACATACCACCATTGATAGTATCATGGACACATAGGTTAAGGGAACTCGCGAACTAAATCTCCAACTCTGTCAGGTTGTCAAAGTAAGGAAGCTCCTGCACCAACGAAAGTGGCTCACAAAGCATTAAGTTTAGCAACAGTTTCCCCATTTAATGAGGGCTATCAACGAAATGGATGCCATGCTTCCTACGGGTGGGGGTGGGGGGGGACATTGGTGTCCACCAACCTAGTTATGATTCCTACGGGTGGGGGGAGGGGACATTGGTGTCCACCCACCTATTTCACTAGCTCAAAACAAAGTTTTCCATCTTGGAAATTTTTTACAGCTTTTTCGGGTCCTAGGTCGTTTTGAGGCCATAAACGACGTTTTTTTTGGCACGACGTTGCCTAGTACATATCCAAAGGCATGCACCTAGCCATTTAGAATGTGTACTTCTCAGCTATAAATTTCCAACGGTCTATCGAGTGCCCCAAATGGAGATTGGATGCAGAAGTTACACCCACAAGAATTTGATGTATCAACTAACGACAATGGGGCCCACAAACCTTTTGGAATTTCATCTAATAGGGTTAGGGTTTTGTATGTTTAAGGTTTTCTCATTTATGCTTTATGTTAAAAAACCCTTTTTTCATTGTAACTCACTTGTTACGAATGCACGTAGCCGTCACATCTCTTCTCAGAGATAAGCAATCACCATTCTAGCGAGTTCATTTCACTTTGCATTTTGTTACAATTCCTACATATTTCATTCATTAATAGAAATGGAGTATTATTGTATCTTCATGTTTTTGGAATATTTGTGTGTTTCATTTCATTCTCTCATAAACCCATATCATATTTTCCCAACAATCATTCATGAAACTATTTCTCTTTAATGGCATCTTTGTGTGTTAATGGCTAAATATCACACACATGCGACATTTGAACGATTCCTATAGTAATGCATCATCAAAAAAAGAATGCAGTTCACTAAAGGCATCCTCAACAAATCCAAAGGCAACATGAGTCCAAAAATTTTCGAGACCAATCAAAAGAAGAGGTCGTGCGACCGAACCATTGTTAATCCGCGCTATAGCGCATGTTATCAGTTCAATGCTAACGCGATAATCACACGGATTTTCCTTTGATAGCCGCGATACTGTCAAAATGGTGGGAGCACCTACTTTTTGCAGTGCATTGAAGGCTCCATCACTCCAACAATTCGAATTTGGCTCCTCACACACTTGGCGACATTAAATGGACCCCTTGGTGTACCTTGGAACTAGTTCATGGAATGTATGAGTTCACATTTGGATCTAGTTGTTTCTTAGCCACCTCAATAAGATATTACCAAGCCCAAAATGTATCCTAAATAAGAAAAAATGTGAATATTCCAGGAATCTTTCGTATTTTAGACATAAATTTTTGCTGCTAACTCAGATTTGGGAAGACTTTGGACCGTTGGAAATCTATTGAAATTATCAACGACTTTTCTGTTTTGAGTTTTCTTTGATTCCTTATCGTTTGTCCTATACAAGCATTTTAGTAAAAAAAACATATTTCAAAAGATGATTTTAGAAAAGCATCTTTTGAAATATGTTTTTTTACTAAAATTATTGTACCGGAAAAACGGTAGGGAATCCGAGAGAACTCAAAAAACAAAGTTGTATATAATTTCAAGATCTTTCCAACGGTCCAAATTTCGCCCAATTCCGAGTTACGAGCGAAAAGTTATTCCCAAAATACGAAATATTCCTAGAATATTCACGTTTTTTCTTAAATATGATACATCTTAGTGTTGGGTAGAATGTTATCTTAGCCTATAAAAGGAATCCACTGACATGCATTTTGTAGAGAGAAAGAAGAGTTATGCTACTGGATTTGTGCTGGAGCTTCCTCATAACCCACCTGTTCCTACCTTTGTAAGCATTCCCAAGCTCCCTTGCCACCTTCCTCCAAGGGGCAAGAGTTTCTCTCCATTGTTCTACCACTCACTTAGCATATAGTTTGGATAAGAAGGGCCTCCCTAATGGAGATTGTTAGATTCCCTTGAAGCCCATACCTCCTAGGTGTTGTAGAACTTGACCATTGAGAAATACAAAGTGGTTTTGAATACCTTTGATTGTTGTTGGAGTTTGCATTCTTCCCTGATTTCCTTTTTTATTGCATTTTGTTTAATTTTATTTGTTTTATGTGAATTCCACTAACAATCTATTACAAGATCATTTGGAGGACAACCACACACCACACAGGGTCTCCAAGAATTGAGGCCTTGTTGCAGCCTACAAGGCCTAGCCCCTTACCAAGTGGAGTAATGTACACTTGTGAAATTTTTTCCACAACAGTTCTAATGGAGACTCCACTTTTTTTGTTTGTTTATTTTAAAATAGGTTGTTTTATGTTGAGTGGTTAATTCTGGGTGTTTATCATTTGTAGGAGATCAGGTTTACCACCTCCTATTCCAGAATTTGCCCCCCTATCGGCCATACTTAATTTTTAGACAGTAGCGCGGATCTCAGCCTCTCGGCTGTGCTGCTCATCTGGAAATTCCTTCAACAATCACACTACTCGCGCAAGTAAATAGTTCACAACTTGCGTGATATTCCTTAGTTTAACACGTGCACCTTGTCTATGTTTT
Organism: Larix kaempferi; assembly: GCA_027924585.1. NCBI lineage: Eukaryota > Viridiplantae > Streptophyta > Pinopsida > Pinales > Pinaceae > Larix > Larix kaempferi. Next base: position 20,041,122 of record BSBM01000660.1, on the reverse strand, counting down.
GCCTGCGCTACAATGCGTCTGTTTTTTATTTTCCCACGCTACCACGCGGAAAAATGTTATTTTCCCTCGCTACAGTCATTTGATTTGATTTTTATCTGCATGCAACAATCTTGCAGCCCCATTGTTGCTCACTAATGAACTTAAATTAACTTAATTTTCAATAATTACTGACTTTTTTATTAATTAGTCAACATGGACCAAGATTAGGAAGTAAAGATTTTATATCTCTTGAAACTTACCTAGGTGACCAACTTTGAGGCTTTCAACAGGCCTCATCGTTGTCAGTAGTATTCAAGACCTCTCTTGTTTATGCTCAATTGACATGTTTTTAGGATCGAAGCTAGTGTATAATCCACTTTTTTTCACACAAACAAAGACTTAAAGACTCTTGTCCCCCTAAGCATTCTCTTCACCTCGCATTTCTTGTGAGCTTGGTGAATCAGAAAAGGGTGAGAAGTGTGAAATACCTCCATTGTACACTTTTATTAGTTAGCATAAGCACCTTGAGCTTCTTTTATAGTTAAAAGTATATCTACATTTGCATTTACTTTATGCTCTTCTAGTTAATTTGTCGACAATCGATTTTCTTTCATCACATGTGTTTGCACCACTAGCACACAGTAAGAAACCTAAAGACTTTTCCAATGCAAGTATGCTCTTCACCTCACACTTTTTGTGAGCTTGGTGAATCAGAAAGGTAGGAATTGTGAAATACTTATCTTACACTCCCCAAGTGAAATTCAAACCCCTTAAAATCAACTTTGTAAATGCCAACCAACTAAAATCCTCCACAGGAGGTCACAAAATAACATTTTAGATAGGTAGGATTGAATATGATAGGCATCGATTAATGCCCACCAATCTAGTTTCATTAGTGATATTTTGAAACATGGCATTGTTGACTTATAGGGTACTTTCAAAATCCTTCTATAAGCAAGTGTTCAAAGAAAACCCAAATCAGAAGTGCGTCTTGACCAAGGAGGTGAAATCCGAGGTATAGCTGCCCTGCTCTCCCCTACAAGTCACTCAACTCATTGTAGGGAGACGACACTATACCGTGTGGCCCGAACCACCGATCCACACTTGACACAAGGTATCGTAGTGGGAAAGCTTAGGGCATCACCAAGAAGCAATTGTGGGTGCAGTTGACTCCTGAAGTTAGCTATTTCCATTGGTAGGTGTTGCCAAGTCTTCTTGATTGGAACACTAGCCCCATTGTCGGTAGAAATAGCTCTTTGTTACCTCCACTAGTCAATTGGTGTGTGGATCCCATTATCACCATCAGTTGTACTTTTTGGGGGCCCAATTACATTTGTGAGGAATGACGTTAGGTCTTTTTAGGGAATTTACATTTATTTTCTTTTTAAATACAAGTTCACTAACTCGTAATTAAAAAGAACCCACATGTGGGAACACTTGCACTAAAACCGACTTTGCACATATCACTCACTTGTTGCACCATATTACATCTTTTGTGGTTGGCATATTTTTGCATTTGTTCAATTGTGTTTAAATTCCACCATCACTCTCACTTGACACAAAATCCTTCACCATTGAGGAACAAAAAAACACCTGAGGCAATCCCGAAGACTGTAAGGCCTCTCCCCTCTCTCAAGGAGTGTTTTTACACCATCTCCCCATGGTTCATGTGGAAGATACTCTAGCCAGGGCCGCTCCCAGGACACATTGATGGGATCATCTGGGCAAGGTCGCTCCTTGCTCGGGAAATTCTCTCCTCTCGGAGAAAGTGATAATCCTTCCACCTCTTCCATCGCTGGAAGAGGCACCCCTTTGGATTCTCCTCTCAAAGACCCTTTGGACCCCTTTGATCCCTCCTCTCTCGTAGGAGGTCAATCATTATTTTCAACTCCACCCTAGTATCCCCCTAGCGGAAACCACACCCAACATACAATGGTAGGACCAAATCCTCCTACTCTACCTTTCATGGCTAGTCCAAATCTCCCCGATTTGGACAAACTAATCAATGAACCCATTGCACATGATCCAACATGGCTAGCTATTCCAAATAAACTTCCCTCCCACATTCCTAAATTCGAGGGAAAACTGGGGGATGATCTCACCAACCACGTCATGTTTTTCCACTTGTGGTGTTCTTCTAATAACATAGTGGACAATCCTATGAGGCTTCACCTCTTTCAACGTACTCTCACTAGAACAACATCGAAATGGTATGTAAATACACTGAGAGCGACCCATGCCACCTTTGTGACATTGGCCACTACATTTCTCACTTACTTCTAGATTTTGATTCACCATGACCTTGGCCTCGAAATTCTCACGAAGTTTCGACAAAATACATCCACCCACATCGTGGACCACATCCATGAGTGGCGTAGACGTCGCACATTGTGTGAAATCGAAATACAACCACCCTTCTTGTTGGATTGGTTGATCAAATAACTTCAACTAGCCATAGCTAAAGATGTTGCCACCTCCATGCCGCAAAGCAAGGAATATGCTATTATCAAAGCTCGACATTTCGATTTAATATATGCACAATCCAGATACCTTTACACTATCGTCCTTGATGCCCCTCGGCATCGGTCGTTGGATCCTACACCTACAGGGCTCATCACCCTCGACCAACTTAACTACTATGATCCCAACCCCATGAGTAACCCTGTCAACATCCTACAAATTATCGCCGACACTGACCAGACCTATGTTGGAATTGCCCCAGCATTTATAAGGACTCCAATTTGTTAGGAGTGTACTCGGGACTACCACCCGATATCCCCACATCAATTGATGGCCTAATGTGCACAATTTTCACCTCTGAAAATGGAGCCGCCTCCACCTCAACACCATCATCAACACTGTCGCTGAGCCATGGCATTGAAAAAACGTTGAGTCCATCAATCCCCCCAATATTCCAGATCCCATTCTTGTAGGTGTACAAGGGACGCTAATTATGGCTCAGTTAACTTTACCTGAGCTCACTTTGTGTATTCCGATATGGTACCTTACACCACCCTACCTAGAAATGGATTCCAAACCAATTGCTCATTATGAATTTGTCCTTGTTCGAGTTGTTATGCCTACAAGGTCCGTGACACCTGCTGTTATGACAACCCAACCTATGACATCCATGACTAAACCACAATCGATCATCACCAAGGACACCAATGTGGGTATGAAGAAACAGAAGTTGAAAGGACCCCTCCTCCCAAACCTTACACTTGAATTGTTAGGAGTTGCTAATCCTAAGGTAGGGGGCATCAACCAACAACGGTTAAAAGTCCCAGTAATGACCACTACTCGTACCCAGAGAGTCACACCTCCATGTTGTCTTTGTGGGAAACAAGGCCATGCGACCAACCTATGCCCCACCTTACCGAAGCTCTGAAACTTGCTTAACACTTTATTCAACATAGTTACCCTTGCCCCACCGACCCTAGAAGGAGGCACATCATTATCACCCACGCCTAAGTCCAAGACATTGCATAAAAACCATGCATATGTGATGTGCTCCTAGTATGGGCATTATACACAACATTGCCCCGATCTCCCTCGATTTTTTTATTCTTTGAAAATCATTCGCCTCGCCCAAGTGATAATTGCATACCCTCTCCCCTCAACTCAAGAAGCATCTAATGTGGTCACTACATCAACAACCCCACCAGTTGTGCCTCACACACAAACAACCTCACCGACCATTCATGTTGTGGAGCCTACACCACCGCAAGCTCCCCATACAACCACAGTACCACCTAATGAATTCTCTCCCTATGGGAATTACACACATATTCTTCCCCCTAGGGACATCACCTAATTTTGGATCAAGTCAAATCCCCAGAGGTACAAGCACACTTCCGTTCCCAAGTACCACGACCCTGTCGGTCTTGTGGCAAGACCTCTCACTTCTCGTTCCAATGCCCCATTCTATGCGCCGAATGAGAATCTTGTCTCAAACTAATGAGACTCCAAGGCCAACTTTCCTCCCTTAGTGTGGTCCTGCATGGTTCACAAACCAAGGAGGAAGTATCGACCTTGCCAGATACCATTGATGTTGAATCCCCTTTGGATGGTGTACTCACTTGTAGTGATTCCTCATCTTTTGATGAAGACACGGATCACCCGCAAGCATTCCCAAATAATTAAAAATTGTCAGTGGCCACTTGTGTTAAATGGTGGGATGACCTCCCATGTATGATACTACCACTGGTACCACTAGTGGCACCCACATTTAATGGCCCCCAAAACACAAAGAAGACACCTAACATCTCCTGTTACCCTTCTTATTTGTGTCAAATTCTATATGTGTCACAGGTGGATCTAGATTACTAGAGCAAGCTTCACTTAGAATTTTCCAAACATAGACAGGAAAATAGAAGAAATATGAAGAAAATATCAAGCAGAACACAAGAGCAAAACACTCATGTGGATTGATATTCCATTACATTATTATTCAACAACATGTGTACACTATATATATGCTCTCAAGAGACAAAATCAAGAGGCTTAGTGGCAAGTTTAGTAGCTCACAATAATGAGGCTTAGATTGGACCAGTTCACCCATCAATGACATGAGGTCGAGTGTAACTCATAGATTGAGCCATAATGAGGTTCAATGAACATAGATGGACCATGAGGAAGGTTAGGCTAGTCAAAATAGTGTGATAGGTACCATTAAGAGGGTGCATGGGGTGAGTAGTTGGCTAAGTAGTGGCCATTAATGCACAAGTTGACCAAATCCTCAAGAGGGCGCACCCATCTCCTTAAAACAGGGAAATGCAATAAATCCCACATAAATGCAAGGTAGTGGAGTGCATTGACTCCTAAAATGATGGAAATGAATGGATAAATGGACAAACAAGGCTTCATGGATATATCACTAATCTAAGGTGGTCAAATGTGGACAAAATATGGTCCAAGACACTAGACTAGGCACTAGGAGGCCAAATAACACTAAGTAGAACAACATGAAGGTCCATGGCATGTATATGATGGGAATATTGTTCTAACAATTTGCGTCAACATTTTATTTCCTTTTTTGTCCAATCCATTATTTGCTTGAGAACAAGTCTATATTTTCTTTATGCATATGACTTCTCAACCCGAAATCTACATTGGCTATTCAGATGGTGCAAGTTGATGGTCCAATAACCTCACATCGACTGCTTGGTCTATTTATTCCACCTCCCATGTACTCCACCACATAGGCAAAGTGTGCTTGGGGGAACTCATGAATAACCAAGCAGAATATGATGCCTTCATAGGTCTCCTAAGCAATGCCACTCACCTTGGCATACACCATGTATGGGTACACCTAGACTCCCAGCTAGTTGTCTCGCGACTGAACAATGTATTTTGTGTCATCAATCCACTCATTTTCCGCAAGTTCCTGCGTGTGCACCTTCTCATCTGAAAGTTTGAAACCATTACTTTCACGCATATATCGATAAATGCCAATGCATTCACTGGCTTGGTCGCTAACGAGGTCTTGAACTGGCACTTGATACATTACACGACTGCCTAGTCCTACACACCCCACAAATAAATATATATATCTCTGTGTCACCCCTACTACTGCACATATATATGTATATCATCATCATGTCTCATAAATTGATAACCATTTGCAACATACATGTCAATATCTACCACTACATATGCATCACATCAACATATATAAAACATGAGCCATACATCGACAAAACATAAACATGAGAAGTATACCACATATGCCGCAAAAATGGTGTGTATATATATAGATATATATCATTGAAAAATAGGTTTCATGTATAAAATGACCCTTGCGGGGCATATACAAAATAGTCGTACGGGGGATACATCATATAAACCGACTCCCATAGGCTCATCAAGAACATATACAAAAAGGGGCTCATAGCCCTATACAAATATAATCAAGATGCCTCGCCCACTAGTGGGTCATGGGGAGCCATGATGGCCAAAGGCCACATGGCCTCTCCTCTAGCTACACCAGGGTCTGGTCCCTATCATGGCCTCTATCACGATGGAGGAGATTCACCCTCTTGCACCTCCCTTGTTATGTGGCATGCCACCGCCAACCTTAGCATAATGGGCCACAACGTCGACCCACACTATGTCGACAAGTGAAGAGTCAATGCCAAATCCTCATCCTCAAGGTCGACGAAACCTATGTCGTCAACCACCGTATACATAGTGATGAGATGTCTCTCCAATTCGGCCAATGTAGCGGCCATCAGCTCTCCTGCACTTGCTCCCCCAACAAGAGCTCCTCCCACTATTGCTCCCCCATCCGCAATGGCTCCCCTAATAGCCAGACCCACTCTTGCTACTGGTCTGACCCCCTATATAAGTGTCGTCGCTGCCCTACCTGACGAGTTGGCCATACGAGGCCAATATTTGCATCGCAAGGGATAAACCACCATCAATACATGATAAACATATATACAAACTGTTAATAAAAAATCATGTACATCAATATATGTAACTATCAGCACAAACTGTAAAAAGCATACTTGTAGTGTCAAATGCCCCTGCAGGAGCTGGTAGCTCCAGATCCCCCCTGTAGTCCATCCCACTCCAAGGGCATCTCTAAATGGCCCCTATACGTTGCTCCCACACATCTAATATGTGTGGGGTATAATAATAATCCCCCACCACTCCACCACCATCCCAAGGCATCACCGCTTGAAGAAATAGATGCATAACACGCTCCTGTAACAAAAGGTCCTCCTCAGACCTCCCAGCCGCAACGAAGTCATCTGTCCAGTCATAGTCTGGAGCAACAACGGACCCCAGGCTACTGGTCGGTCGACAATCACCCGCTCCACAAGCACTAATTGCCCCCTGATAATACAGTTGGGGGATGAAACCCCCAACACCCTCACAACGACCGTCACTATAGAAATCACTGGTAGATCCCTCAGATGGCTCATCAATATCTAACCAGAGTTCAGTGCATGCTGGTATCCATCGTAGTACCGATCCACCAGTCCATGGATCGTTTTCCCCTCCATCTGTGGGGGGATCACCTCCCACACCCCATGGTGGCGAAACTCGATCAAGAAATAGATATCCTAAGTCGTAATGCTCAGGTCATCCCCACCAACCATGAAGATCCTCTTATTAGGGTCCCACATGTCCAGGAGTCTCTATAGAAAACACTCTGATGACTGCATCAAGGGGCACTTGAAGAACTTCAAGAGCCCCGCATCAGCATCATCTGAGTCGCTACCATATCTGCAAGAACTAGGGGCATCAAATCGTCATAGTTCCTCTCTCGCCACTCTATGGCTCCCATAGCATCCATACTAAAATCAACAGTCCGTGCACAAGGAAAATGTTCACCCATCTGACATCCCTCCAATAAAATCATCATACGCGTGACCTCCCCTTAGGAAGCCTACGCGTAGCGGGACATTATCAAAGACAAGATGTGCCCAACACGACTACATTGCGCTTACCCACGCGACACCAGTCCGCAGGATTTGAACTATTTGGTCGCGCTGTGTAGCGTGTCTTTCCGATGAACAACTATGCTACACCAGCATGCAGCCGAACAAACCACGTCCCGCATGTCGCGTGAAACAATACATTTTTTCCATACTACATGCCTGCGCTACTATTGTGTGTGATTTTGGGAAAATCCCTCCCTACTGTAGTGCATGATTTTCCCATTATCCTGTGTTATAGCACGAGATTTCCCCAATATCTCGCGCAGCAGCCTATTAAAAGCCAAATTGAGCTCCTGACAACCCAGGGACCCACTTTTCCTAACCATACCTGGACCAAACAAAAACATATAAGGTTACGTCATACCTGTAACTCACGGCTCATCAAATGAATGCTCAGATCTCCCAGAATCACCACAAAAGCGCTCTAGGAGGTCGTCAACAAATAGTACAAATGATTTCGAAATGTGGGCCCCACCCCCTATTTGTATTCATTTGGCATGAACTTCAAAATAACCCTACTGACAAACCGTAGCTCCATTTCACAAACTTTTTACACCACTGTGATCAGCGCCTCGATATCTTTGACATGGATCCCATCGATCCTTATTCCAAATAGTTTTCCCCGAGCTCCCTTTTTCACAAGCACCCCTCAAGGATAGTCAATACCTTGGTCATTTTATTTACTACACTTGGGTATGTGTGCCGTATGTGCAGGATCATGACCCAAACAAGAAGGAGACTCTTGTTTTTCCATTATAAAAACAAGACTCCATCCATCAACAATGGTGTTGGGAATCCTACTACAGGTATCATTTCGAAACATTCATATAGACAATGTATTCCCTTCATTCACAAATGCATTTACCAATATTCCCGTTGATAACCATAGGGCCCTCATTCCCAGTCTTGATGTGCCGTCAATTTCATCACTGCGAATAACATGTTCCCCCATGGGTGTGCACAGCGTTTCCAACTTAATCATCAATTGACACCCATGATGTTGACCCCCCACAAGTCTGAGGAATCTGATACAGCTTGAAAATATCACCCCTAGATCATCATTTTATAGTTGCGCATTTACTCCCCTGACTCCCATAGTAGATGCCATCTGATTCCTCGGTGCATGTTACGATCAAGATTCATAACGACCACTCATGCCTCCATGAGCACTTTACCTTCCGTAATCTTCCTCGTATCATCACCCCCGCGAAGACACCTAGGGTCCCCCCACCCTCAGAAGTAACCAGTCCTATCCAGTTCTTCCCATAGGAATAATCTACATGGCATTGATTCATGGGGTACCCGTCTTCACATTTGCAAACCAACCCCCACCTCATCTTGGAAATCATCCCCCAATCCACTCAAAACCATGGGGATTCCTCCCACCATCAAATTGATCCCCCGACACACCCAAAAATTGTGGGGACCCCACCATTATTATTTATGTACAAACCATTCCCCTATAAAATAACATTGTGGGAACGCCCTATTCTTTTTGGCAGCAATCCATGGTCTCCTTTGATCGATGTATTTTGAGTCTCTATATCCTCAACAATACATGTTTTGTCGGTCACCATTACTCTCTGTATTGTGTCTCCATCAAAGCCCTTTGATTTTCCATTTGTATCCCTATGTATCCACTTGTACTGTTCTGAAAGGAAGGCTATTGTCCACACTCCCCATCTTTACATTGATCAAAGGAAGTTATGAGCCCCACACTTATCATCTAGTCTCGCGATAGGTCTGTCTGTCCAACAGTTGATTACAATATGATCTTGGTTCTCAGGATAAGACCCTTATATTATCATGTACATCAGCTCTCATTGACATCAAAACATTATATTCCGAGAGTTGTAGTAGTTGCAGTTGTACCTTGGGATCCCTTTCAATCACTATAAGGGATCACTTTGAACTTTGTAGGGAGATTCATTAGTGCTCCCTAACTTAGTGGATCCCCCTATGCTCAACGTCAAAACATTTATTGCATTAGGGGAAACATACTTTTGAAGGTAGCAATGTTTACATTTGAAAACCATGTTAGCAGTCCATCTAGAATAGTGAAGTTCTCTCTTAGGAAGCTTCACCACCACACTGGTCCCCTACCCTCGTGGGCTTATCATGATCATCAACAGTACTGCTTCTTCATCACTTCACAACAACTCCTAGTTTATTTACTTCCAAATGGATCGAAGTCGTCTTTGTCCATGTAATATTAGTATAATTTAGTTGACCCCTTCGTCCTCTCCCATTGTAATCACCTTGACAACATTTCACGATCATGGGTATACCCGCCTCGTTTGTATAAAACACCATTCTTTACTACAACTCCAATGGTCATCACCAATGATCTCCCCCCATAAAAATACCCTATTTTCCACATATGCTTTGTCCTCTAGAACAAGAGAGAAACACAAGAAACAATTATGCATTATTGGCTCTACAGTACCTTCATAATCTCATACATCAGGAGGCATCGGTTAATGCCTAAATCTCGCACACATGCGACATTTCGACGATTCTTGCAGTAAGGCGTCATTAGCATAAAAAATGCAGTTCACCAAAGGCATCCTCAACAAATCCAAAAGGAAGCATGAGTCCAAAAGTGCCCAAGACAAGTCAAAATAAGAGGTCACGTGACTGAACCATTGTTAACCCACGCTATAGCGCATGTTATCAGTTCAGTGCCTACGCTATACTCGTGTGAATTTTCCTTCGATATACGCGCTATTGTCAAAACAACAAGACCACCTACTTCCCATGGCGCATTGAAGGCTCCATCACCTCCCACAATCCGAATTTGTCTCCTCACACACTTGGTCGCATTAAATGCCCCCCTTGGTGTACCTTGGAACTAGTTCATTGAGTGTATGAATTCAGATTTGAATTTAGTTGTTTCTTGGCCACCTCTTGGCCTATAAAAGCAAGCCATTGACATGCATTTTGTAGAGAGAAAGAAGAGCAAATTTATGCTCTTGGATTGTGTTGGAGCTTCCTCATACCCACCTCTTCCTACCTTTATAAGCATTCCCGAGCTCCCTTGCCACCTTCTTCCAACGGGAAAGAGTTTCTCTCCATTGTTCTACCACCCACTTAGCATATAATTTGGACAAGAAGGGCCTCCCTAAGGGAGATTGTTGGCTTCCCTTGAAGCTCATACCTCCTAGGTGTTGTACAACTTGACCATTGGGCAATAGAAAGTGGTTTTGCATACCTTTGATTGTTGTTGGAGTTTGCATTCTCCCCCCATTTATTTTTTATTGCATTTTGTTTAATTTTCTTTGTTTTATGTGAATTCCACTAACAATCTCTTACAGGATCATTTGGAGGACAACCACACAGCACATAGGGGCTCCAAGGATTGAGGCCTTGCTGCAGCCTATAAGAACTAGCCCCTTACCAAGTGGAGAAATGCAGACTTGTACAATTTTTTCCACAACATCGTGTTGGCAAGAAAGTTACAGTTTAGAACACCAACATAACTAGAGAGACCATTGGACACTTCTGTAGCGCTATTGCATTTCCATGGCATTACCCATGATTGTCTCACATGGCATTGCCTTGGCTTCAATACACATGTTATGGTATTTAATTTCATATGAATATATTCTTATATTTAAAAAAAACATATAGGTCTAAGGATTTTTGCCTTTACCACACCATACCATATTATACTATGTGGGGTATGTTGACGAAAGGAACATAAATCCTTATACCAACATTCTCAAATTTTGCTTGGCTAATGCAGAATAGGTGGGATTGTTACCCTAATTTATAGCCAAAATTTACAATAAAAGAAAAATATACAAAAATTTATACTGTATAAAAAGTTTCTACGCTGTAAAATTAGAAAATAAAAGAGTTTGTATTGTTATAAACATACTGATAATTAATTAAGAAAAAACAAAAAAATACTCAATAATAAATCCAAAAATCAAGCCAAAATGAGACAAAAATAACAACATATTTTTATTGATTTCAATCTGAGTTACAACTGAAAATTTCATTTTCAAACCCCTGCAAGGGTAAGGACCAAAACAATGCCAGAAAATACATTAGAGGAGTTTTGAGGTCTAAAATGGGCTTCCTAAGGGAAATAATAAAATAAGAGTTTTTAAATTTTAGAAAGGAAAAATAAAAACTACTTTTTCTTATCGTATTTTTGACATATCTCCTTAACGGTTTACCCAAATTTCAAGCTTGGGCACTCGTTGGATACGGATTTCAATTCCGCATCCAACCCATACCCACACTACGTACTTCCGAGGCACCCACGGCATGAAAAAATGAAAATTTCAATAAAAAAAAACGTATTTTAATACCCACACTACATACTTCCGAGGCACCCACAACATGAAAAAATGAAAATTTTAATAAAAAAACGTAATCAAGAGGAATACACTCGCTATATAATACATTGAGGTGATCAACAGAAAAATATTTTGGTTTAGAATCAACGAAGAGGAATCTGATCAGGTAAATCTCGCTAGTATTAAATCGCAGCTCCAACTCCGCAACCCTCCTCCCACTACGCAACCCTCCTCCCACTGCACTGCGTCCTCCCCATTGTGCAGCCCTCCGCCCACTACACCTCCACCTCCCACTGCTCCAGCTCTCCTCCCACTGCACCGCATCCTCCTCTTACTGTGCAACCCTCCTTCCACTGCACCACGTCCTCCCCACTGCGCAGCCCTCCCCTCCCTCCACTCCTCCCCTCCCGCCACCGCCTGCACCGCGTCCTCCCCACTGCGTAGCCCTCCCCTCCCTCCACTCCTCCCCTCCCGTCACCTGCACCTGCAAATGCCATACAATATAATGTTAAAATTTAATATAAAATAATTTAAAATATTAAATTATATCCACTGTTCAAATTTGAAAAATTAGTGTGGATTAAAATCAATTTAAATATATGGATTATTAAATTAAAATCAATTTAAAATATTAAATTTTTTTAAATTATATTTTAATTTAAAATATAGTTTATATTTAAAATTTAATTTTAAATTAAAATATTTTTAAATATAAATTAAAATATAAATATTAAATACAAATTTAGTTTAATATTTAGATTAAATTTAAATTTAATATTTAGCTTAAATTTAAATTTAATATTTGTATTAAATTTAGGTAGGTCACCTCTTCTTAAGTATTGCACTCAAGGAGCTTTTCGAGGAGAGGTTTACACTTCGTGAGATTTGATTCCTCTCGGTGCTTGATAGAGCCTAGGATTTGGATCTAGGCTAGTTTACCTCAAAACTCCCCTAATGAAAAGTGAAATGAAACATCACACTAAGATTTTTAGTGTTTACAAAATAATAATCAAGATGAAATTTACTAGATCAATCATGCATTAAGCATGCCACAATGTTTGCAAAAATAATTCCTGTTAACACCAAAAATCAATTCAAATACTAATGTTATCAAATTGACTATCAAAATCAGTGAACAACCTTAAGCATAAATATAGATGATATATCTTGATCCTTATTTTCCACCTTCAACACTATTCCTACTTTCAAAAAGAAAATCTTAGCATTATAATAACTAAGAAATAAAAGATAATATGCCACTTTGTACAAAAGAAAACCTTTTAATTGGAGTTCTTTTCCTTTCTTCCCTCTTTTCTTCATTCTTCTTGTATCTCCCCTTTTAACTTATGAAAAAGACGTTAAAGTAGTTGAAAACTACCTTTTAGTTAAGTTCGGTTATTTAATTAAAATAAGCCTAAGTATTTTTAAATAAAGTATGATAAAGAAATATAATATATAATAGTAGGTGGACCCCCTTTGATACTTTATTAATCCCCATTTTCACTTTGTCACTCTTTGTCACTCCAAGTAATGTAATCATATGATAAGCCAAAATATCCATTATACTTATAAACATGAAGCAAAATAAAAGTATTTCATTACAACCATCGTGCTTCCTGAATAAGTCAAAAATGAAATATGGCATGTCCAAAATTAGCCATCTCTCAAGCATAGTTAGAATATATCCACAAGTCAAAACATACTAAAACTAAAAACATCATAAATTACATCCGAACCCATATGTTTTGTGAGAAGCAGTTGGCCTTGTTCACTTCTTTGTGAAGTGCCCTTCTTGCTTGACTGCCCTTTTTGTTTCACTGATTCTGCCCTCTGATTAGCTGATTGTACATCACCTGAAGTAGTGTCCTTAGCTCCCATATTAACTTCATGCATGAAAGGATGATAGGTATCCAAATGGGAGGAAGCTTCGGAAGAACTGGACTTGACAGACTGCACATGCCTTTTTCCTTTGGTGTTAAGTGATGGATTGGATAATGATTTGGGTTCAACATTTGGCTGCAAAGGTTGAGCTTAAGAAGCTACTGAAGCTAACTGCTGTGAAGCTACTGAAGCTAACTGTTGTGCATGCTGCTCAGGTGGTGAAGGAGGAGGCAATGGTAAAGACAGAGTTGGCCATCCATTTGAATACCAGATGGCTGGTTAGGCACAATTTGGTTCCATCCATCATTGTTATGGGGCTCAGGATACATGGACACATGTGGAGGCACATGGATACGAGGATTCCCTGATGAAAATGAGCAAGAGGCCTAACATAGGGTCTGGCAGCTGCGATGTGTCCTTGTCCATCCAGGCTTAAGAAACTAGTCTAAAGCAGTTGGATAAACTAATCTGAATCAACATTGAAGTGGATTGAAAACCTGTCTTTTATTTCTTCCTCCCTGCCAAGGAGGCTGCTGAATTCTACCCCAGTTACCTCTATTTCCACCCCTACTGAAGGAACTCATCTATATAATCATGAGAAGCAATATCAGTACAAGTATACAACAATAGAAAAATATATCAAATAAATTTGCAAATAAAACAATTTATTAATGGATCTGTACTAAGACAGTCAATCATACATGCAATCATATTATAAGGGAACAGGGGAATGGGGCACCACAACATGCTTGAAACAATTCTCCTTCACAAACAGAAAGCACTCATCTCAACCAACTTTTCTTTTTTGAACATGGGGAAAAGGGATCATTAGGAATGGGAGGGGGAGTGAGAGGACAAACTAGTGAAGGCGAGTAAAGGGAATGAGAAATGATACATATTCAAATAATACATGTTCAAATAATCCAATAGCTTCAATTATCCAAAAAACATCCCATCATTCCAAACAATATCCATTCAGCAGGATAATCAATTACTGCCAGCTTCAACCAAGAAAATATTCATCATGGATTTGACATTTTCACACAATCATCCAACATTTACTGTATATAATCATCTAATGACAGTTTATGAACCTGTACATTTCCAAAATGAATTTCATTTGTTCATTAACCAAAGTTTTAATAACCAATATGTTGTTATGGAAATATTCATAACATAACACATAATTATTAATGTGAATAACAATGCTTTTTTACTTGTTTCATCATTTAAATATGCCAACGGTATGGTGATAGGATGATCATTTCCACTTTCCTCAAACAGAACCAAATCAATCTCCTTGTTCAAATGAACAATGATCAATGAATTACTGCTAAAAACCATGCAACAATGTTACTCATGATTGTGAGGATGTAGTGGATAACCAATATTATCTATGCCCAAACAATAGGTCCTGAAGTCATATACAAACTATACAGGATATGCGTTTACAGTGATTGAGAATTAGTTCTTTTGACAGTGATAAAAACACAATCAAAATCCATTTCCACAAAATTACCATCTATGATCGGCTTTTTGCTTCAAACTTTGATCAAATACTAATCGACTAAACACAAAAATAGTCTTTGTAATCTTCACAGCAAACATCTCAAGCTACATGAGTATTATTATTTTTATCAACAGTCCATAAAAATCCATGGACTTGTCATACACAATAATTGAAATCAAATATGAGTTACAAATAGTCAAAATATAGCACGCAAAACAACTAGTATGAGCTTCAAAACTTCTACATAACATTTATCCCATCTCAATCTTGTGGATAAAACTTAGAAATTGATAGATAACTGAAGTATGACAATTGCCGATTCCTGTAGCAAATAGAATGTACTAATGACTCAAAACAACGATTTGCAAAATTCCTTTTATATCCGTCGAATCTTGGAGGCATGATCAATCTTTACAAGAAGCATGCAAAACATAAGCTTCACTATGCAACATCAAGTTAAATGTTTTCACTGTAGACTGAGTTTCCTTTTTTTTTTAAAACCTACAGTGAAACATGTTCCTTACGAATGGCCACAATAAAATCATTTCAATCGTAGAAAAGAGGAACAAAGCTCCTGAGGCTCGAATTCAAGCTCATATTATTCAACATATGTAAAAGTTCGAAGATAACATGTCAGTTTTGAGGCCTAATTTTTAGCCAACCCTGTAGCATTTTTTTAAAAAACAATCACCAAGAAAGTCAACCACCATAAGAGCCATAAATCATGGAACTCGTATAGCCAATTACTTCAATGCTTACTCACTTCTTTGATTAAACAAAACCCTAGAAGCTCTAAGCATTCGGGCTCCATATAAAAACCAAGATCTAATAATTTGAGTTATTGGAGGTAACTTATAAATTTTGGTTCGAAATGGCAACTAACTCTTCGACAATCATGTCACGCAAACTCCCAACATATTATGGTCATATTCCTGGGTCGACAAGATAAAAACTTCATGTAGTTTCCGGGCTTTATAATTAGTCAAATAAATCTAGGTATTTTTTTTATTATTTTTGAATGAGAGGATTTTAAATTAACACCAGCATAGATCTAAATCCTAGGCTTCGGAGGTGCAAACCTCTCCTTGAATAGCTCCTTGAGTGCAATATCCAAGCCACCTAATCTTAAGCACTAAAGTCTCTAGTTTAAGTCTGATATTTACTTTTTACTTTGTATTATTCTTTTTTGTTTATGGCCGACGTAATATTTATTACATTTTACTTTGTATTATTTTTTTTGTTTACTTTGTATTATATTAAATAACCAATTCATACTACTGGGCTCACGAAAAATAAAACTGAGCCTTTGATAGTTTAGCGGCTATCAAATGAAAACCCTATAGTGAAAGAAATAATTGGACAATGGCTCGACTTCAAGCAATTTCTTACTAAGGCAAGGAACTAGCTTCAAAATTCCCCAAATCATGTGTTGATGGCAAACCCACATAAGCCAAGAGGGAAAGACTGTGAGTCATTGTATAATCTTGATGATTGACAATATTTAAACAGAAAACAATGACATGCAAACCTACAACATTCTATCTAAAACAAGCTTTTTCAATAATTTCTCAAAATAGATAATATATGAAACAAAATAGCCTGCACTGTAAAAGGATGGTCTTAAAATCTTTTATGTAAACAACAATGAACTCATTTCCAAATCATTAACTCAACCAATAGTGCTTCTCTAAGCCAAACAATGACTTGTGACCAAAATTTCATCCTCTACACAGGCATTTAAACACCATTTCAAATTTCATCCTCTACACAGGCATTTAAACACCATTTCAACTCTTGAAAAAACCATCAAATTTGAAACCAAACCATTCAATTTCAAGCAAATTTTCATTTGAGGAAACAGGGAAAAGGGGGTTATGCAAGCACAGTGATAGTCAAGTAGATCCAAAATAAACTACCTTGGAAATTCGTTATTTGATATAGAGTTTATTGTGAGTCTACATACCTTTTGAGTGCTTTCAAAAAACTTCTGAGATGCACATACAGAGCAGTTTGCTAACCTCTAGATGCACGCTACAGGTGGGTAAAAACAAAATTATTTGGAACAAGCAGTGGAAATAGGTCTCAAATAGGTGAAAAATCGAGAATATTACCATAACCAATACACGTACTCCAGCATTCAATGTTGTTCAATGCGTTCATGCTAGCACTAAGCCACGTGCCACCACCTAAGCATGCCAACCAATGCGAGATCTCTACAGTTTCCAAATCAACATTCCAAAATACAAAAAAATTCGCTTTTTAAATGTTGACTGGTAGTTCAATAAATAGCAGGACCATCACATATCCCTTAATTCGGGTGCCCATCATTGCATATTTCCCATGGATTTAACACACATCAAATCCCCTACCTTTTTCACAATTTGAAATGAACCCCTTATCACCATTTAAATGAAATATCATTTATTCATATGGTAATAAGACTTTTATCAATGTCGCGATAGGATAGAATATGTAAATGTAATATGAAACTAGCACCACTAGGATAAATATCAAGGCCCTTTGCATATAATCACCAGTTTTGTATAAGATATGCAACGTGCCAAATCTTTTTTTTCGTATGCCAATACCATCTCTTAATGTAACCAACATTTTTCCAATCATGTACAAGATGTATCAAATGGTTCGAAGTATATCACTGCAATAAAAGAACATAAGGCCATCAACTCTAAAAGCAAATCCCAAATTCATGTTTTCATTGGCGAGGACTCAGTTCACCATTCAATGTAGAATAGTTATTTACCATTGGACATGTCCTTTTGCTTTCGGGGATCTTACATAACTGTTAATATCATATATGAATATTTAACAGGCCTTGCAACAATTTACATGCTAATATATTAGGTGACAAATTTATGCGTCAACGGAGTATCATTCAAATAGATGCCTTTAATTATCACAATCATACCAATTTACAATATTTAAATATGATTGAAGGGATTCTTACCTAATCCCTTTTTCAATATTTGTGCAATCAACATGAATAAATCCATGTATGTTAAGCCCTATATATTGTAACATTACATTTACATTGTTATTTTAGTATTGTCTTTATTGTTCGGCTAGGACCTTAATTGTAATTGTACCATTTGTCTCCTATATATATATATATATATATATATATATAATGAAAATTGGAGGGGCCCTCGGAGGATATTGTGAAGTATCTGTGGTACAAATTTTAGGTTTTGGATCATTATACTTTCAGAGTTATAGTCTGTGGAAGTTATGGTTTTTGACCAGTGCAAAAATGTTAGAAAAACAGGATCACAGAGCAATAACAATAAACAAGATGGAAATATAAATCATATAAAACACATTACAAGAGAGACACCAATATAATGTGGTTCACCCAAGATGGGCTATGTCTACACATAAATTGTCAGTCCTTATTATTATACCATACAACAAATGAAGGGATACAACCTGCAACAAATATGCTGCAACTTCCTCTTCATTCTCTCACATAATCATAGAGATCTTTACAATGCTACAATACACAACCGTATTACAATTCCTTCCTTTTAAAGAGGGATTACCATGGGAAAATACTATGGGACATCCAATACCATGGGACCGTAAATCACTCATTATTGACCAAGTCATGACTATGAAATTACAACATTTTACAAGGCATTTTTTCCAAAATTTTCGCTACGTGGGCGCTTCCCCTGAACCCCCGCCAGGGGGTGCTCCTAAAAGTAGTCGTCGCCCCCCTGGATCCTCCATGACGATTTTTTTTGGGTGGGAATCCGCCCCAAACCCCCCCTTCATGGGTTGCGATTCAAACACGGCTGAAACACGGCCTTTAAATAAGGAAGATCGGGCTCCACAACCAACAAAAAACTAGTCTGAAACATGTATTATGGGTAAAACTGTTATATATGAAGCTTGAGAGATCTAAATTGAGTGCCACTTGTTGCATCAAAAGGAAGGCATATGATAATTTTTGTCATACAAATTTCGAAAGCATAGAAGGAAATTTATGCACTTGGTATTTTTTATAAGTTCAATGTCCTGAAATGGAATAAAATAATAAGTTCTGGTACAATCACCATGAATTTCTCTTGGCACATCAAAATTGGGTAAGATTTGTGGCATTGTAGAGAATACACACCATGATACTACATAATATAATTCCATACTCAGAGGGGCCAAATTTTCATAGATAATTCAAGAGCAAGGTCGCTAGCAAGACAACCCACAAACCAAGGTTTTTAAAGGTATGTTAACTTGAAACTTGCATAAGTTTTGATTGGAATATTTGTTTTGGGTCATTCAAAAGGTGTAATAAAGAGTAAATAGAGAATAAATCTAGCAAAAATCAATGGGATCATATGACGAAAGGTGGAGCAATAAATTCTATACACATTAAACATACTGAAGACTGAAGGCTCATCCATAACACAAGATGTACATGATGATTGCAACTTTATGGTGTCCAAGCTTAACAATAGAGTAGAAAACCTTGAAAATGCATTGCTAAAAAAGGGGGACATCATTGTTGGAATATTCTCACCATCATTTTTCAGATTTGGATGTCTGCATGCATCCAGACATCTGAATGCATTTACATGTAAATGCATGCATCCAGTCATCATCTTGGTGTTCCTCCAAGCACCTAGAACCTATTTTCATCTCCCTAGAGCCTGTCTTCAGCCCCCAGTAGCCCTCCTACCTACCTGATGTCCCCTATTTGACTCTTCTGCATGACATGTGTGCCTTTTATCACCTACCACCAGTTATCATTCAGTTAGAGCGCCTTATCTCACCTACCAGGAGTCTGACAGTTAATTAGTGCATTAATTGAGTAGTTATTCCACTGATTGCTCATGCTAACCGCCTGTAGCTCCTAGTTATCTAGTTCTAGAGTGCCACTTGATCTTCTGACAGCCTCATGCACCCTCCTTGGAGTCTCCATCCCTTGATTTGTCATAGATGGTTATGTTAGACTCAATTAGACTCACTTGACTGACTATTACCATTTATGACTAATACTACTGACTGGATGATGTCTCCAATGTTATCCAAGATAGAATTTGAGCATGATTTGAATGACCTCCTTGGTTAATTCGAATTCTCTACACAGTTATTGTATTATTGTATTTAGTTTTCACAGTGCCAGCTCACAGCTGATGTATGATACTGATATTCTCCATTTTCTGTGTTCATGAGTGATTACTGAGTGCATTCTTCTCTTCTTCTTTTCAACTTCTTGAGAGTTTGTGTGAGGCTTGTTACAGCTGTCAGATCCTACTGTAGATTATCACAATCATGAATATGGTAAATAAGGATGAGTTTCAAATTCAAATCGGATATCCAAGTTGACCTCAAAAACATGAGGGGAAACTTATGAAGGATATAAACAACCTACTTACCCATAACTCAAATCCTTGATAAGAATTTAAGGATAACAAGATGGTGGAGCTCATGTCATCCTAAGAGAAAATTATATTATACTTAGAGAACAAGATCCCTAAGTCCCAAAAACTTGATGGCTCATTACTCTAAGATCCACATAATTGTGGGTTCAACTTGGGGCCAAGGAACTACTTCATTCTCGGGATTGATATGATAAAGTTTGATGGTAATGCTCCAATACCATGGATATTCCAAATGGAGCAATTCTTTTCTCTACACCAATTTCCAACTTTAGAAAAGGTAACTATTACATCCTTATATTTACAACCTGATCAATTTGTATGGTATCAATGGATTTGTGACCGTGAAAATGAATCTATTGAATCTTGGTATGTATTTACAAAAGAACTGATAGCATATTATGGGGAGTTTTTAAGAGTAACACATTCTTTAGCTAATTGATAAATCTCAAGCAAAAAGGTCCAGTTAAAAAGCACATTAAGTAGTTTCTAAAGTTGAGTCTTAAAGTGAAGAACATTCTAGATGATAATTTGTTGGATATCTTTATGGGAAATATAAAGGAGAGAATTCAACATGAGGTATGACTATTTGAACCTAAATCATTGGAGAATAATTTTAGTTTGGCAATAAAAGTCGAAAGTAAAAATTTATCTACTTGGATAGGACCCAAGTCCCAAGCATAATTTACTTTCGGTTTCAAGCTTGTGTAAAAATGAAACTAGTCCCAAGCATGGTTTCACTATTACATATGGGCGGATTGTTCCACGAAATATTTCCACGTTTTCAACATTCGTGGGTTAAAAAATGAATTTTTTTATTTTTTTATTTTTCAAGGCGGAAAAATCGTGGCAATATCAACGATTTGTAATGTTCCACAAACTTTCGTCGATATAGGGACAAAATTTTTAGGTTTCACTTTTTGTTGCAATATAGACGAATGTCGAGCTAATTCTCGATTTGACACCTTCACTATACAATATGTATTATTTGAATGACTTTTGTTTCCTTTTATAGTATTGCTAATTCCTTTTTCGCATTTATAAAGTTGATGAATAAAGTGCTAAATGTATGTATTGACTTATTTATAATCATGTATATGGAAAACACAATTGTTTAGTTAGTTACCTAGGATTATTACTTGCATCATTTGAACCAATTATTTGCATCCTTCTAAGGAGATAAATTGTAGTTAAGTTGAATAAGTGTACAAATTTGTGTATGCGATTCCACAAGAACGATTGATGATATGACCATTGTTTCAATAAAGATTTCATTGTGTTAATTGGTGGTATGAGCATTAATTCAATAAAAAATTTAATTAGTGTCAATTGTTGATCAATAAAGAGCATTCATGACTTATAAAATTTCATGAAAATGGAAAACTATATTAAGAAATTTATTGCATAGTTTCGAAACCATAATGTTTTCACTCTTAATGTACTAAATTTCAAGATATTCTAGTTCGTGTAGGAAGCCATGCAACAAGAAGTATTTTAAGAGACAAAGTATGAGTTGCACAACTACTCCCTTTTTTTTCTTTGGTGTTATTCAACAAGCCTTCAAGATCATGGTGGATCTTATAGATACACCATGGGAATAGTTTTGATGCAACATCAAATACTTATTGCATGCCACCCTATCCGCTTTTCAGACATTACTTTGAATTACGTGTGATCGAAAAATGTACACACTAGTTCAAGTTTGGAAGCATCAATGATATTTATTGGTTAGAAAGTATTCTAGAATTTATATTTTTCATTAAGATTTCTCTTTCCAAATCTTGATTGAGGATTAGTAGTCTTAACATGGCCAATGGTGAATTTAATTTGAGCATTAATTTGCAACATTCTTCATGTGAAAAAAATCAAATTTGATTGGGTGGATGAATATTAGCTTAGAATGAATGATTGTTATTTTTCAAATAGTATAATGGATACCTTTATGTGCAAGTTTCTTGTAATCAATGATCTTGTTTAATAGTCTTGTGTGATAAGAGTTTTATAGACAAATAAAAATGATACAAGATCATTGCAGCGGAAAGAAGAGATTAATGTGAATCCTATTTATTGAGTTAACTATGTTGGAGGTCACATGATGGAAAGTGGAATTATGAGGATGTCGTGACATACTTAGTAGCGGGTTTGAATGTTAAATAAGAGGTTATTACCATGGAAATGTCTTTAGGACCTAGTTATGTTCATTTCAAGAGTTCATTTTTTTATTAGCAATGAAATGTTTGATTTTGGAATGTATTGGAAGTCACTTATTAGAATTGAACAATTATAACGTGACATCCAACAATGTATATAGAGATAGTGTGAGGGTCATGACATCATACACCTGTTTCCTTTAAAATTATCATGTAAGAGAATCATGTTTTGTTATTCATTCTTGTGGAATTCTATCATGCATATTACTTGGGTTATTTGATAGGTAAACCTCTCTTAAATATGATATGAATGTTGGAACTTGAAATAGTGATAAACATGGAGTATTAAAGCCTTTGGGTATGGAAGACTAAAATAGAGTTAAGAATGGATATTCATTTCCTTGAAAAAGTAAACCAAATTATGTGATTTCTTGGCATAATGACAATCCTATTCATCATGAGACAGTGAACATGGACTTCATTTCTTCTTTGTATGCATTGTGTTTTCGAATTTTCAAAATTGTCTTATTGCATATTAGATTTTCAGCTATCATTGTAGTCATGGTTTGGTTGTTTCCAACACTTATATCTCTTGTTGATTTCACTTAAGTTAAGGCTTAAATTGTCAAGGATTTGATTGTTTGCATCAAGCACATGTGGTGTATAAGGGTTGTTTGAGGGTCTTACATAACATTCCCCACACATTTAATTGCAACTAACACATTGGTCCCGAATGTTGTTATTTAATTATTTATCCTAATGGTGTCAATGACCTCCATGATTTTGACTATCATGTGATGAGGTGGCATCCTTCGGTTGTTTGCTTACCTGAGAAACTAGAGTGCTCCCCTTATTTGGCATATTTTGTAGTTATTTGGAGGCATAGACTCACCTTAATCTCATGTTGACATTTTTCTGGTTTGGTCGTCCTGCTTGGTTGATGGATATGCTCATTCTTGATTGAAATTTATTATTTGTTTTAAAAAAAAAAACAATATAGTCGGAAAATCAATATACACATAATGTCTGAAAATAGTCTTTGAAAATCAAATTTCTCATGGCCATTTGAGTCCCAATTTGCATGAATTTAAAATTTGCAACATGTGTAATGTGTAATATTTCACCTAAGTTAGCTGATGTATTTTGCGTTCTCTGCTGTAGTATTTTACTGATTATTTGGTTATTAAGATGTATTGACATGAAACAGTTATGAACAATGCTACAATGTACTCCTGAGTGTACCCTCTCACTGTAGTTATGGTTTGTTGGGTTGATATAGTCAATTAATGTTTCTTAGTTGAGTGATTTTTCCAAACAGTTCACTAGCAAATAGTTTTGCCACAAATCGTCCTCCCAATACCAAACACTTCAACTGAGATTTGTAACACTACACCCACTAGGGTTCGGCATGTCCCTCCTAAGCCTTAGATTTGAGGGAAGTAAATGTGTTTAACTAAGTGAATGTGTACTTTCATAGAAGAAAGAAAACACTGTCTTTTTTATTGTTGTTTTCTCGAGCGTAGGTACCACCAAACAGGTATCTGTCAGATCTACCTTCCTCAAGTGATGATGAAGATATACTCGGGGAGGTTGAAAGTGAGACGAGTTGTACTAGATCTACCTGTTTTTCCTAGGGTGTTTTGAATCATGTTCTTTCCTCCCTAGGTATATTTTTCATTTTTAAGCCTTTTTTCCTTTTGTTTATTCCAACCTTTGCTTCTCCCATTTTCTTAAGGTTTGAATTGTTTTGAATATTTAATGCATGTTGTTTAACCTAAGCTCCTATAGACTAGTTAATGTCTTTTCATTATATGACAAATGTGCTAGAGTTGAATTATATAGTCTTGATTTATTAACCCAAGTTGGAAGCACATATCATTATTCAAATACATGCACGCTGCTAGCTTGCTATTGATTAGGTTTTTTAGTACAGGGTGCAATTATGAGAGCGATCAGGCCTTGAAGATGGTTCATGAAGCAAGCATCAGATTTGGGGCTTCGTACCTCTCCATATCTTTGAATCATTTCAAGCCCGATAGATCACTGATTATATCAGTGTTGATAGACAAAATGAAGTTCGAGCTTCAAAGAGGGTTTTCAGTATCTTATCCCCAAAGTTCGCGTTCAAGTATTGCTTCTACAGTCACGAATTCAGTCATGGAGATAGACAAGAAATCACGCCCAAGTGGTCATGTGCTCAGGATTGAGCCCCAACATGTTGAATGGATGAAGAAATTTCCATCTTCTGTTGAAAAGGTGAAAGCAGCTGGCTGGTTTACGATGTTCGAAAAGATGGGAGAGTTTCACATAGGGGTTACAAAATCATTTTGTGAAAACCTTGAGGGTTCAATGGTGAAAATGAACTGCCTTAAATTCTTAGTAATAGAAGAAACCATTGCACAGGCTGTTGGGGTTACTCCCGAGGGTGAAAAATGGTATAAGAGGCAATCACTAGATGAAGATTTCAGCCAATTCCTCCTTCTGGCACACCAAGATCCTGATTAGAACCAATCCATTCAGAATACTTTCTTAATCAAGGAATGGAAGGATGTTCTACAAATTATCCAAAGGTATATAACATGTGAAGGCAAGTTCGCCACTATATACCGTTATCATATGCGTCTGTTACATCATGTTTCAGGTACAAAGAAATTAAACTTACCCTATTACTTGCAAAAGAGTTTAAGTAAAATGGCATCTAGGGTTAAGAATCAATCTGATACTCCCAATAACAGTATGTTTCACCATGGCCAGATAAAATTGTTCATTTCTAAAGAAGTAGAAAAGCAGGGCAGAACTTGGTCTCATTTTTTATATTGGTTGGGATTTAAAGTGGAATTTAAGGAAGAGAAGAAGGGAAAAAGAAAAAAAAATCCTTCTGGAAAAGAGGTCATTTCCGATTGTACAGAGACAGAGATCTTGTTTGAAAATGAAGAATGCCACCACGAAGAAGAGTTACCTGAAAAAGAGACAGATATACAAACGCCTACAAAGATGAAACAGAAAAATCCTGAAGAGTTTAATTGTAATCCTGTTATACGGCCTGATGATGCAATGGAGAAGATGAAAAAACTTCGCTAGAAGTAAAGCAAGACCATGTCTCTTCTCATAACAAACCCTCAGAATCCTCAGAGGGTTCATCTGAACCACTCATAGCATATTTTAGGCCAAGGACAAGACCTGGAAATAAGTTTAGGATGAATATGGAAGCCACATTGAATCGTAAACTCAAAAAGGATACAATTGTAAGCATACAGGATTCAACAAGTGATGATGAGGAAGACATGAAAGCAAAATTTTTAGAATCATCTTTAAAACAGATTCTTGAGGGTATTGATCGAAGTCTCAAAAAAATCCCAGATATAACTCCTAAGAATTTTCCCGATGATAACAATGGAAGTATGGAAGATAATGGAGTATCAGTGACTTCGAAGGGAAAAGAGAAAGTAATAATTGAAGTGGCTGAATCCTCCAAAGAGAAAGCAAGTTTTAAAAAGATAATTTCTGATGAAAAATCCGAAGATCCAGATGATGAAATGGAAGAACTTGAAAAAGAAAAGCAGAAAAAGGAACTTGATCATTTCAGATGCCAGAATGAACATATGAGACAAATTAATGATAGTTTGATGAAATCCAACAGCATGCTGAACCAAGACCTCCAAGAAGTGAACAAAAACTTTGCAGAAGTCACACCGGTAGCTGATGAAGCTGTAAAAAGAGGAAGAGCGGCCCAAGAACAGAATGTTCAGCTCGAGAAAGATAAAGAGGAACTCAAGAGACAACTCAGCCAAATGAAGAAAGAGATCATCACATTACAAGCAAAGGCAAAGTCATTAGATGGGTTAGTTGTTTTGGCTCAGGCAACCATGAGACTTTGATTAGGTTTCTAAGTTTAATATAGTTTTGACACTTGTCAAGATTAGTTAGACTAAATCTTTTAGTTATACATTTTTTCTATATTTAGAAGTCAAAGTCTTGAAAAGTGGATCCTAAAACAAACTTCAGATCTAAACTTCAGGGCTTTTGAACACGATCTTCTCATTAATACAAGCCCGATCACCTTGCTGCTTTCGGCTAGACCATCCCTATGGGCCCACTTGATTAATTTTAGGATCTTGATGATCTGTTCTAGTTCTGAAATTGACATTTATGTTCTGTTTTGATGGAGCAGCCTTGCAATTGCAATTTTTTTTGTTAACAGGGAAGAATTTTAGTATTTTATGTTGAAGATGGTAAAATGCAACTTGTTACTGAGAAGGAGACAAAGGGCTCTGTTTATAATCTGAATGCATTTAATGGAAAGTTGCTTGTTGGCATCAATCAAAAGATTCAGTTATACAAGTGGGTACTCCGTGATGATGGTTCAAGAGAGTTTCAGTCTGAATGTGGCCATCATGGTAATATTCTTGGACTCTATGTTCAGTCTCGTGGAGATTTTATTGTTGTTGGTGATTTGATGAAATCAATCTCTTTATTGATATACAAGGTATGTCTTTTTCTTGATTCTTGTGAAGAAATTTTGTTTGTAATCTAATGACTCTAATTGGCAGATACTATAACCAGACTTTATCAGTTTGTTGTTTTCATAGTCCTTGTGTACTGTTTGCATTTCTTGTGGGTTTTTTAATTTAATTTTATGAATGATGTTGTCTAAAACATTAGGCTCACATTAATGTGTCTCTATTGTGAAAAATTATGTTTCCTATTTTTTGTCTTGTAGTTCAACTCCAGGACTGAAGACAAATACATGAATTATTTGCAAACTTTCCACTCCATTCAACTACTCTACCATAACATCAACCTTCAAACTCAATCTTTCATGTTACAATAAGATTGCTAAATGAGTAGCTACAAGACTAGAGTATCTATCATTTCTCTCCTACATTCTCAGCTTCCATGTTTTGAATCTTTATTAATTCACACATGCAATGCACATGTTATTTAGTGCGATTGTTATGATTTGAGGCTTAGTTCTTGCCATTGCTTAAAATATATGAAGTTAGAGATGGTTTTTTTTTTCATTTTTATACATCATCAATCACATACCAATAAAACAAAGCAATCACTAATTGATGAATCCACTCTTCACTAATTGTTAGACTTTCATATCATATTATATAATTATTTTTAATTAAACACTTAGATATGTACAAAAGTACAATATCACCACTATTGAGAAACAATGTATTGTGGTGTTTAAGAAAGGTGCTTTTGTAGGATTTGCATTTCTTTGGATTTTAAGTAAGATAAGATTCGAACCTACGACCTATGTCTAGTCACAAGGCTACCACCTTCAAGCTTGAAGTGCATTTGACAATGGGAGACCACCTTCAAGCTTGATTCATTCTGTATGCATTTCACAATGGGAGACGTCGAGCTACCACCTTCAAGCTTGATTCATTCTATATGCATTTCACTATGCAACTGTCTCAGATTCTCACTGCGTTTTCCCTCAATTAGTTTATCAATTCAGTATGACCCACGCCCGCCATCTGAGGAGTGTTGCCAGCGATCTTGAGTTTCAACCTAGAAGCAGTGACGATTCATGGTATTATGTTTCCCTTCGGCTGCAATATGGCAAACTCAAAGTTCACTACGAAGGTTTGTTTGACAAATTAGATGGTTTGGGTTCCGTAACCCTAGTGCCATTCAGGGACACTTTGAGGAATTGCTCCTGGGGCACGGAACTCAAACCATCACATTTGTCAGACAAACCTTCCTAGTGAACTATCAGTTTTCCATATTGCATTCGAAGGGATTAAACATAATACTATGAATCATCACCACTGCCAGGATGAAACTCAAGACCGCTGGAAACACTCCTCGGATGGCGGGTGTGGGTCATACTGAATTGATAAACTAATTGAGGGAAAACGTAGTGAGAATCTGAGACAGTTGCATAGTGAAATGCATACATAATGAATGAAGAGTGGGTGTCAAGAGAAATGGTTGTGGGACGTCGTATGAGAGGAAATGGAGATGGGAATTGAAAGGTCAAATTAAATTTGCATAGTGGTAATAAACTACACTTGTGTCTTCCATTTTCAGCTTCACTTCAAGCTTGAAGGTGGTAGCCTTGGGACTAGACATAGGTCGCAGCTGAAGTCCTTATCAATGTGATTGTAAGGCACTCTTTGAAGGTGAAGTCCACAATTTTAAGTCGTTTTCCTCATTTTCATGCCTTTTTGTAAGACAATAAGGAGGGTAGTGGCATCAACGTTGAAAATGGTTTCCATCCAAACCTACCAAGTGTACTTTTAGGTAAGCAATATTCTTGACTCTGAACTGTAGCAGCTGTTTGGCCATTTTGACCCTGTAAATCCTTCAATTTACAAGGTGAAACTGGCCAAACAGTTGCTACAGTTCGGAGAAAAGAATACTGATGAACTAAAAGTACACTTGATAGGTTTGGATGGAACAGATTACCGTGGAAATACTCTTTATCTTCATTCTCGAGTTTTGAGAAAATCAGAGATATATGAAATGATGCTTTATGACTGTTCGTCTTCACGACCGCCTCTTGAAATCAAGGTAAAAAATGGTTTAATGATTCAGTGTAGTAAATGGTTACCTTTATTGCATGTTAGCTTTTATTGAATGGATGTGTTCACTGAATGAATGAATGGTTGATTGAATGAATGGTAGATGTTTGTTTATGATGAAATATGCATGAATTTGCACGTAATTTTTTTTCCAAGTACATGCATTGGGTATGGGGAATTGAGAGCGATGTGAGGGGGGGGGGAATAAGAGCTTCCACCTTCACATGGTTGGCCCTTTTCAGTAGAGAATATTAAATTATTCTCGAAACATAGAGGATCTCAATGAATGGAAACGATGTTGCCTTTCTACAACCCACTCCTGTGTCATCTAAATTTTGACAATTTCTTGGACCTTGTTGTGATGTTTGGTTGCTCCTGATCATAACCAATTTTGAGTTTCCACAACTTCAAAGGCTGAGTAAATGATGCATTGGAACCAATATATTTAACCTTCTCTTTAAATTCCTTGGAATCTCCTTGAGAATATTTGAATGAGATATGTCTCAAATCCTCTAGATATATTTGAATGAGATATGTCTCAAATCCTCTAGATATATTTGAATGAGATATGTCATGTGCAATTAGTAGCATCTTACAAATCTTTTGTAGTTTCCACCATACAGTTTTCAGAATTTCCATTTCCCTATATTGGATAGTATCAACAATTTTTATTGGAATTCAATGATGTGAAGAAGCAATTATAATAGCTCTTGGAGAAAGGAGTCATATATATAACCTAGTTTTTCACCTTATGGGTTGCCTATCATCATAGTGCTTAAGCAGGCTGAATGTTTGTGAATGTGTACTAACTACCGAGTAGTGAATGAGATAACCATCAAGAATCAATATATATCTGCCACATACTAGTCCTCCTCTGCATCATTTCTAGACAACATTCAATGGCATGCAAATAGTCTTTTCTGAAAGTAACACTTCTAAGTATATTTTCAAAAATAGTTTCACACCCAGGTTGGTATCTTCAACTATATCTATCTTTTTGTTATATGATATATATGTTTATTTTATTACATGTTATTGAATATTAGTTTATCGTTTTCGTTTGCTTGTCAGTGTAACTCATTATAATCTGTTGATATGGCAGTTTTGAATATACCAAAGAGCCTGTGTTAAGAACTTATGGGTTGTACATTTGGATTTCTTGGTTACAAGAGGTAAGTATGCATGTGAAACAACCTGGGTATCATTTGGGGTGTCAAGTGATTAACCATATATCCCTTGTTTGTTAGTATCCTAATCTTATGATTCCTGTGTAAACACGAGTATCGATTACCATATCACAGTGTTTAAGATGTTGATTTCCTTAAGTTGTAAGAATCTGAGAAAGAAAATAAAGATGATGGGTTAGCTTAAGTAATTAAGTATTGATTTCATGGGATAGAGTCTTCTTTTTAAACTCAAGGGCAATATTGCAATGTTCCTGCAACTTAGAACAAAAACTGTATTTTTCCGCACTTAGATTTTGATGTGTTTTGAAGAGTCTTACCCATATCCAGACAATTCTTGAGAACCTGAAGTTGTAGAAACACATACAATGCAATATCAGAGTATGTTGTCTGTTTTATATTTGCATTGTAAGGTGTAAGATGTAGAAATGCTTAAACTAAAATGATATTACATGTTGCCTCTGGAATGGGAGAGGTCCTGTAAGCAATTCAAAATTTCAAATTCCAATAACCTCGCTTTCCTCTGCTAGTAACCTCTGCTAAAAACCCTAGTGTCTTATAAGAGAAAACCCTAGCAATTTGCAAGATAAAACTCTCTAAGAACATCCAAGAAAAATATCTCTTCTAATTGTCTTCTCCTAAGGTTTACATCACACACCCAGGTGTCTTTCTTCCTACAAGACTTATCTAAGACAATTACAAATATAGAATAAAGCACAATGATAATGTGTGATAAAAAAATCTATCTTTCCTTTTATATACAACATGTGAGGGAGGATAACATAAAACATGGAGTTACTTGAATTAACCAACAAGTTTTTCTCAATTTTAATTTACAAGTGTCCTCATGCAAGGTATTCCTCCTCTAATTGTGTGGCATGCTACCCCTCATATGACATGAGGCCTTGAACTAGTGTTGAAGTCCATGTTTCAACATGTTGCACATGGATATTTTCCTTTGGAGGTCTGTGTAGTAGATGTTGATGTCTTTTCTTTCATGGAGGTTCATCTTTTTAGGGAATCACTACACATGGAAACTTTGATATTTTATATCCATGCATTATATTTTTATGCATTCACATATTTGGGGGCAGGACACATTATTAAGTGTCTAGGTTTTTTCTATTAGATAGGAATGTTATACACATTGGGCGGTGGATTGAAAAATAGATGCATCCACACATGTCCTCGCATGCTTTTGAGAGAAACACCCTTCAACTTTGCATCCATTTCCCACTTTGCACACATATATATGTAGATGCAATTTGTATGGGATTGATTATCATGATTACAAGACTGTTCACATTCTGTCAGCGCACATGTTGAGGTCCTCCTATTTTCAGGAGTTGTTATAAAAAGTAGTGGATTGTTTTTGGCATATATATCCATGATATATTGATTGTAGGGGCACATAATGGATATCCTCCACAAGGATAGTACAATCCAGTAGCTATCCAAAACCCTAGATACGGAAAACCAAGAAAACTCTAGATACAGAAAACCAAGAAAACCCTAGCTCACACCAAGGATCTCCAACAATCATGCATCACACAAGCATGTCCTCCAAGGAATATGCCTCCTTTTATTCTTCTCTTATTCAAGTACAGCCTAGAGATTCATCCCTTATACAAAAATTCTCCAACTCTTCAAGTCTTATCTACCTCTTGATTAAGTCAACATTTTCTTGCAACGCTTGCATCTCACCAAAATGTAGCTTCACATCTGGGGCCATGGCCTTAAAAACAAGTTTTTCATACTTTTTGAATCTCAATAAATACATTCACAATTTAATAATTATCTTATAGTCAACAAGTTGTCCAGTATAAAATTTCCTTCAAAGAACTTGATATGTCTTGTTCGTGAGAAAACAGATTAGCTTCCCTTATCATAAGTTTCTTGGAGAATCTTCAAGCATTCTTCTTTCCAACCTTCAGACTTTTCTGCAACATAGAGTAATCCTATCGTTGGATTTGAAACATACAACTCAAACCATGTTGAGTCGCTCCAAATGGAAGGTCAAGGTTGTGAGGGAGAATGAGCTACATAAAACACTCTTAATAAATATATGAAACATAATCCAGAGTTGTGTAAGGGTGATGAATTTGCTAATGAAAACTGCACCAAATTCTTAGACTATGGAAGGTTTGTGTGTCTGTTGGTTCTCAAATATTCAGAAGGCACCTGCATTTGTCTCTCATGTACATCTTTTCAAACATTGTACTCCGAGTATAAACAATCCTCACAACAACAGAAACCACAAGTGTTTGACAAGATTATTGTCAAACATTTAAATGACCAAAACACATCCAGATTCTTAAAAAAATTTAGAGGTTCTGAGTCTCGACTGACAATAGAGATTAAATTCACTTTGAATGTTTACAAGAAAAGTCATATTGCCTTTATATTTATACAATATATATTTCTTGTGTTGTATTGTTTTCAGTATATGACATATGAGTTATTTTCCTATTAATTTTATTATGTTTTAGTCTTTGAGAAAGTGATGTATGTAATTTGAATCTTTGGAATTTTCTTTCTTATTATCCAATAGGCAATATTGTACCAGAAACTTGGAGAAGAAACCTTGGTGCTTCAAATTCTAGCCTTGTGAGTCAAAATCTAGTCAAACGGTAATGCGTGAATAGATTTCCAAGTTATATGTGTAGGTGTATATTTTAACATATGGATGGTTGTTAGCCTCACACATTGTTTAATTGCCATTTGCAGTGTGAATTATTCCCAGTTGAATGTGGACGAGTCAGAAACACACTTTGTGCATCTATTAG
Organism: Larix kaempferi; assembly: GCA_027924585.1. Classification (NCBI taxonomy): domain Eukaryota; kingdom Viridiplantae; phylum Streptophyta; class Pinopsida; order Pinales; family Pinaceae; genus Larix; species Larix kaempferi. The sequence continues at coordinate 20,007,936 of BSBM01000660.1, read as the reverse complement.
ATGATCATACATTTGAAACTATTTCATCATATCAACTTGATGCTTATGAAAATGGGTGTTCCATCCTCAGTTGTTCATTTTCTGATGACAACAATGCCTATTATTGCATTGGGACAGCATATGTCTTGCTTGAGGAGAACGAACCTAACAAGGAAAGCTCTGAAACTTCTGTTTCTTCTTTTATAAAATCACTCATGCTTGCTCTTCTAATTCTCTCATTTTTATAGGGTTTTATTACAATTTTATGAGAATAGTAAATACAGCAAAGGTTCATGCTAGATGGATGTCTTGTACTTGCCATGCAACAGTCACTTTCACTTTTTAAAATCTTAGTCAATTGTTTTATTTTCATTTGTTTTTGTTAACAGGGCATAATTTTAGTATTTTCTGTTGAAGATGGTAAACTGCAACTTGTTACTAAGAAGGAGACAAAGGGCTCTGTTTATAATATGAATTCATTTAATGGAAAGTTGCTTGCTGGCATCAATCAAAAGATTCAATTATACAAGTGGGTACTCCGTGATGATGGTTCAAGAGAGTTGCAGTCTGAATGTGGCCATCATGGTCATGTTCTTGCACTCTATGTTCAGTCTCGTGGAGATTTTATTGTTGTTGGTGATTTGATGAAATCAATCTCTTTATTGATATACAAGGTATGTCTTTTTCTTGATTCTTGTGAAGAAATTTTGTTTGTAATCTAATGACTCTAATTAGCAGATACTATAACCAAACTTTATCAGTTTGTTGTTTTCATAGTCCTTGTGTACTGTCTGCATTTCTTGTGGGGTTTTTAATTTAATTTTATGAATGATGTTGTCTGAAACATTAGGCTCACATTAATGTGTCTCTATGGTGAAAAAATCAGTTTCCTATTTTTTGTCTTGTAGTTCTTATTTTCCTGAAGAAATGATATGATGTTGGATGGTTTTTATGAATAGGAAATCAATAACTATCGAATTTCACGAAACACTCTCTATGCTTTCCAACAGGATAGTTAATGTGGTTAAGCATTAAGGAAACCTAAAATAAAAGCTACAACTATCCTCCATTAATTTATGTATTCATTAACCCAAGTTTCTAATTACCATGATTGTAGTGAATATCTAGGGTTACTAGGGTTCTTCTATGATGCCATGATCATTTTTTGGTCAAGTTTTGCATAAAATACGTTGCAATATTGCCCTTGGCTTTTTCAATTGTTTTACATGAAACCTTTTCACTTACATGGTTCCCTAAATTGTTTGTCTCACTACAAAACCTATGAAAACAAGTCTCACTGCCATATGCCCAATTACAGTATCATTTGAGTCCTGAGAACCATCATACATAAAAACGTCATTCCGAGCAACAACCACAAAATTGATGTCTTTACCATGAGTTGCAACCGCACCATGTGATGATATCTTCATTGAATTACTAATATGAGTAGAACCTACTACACCAACAAAACTCCATACTTTGATTGTGCAGTCACTCAAAGCCAAACCTAGTATAAAACTGAGAAGGAGAGGCCTAATGATTTTCAAACCAAAGCATTAATTTATGTTGTGAAAAGGTCAATAGAATCCACTCTTTCTCCCCAAACATGCAACAATACCTTTCTTTCTCATGGGCCTCTTTTTAGGATGCCTTGAATGCTTGAGCTAGTATTAATTAAGCCACTTGTTTAGGGTTTCCTTCCACTTAACAAGTTTTGGAAAGTTGACTTGCATTGCAAACATTCTAGACAAATATGAATGTTAACAAGTACCATTCGGTTAGGTTTCCAATTGGAAATTCATGCTAGTTATCTTGCTAATTTTACTAAAGAAAAACCCTGACTTGACATCTCAATGTCACAAGCAACCATATTTAAGGATGGGACGACTTGTTTTGATACTTTTTGTAGAGATGGTCTATCTCTTATAAATTATGTTTGGGTCAAACTTGGTTGATGGGTGACAAAAGTTATTATTTATATATCCTCCTATTGTGCCCTTTCAATATTTGACACCAATATTTTCAGTGCATTCGTAAGAGGGACAGCAATAGGATGATATTCAGAAGGGACAGATTTGTGAGAATTTATTTGGACATATCAAATACTTATGATGACACACAATACATCAAAGGGTGGAAGTAATAGGGAGAGATGATTTCCATAACTCAAGGAATTAAAATTTTACAACAATAAATTCATCAAAATTTATGAAGATTATGAGAAAGGATGATATGCACTGACAACCCTTTAGACCAACACTGTTTGAGGGTAATTCACATATGGAGAGTGCTCAAATAAAAGGAAAGTATATGGATGTCAAGAAAAAATTAGATACTGATCCAAGGACAACAATATATTGGGTACGATGTTTGTAAAAAAACATTACTAAACACATCCAGGAGCAACTTTGAAGGGTCTTTTGTGCACAACTCTCAGTACTTGGGACATTCTTGGGCCTGAAATACCTCATGAATGAGTGATGAGGTGAGAAATTATAGTTTGGAAAACTCCTTTTAGCATTGATTTTTGCTCAAAACATATTGTCTCACCCTTGTTTTGTTGACAAGTGTCACAAGCTGTGACAAATTTTTGGATGTCTATTTTCATGTCTTTCGAAAATAAGTGCTTAATTCTCTTATAGGTTTTATGAAAACCCAAGTGACCTGCATTGGGGGATGAATGTAACTCTAATAAGTAGTGCTTCAAGGATGAATTGGGTGCTAGACAAATGCACTCATTATTGTTAATGATAGTGAAGTTGTGATAGCCCTGCACTATTATTTACAAACAAGTAATCAACAAGGAGGGAGCATGCCCACCAGAATTTGAACTCCTGCACCCATAGTAGGATAAAGAGCATAGCCTTTTCATTTTAATTTTTAAAATGGGAACATTACAAAATTAGAAAGTTGTATTAATTTTCACATAAGTTAAAGGATTTAGCTTTTTATATAAAAACTTATTTAGGAAGTATAAACTGAATATTTTTATCAATTTTGTCTTCCTGGGAGAGAATTCTATAAATACCGACTCATGCATGTACTACAGAACTTTTACTGCTATTGTTAATACAAGGAGCTGAAGGACTTGACCATTCCATTGTGGAGTTTTCTTCAATTCTCACCATTAACTTTATTGCGATGCATTTAGTTTTAAACAATGTCTTTCTAATGCAGTAGTAACTAAACATTGAATGAATGGTATTTTGTTTAGGGTGAAGCCTGGACAAACTGTCAATAGGAATATTGAATGTGGAATGTCATGTAGTTGTCCCCTTGACTATTCCTGCTTTCATGCTTTGTAGTTAGTGCTCACCCATAGTAGGCCAGAATATGTGCATTCAAATTCATTTTTTTTAACACTTCTAGGTGTCGTCGATATATCGACGAACATTAGTGTAGGCCATAGAAACTCTTTCCATGCAGGTGTTGAACTTGCCACGAAACTTTGTGAATTGGTGCATGGATACTAAGACGATGGTTCGTGGAAATGTAAAATTGTTTCGACGCAGGTGCTAAACCTGCCACGAAAGTTTGTGGATCGTTGTGTTGATATTAAGACGATGATTCCTGGAAATATAAAATTGTTTCCACGCAGGTGCTAAACCTGCCACGAAAATTTGTGAATCGATTCGTGGATACTAAGACGATGATTCGTGGAAATGTAAAATTGTTTCGACGCAGGTGCTAAACCTTCCATGAAAGTTTGTGGATCTCTGCATGGATATTGAGACGATGATTCGTGGAACTATAAACATGTTTCCACGCACATTCGTGGAACTTGTAGAAGCTGAATGTTGATATAGAGACGAAAATTCATGTCAGGATTCATCTTGCATAGATCTGAGAACTGTTGTGTAGTTGACACGTGCCCACCAAGAAGCGTTGCTATTGCCAGGACGGTGAATTGTCGTCCCTATATCCATGAATGTTGTTCCACGAAAAAACGAAACCCCAATCGTTGCAACAGGGACGAAAAGTCGTGGCAATTACATCAAAAATTTGTGGCAAAGTTGACCATATGTACTAGTGTTTACTTTCAGTTTCAAGCTTGTGTAAAAATGAAACTATTCTAAAGCATAGTTTAATTTCGGTTTTAAGCTTGTGTAAAACTGAAACTAGTCCCAAGCATAGTTTACTTTCGGTTTCAAGCTCGTGTAAAAATGAAACTAGTCTCAAGCATAGTTATTTTCTATTTTAAGCTTGTGTAAAAATGAAATAGTTCTTCCTCCCATTGAGTCGAGTCTCCCACCAGATTTAGGACTTGAACCTTCATTTCATCTACCTGTGTCACTTGATCCTCGTTCTTCCTACCCCTCTGGTGAACCTTTTCCTATTAGTAGCCAAGAATTTAATTAGGTGAAGAAGAAGAGTAGTCAGACGAAACAAAGCTTAGGGGGCATGTTAAGCTGCTAGCTTTTGCTGATAATGCTGGGGGGGAATTACCAACCTCTGTACATCATGTTGAAATCAAATCGATAGCCTCGATAGCAAACTCCTAGAAATCATGCTGGGGGCATGTACCAACATTTATATATCATGTTGGGAAGGAACCCATCAATAGGCCTTATCACGAACAAGGTTCTATCTTGTGTCAAGCTCGTTAAAAAATGAAACAAGTTCCCATGAGCACATATTAGTCTTTGTTTCCAAGCTCGTTAAAAAATGGAATAGACCCCTACAAGCATAGTTTACCTTCATTTTTGAGCTTGTGCAAAAATGAAACTGTTCCCAAGCATAGTTTACCTTTGGTTTCAATCTTGCATAAAAATGAAATCAACTTCGTGAGCATGGTTCTTTTCCTGTGTCAAGCTCGGTAAAAAATGAAACAAGAAAAAGTGAGCATAGTTCTATTATTGTGTCAAGCTCGTTAAAAAATGAAACAATACCCCACCAGCATAGTTCTATTCCTATGTCAAGATCGTTAATAAATGAAACAAATCCCCTCCCTCTAAGTCGAGTCTTTTTCCAGATTTAATATTTGAACCTTCATTTCATTCACCTATTCTATTTAATCCTCTTCTTCTTCTCCCCTGGTGAAAATATTCCTATTAGTAACCATGAGTTTGATTGGATGAAGAAAAAGAGTATGCGAACGAAATGAAGCTTGGGGGACATATCTCCAACCTCTGGACATAAAACTAGAGGTAAACCATCGTCTTCTTATGTTGGGGGAAAACTTCCAACCTCTAGATATCATGTTGGGAAGAAACCTGCCAATGGGCATTATACTGAGCATAGTTTATTTTTTGTTACAAGCTCTTTAAAAAATGAAGCAGACGTCATGAGCATTATTTTCACCTATCTTCGAGCTTGTTAAAAACAGTAAGATGGTATTGAGCTTACTTTTCACTTTTTTTCATGCTTTGGCTTAAACATGAAAAGTGGTTTGAGCTTACTTTTTACTTTTTCGTGCTTTGGTTCAAACATGAAAAGATTCTGAGTGATTTTTAATACCATTATCGTGTTCGCTAAAATTAAGAACAAAAGGTGTCGATCTTAGTCTTTGTTCCTTCTTGTGCTCATAAATACATGAGAATAAGTCACCGAGTTTTCTTTTATCTCTTTTTTGGGCTCATAAAACCATCACAAAAAAGGAACCCCTTCGAAGTTTTATTTAAGCCCTTTTTAGACTCCCAAAATATGAAAATATCACCAAGCGAACTTGTCTCTTTCACTCTTATAAAAGGATGTGAAAGGTTGTCTACACGGTGATAATTTACCCCTTTTTCGGACCCTGTAGACTATTTACGAAAAAGGTCTACTCTAGTCGCTCCTGACAAGAAGGTTCTCTTAGGTATGATTTTATTCTTTTTCGGACCTCTGATACTAAATCTACAAAAAAGTACATTCTGGAGTCTTCTTTAGTCTTCTCAGACTCTCTAAACATGAAATGACATTGATTTTTCCTTCCATGGACTCGTTAAAATTCAACATTGAAGGGCCCTTTTAGGGATGAACCCATCCTATCTCAGGTTCATAAAACATGTGATATTGGACTTGTCCTAAGGACGAGCTATACTGAGCATCTGTTATCCTCCTCAAGCTCATTAATAAAAAAAGATGTACTCATAAATCATGATGGGAAATAAAGGAAAGATTTTGTATTCACTTGTATTAATGGCAGTTCATAATCGCTCTTGAACATGGCACTCATTTTCATTTCATTCAAACCAATTGGATAATCTGCTTTTCCTCGAGTCTCACCAATTCCATGAGTCATTATACTCCTTTGGGTCATCCAAATAATGCATCAACCATTTGTTGTATTAGGTTTGGTATTTGTCGCGTCATATCAATGCTGCCAAGTCATTCCATTCCATATTCAAGGGAAGTCTGTTGATCGAGTCAACCTCTGCAGTCATTATACCCTCCTTTATGTCAGTCACCCTTGAGTTAGTCTCAAACATCACTCTACAGTCCGATCGACTCCAAAACATATTTGATCTTGTTTTGTGTCAATGATGGGGGAAACATCATGGCCCTCCTTCGACGGGTTTATCCTTGTTGACTTCAACACATCATCTAAGGATTGAACCTAGAAACCAGTTGAGTAGCTTGGGCCTGCATGCCTTAATGGAAGGTTACCTTTCTTTCAATAGTAAGTGCACATCATTGACTTCTAATTGAAGGATTCCACTGAATGTTCGACCTCAACTTATTGATTCACATTTGGCGGTATGTACTATGATACCTTGGGGATCATTGACATTAATGATGATTTCCCTCGCACTTGTTAATGATATACATCAATGACCGATAATCAATTGGTTTCTGTCGTGTTCGACTTCAACACATTGTTATCACATGGTTAGATTCGTATCATTGCGGGTTCAGGTTGAAGACCTTGAGTTAACTTATGTATTTTACCCAGGATGCGATGGAGATATTTTTTGAGTAGGTTCCACATAGATATCATGATGGAACCATTATACTATTACATAGATCCACATTGTATTGGTATGTGGCTATGTTTGGTTCATCTCGTAGATCCACTATGTATTATTCTGTGGCTATGATATGGTCTTATCATGGATGTATGGATCCATGTTTGTATTCCTAGTGGCCATACTTTTTATTCAGTGTTTCATGGATTTGTGGTGTATTGGTTCGCAGCCATGTTATCAGTCATTTGAGACATATATCTCATATTTTGTTGTACTTCCAGAGTCTTTGTTCGACACTTCAACCAATGTTCCTTTCCTCGAACTTCCATATATCAAAGCACCTCGCATATCCTATTATGATAGCTTCATGATTTGGGGGGCATTCTGTACTTACACCAAAATCTCATCATCATGAGTTATGTGTCCTTCATTTTCCCTTATTCCTAAAGCACTGAGGCCAAATTTCTTGAAGGGAGAGTTGTGGTTACTCCTTTTTCCTTTGTTGTCACCCCGACGCACCTTGCACGTTGACAAAGTGCATCAGACCCCTGGTGACATGCTCTACACATTGACAGAGCGCATTGGTTACACCTTTTGCCTTTGGATAAGGTGTGCCACCCTACAAATACGTGTGTTACCTGTGTACTAAGTGTGTCACTATTGGTTTAAAAGGATAAAGAGAAGCTTTGAGCGGCTTCTAGAACCCATGGTTACGTGGAGGCTTATCCCTATGAGCTAGGAAGGGTGGAACTTGATCCCATTACCTTTTGGGATGATCCCTTGAGCTTCTCCCACAAATCTTGAACCTCTCCTATCCCTTTAGTCCTATAAATACAAGCCCTCTCTCCATGGTTAAGGAGGATAAAGATAGAGCATCTAAATGCTAGTGAAATTCTGTTGAAGTGAGAACCCTTTCTATTGAAGGCTAGATTGGATCCTTGAGGCAAAGGTCATTTGGAAGGGATTGCAATGTCAAGGCTTGGTTGTAATCTCCTCTTATTTTATTTTCATTAATACAGTAAATATACACTCTTTCCATAAATGTTTTTTGTTCATTATATATCTTTAGAATCAGTTTCCTTGACCACTAGTTTAGATTAATTCATATTGCAAATTGCTATCACTTGTTTGTTGTTTCTTGTGTTTCACTAAAGATCAATAACTACATCAAGCAAGGAGACATCACTATGTTTTCAAATGTGAGCAATCCATCTTCATTCTTGGTAATTTGCTTAATCTAGGAAATATTGTATATTCTATCCTGCTTTGTTCTAGACCTATCACATTTAGGCTAGAAACACTAGGCTAGGAAATATTGTATGTTCATTTATTGTCCGCACTGACGAATTGTCTAGAAACACTACTAGAAGAGTTGATACTAACACATATAGAGAGGGAAATTTTTCCTCCCCCGACCTAAATCAACATACAAGGTTTACACCTCAACAAGTGGATGAAAGAAGATCAAAGTGACTATGTTTCAATTGTGACAACAAGTACAATAAATGACATAAGTGCAGTGAGAATAAATTATTCCACATAGACTATGAAGATGAAGATGATCCATAATTGGAACAGACTCAAGAGGTAGATCTAGAATATACTACTTCAACCATATCTTTCCATTCATTGGTCGACATTATCACTCCTCAAACTCTCAAGATAGAAGGATATATCACAAGGAAAAATGCAATAGTGTTAATTGATTCTAGTGTACCCATAAATTCATTAATTACAAATTGGTCAAACTTCTCAATTGCTTTGTATATTCAACACCAAAATTTCAACTAATGATTGTAGATGAAGGTACCGTAAATTGTCTAAAGCAATGCCATAGCATTAAGCTTACTATGGGGGATTATTTATTGGATAGTCCTATGATTGCAGTCGAAATGGGTGGTGATAATGTTATACCAAGGGTCTAGTGGCTACAATCATTGGGAATGGTAGCTCTTAATTTTCAGGAACTTTTCATGAGTTTCTCTTCAGAAGGAAAGGAAATTGAACTTAGAGGTATTCTAGGAAAACCATCCAAAGTGATAAGTTCTAACAACATTACGGAATTGCTAAAAAAGGGGACACCATGGAATATTGCACAATTGTTCTCACTAGATGTTCATGTGAAAATACTCACAACAGATCTAAGAGTTGATGTATACCTCACAAGGAAAGAATTTAGGAATAAGATTAAGAGTGGTCAATGTAGTAAAATGAGCAAGAGAATAATAATACAGTAGAACTCGGATAGAAGCAAAATAACTTCACACACACTAATTAATTAATCACAATATGGAGAAATAAGTAGTACAATGCATGAGGATTCGAATGCCAAGGTGGCAATTCGAATTAGCCTTCATGGAGTGATCAAAAGATCACTGGAGTGTCATCGGAGCACAACTAGAAGTCTACATTATCATCAGTGGAGTCATCAATGCTCAAGTAACTGTCAACCATCAGTCAAACTGAGTCTAACTGAGTGTGGTAGGTGTAACTGAGTGTAACTGGAACTAACTGAATGCAGGAGGCTTAGTGGAGGGCGCATGAGGAGCTAACTGGAGTTAGAATGGGCAGTCCAGTCTCACTGGAGGTCTATCAGAGTGAAACAGTCAGTTGAGAGTCAGTCTAGCCTTAAATCAAGGAAAGAACTGATGATAACTCAACTAACTAAAGTACAACTGAATGGTAGGTGAGAGAGGGCGAGTGGATTTCTTAAATCAAGTAGGAAGGGTGCACTAATCTCTAGGAGGGATAAAATTGATCTGAGAGAAGCTCTCGGGGGTTGGCTAATTGAGGCTAGGTGCTGGGACTGATGAATTGCATGCATGCATGCAAGACTGAAAATGCAAATAATGAAAATGATGGTAGGACTAGGATGGAGTATAGGAATATCCTAACAGTTCGAGCATCTGCATCCTCTATTCCAATCAATATCCAACAAGTTATTGACAATCATTCCAAGGTATTTGGAGAATTTCCTAAAGGTGTTCCACCTACTAGAGACCATGAACCTTGTATTCACTTGAAACTAGGAATTTTAGCACATAAAATCAAACCCTACAAGTACCCATATGCACAAAAGAATGAAATTGAAAATATGGTTAAAGAAATGTTAGATGAAGGCATCATTCAACCCAACCAAAGTTCTTTCTCTGCACCAGTGGTGATGGTTCATAAATAGGAAGGTTCATGGAATATGTGTCAAGACTAAAGAGAGCTCAATAAGATGACCATTAAAGATAAGTTTCTCATCCCTATCATTGATCAATTATTAGATGAATTACATGGAGCAATTTTTTTTACCAAGTTGGATCATTTTTTTGGATATCATCAAATCAAAAGGATGAAAGGAGATATTACAAAAACAATCTTCAGAACAAATCAAGGTCATTATTGTTGAAATATTGTAACTTCAAAGAATATTCTATTTTATTTTTTTGGATATCATCAGATCAAAAGGATGAAAGGAGATATTACAAAAACAATCTTCAGAACAAATCAAGGTCATTATTGTTGAAATATTGTAACTTCAAAGAATATTCTATTGTATTTTATTATTGTAATCTATTCGGAGATGTTTTATTCCTCCGTTGAGATGTTATTATTACATTTGGTCATGTAAAGTCATTCAAGTAAATCCTCCTTTGTAAGACGGGGCATTAGATCACCCTAGAGTCAAATGTAATGGGGTTTTTAATACCCCTAGAGGAGTTGACACAGTCAGCATTAGTTGAGTGGTAAAGTTAGTTGAGGCCGACATGTCAAGTTGTAATATTAAAGTAGAATTGAATGTATAAATAGAGAGCTAGGCTCTCTCATTTATTCATTCATTCACACACACACACACACACTTGTGTAATTCGCATAGGAGAGAGAGAGAGAGAGAGAGAGAGAGAGAGAGATCTGCAAGGAGAGGGAGCACTTGTTTGGGGTTTTGTCTTTTTACTTTTGATCATCTATATTGAGGAAGTTTTGTTGTGTTTTCTTCCCCTAAAGGGTTTCCCAGGATAAATTTGTGTCTCTTGTGTTTATGTTGTGCTTGTTATTCTTTTAGTGATCCTGTATATGCTATTGTTTTGAAATTGAATTGAATAAAGATGTTATCTATCTTATCATATTGAATATTAACATAGTATTATAGCTATCCTAAAAGAAGGAAACGTATGGCATTTATGACACTTGTTTCACTTGCGACAATTTGAAAGCTAGGGATTTGTATAGCAAAAACCTGTAATCGTGGGAATTTCTCTATAAATATGTTTTGCGAGGGTTCGGGATATGAAACTTCTACAGGAAGAATAACAGACATATATGTACATTGTGTCAAAAAATTATCCCCATATTCGTTGTACTTTGTGATATATGATATTTACAAGTTAGGGTTTCTGCCTCTTCCAAAATGCAGCCCTAAACAGGTGACCTAGAAAAAAAGGTCATATCTTGGACTAGGAAGCTACAAATGGAATTCCGTAAAATGTGAAAGTTAGGGCACGGAAGTTAGTTTCACAGGTCTGAATATCAGAGGCCGAAGTTGAAACAATGACACGTGGCACTCCGTAAAAGTTCACTATGTTGTTTCATCCCATAAATAGGTCATGTTTGAAAACTTAACATATCTCTCTCATGGAGAATCCAATAAAGATAAAATAGGTGGGGTTGGAAACATGACAGGTCAAGATACCATAGGCCTAATTTTAAGACTCCAAGGATTCGAAATTTATAGATACACCAGAAACAATACAACACATCTGAAATGGCTCAACGAAGGAAATCAAAGAAGAGGAGGAAGAAGTTCTCACTTAGGGTTTTCAATTTTTTTAGGTATGGAAGGACTTGATACAATATTAGAGACACTTGATGAAAAATTGGAAACTTTGAAAATGGATTTGGAATCCCTTCATCATAGATATTAATATTCCATCAAAATGTTGTGGGAGGAAGGAGATTGAAAATTAGGGTTTCCGGGTTCTACAAGTAAGAAGAAACCCTAGCAAAGTTGGGAGACTCGTAGGGAAACAATGAAGGAGGTTTAAATGGAACTGGTATTCTATCATCCTAGCACCATGAATCTATATAATATGTTTACAAGTGATCTACCTTGGATGATTAGGGTTTTACCCTTATAGAGAATACTACAAGCAATCTCGACAGGTATGACTTGAGGAGATGCAGGTATGTTTTGAAATATGTTTTATTTATCTGATGATTAAGTTCATGATATGTTTGTCTTCATATTCTTGAGGTTAGTACAATCATGATTAATTTTAGACTTGTCCGATCACCTTAGTAAAAGTATGAATGCATGTGAATGATAGAAGACATTCAGTGATAAGGGTTATGACACTTATGATTGTACTAATGCACTTGTGGTGTTGTATGAGGATGATGTTGTCTACTAACATGAAAGGTACATGAAGAAAGAAAAATCAAGTTCTAGATCAAGAATATATGACCATGATGACATGAAGACAAAGACTCATTCATAGTCTTTGATCACATAGAAGCTCTACTTACGATGTATGTATGATTTGGTTCTACTATGCTTAACTTATGAGATATGCAGGTTACTAGCACAAGGTCTCTAAATCATTGAAGAGAACAAAGAAGATATGGTTTGGGTATGTTAGACATAACTAGAAAGCATGCTAATCCAGGTATGTTTTCCTATATCGATTTAGAATCCTACTTTGTGTTAGGATCTTAGATAAGTATACTTTCATATGGTTGATAATGATTATTCCTAAAGATAGAGTTTAGCTAATCAAGGCTTTATGCATATTGTGTTTCTTAGATGATACGACAAACTAGAAAAGTCCTATGGTCAAATCTGAATATGCATAAGTAAAAGACGTACTCCATGAAACCTTGAATATTAACGCTCGTGATAAATTACCTATGTATGAAATTATTATGACCATACATGTTTAAGATTATTTAGGATTATAATGTTTTGATCTTATTGAGATTATACTAGTGAATGTGTGTTTATGTATGAGATCTCGAGGATGACGCAATGATGAAACTAGTGCACACTTAAGGGTGCATAATGCTACAGGATGGATAAAATCTCAAAGACACAAAATCATGATACTATCATGACATGGAAGGGAAATAGAGATCCAGAGGGAGGCAGCCTCTAGAAAGAAAAGATAAAGAGGGAGGAAATCTCAAGGAAGCAAGATCCAGAGGGAGGCAATCCCAAGGAAGCAAAGATCCAAAGGGAGGCAACCCCACAAAACATAAAAGATAAGTATTTGAATTACTTCTTGAATCTATGAATAGTTAATGATATTAATGGTTGTATGCATATTTGTATTCCTAGATTCGGGAAATGTATCATGCATAGGGTAAGCATTCATATAGAATTGAAAAGTGTACTGCTAATATGCATATGAAGGGTAAGTAGCCAATAGTGTTGGACAACATTCCATTGTTGCTTGTCTAGAATGAAACCTCTTTGCTAACATGCTGGGAGCATACACGCTCTTGATAGTATGTTCTGGTAGAGATGGAAGGAATCTAGATAGTCACCGTATGCATACGGGATATGGAAAAGTGTTGTGCCAAAGCATTGGCCAAGATAGTTGCATAACTATGTGAATCATATCAGTATGCATAAAAGGTTATCATTGAAATGATTTGATGATTATGAAGTGTTACTAATCTTGCAATTGAATTTGATTTGTAGGAAAGATCGTGTGTTGTGATCTACAAGAGAAGGATGATCAACACTTATTTCGAAGAACAAGTGATGACTGTTCAGCAAGAAGTATTACAAATCAAACATACTACAGAGGTACAAGGCAAGGTTTGTCGCTTGTAGTTACTCACATGAAGAGGGAATTGATGGATACACTTCTACTAGAGCTATACTCATGATAGCCACAGTAATGAAATAAAAGTTACATCAAGAAAACATGAAGGCATCTTTCCTGGATGATGAAGTGTACATAGAACAACCACATGGATGTGAAGTTGAAGACATACGGACTCATGTATGCAAGTTGAAGAAGGCTCTGTATGGATTGAAGCAATCTCCTAGATCTTGGTATGAAAGGATAGATAGCTTTTTGACGAGCTTGGGCTTTACCAAAAGTAAAGATCATCCTAACCTTTACTTTAAGGTTATGGATGATGAACCTGCCATATTATTGCTATATGTGGATGATTTCTTTCTGACAGGAAATGAGAAACAGATTGTAGAGTGCAAGAAGAAGCTCGCTGAATAATTCGAGTTGAAAGACCTTGGATTGATGCACTACTTTCTAGGTCTGGAATTATGGTAGAACCCAGAATGAATCTTTCTCAACCAAGGAAAGTATGCTGTGGAAATCCTAAAAATATTTGATATGTTGGAATGTTAATCCATGGCCACACCCATGGATACCAACTTGAAGTTGTTAGATGATGAATCGTCAGAATTAGTGGATGTGACTCAGTACAAATAGATTATTGGGTCGTTGATGTATCTGACAAATACCGGTCCAAATATATGTTTTTTTGTGAACACCCTGAGTCAGTATCTAGTTGATACTATACATGTTCACCTAGTAGCTGCAAAGCATGTGATGAAGTACCTGAAAGGTACAATAGAATTTGGTCTATACTATGTTGGAAATCATGGCTACAGATTATATGGTTATACAGATGCAGATTGGGATGAAAGTGTCTCAGATAGGAAGAGCACCTCAGGTGGATGTTATTGTCTGGGATCCACCATGATCTCATGATTTACTAGGAAGCAGTCTTGTGTTGCTCTCAGCACAGCTGAAGCAGAGTATATAGCAGCTTGTTTTGCTAGTTGTGAAGCCATATGGCTCCGAAAGTTGATGTCAGGTCTATTTGACTTGGAGTTGGATACCATAGTGATTCTATGTGACAAACAAAGTTGTATAAACATGACGGAGAACCTAGTGTTCCATGACAAGTCAAAGCACATAGAAATCCGGTATTTTTACATATGGGATATGGTACAGAAGGGATCTATAAAGCTCTAGTATGTGAGCATTGATGAACAAGTTGTTGATGTGTTGACTAAGCCTCTGTATCGAGTGAAATTTGAGTACTTCCATGACAATCTTGGTGTGGTTCGAAAGGACCTTCCTCGAAAGGGGGAGCAGTGATGATGATGTTGCAGTGGGATTGTATCATCCCTGGACATTAGTCCTAAAGCGATCCGTAGAATTTTGTCTCTGTGAGTGTGGTTGGGATTGTATCATCCCTGGACATTAATCCTAAAGTGATCAGCAGACTTTTGTCTCCGTGAGTGTGGTTGAGATTGTATCATCCCTGGACATTAGTCCTAAAGTGATCCACATAATTTTTTCTCCGTGAGTGTGGTTGGGATTGTATCATCCCTGGACATTAGTCCTAAAGTGATTCACAAAATTTTGTCTCCGTGAGTGTGGTTGGGATTGTATCATCCCTGGATATTAGTCCTAAAGTGATCCACAGAATTTTGTCTCCGTGAGTGTGGTTGGGATTGTATCATCCCTGGAAATTAGTACTAAAGTGATCCACAAAATTTTGTCTATGTGAGTGTGGTTGGGATTGTATCATCCCTGGACATTAGTCCTAAAGTGATCCGCAGACTTTTGTCTCCGTGAGTGTGGTTAGGATTGCATCATCCTTGGACTTATGTCCTAAAGTGAGAAGGACTAATCATCCTGTAACTGGATCAGGATTGCATAATCCTTGGACTTATGTCCTAAAGTCAGAGGGATTGATAATCCCGTAATTGGATCATGTGTGTTGCAGGTTATGTTGTTGCAGATGATGTTGTTGCTGATCGAAAGATAAAGAGTTGTTGTTGATCGAAAGATCAAGAGTTGTTGTAGATGATCGAGAGATCAATTGTTTTTGTAGATGATCGAGTGATCGAGTGCTGCAGAAGATGAAGATCAAAGATGAAGACTTAGTGCTGTAGAAGATGATGCTCCAGTATTGAAGATGTTGAAGATGTTCCAGTAACTGTTCCAATTGCTGATGTTGTTGAAGAAATATTCCGATGATTTATAGATGTATCACCGTGATGTTGTTGATGATGCTCTCTCTCCTTGATCCTACAGTTGATGTTGTTGTTGTCAGTAGAATACCCTTCTCATTAAGGGGGAGTGCTGAAATATTGTAACTTCAAAGAATATTCTATTGTATTTTATTATTGTAATTTATTCGGAGATGTTTTATTCCTCCGTTGGGATGTTATTATTACATTTGGTCATGTAAAGTCATTGAGGTAAATGCTCCTTTGTAATTCGGGGAATTAGATCCCCCTAGAGTCAAATGTAATTGGGTTTTTAAGTCCCTTAGAAAAGTCGGCCCAATCAGCATTAGTTGAGTGGTAAAGTTAGTTGAGGTCGACATGTCAAGTTGTAAAATTAAAGGAGAAGTGAATGTATAAATAGAGAGCTAGGTTCTCTCATTTATTCATTCATTCACACACATATTCACTTGTGTAATTTGCATAGGAGAGATAGAGATATATATATGCAAGGAGAGGGAGCACTTGTTTGGGGTTTTGTCTTTGTACTTTTGATCATCTATATTGAGGAATTTTTGCAGGGTTTTCTTCCCCTAGAGGGATTCCCATGATAAATTTGTGTCTCTTGTGTTTATGTTGTGCTTGTTAGTCTTTCAGTGATCCTGTATATGCTATTGTTGTGAAATTGAATTGAATACTGATGTTATCTATCTTAGCATATTGAATCTTAACAATTATGATTTTTTGGTGATGGCATTTATCCTTACCAATGCACCTTCCACATTTCAAAGATTGATGAATTATATTTTCAAACCCTTCCTCAAAAATTTTGTTTTAGTATTTTTTGATGATATACTAATCTATAGAAAATCTTGGAAAGAGAATGTACAACATGTTGACAGGGTCTTAAAACTATTGGAGGAACAAAAATTGTATGCCAAACCTTCTAAATGTGTCTTTAGGGTTCAAGAAGTGGGATATTTGGGTCATATTGTATTGCACAAAGGAATCAAAGTGGACCCTAAAAGATTAAGGCTTTCATGGAATGGCCAATTCCCCAAAACTTGAATAATATTACAGGATTATTAGGATTGACATGATACTACCACATGTTCGTCAATAATTATGGTCAAATAGCACCACCTCTAACAAGGTTATTGAAAACATAGGCATACTCTTTCACTCAAGAATAAACCAGATATTTTGAAAAACATAAAGTGGTTATGTGTACAACTCATGTAGTAGCCATGTCTGACTTCACAATTTTTTTTTTAGTGGAATGTGATGCCTCAAGGCATGGCATTGGTGTAGTTTTAATGCAAGAAGGAATGCCACTTGCCTTTGAAAGTTGCCAACTTAGAGGAAAAAACGTACTAAAACCAATTTATGAAAATAAAAGTTGTCCATATTTCATGCAGTTAAGAAATGATACCCTTACTTAATATGAAGTCACTTCAAGGTAAGAACAAATCATGATAGTTTTAAGTACTTCTTGGAACAACGATTATGTTTAGAATAGAATAAAAAATGGTTCCAAAGTTTCTAGGTTATGAATTTGAAATTATCTACAAAAAAAGGAAAACAAAATGTGGTGGTAGATGCACTTTTAAGAAAATAAAATGAATTGAGGGTTTACTTTATGTTGTTTCCATTATGCAATTTGATTGGGTAGAAGAAGCAAGGACATAATGGAAACATGATCATAAGGAATTCAAGATAATTCAACAACTACAGGAATACCCTAGTTCACTAGATAAATTTGTGTGGAAGAATGATTCACTATAGTACCAAGATCAACTATACTTCTATAAGAATTATGAACTCAAATAGAAGGTCCTTTTGGAATTGCACACTTATCATATAGGAGGACATTCATGATTCTTGAAAACGTACCACAAGATCAAGAAGGATTTTTTTTCTAGGAATGTATTAAAAAATATGTCCAAAAGTTTATGGTAGAATGTTTGGTTTTTCCAATAGAATAGAGGAGAGACAATAAAGACACTAAGTCTTCTACAACCATTATCCATACCAAGCCAATGTTGGGAAGCGGTCTCAATAGATTTTATCACTGGTTTACCAAAGTTAGAAGGAAATATTGTGATCATGGTAGTAGTGGATTGAATCGCAAAGTATACTAGTTTCTTCTCTATTTCTGATAGTTTTAAAGAAAGTACAATAGTTCTTCATTCATGGAAACAATTCATAAACTACATGGAATCACCAAGATTATTGTAAGTGATAGAGATCCAATTTCATTGGTAATTTTTGGAAGGAAATATTTTCTTGTTTGGGCACTTAGTTGGCTCACAACTCCTCTTACCATCCTCAATATGATGGGAAAATTGAGATTGTGAATAAATGCTTAGAAGGGTATATTCGTTGCTTTGCATATAATAAACAAACCCAATGGGTAAAGAGGTTTCTTTTAGCATAGTGGTGGTACAACACATCTTTCCATACTTCATAAGAAATGTCACAATTTATGTCACTTTATGGCTATCATCCTCCTTCCATAACATCATTCTTGAAAGAGAAATCTAAGGTTCAAGCAATGGAGGATCACATAGAGCACGCACAATAGGTTCTCCAACTATTGAAAGATAGCTTGGCTATAACAAAAAATATGATGAAACAGCAAGCATATCCGTTGATGTGACACAAACAATAGATGATAATTCCCTTCTTTCCTCTTCCATGGATAAATGGAATTATATCATTTTGTCAGTCTAAAAAAAAAGATTTGAAAGGCTCCTCAAATATTTCTTTGAAATACCTATAGCCAATATATTCTAGGTCTCTAAAACCTCTCACCTCATTTCCATCTAGATTAATGGACATCTTCCATATTATGTTGATACTCTTCTTATGGTTAGCAACATTGTGGAAGAATTTAGTGTTTTGATCACCCGTTGCAAGCCATGTAGCACGGCTCTTCATATGCCAGTACCACTCCTTTTAGTTAGTAGTTTAGATTGCACAGCTTCAAGATTCTTTAAATCAGATAAATCCTCTTTGTTGAAAAGACATTTCTCATTATGTTCTTGAGAATGTTTAATATTTACAATTTTTGAGTCTCAACTCCTATATCTCTCATTTTCCCATTCTACCACCTTTTCCTTTAAAAGTTTGAGAGACGATGAGAAATGTTCACATGCCAAAGAATCGAGATCAAGAGTGAATTTACACTCATTTTCCCTTACAATAGTTTAAAATCCCTCTTCTTTGGACCAACAAAGATCGTATTTGAACGATTTCCTTGGTTTGGAATCCCCTGAGACAAATTCAAGCTAGATGGGAAAGTGGTGTGAGAACCTTGTTCCTCCCACACAAGTTTGATATAAGTTTAGATTTTGAATGAGTATTTCCTACATAAGGAACCAATCCACACGTTTTCCCACTGCATCATGAACACCTATGTTGTTAGTCCATATGGGTAAATCCTTGATGGACTCGATATCCACCCAACTGAAAGCATGAAAAAGTGAATGAAAAAATCCTGCAAGTCTATCAACACTTGTGTTGTCCCCCCATGCCTCTCTGCTAGACAACATAAGATTCAAATCACCATTGATGATCAAATTATCAACCTTGAAGAGATGATTAGATGTGAGGTTGTTATAATATTGTTTTCACCCTTTGTATGACCCATAGACATTAAGAACGGAAAGGAAAATACCCAAACTCTTGCAGAAAAATTTAGTGAATAAATTTGAGGCAATAGAAAAGGAATTAATCAAAACTATATCCATGTTCCATCATGAGATGATCCCCCCAGAGAAACCCTCTAGATTGATCCCTGTGAAATCCCATCCTTTCAATAATTTTTTTAATTCACAAATCAGATTATCCCCAACACCCATTATTTCTTGTAAAAGGACAATTATCGGATAATCCAAATAAATCATTATTCTAAGGGACAAATGTTTGGTATGTTAGCAATATAATACACGCATTAACATAAAAAATCTGCATAAGTGAGTGCTCGATGGGGTTCCTCCTACTCTAAGGACCCCAATTATTAGTTTTTGTTTCCCCTGGTTGATATCTTTTAGTGCTTATTCTTGATCCCTCATAATGGTCGATGGCCTTCCCATAGAGAGGTTCCAACCTTTTACCGATGACGCTAAACTTACAACCCTAGATAATTTTTGCTCCAGTGACAAACCCTTTTTTTGGAAAAGTGGATAGTGGCCTCCCCCCCTTGACTATGAGTTTGAGGAGGAGGAACTCGACCCCCTTTCAGGCCTTGGAGCTTTTTTTCACCATCAATGAAATTGTTCGAAGGACTATCCAAGAGGGGACTCAAGGTTTTGAATTCAAGCAAGGATTATGTTTTTTGGGGGGGGATACCTTGAGGATTCTTGACATCCCTAGATAATCTAGGGTTAAGCCCTTCCACCTCCCCCCGAGTCCCAACCCCACCAATTTGTTATTTGAGAAAGAATGGGAAGGTGAAATAACCAAATTACCCGCAATTGTCAAGGGGGCTATATCAGAGAGATTTGAATCTCCTTGCTCACAACCCAACAAGGAAAAAACCATATTGGACACAAGTTCCCCTAAATCACCCACCTCTATCCCCGACTGCAAACGGTCTCCAACTATTAGTGGAATAGAAAGATGACCAATGAATAGAATGTATTCATTACTTCTGGTCCTATCATCCACCCAAGGATTATTAGTTGAATGCAATGGGACTAAACCCACCTCTCAAACCTTCGACAACTCAAAATCCAACATAGCATGGTCTCCTCCACCGACTACCTGAACTCATATTTATTTTGCCAAATATTCTTGGCAAAAGATTGCATGAAATACTTCACAATATGTCCATACAAATGGCATATTGAACACCTAAAGGGAATATTAACGTAATCCAGGGTTTAAGTATACCTCTTTTCCCCAATTCTATTGATTTGAACAGACCTTGATTTCTATCCAACTCAACCAAGATGCTTGCTACAGATTTGAACCTTACATTGTGGTAGTTCTCATCAATCAGAGGGATCTTACTAAATTGATTCACAATGGTTCTAAGGGCATACTCCATCCAAAATTCCGATGGTAGTCTTGAAAGTTTGGTCCATACCAGCATGCTCACCATTGATTACGCTTTGGCATAAAAAAGAGAATGCCATGATTTCATGGAAAGATATGAGTTATCCATAAACCAACATTCCTTAAAGACAAAGAGTACATCCTTCATCAACTTAGCTAAACATAAAACCTAGCCACCCTCTTGCTAACAAATGAGTCATTGGAATGTATGCTAGATCTTGCCCCCACACATATTCTATCCATTGTAGGAGACAGTCCAACCCTACCTGCCACCCCATGAAATTACCAACCAAGGTCCTCTCTTCTAAAACCAAGATTTGTTCCACCACTATACCCTCCCCCACCACCAGATAAATTGCACCATCGCAATTTTTTAAGGCCTTCTGCTTCCTCTTTCTATTGATCCCTTCAACCCCTAAACTAGAGCCTTCGTGCAAGTGACTGAGATAAACCCTAGATCCAACAAAGCCACAAACCCTAGATCCAACATAGCCCAAAACCTTTTCAGTCGGGAATAAAGGCTTAGCACAAAGATAGGGAGGGTCTTTGCACTACACTAAGCTGGGAGAGGAATAAACAGTTTTCGAACGTTCCACACATGGAGCCTTTGGACCCATGCAACTTTCCACACATGGAGCCTTCAGACCCATGCCTTGGGATATGGGTGGAGATGTGGAAGTGGGCAATGAGATCACAGCACAAGACCTACAGAGATCCACACTTGACACCAGATCCTCTTCGTTTATGACCCTCGTGTCTCTCAATTTGTCCCATGCTTGAGAATAGAGGAAATGACCTCATCATTCTTTAGTGAGTGAGACAACCTTTCCAAGAGATGCCACACTTGGTGGAAAATAGAAGATTTGATCTTCTATTAGATTATCCGTTGTTGATCCTCTTTCATAATCCCAAAAAAATTAACCTCCAAATAAAGCCAAACTCCAATTACAAAATACTCCCAAATGGTTGTTACTTTTAAATTCTTATTATAAAAATATTAAAACCATCCCAAGTGAAATAAGAAGAAATAGTCTCCATAGTAATATATATATATATATATATGGTTATCATGTTAGATCTTAAATTTGCAGGTTTGAATGATGTGAGACGGTTTTATAATAATTTCTAAACTTGTCATCTCAATACAGTACAATATTGTATAAGCGTGACACATAACAAGACGCACTCTGAGAAAAAACAAATGGTGAAAAATGAAAAATAGAGTAGTGGGACAGTTTTAGCAAGTATAGCATTGATTATCTATAATGACGATTATTGTTATATGTCATTTGAAAACATTCAGTACAGGGATTGAATGCAACGACTAAGAAGAATGGCAGCCCTTGAAAAGATGTGGAGTGGGATAGAGGATGAACGTGATGATAGTTGTTACTTGTTATTGACGGCGCACAAGTGTTATCCGAGGATGGAAATGAGATTATACCCCTACCAGGCTACCACCTTCCCCCTTGCCAATTGCAAACGTTCATTACGTCATTTTCAGAACAATTTGCTTGCCTGTAGTCCGTGTGGGATACAGACTCCTTTAATGTCACACACTATCTTTCACTCGCTTCACTTGCCTAATACAGCAAGCATCCATCCTTACTCACGTCATTCCGGACAACTGTGCATTTTCTGTGTTTAATCACCTCTCTCGGTCTCCATCTGTCCTCCTCCCCTTAATCTGTATTGCCTTTATATACCCACACAATTTTATACACAGCTTCAACTTTGATTTTGATTCTGTAGTCCTCCTCGCTTATCTTGCAGTTTTCATTTTCTTGGAAACCCTAAGAATGTCAAATCTCATGAGATCTCTCATCATGCTTGTTATGGTTCTCAGGTCTCATCTGTTGATATGTGCTCTTGTAGCTGGCGCTGGAAAATCTGGTACTGAGGCATTGTATTTATATTTTGTGTATATACGTTTTGATCTGTGGCAGCTGTTTAACTGTAGCGTTTATTTTGGTCTCAGATGAACGCTTGGAAATCCCACCCGCCCTTGTTGACCAGACTGAGTATTATCGTCATGGAACAAAATATGTTATAGTGCGGTCTGAGCATCAACCCCAGGTTTCAATGTTTCCATAATCTTTTTTTTTTATGTTTTTTTTGGCTGAAATATGGTAACAATTGCGAGAACGAGTAGCATTCATTAATATTTGTTATGCATGCAGGTTAATAAGATAATTTGGCCTAATGAAGACGGAGGTCAAGGGCTCAGACTGCTAAGCTTTGAAGCTGCAAGAAAGCTTGCACTGGCAGATTCCAAGCGAAGAGTTCCCGCTGGACCGGATCCTCTGCATCATTCTAGTCATTCTAGCAAGAAGAACCCATGAACAAACCAACGATTTTGGCATTGTGTTACTGTCTTGCATTGTGCAGCTTTTCGTGCACAGTCATAATTAGAAAATACTTGAAAATGATTTTGTGGATATAGTGGTGTATCTGTGAGTTCATCTTCTGGAAGATCTGTTACAGACTTAAATGGGATCATTGCGTTTGAGAAGCTCCAAATGTCATTGCATTTTGGCTCGCATGTTTGCTTTGAACAGTTTACTAGCTTACCATTTAACAGTGTATGGAATCGGTTTGGGCAGCAAGGAGGCAGGAGCTTTAGGGACTTTTTTACATATTAAGGATATTTCTCATTTATATTTTATGGTTCAATATATTTTAGGTAGAGAATCAGGTATAGTCAGAAATATAATTAGGCCCTTAACAAGGGCATTATGTTATTTAATTAGTGGCATGGGTAGCAATGAGAATAAAAACATGATAGACTCAAGAGGGAGATTTATAGGACCGATAAAGTAAAGAATTCATTTGGCAAAAGGAAAACAAGTAGTTACATAAATATTTTTATTGCCTTTGGATTTGGTGTTACTAAAGGAACATGGGTTAACGTAAAGAATCCATTTGGTAAAAGGAAAACAAAAATAAGTAGTTACATAAATCTTTTTATTGCTTTTGGATTTGGTGTTACTAAAGGAATATGAGTACGGAAGAGAACAATCATTCCTCCTAACCACCCAAACTACAATCAATGGACATTTTATAGTTCAATATATTAAAAGAAATATTACATCTTATAATTCAATGTATTTAATTTCATCTTAGTCCATTGGATTTAGCTTGGGTGGTTGGGAGAAATGATTGTTATCCTCCCCTCCTAGGTTCAATTCTTGTAAGTGACATGATGCTCTTGTAGAGTCACTAGCTTTCCTTGATTCCTTCCGAATAACATGAATCACTTTCCGGTGAAAAAATGTTAATGTTAACTACAATCAATGGACATTTTATAGTTCAAAATATTAAAAGAAATATTACATTTGTAATTCAATACTTTTAATAAAAAATCCATTCTCAATGTTAATGTTAATAGTAATTTCATAATTTTAAGAAATATCAATTTATTTCAACTTGAAAATATCATTAAAAGAATTATAATTTTATCGTGGGACATTGATTTTTGAAAATTAAAAATAGTATTAAGGAAATCATAAATTTATTCATTGCTTTTTTGGTTTTTGAAATTTAAGAATATTATTAAAAAAATCATAAATTTAATGTTACTTCAAAATATGAAATTTAAATATATTACTAAAAATCATAAATTTATTAAAACTTTAAAATATAAAATTTTAAAGTATTGTTAAAAAAATTATAAATTTATTACAACTTCAAAATAGCATTAAAAGAATTACAATTAATTTTTTTTTTTTTGTTAACATTGGTTTTTGAAATTTAAAAGTATTATTCAAAAAATTACAATTTTAAAATATAATTAAAGAAATTATCATTTTTTAGTAAATGTAAATGTTGAATAAATTAATTAGTGTAAATGTTAATTAAATTAATTTTAATTCAAAATAAAATAATTAAAAATATATATAATTTTAAATTAAACATAATTATGAAATTTATTAAATAATTTATTGAAATATATAATAATTTCATGATTTTATTTTTTATTTTATTATATATATAAAATAAATTGATGATTTTTATTTTTATTTTTCCAACTTTTATCTTTTTTGGTTAGATGAAGACCCTAATATGACTAATATGTACAAGAGAAGTTTTGTAGATATAGGAGACAATTTGTTCAGTTTCGAGCTAGTCAATCTCTCTGTAGTGCTTATGATCTTATAATCTGGAATGGTCTAACGAAGTGGCCAAATTCTATTCATGGACTTGGAAGTAATGTCATAGATTATGTCATCTTTGATATCCCTTTATACGACAAGATAATAAATTTAGACATTCTAAATGAGCATGACCCAAACTCAATCATAAACCTTTAATTGTAACCCTTAATTTGGCAATGCATAGGGATCTCATAGATGATAATTCTCAAGACCATAAACATATAATCTTCAATATAAACAAAAGTGATATTTTTCTAAATAACTTAAAATATGATTTGTTCCCTGTTTCTAGATTGGACAACATTGAATACCTATACCACAATTTCACTACAGTCCTCTTTCCTTCCATTAATAAGGTCTCCTTTGAAATTTTGGGTAGAAATAAAAATAGAAGAACTAACCCCCAATCTTTACTATAATACTAATCTCTCTGATTTTCTAAGTTGTCAAAACTATGGTGATCTCAATACGCTTTTTTAAAAGATTTTTGAACATAGGAATAATTTCCTTTATCAAACAAAATAATTTCTTAAAGTCGAATAGACCAAAATTGGTCTCAGTAGACATTAACTATTATCATTATTATATAACTTTATTTAAAAAATAAAAATCATGAAGTTTCTATCCAACTATTTCATAATAAAATTTTAAAATAGTTAAAATGTATTTCATTATATTGGATGGTATTAAAGGATTGAGGGAGTTTTCCAAACTAAATAAAAAGTATTTATATTGGGTTCAATCAACCAACGTTTTTTGGGTTTATATATATATATTTGTTTGTGGATAAAGAAAAGGTTGAGAAGACTTAAAAATGCAAGGAGAATACTCTTTGTTAAAAAGTTTTAAAGGAAGTGAAGAATGTCCAGAATAAATGTTTAAATTATTTTAGTTGAAATTAGTTTAAGTATTATATGATAAACAATATTATATAAATTCTTAATAAGAAATAAAATTAAAAGACCATTTTCATAAGGACGGATGTAAATATAACTGATATTCTAATTTTCAAAGAACGTGTTTGATAATTCTAGTTGAAATTAGTTTAAATAATATATGATAAACAATTTTTTGTGAAGGAAAAATTATTAAATTATATATATATATATTAATTATTGAGACCAACATAGTAAGGATATAAATAATAAGGAGTATATAAATTGTTGCAAAATAAATAATACATATAGTATTTGGTGAAAAATGAGTTATTTTATTTGAAATTATGTATTGGGACATGCATTATTTTTTAAATTTTTGAAAGAAAAAATGTAAGTATTTTTAACAACTTTAAATACATATACTATGACACATTTACTAAATAAATTCAAAAAAAATATATTTTTTAAACTTATTAATAAAATAAAAATGTAATAAATATTTTTATATAGAAAATCAAAGAAAATGTATTCTTTAATAATATATTTCCATTAAAACAAGTATAGAAAAATAATTGATAAATAAAGAGAAAATATTATTAAATAATTTATAAATAGATAATTAAAAAACTATTTAAAAATGAGGAAAGGTAATCTTCACTAAACATATTTTTAGTTAAATGGATCAATCTTATTAAATCATTACAAAATTATATAACTAATTAAAATCAAATAAATTATATTTTAAATAAAAATAAATAATCTTTATCAAAACAAAACAATAAATTGGATAAAAATGGATGAATCAACAAAACCATGTATGAAATCAAATTAGTTGATGATGATGATAACTATTAACATACACTATACATAAATTGTTGAGAAAACCAAAAAAATTCATTGCTTTGTCACTCAAGAAGAAAATCAAGATTTGACGGATGAAATCTCAAAGGATGAGCTCAAGGAAGTCTTGGTTAGTTTTAAAAAAGATAAGAGTCCTAGACTAGATGGGTTGCTTATGGAATTTTTTTTGTAGTTGTTTGAGATTGTGGTGTCTAATCTAATCAGGGTCGTGGAGAGATCCAGATGATTAGGGCATATTTTTGCACCTTTTAACACCACCTTCATAGCTGTAATCCCAAAGAGCGAAAATCCCTAGTATTTTGATGAGTTTCATCCCATCTCATTATGTAATGGAATATATAAAGTGGTGGCAAAGGTCATTTCCTGGAGAATTAAGGTAATTCTTTTGAAGACCATATCCAGTGAACATTTTGGCTTCTTGGAGGGACACCAAATCCATAAAGCTATTGGAGTTTCCCAAGAAGGCCTTCAAAACCTTAAAATGAGAATTCCCTTTCATCAACTGGGTAATGGGATGTATCATGTCTGTCTCCTTTGTATTATTGATAAATAGGATCGCCTCTCCCTTTTTTACAATTGAAAGAGTGGTGGCTGAGGGAATAAGCAGGGCATTGGGGGCTACAAAAGGGGAGGGATCTTTCAGAAGCATCTTGATTTTAGAAATGTTGAACATCACACATCTGCTTTTTGTAGATGATATTTTGATCTTATGTGACTATAAAAAATTAAGCTTTGATCAGTTAATAAACATTTTGGCTCTTCTTAGTACATCATTAGGAATGCAAATCAATTGTGATAAGTACACAATCACTTTTTTCAACTTGGAGGAAGAGGAGCGGAGAAACGGTGTGCAGTGCTTTCCTTTTGTTGTTAAAGAGATGGATGAGGACTAAAGTATCTTGGCTTTATGATGAAGCCAAACAAATATGGAAAAGTTAATAGGCAGTGGATGATAGCAAAATTGTAGAAGTGTATTCAAGTTTGGAGTCATAAATGGTTGTCGTATGTAGGAAGATTAGTTTTAGTAAAATATGTGTTGGAAGCAAACCCAGTATATTGGATGGCATTGGCTTGGATTCCCAAGGGATTCTTGAAAAAGTGAGAAAAATCTCTTTCATATTTCTTTGAAGGGGGGTGAGTGATTGTTTCTTCTTGCCTTGGGTAAGATGGGATCGTATTGCATGCCCAAATCTTCTCAGAGGATGGGGCCTAAAAAATATCTACATGTTTTCTAAAGCCTTAGTATAAAAAGAGGTGTGGAGATTGATCTCAACACAAAATTTATGGAATGAGGTAATCTTGCATAAATACATTGTTCCTGGTTCAGTCGAGGACTGGATTTGAAATCTAGTGAAATGGAAGAATAACTCATCCATTATCTGGAAAGCAATGATCCATGCATTCTCGGTTATTGGAAGCAGTTTAATGTGGTGAATTGTCATTGGATAGAAGGTTCGTGTAGGTATGGAACCATGGATGGGGTGTGGGGGTCATCACATTTTACCGAATGGGATTTTAAACTGCCTTCAAGAGAGTGATTGTATTGTTATTTATAGGATCACGAACCCTCTCACAAATTCCATTTGGTCGCAAGGGTGGAGAAGTGCAGAAAACTTGGGTATTTCAATTGAGGATGTGGAGATTTGGGAATCTTATATCAAAGCCTTAAAATATTCACATATACGTCTAAAGGATCGCGAAGATGAACTAGTGTGGAGCTTAGGTCCAGGAGGGAACTACACACCAAAGATTGATTACACTCAACTAAATTTGGAGGTCGAGCAGAGGGTGTCGAAGTGGTGGTGAAAACCACTTTGGAAAATGAAATGTCTAGCAAAAACAAAACTTTTCATGTGTTGTGCACTGGGAACAAAATTCCAACCTAGGACAATATCCAAAAAAGAAGAAAAGAGGGGCCAGGATGGTGTATACTTTGCAAAAATGATGAAGAGACAATTAATCATTTGTTTATATCATGCCCTTTTATAAAGCAGGTATGGAGGGAGGTTTTGACATTGTTGCAGGTTGATTTCAATTGGAAGGGGATCTTTGTGGAAGAGGCATTAAGGATTGGTCCTCAAACCCATTGTTCTGTCCTTATAGAGCTCTTCTGCTCATTGTAATAAGGGGAGTGTGGATGGCTCGAAACTCACCTATTTTCAAAGAAAAGGAGTTATCTCCTGAAATTATGGCATTGATGAGGATGAACATCCTCTCTTTCTTCCCACAAGAAAAAGGGGGAGGTAGAATATGAATTGTGCAAGAAGAAACGATTGGCAAGTACTTCTCCTAGGATTTCATTGATGAGGCTTCTCGGGAAGAGCTGCAAAAATGTGGTGGAGGCGAATTCTTGTTCCTTAATGACAATCATTCCTTTCATATCAAAATGGGCCTTGGTTTGGGCACAAATAATTATGTAGAATTAATGGCTTTGAAACTTTTGTTGTGCTATGCCTTAGAGAAAGGAATGTGAAACATCAATGTGTATGGTGACTCATTGCTAATTGTAAACTGGGCACGGGGAACTCAAAGATGTCACAACCTTCAATTGTTTCCAATTTTGGATGAAGTTTTTTCTCCGAAACAATAGTTTGATCATTTTTCTTGTCAACATGTCTACAGGAAATACAATTCTACGCCGGATAGCCTATCTAAAGTGGGAATTATTCTGGATATCGGGAAGTGGTCCATATCACGACACAAGGATGGCGTAGGTTTTGAATTATATCATGAGTTCTTTAGTGATCAACCGGTAACAAGGAATTTTCATAAAGTTTGATAACTCTTTATTTTTTATCAAACAACATGCCGATGATGACCTCCTTCCGGCCCATAAATTTTGGACTCTATATTGTTGAAAATCCTTATATTTGTATTTTGTGCATATATGCAAACTTGTGAGGCGTTATAAGGATCGGGGATATTTTATCCCTTTACATAACTCTTTTTCATAAAACTTTTGATATGTCAGCTAGTGACACTCTATGTGTCTTTTATAGGGAGGACTCTGGTTCCTTAAATTAGCAGGATACATGTCTCAAGTATGTTTATGAAGAATGTAATTTTGTTTCTCTTATGGTAATAAAATTACACTTTTTCCAGGGAAAAAAACTATTAATGTACACTAACACCAAATTTGATGATGATGATGATGGTTGGTGATTTAGGAATTGTCCAATGCCCGATTTCACTATGGATCTCATGAGAGTTCATTCTTATATTAACAATATTAATTTTCTTCTTTAAACTAGTGAAAACACATAGATAATTTTGATCCTCTAGATTAGGGTTAATGGCATCCTTATAGTATCACAATTTTATTTTAACCGCTAAATCTTTCTCACACCACGTTTTCTCTTTAAACTTGGATATAATAATATTTGTAATGTTATTGATTTTTTCAAAGTGAAATTTTCATCAACCCCCCAATGGTTTAACAACACCATGGCAACGTTATGCCACCCCCGCTTGAGGCACAAGTGGTTTTGCCTGGAATTTAAAGCAATTTTAGGAAGTTTATGGTATTCCATGTTGTTTATATTGTGCTTGTACATCATGTACTTAGTCATAGACATGCTTTATGTGGGGGAGAGTCCCAGTTCTATGAGGAGAATATGATAGGGCATATTGATTTTAATTTTAAGGTTATAAGTTATAAAACGCTTCTAGATTTGTTCATTTTTTCTCCAAGACTCTCTAGAGATGTTGCAACCCAAACTTCACAGTCGTACAAGATAATGAGGGTGACAAGTGTTTCAAAGAGGAACTTATTTTTATCCCACATCACAAGGTTTGTTTATTTACAATTGTTTTCAAGACCAAAGTAAGATTTATACCCTCCATTAATCATTTTCTCAATGCTATAGTTCCAATTGATCTTGTGATGGATATCAATTCCGAGATATTTGTAAGAAGTCGCTTCCTCCAAGTTTCTATTGTCATACAAAAAATTAGCATAAGTGACATTTTTGGATCTGATAATCATAACTTTTGTTTTGTCAGTGTTAACAAATATGCCCAAATTAGAGCATAAATACTTAGAATTCTTAATTATTTATCAAGATCAAAGAGATACATTTCCATAAGAACAATATCACCAGCATAGAGAAGAAGGATGATGACTATTCTTGCTAAGGTTGTGCCAACACAACCTACTTCCTCTAAACAACTTTCCATATTATCAATGTAAATGTTGAAAATGGTATAGGAGAGGGGCAACCTTGCTTAACTTTGATATTACAATTAATGTCTTTCGACCACCCCTAAGTGTTCTTGGAATTGGTAATGACATTCTCATATGACCTTATCACGAAAACTCTCAACTCGAAAGGAACCTTTAGCTCTTCTAATCTATTCCATAGGTTATTTCGAGGCGCTATATCTAAATCACTCCATTTTTTAAGATTTGTACTTGGTATCTTTCAATGCCCTCCAATTTCTATTGCAATTTATAAGGGGAATAAGTTTATAATTTTTTTTAAATATTTATACTATAAAAATTGAGTATAGTTAATGATAAAAAATAAAAATATTATTAAATATTTTATCTTAATATCAATATTAATAAATATGATTAAAATGTAATTAATAAATCTATTGAAAAATGAAACAAAACAATGATCTAACCAATCAATGCACGTATTGCTATGTATATTTAATAAACTCTATATCTATGTTACTTTATATATGCACATACATTATAACAATATCTTTTCATATTACTAAAAATAGAAATGTATTATTAATATCTTTCAACACTCTTCAATAGATTAAATCCAATTTGTGAATTTTTTTAAAACATTTTATTATTTAAAATCTTAAATTTAAAATCAATACACTCTATTCAATCCTCTTAAAAATCATTCTTCCACTTATTAAGGACTTGACTATGATTAAGTACCTAGTGTACTAAGTACAAGATAAATTAACATGAAATTCAAGAGGTTTTGTAGAAATACTTCAAACTTTAGTCAAAATCACTTTCAACATATGAGAAAAGAGGCATATAATGTTGGAAAATAGAAGTGGAAGTCACTATGCAAAATATTGATACCATTAAAAATACTATCACATCTAAATTTAAAAATAAATTGTAACGCGATGAAGAAATAGAGAATAAGAGAAAAATAATGTAATAATATATAGATCGTTAATCCCAATCTAAAAACCAAAAGTATATTTATGCTATAGCTTGCCTAGGCCTAGGAATATTTATAAATGAAGATCTCATTTGAGAAGATCAAGATAAATTAAGAAATGAAGTTCAAAAGGTGAAATAAGCAATGACTACTTCAAAGACCACCACACCTAAGATATAACCTAAGAAACTTGTAGTGTGATTTTATAACACTTATAAAAGTTTTCCATCCCTTGTCTATATCACAAGTTCAACCTATAGAAGAGGTGCCACCTCCCAATAATTTAAGTGAAGAGGTGCAATCCATTTACTATATTTCTTCTATTATTGAATTGGTGTCTTCTTATCATTCCTCATGTTCATCAAGCATATCTATGGGTCATGCCCCAATTACTTTGGAAACTTCTACCTACTCAATTGTGGATTTTTCCTCCATGTCATATATATCCCTATCATTAAGTGAATATTATGTGATTCAAAACACATGCACCTTCATAGTTGTTACAAATAAATTTCAACACACAACACGATCTACTATGACCGATACAACCATCATGCAGAAACCCCAGATAAAAAAAGGGAATGAAGGAAATGCAAATTTTGGGAGTATTATGTTGGTTATTGTTAGATGATGAGAAAAAAAAAGTTGAGATGCATTATTAAAAGCATAAATTTAGTTAGTATGCTCGAGGTAGGGAGAGATGAATCAATGAATTGAAGCAAGTGTAAGTTGGGTGAATCAAAATATGTATCATTGATATGCAATGATCCTATTTAATTTTTCACTTGCAATTGTATGGAATGATGCTCACTTCATAATTGAAAAGTAATCTCTTATTTGTTTTCTCTTTTGCATGGATAATAATGGTGTTTTTTTAAAGATCCTTTGGAGATGGGAAACAAACGTAATAGAGAAAAAATTTCCATAAGGAAATATATGCCCCTTGAAAAGCTCCATGATCTAATAGAAAAGGCCAATTTGGGCATGGAAAAACATAGACATCCACTTATCACTGCTTTAGATCCTAGCGCAATGCATGACACAATGACCTCTAGTTCAACACCATAGGTGAAGCAGATGCGTCCAAAGAATCCCACTCAAATTACAACATCAAGTTATCCTCCAACCAATAATCCATCAACAAGAAATGATAAGTTCTTCAAGACATTCAAATCTTGGAAGATGTTGAGTATGCAGAGTTGGATGTTCAAGGAATTATTAATTTGCAATATCCCCAAGAAGACCACACACATGTCAAATGCACTCTCATTCTGGACTAGCATGTGAACGAAGTGCCAAAAGAAACCCATCATGGGACTCATACTTCTTTCCCACCTCCCTTACCTTTAGTGTTTAGTGCTCGACAAAGAAATCCTAGACGTATTCATGTGGAATAAAGTTCCCTAGGAGGCCTTCAAGGCAAGTTATCTAAACAAACTATTGATTGGCAATGTACAAAAATCATTAAAGAATTTTCTAAATCTAGGAATGATGCATCGAAATGTCAATTATTCCTGGATTTGTTAAAATCACATTGTTTAGCCATTGCTGGGAGAATTTTAGGCATAAATATAGTTAGAATTTGAGAGGCTAGTAGTCATGTTGTTAGAAATATTGAAGCTACATTTAATTTGATTGGATAGACATTTCGTACAAAATATCTTAATGCAAATCGTCATGTATTATCATAATCAATTGTAAACAAATCCACAAGGCATCGTCATCTACTATCACACATCTCACATCTTTAAATTAGATAAAAATGCTTTTCAAAAGTATTCTTCTATTAGAGAAAAACTTGAAACCATGGGTCAAAAATATTGTTGGGCCTTTGTCGCTAGGTTGCCTTGTTAAGACATGAAGCTAATTGATGATGTTAAAGAACTAGTACACAAGTTTTAGCATGAAAATACTAGACCTTCATCTAGTTAAAGATATGTGATCAAGTTGGGAAAATGTACTAATGAACTTGAACCCCATGTCAAGAACTTCCTTGGCATGACACAAACAAAAATATGTGAGATATTCAACACTGAGCACACACAATTGAACCTGGGAAAAAGGTCCTTTGAGAAATGAAAAACCTGGTATGTTAGAATATGCACTGACCGCAACACATGTTGTTTTATATACCATGTAGAATTTGAATATTATTATGACACATATAAATATATATTTTTTCATTTGCATGCTAACATTGTGCAGGAATGCTTATCCATATTACCACTGAATGCATCGAGATAATATATGCATAGCATCATGTGTCCAAGGCCCGAAGGACAAAAATATTATGAAAATCATGTCTATATAGGACATGTTCCAAGTGCAGTGTATTCTCATTATTGAGCCATTGCATTCATGAAAGTGAAAAACACGAATTTGGAAGAATGCAAATAGAAATGGAGAGCTTCAAATATGTAACATATTAAGTAGATAGTGTAAAGGAAAGCAAAAAGATTACATTGGTGAAGTCATAGGTAAGTGAATATTGCATATTTTCATATTGTACGTTCAATTTATACATATATATCTTTTAAAGGTCACATTGTAATAATTCCCTTGTTTTCATGGGACCGAGTACGAATATGCAATTTCATGAAGGAATTTTACACAAAAACAGAGGAGCATGTGCATGTAGCATGATGGTAGGATGAACAATATACAAAATATAGGGACACCTTTCCCCAAGCTTGGCACCATATTATTGGTTGTCTATTTTTCTCAAAATTGCACCCTTCAACCACAGAATGAGATTCAAAGTCAATGTTACCATTCATACCAAGTTTGCATAATGGTAGATATCAAATATAGGAATGGGCTAGAGAGCAACAACAACAAGAGGATAATAGTGAAGGAGACAAAATTCTACATCAGTGATGACAAGTGCCATGTCCTACATTATGCGCAACATCGCTTTCTAATTTTCTATGATCAGTTTAAGGAGAGAGATATACAGATGGATCAACATTGGATATGGTCAGATGGTTGTGCAGGCCAGTTCAAAAATGCTCGTGTATTCCAATGGTTGAGTATTTTGCACAAGACATGCGGTGTGTCACATATTTGAAACTATTTTGAGACCAGGAACAAGAAAGGCGAGCACGATGGGGATGGTGCATGCATCAAAACTGCACTACGAAGGGGGAGATGAGGTTTATGACAAATCCTCATATCCAAGATGCAGAATCCATAGTTCAATGGTGCTCTACAATAATGTCAAATCAAACCATAGAGAAACAGACATCAACATGGACATGACATGTGGTAATAAATTTCTGGCAAGTGGTTGATATAGATTGATAACATTCATATAGTTGCAATACAATATAAGGAACACATGGATTTCATTATGGTCGAAGCTCAAACAACCTGTTATTTGAAATATGGACGTGGAAACTTGTTTTCTTTTGTGGCCCCCGTAGCAGTGGCGAATGGGATGATTGTGAATCAATGAATTAGGATGATTAATGGGATCATGTATCACTTGCAATAGACCCACGTGCAATTGTTGAAACAACCTAGTTGGAGGAGGTCCAATCATCTCTTTCAGCTGACTATGATCATATCTTTGATCTTGTACTTCTAGGTAGATATTGGTGCAATCATATCTCTTATCCATTCTTGTTTTTTTATTTAACCACACTATCAAACTCCTAGGGCCTACACCTTTTCATTTAACCATACAATGTATTTTTTTAGACTACATCTACGTAGTTGTTTCCCTGAAAGACAAAGAATGGGGCACAGATTATTGGTTGGAACGATGCATCCAAGGGAAACAAACCCTCAACATATCATTAACTAATAATTAAGGAATTTAATTCCCATTGGATCGATGGTGGTTAGGGGTGAATATCTTACACTAGATGGAAATTCAAGAAAGACCAATGGGTATGTATTCGTGAAGTACAGACTAGGTTTAGTGGTGTATCACTTTACAAACCTAATCGTTGGTACAAACATCCAACTACAAACAATGTCTAGAAAGAGCTCGAACGAGGTATGCTACTTTATACCTCATGTAGAGCACAAGATATTGATGGAGACAATTAGCAACATAGAGGATCCAGACGGCCTACTTGAAAGAGATGCTCAGTTGATGTTGCATATCCGATGGAAAAAGGTCACACTAAGGTAACTATTCCATGTTATCTACATATTTTATTCATGTTATATTGTTTATTCATGCATGTCCAACTATTTCAGCATTTAGTGACTATAGCCATTGGCAATAGTAGTGCCTAGCCCCTCTAACTATTTCAATATATGATAAACTTGTATTATTGCATTATAACTTGCATATTATAATTTATTTCATATTTTATCTTGACATCTTCACAAAAGTATTAAGGGTGATCATACATGTGTGGCCAATAATTTTTCTATATGTAATGTTTCCATTGTTTGATAGCTTGGATTATTGCTCTAACTATTTTGGACCATGCCATTTTGGACGATACTATCACAAATGCCATTTTAGATCTAACTATTTTGGACATGTTGTTTCGTGTCAATGTTGCAAGTGTGTCATGAAAACCTAGTGCATGTATTTTATGCAAAACTTGGCATCTTCATAGAGATCACCATAAATGTGAAGGTTCTTGATGACTTGTTTAGTTTTCCCATGGATTACTCATAATCCCAAATACACTATATAAAATCTCACTATGATAGTAGAGAGACTTTTCTTTCTACAGCTTATTAACATTATGCAACAAAAAGTTTGTGTTGGGTACATACCTTACATCTTTCATCTGTAAAATTGTCTTGACAACAATGCACATTTACAATGTTCTTGACCACAATCCAATTGCATATAGGATATTTTTTCACCCATCTATCTCATCATGGTCACCACCTATGTTGGATCCTCCCACTTATTAGATCCTACATAAGTTGTAATTTTTTAATTCACATTATTCCAATCCCCAGAGTCCTTGAGTTCATTCCCTTGTCTATTTATATTATTCAATTCCTCTTTGTAAGGTCTCTTGGATTCTTCTTCCCCATTCTCATTATCTTGTACATACACACTCATATTAGAGACACATATTTATATAATATCTCTTCCACTTCGTCCATTTTGTTATGTTGCTTGCACCTGTCATCTCTAGCACCTCTACAAGAACCTCTTTTGATTAGCTTGGATCCAACCTTGAAGGTTATTAATTCATCCTAGGGAATATTCATTGGCACAATTCCACTCATACTTTCAATGAATCAACCATATAACCTTAAGGGAGGTTCCATCACAATCAATGCAAGGGAGGTTTAATCACAACATGGGGAAGGGAATTGTCATCCTTTCTAAGGAAACCAACAACTCTCTACACAATATTGTTATTGATATTTTTATGGTACTAGATCTAATGTTATGTTGTGGACTTAGGATCATATGGGACATTGATAACCCTTGTAGACTTGTCATAACTCTTCTTGAGCCCAAGTATCTTAAACATACAACAACATATTTTGGTTGAGTTCCATCCATACTTCTCTTTATCTTTTCCAATGTTTAGGTTTAGCTCACTACTAAATTAACCCTAGCTTGCTAATTTACTTTCCTTTGCTAGTTTGTCAGTAAAACTCAAAACTAAATGAAGTATTCTAATAACCTATATCCATATGTTCACATAGCCAAGATTTAAAACCCTAATTAACCTAGTGGGTCTCTCTCTATTTTTTATCATATGTTTCCTTGCATTAGGGTTTCTTGGTTTAGCCTAAAAACTGAGAGGTGACTCCATTCTCCTCTTTTCCCTCTTTAATATTGTGTGTGTTAGGGTGGTCTTCAATCCCTTCCTTAATGTTTATTTTGGTAGAACAAATCGGTTTCACTACATTGACCTCCATGCAAATACAAGAAAAACAAATAGATAATAGATTACATGCAATCACAACAATTGCATGAAATATCAAGCAAATGTAGGCTCAATACAAAGACTACTACCAATCACATTTGGGAAAATTTATTTGTTGAACATTATTACATCCATTTGTTAGATGCATATTGGAGTGACCATGATGTGATTTTTACATCATTAAGGTTCATATGAATTGTGCACAAAAAAATATGAACTCATATCATCCCTTATCTACCATTTTGTATGTCATCCCCTCTCTTATATTTCAAAGTATTAAAAGAGGAGGAAAAGAAACTTTGATATACAGAGAGTACAAACTCCCACAAAATTAGGGACTACAAATTTCCAAGTGTTAAACATACAAGTTACCTAAAGGTAATAATATTATATCCATTACACCATCTAACCGTGTATTTCTTTCTTCTCATTTCCCCCTTTTCTTTTATGTTCCTGTAATGCTTTATTTACTAGTTTCCATTTTCCTTGATGTAATTTTAACTCTAAAACTTACATGGTGGCTATATATGCATCTAATATCACTAATAATGGCTCATGAATAAAAAAGAGAAAGTCCAAAATAGTCACATATGTTTCAATATCCCATAGTATTTTTCCCTTCATAGACTCTAATCCTATAGACTTTTCATAGACTCTAATCCTATAGACTTTTCACTTATGCCATGTCATATCATTATTGCCTTCCACAATTATATGTAAAGAATATTACCAACAACATCCATAATTTAGATCTACATGACCATAACCACAAATGATTTTGAAGGTGATGTTTTGACATTATATGGACCTAGTTGTGACAAAGATTTATGTTCCCAAGAAAAGAACAGATGGTCCATGTTCAACTGAGGGATAGAGATGGGAAAAGCACTATAATTGTGAATATTAAAAATGCTTTAATTGATTGCTCTATCCCATGCTTCTCTTGTGGCATGATCATATGGATAATAGGGAACTTTGCATCCAAGACCAATCAAATATATGAGAGAGTTGGTGTTATGTTGTCATTTGTTGAATCCATAATCTTCATTTGAAAATATTGCACGGGTTTGTAGACTTGCATTAGACACCATTCTTTTGGAGCTATTGGCATCAACCTATGCATATGTCATTAGTTCTATTGTAGTAATTATTTTGGAAGGCAATATGAAATCACTATAAAGGATGGGGATATAAAAAATGACAACGCAATTATAGAGTCTTCTTTTTTCAACTTTGTTTGATGATATATCCTACAAATGGTGCACATAACATTTCATTGAGGGTCTACCAATTGCTCAAGTTGGCTCAAAAATCCTTCGTCACACTCACACTACATATTGTTGTTATAGAAATGAAAAGATAAAAATAAAAATTCTATGATGTTATTTCTAGACTAATTGGTCTTTCTAATTTTGCAATTCTGCAAACAACAACCATGCCAAAAAAGAACTTTGAAAGCTCTCTTCAGATTTACTAGTAATCATGTTGTTTGCAAAACCATGAAAACAAAATACAATATGTTATGTTTATGTTTTGTGATTGATTGTTCTAAATAAGGCTTCCTTGCAATGTTGTATCCGATCTATATGAAGAACAAGATAGTTGTGCATGCTGGAACAATAGAAATCTGAATTGGATCTATTTTGAATTATCATTTTATTTTGAATAAATTGATGATGATGATGATGATGATGATGGCCATTAATGTCCACTGAGACCAAACTTGGTATATTCCCTTTGTTTAGTGGATAATTATGTTCATGCTACTTGCTTTTGATACCGTGTAATGCTCTCTAGACTCATTTGATAGTTCTGATCTTAAGATCCATAATTTGTATGGCTTTCATTCTATAGATTCTTAAATCCATGTTGCTCATTTTTATCATGAATTTTTTCCAATATGATTGACTCTATGGATTTTTCTACCCACCTTGGTCACTTTTGTTAATGTGAACTTATTTCTAGTATCATATAATCTATAAAATACTTTGGCTCCCTCTCCATATCTCACCATGTTTTATAGGTCATATTTGTGAAAATGGACAGTAGTTTTATGTCATTAGTGTAAAAATAAACCATGGCCTGAAATAATATTTGGCTTGGAGAGACGCAATAATTGAATGCTCTATCAATGGCCTTGTTTGATCTTCCATCCCTTTGTTGTGTTGGTTGCTTATACTAGTTGATGCCATTGCATGTGTATGAAGTGAGATTCTCATGTTCCTTTCTTATGAAATACATAAGTAAATAGTTTTGTGATTTAGGGATTTATTTCCTTCTCCATCTCTTTTCTTAGCTTTGCTTTTTTTTTTTTTTTTTCCATGTGGTTCACTTTAATCGACTTAGCCGACCGCTACATCCACGAAATAATTTCCGACGGACCCGCCCCGAAGGGGTTTCCGCCCTGCGGCCGCTGCGTGCCTAACCCCAAGAGGGTCTATGAGGATGGATCCCGTGACCTCGCATGTTGGGAGGCCTAACTTCCGAGAACTCAACCGATCGAGCTAACTCTTGGGGCTCTCTTTTCTTAGCTATTACATAAGTCGGATTCATCAATTTCTTATTGTCATGTTAGTTAAAATGTTCATTTTAGGAGCTCTACGTTTTTTGTGCCATTGAGTTTTGAACTCAATGAGGTTTTATGAATAATAGTAAGAGCAACATAATAGTTTGTTTTCCAATTTCAGATTGTTATTCATATAAATAAAATCCATTTGCCTTTTTTTGTTTTTAGATAAGACATTTCCTTAAAATAGTTTGTAATTCTCCATCCTATTGGAAACACGTTTTATGATTAAAAAATGTTTTCATGCCCAAAATTACTCTCAGATTCTCGTATTTGACACGTGGTCAATCTAGAATTGTTGATTAATTGTCTTCACCTTCAAAATTTGCTCAAAATCTTCCACTAGCTCGTTTCTCATTCATGGTAATCATTCAAGTGTTCACTTCACGGAAAAATTCATTGTGCAAGTGTTTCAAATATTGAATTATTGGTTTTCTTGAAAAAGAAAACTTATT
Organism: Larix kaempferi; assembly: GCA_027924585.1. Taxonomy (NCBI): domain Eukaryota; kingdom Viridiplantae; phylum Streptophyta; class Pinopsida; order Pinales; family Pinaceae; genus Larix; species Larix kaempferi. Next base: position 19,967,119 of record BSBM01000660.1, on the reverse strand, counting down.
GTTGACCACCATTTGGCGAGCATGAATACTTGCAGTTTGTTTTTTCTCTCATATACCAACATGACCCTATTGTTATTGAAGCTAGTTTTCAATTTCATCAATGATCATTCACACACATATGACTAGTTGTGATGAGCACTTGGTTTGAATACTTATAGCTAGTTGTTTCTTTTGGTTGAAGATGTGATTGTATTTTGACTCAAAGTACTTTTCGTTAAAAATATGAATGGATTTTGACTCAAAGTAGTTTTGAAATTGTAATAAGGGTTAGGAAATTTAGTTTTTCTCAACAATTGTAAACACAAGAAACAACCCTTATGCAAACAAAGGAAAAAGTATATTTGTGCTAACCTTCAATGGAATTATTGCATCAAGAAGCTAAAGTATTTTTTGTTTCTTGTAATCATTGATTGTTTATATATTTTGGTTAGGAAAGCTTTGGTTTGTTCTATTTGGTAACAACTGAAAATGTTGTTTCTTTTCATAATTGAAAGTAATCCCTAGACATGGTTACACATTGTGTTTTTTTAAGCTTCAAAATAGTGGTCAATTATTGCATAGGTAAACAAAATGATGTTGATATCATAAATGAAATTCTTACGTATCCCCCTTAAAAGTACTAATATTGATATTGTGAATAGAGTGGTTGTCTCTCTTAATAGGCATAGAATGACACACTTTACATGTTCTCATGTTTTCATTCAAATGTAATAATGTTCTTTCAATTTCAACACAACAGTGTTTGCATATTATTATATGAATTTGAATATTTAGTCTGACAAATAAATCAAGGATTATGCTTTGTATCCCATTTTGTTATTAAAGTCTCTTTGTACAATATGAAAGCTATTCATTTTAAATTCGACAACATCACGCAATTTCTTTGTCTTACTAGTGTTTCATATCCTCTTATAGGAAACTATAAGTTTATAAGCTGTGTGGCAATTTTATCCCCACTTTGAAAATACACAAAAGACAAACATGTCTCTAGAAGATTTTGAACTTTGGCGGAACAAATAACAACACCCTCACTTTATTAGGGAACCAAGCCCCCATTGACAAGAAAAAACACAATTTTATCCCCTAATTGAATGCCAAATATCTCAAATCTAGAGCAAGTTTTTCACTTTCAACATCAATGGATTAGACATCATGTTTAAAAAACACAAAAAAATGATTTACAAGAGATTCTATCTCTTCTCAAATGCCCCTTTGAACATTAGCTCTTCAATATAAAGAAACAAACCTAATACAATTTAGACATTTTCATGGGCCCCTCTCACATATAACTATTTTATTTTTGTAAATAAGAAGTCTATTTTCTATTAGTATACTAAAAGGCACAAAAAATTAAACAAAGCAGTTCACCTGAGGTGGATCTACAAGCCTGTAGATTATGTATCTTATGGAGATCTTAAGTTCTATTTCTATAGCTACTATCCGACTATCTATTGCTATTGTGCATAGAATAGAGATATAGTATTTACAAAAACCTCCTTTGGTTGCTTTCTAATGACTATTAAGCCTTCCATGGAGTATGTCACCTAACCAAATGGACCAATCACAAACTATTGACTAGAAAACTAAAAAAAAAATACTTTGGGGGAATTCCTCCAATTCTCAAAAGCTAACAAAAACATGAACCTGGAAGTTTGAAGAAGTTTAAGAATCAATCTCTTATTCAGAATCTAGAACAATGTGTTCCTTCCTGGGATTCAAAGGTATGTCTTCCTCTGGTTGCATTGAGGTAGCATTGACAAGAGAATCATTCTTCTCTTCCACCACCCTAACCTTGAGACCCCAATGGATTCAAAATAGAGCATCATATTTTGCCTCCATTGTTTTAATATTTTTTAGGATAGTAGTATGTTCCTAAGATTCATTTTCAAGTATCGCTTAAGCTATTAGAGACTTTACCAACCAATACATTGTTGTGATTTTGACACTTTTGTATCCCTACTTCTTGAGAACCTTGTATCTAGGAACCATTGCAGGGCTTCGGTATTGACTTGATCAACAAAGGTGAATTTGTGTCTGACAGAGGCTTTCCTTTCTAGATTACTAATCTCCTCAATGAATGTTGGAGGGTGGACTTGATGGAACCCCTTGGTCGCAGCCATTGCTTATGGTTGCACCCTCGAGGTCTTTTTCTCCACTCACTTGGGGGGAGGGTTATTGTCTTTATAGATCTACACCTTCAAAGGAAACTACGGATTCCAGTATCCTCCTATTTCAACACTGCATTTCCTTTTATGTGCCCCAACTCTCCAATTCTAGACATGGTGTTTGTTGAGCCTAAGTGAAGTGTCAAGAGGTCAAGGTTGTGTCATGAAGTCTTGAGTGAAATCACAATGGATCGAGCCTCCACGAATCATGTTCCTTTGCTTCTCCTCGTGATGATCAGGGGGTCTGTTATCATGTTAACCTTCTTTCCCAAACATTCTAGACTAATTATTGGGTAGAACCCCACTACAAATACAATCTCTTGTGACTTTGGTCCCAGAACTACATATGATACATGGAACTAGAGACAAAAAGGTTTGATAACACATCCCAAGTAGGCCTCAACAAAGATGAAAAGACAAAGCTCCTCCATAATGAATGCTATGACGATTGAAAATGATTTTCCTTCAAAAAATTGAGACCAACTCTTTCCATGATGTCTTTCCTAGTGGCCTAGTTTTCTTACCTACTTTGTATATGATTGTAAGTTAGATGTGGCTGATTTATTCCTATGTAAATTGATATGCTTATACCTTATTACCTTAATCGAGATAGTTTGTCATTAATCCAAGCATTGCATGTACCTTGTATTGTAATAACGTCAATTTATCATTGTGACGCATGGTATCATTATTGCTCACCGCTTGGGTGTGGAGCAAACCCACATTGTAAGACCCTAGTTTTAACTCCAACATGTAATGATGTAAATATGTTTAAAATGATGAAATGCTAGAATTTGGACAAAAATGGTCTAGTATGACCAAGATGATGTAATTATATACATTTTATGTTTAATATAAAAACCATGACTACTACAAACTAAGAAGGATGAAGATAATATGGGGGGCTATGATTCCACGAGAGGGAAAGAGAAAAGGGGGTTTAAGGGGGAGATGACACTAGTGACTTATAAATTAAGTATTTATCCTTATTATTCATTTTATCCTAAGTTCTATTAATCCCTCTTAATCAAATTGAATTAGCCATAATCTTGAGTTAATTATCCTAAACTTGGGATTAATTGGAGAAAAATGTGAACTTCCCATGTATGCCACTTGTCTATTTCCCATCACCCATGCATGTCACTTGGCTAGTTCTTCACGTGCATACAAATTAGTGAGAATATAGTTTATTCAATCATTATCCTATCATTCATCCATCAAGATTTTGTCATTATGGAGCCATCATTTTGTACCATAGATTGGAGTTGTACCTAAGATACTGGTACTGGGAAATTGAGTTTCCTAGTGAGAAAACATGTCCTGCAATTGAGTTTCCATGGAGTCCTAGAATGGAGAATCCTTGTTTGTCCTATGCTAGACCCTTGGAAGGGAATTGGGGAAATAGAACAAGGGGCTATTAACTCAGAGAAGGGAACCCCATTCCTTGGGTTGTGAAGGTTGATGGGGGATGAGTGCTAGTGGATTGGGATAGTTGTGAAGGGGGTTCAGCACATGGGGGTTTGTTGAGGCATTGACCTAAATTTACCTTCTTGTGGATTGATAGGCCCGATTCAAGGGTGGCCTCTGTTATAGAGAGAACTAGTATAACAGAGTGCCTACGACAGGGAGGAACATCCTTAGTCTACAGTTAGTTGGAGGATATCTTAAGATAAGTTTCCACTATGTATAAAATGCCATGTATGTATTTATGTTATGCATATTATTTAACTATTGTTATATGAATATCTAATTACATGGTTTTATTGGCATTGTATGAATGCGTTCATGTTGGAATTGCCTATATGAGTTAGTATATGCATATGCTTAATTTGGGCAACCATATATTTAATTCCACTATAAATTTGATAATTAATTTATAAAAAATGACTTTGGGTATCAAAGGGAAATTTGAAATGTTGATGGAGTACCCTGCGGCCCCAAAGGCATGGTATGGTCGCTCGGTATGTGGCATATTGGTATCAAAGCCACATATTGCAGCACTGGGACTGCATGGGGCGAAAATGAATTTTACAAGTTGAATTACAGATTACACGTGAAGTGTTTGACGAAGTGTATCAGAGAAAGAAATTGGGGAAAATGGTTTTAAATCCTCCACTATTTATTTCAAAGATGTAATTAAATTTTTGAATGGGTGTTTGAATGGTTGGGTCGAATTCAAACAACAATTGTGGTAAATTTTGTGAGTTTTTAGAAAAAAATTGGACAAAGTTACAGTTTATAAACAAATCCTTTGACAAATTCCTTGTAGGAATTATTGGCTTGAAGTGCTCAAATTTGGTTTTCAGAGCTAGCATGGAAGCTAGTAATAAATAGAACCATAAATGAAAGATTCAAGCCCTCAAAATTTGAGTAGAATTTTGCATTAGTATAATAAAAAACCATTTCTATTAACTAATAGGAATTTACCAATATGGAGAAAGAGCAAAGAATGTATAGTTATGTTGGTTAACAGAATAATTTCTAGTCTTGGAAATGGCCAAGTGTAAAATTAGGGAAGACACTTGTGAATAAAAAATGCCAAGTGTAAATTTCATAGAGCCACTTGCTCCAATATTCTATTTTTGAATTTTTTGAAAAACTTTAGGTGGACCCCACAAGTGCCATGTGGATGGAGTGACATGGAGGTGCCACGTGATCCCAAATGATGTGGAATTGCCACATGGATGAGGGATGTGGCGTGTACCATCCACTCAATCAAAGTGCATAGATGACTGCATGTTACAAATGCAAAGGCAGAAGGAGATCTGACCGATGGATGGATGTGGAGATCAACGACACACAACTGATTTTGCCTCATCAACTTGTGTGAACGATAATGTAATTAAAACAATGTGAAAATTCAAAACCACCTTATCGACATGTCATTCCCGTGTTCATTTCACCTCGTCCAAGAAATTTTGGAAAGAGACGAAACCACTCCCTTCCCTTACCGAAATCATTGTTAGGGGTGGACCAAGTAACGGTGAAATGCCAGTTGGTATGGTGATATGAAGGTCAGTGGAGGGTGACATGGATGCCACAAGGTGTGACACGTAGGACTTCATTGACACATCAACGGACACGTGTCATGACACATCAACAAAAAATTAGAAAAGTTATTAAAAAATAATAATAAGTCTGGAGACTAAAAATTGATTTGGGCATAACATGAAAAGAATTGCTCAAAATTGGATGAGACCAATGGAGGCCACATAATTGCCATAAAGGGACATCAGTATATTCTACTCCAATTTTCCCAAAAATTGGAAATATAACTTTTTGAATACTAGCACCCAGAGGATTTACAGGGGCCTAGATTGGGATGAAAATTTTATAGTGCAGTAATTTTCCAACCACGACATTAACCTGGGTGGTAATTGGTAAAATTCCAAAGGGTGTGAAGTGGAGGTGTCGAAGAAGCCTAAAATACACTATTTGAGCACGCGTAAGACCGCTTTTTGAAAAATTGGAGGTGGAAAAAGTTACCCAAGAACTCATAATTAAAAAAAATTCTTATTTCAACATTTTTCCTACTCATCAAGCTAAACAACTTTGCTTAGAAGCAATTTTTCCAAATAACAGTTTTTAGTGAAAATTTCAAGTCTAGAAGACTTGCAAAAGTTAAAAGTTGATTATTCCATAATTTTATAAAGTTTGATTGGAGCATCAAATTTGAATGTTGAAAGTGTATGGATACTCACAATCATATGGGATATCGGTGCCCAATACAAAATATTTTCTAATTCCTTACATGTTTTCTTCTACAAGTCTTAGAAGTTAGTCTTTCATAATAAGTGCAATTACAGGAATATAGTAAAATTCGAAAAAAAATTAATTTTAGAAAAATGTAACTTTCAGCTACGAAATCGGAAATGAACATGGGTACAGTCGCTAGAAAGAGGAAAAATCAATGAGTTGGTAATAGATTATCCGTTAGACATGAATGGATTTAATATTGTTGTAGATTTGAACATAATTTCTCTTGGTTCTTATGATGTGCTTATTGAGATGGATTGGTTGGATGCACACCATGTCATTTTAGATTGCCACAACAAGACTCTCATTTGTCTGGATGAAGAAGGAGAGCAGAAGATAGTGAAAGGAATTCAAAGGCCTATTTCCATAAGGCAGGTTTCATTTGTACAATTAAAAAGGTGTCGCAGAAAAGGATGTTAGTTGTATGCAACTCATGTGAAAGAGACAAAAAGAAAGTAAAGGTCCAAACTTAAAGGATTTTCGAGTTTTACAAGAATTTGTATGTGTTTAAAGAAATACCTAGGTTACCACCAAACATAGATATTGACTTCTCTATTGACCTGATACCTAGAGCTACCCTAGTTTCCAATATACCATAAAGAATGAGTACACCTGAATTGAAGGAATTACAAATGCAACTAGAGAAGCTATTGAAGAAAGGATACATACGACCAAGTGTGTCTCCTTGGAGAGCACCAGTAGTCTTTGTAAAGAAGAAGGATGGAACATTAAGGCTATGTATTGCTTTTAGATAGTTAAATAAAGTCATGTGAAGAACAAATATCCTCTACCTAGAATTGATTACTTGTTTGATCAGCTGAAAGGAGCAAATATTTACTCCAAGATAGATTTGAGATCAAGTTATCATCAAGTGAGATTAAAGGATGAAGATATCAACAAAACAACTTTCAAAACTCGATATGGCCATTATGAGTTTGTAGTACCACCATTTGGATTAAGAATGCACCGGTTACTTTTATATGCTTAATGAATAGCATATTTAGACAGTATTTGGATAAGTTTGTCATTATATTCTTAGATGACATTCTTATGTATTCAAACTCAGTGGAGGAGCATTTGAGATTGGTACTACATGTGTTAAAAGATAATCAATTACACGCTAAGTTGAGTAAATGTTCACTTTACTAAAAACAGATTCAATACTTGGGACATATCTTATATGAGAGTGAGGTAGCAGTATACCCAAATAAGATTGAAGCTATCATGCGATGGCATACACCCTGGAATGTACCTGAGGTAAGATCATTTACAAAATTGGTTGGATATTACAAAAGATTCATACAAGGCTTTTCAAAAGTAGCACATCCAATTATCTCATTACAAAACAAATATGTTAAATTTGAATGGTCATCACAGTGTGAATAAAGTTTTCAGCAATTAAAGAGATTAAAGAGATTTATCACTAGTACACCGATTCTCAAAACTGTTGATTCAAATGAAGAATTTGGAGTATGCACATATGCTTGCAAAGATGGAATTGGTGGAGTGCTTATGCAAAAAGGACACATGGTATGTTATGAATCTAGAAAGCTGGAGGAACATGAGAAAAATTATGTCACGCATGATTTAGAGTTGGTTGTTATAGTGCATGCCTTAAAAATGTGGAGACATTATTTCATGGGAAGAAATTTGAGCTAAAAACATATCATAGTGGACTAAAATATTTATTTGAGAAACAAACTTTAAATGCAAAGCAGACAAGATGGCTAAAATTTATTTGTGGGTTTGATTTTGATATCAACATATAAAATAAAATAAAAACAAGGGTGCAGATGCACTCAGCAGAAGAGTACATGCAATGCATGCGACAACCATTAGCATGTGCAAATCAGATTTAAAAGCCAAATTCTTTGAGGTTGTTATTTTATATCAACATTATCTACAGGTAAAAGAAAGACTACAAAGGAAAATGTACAATGGAAATTTAAAGGATACAAAATGGAAAATGATGGGATTCAGTATGAATAATAATATAATTTACATTCCTAATTTTTGTTGAATTGAGAAAAATGGTAATAAATGACATACACAAAGTTCTATATGCATGACATCTTGGATATCAAAAGACTATTACGGCAGTAAGAAGTCAATACTTTTTTCTATGAATGAAGAAATACATTGTAGAGTATTTAGCAAAACACATATAATGTCAAAAAGTAAAGGTTGAACATAGACATTTGGCAAGATTTTTTCAACCATTACCAATACCAAAGTGGAAATGTGATGTGGTGCCAATTGATTCATCACCATATTGCCAGAATAGAAAGACACCATGATTCAATCATGGTAGTGGTGGGAAAATTGACAAAGGATACTGACTTCATTCCAATCAACTAATAAGGTAGCTAACATAGCAGAAATTTATATGAAATAGACTGCAAGATTACATGGAATACCCAAGGCAAATGTTTTAGACAGAGATTCAAAGTTTACTTAAAATTTTTGGAAATGGTTATTTAAAGGATTTGGAACAAATCTAAATATGAGTACAGCATATCATCCATAGACAAATGGGAAAATTGAGAGATTTAATCAGGTTATTGAAGATCTGCTTAGAATGTATGTGATGGATCATCCATCTAAGTGGGAAGATAAGTTGCAATTGGTAGTGTTTGCTTATAATAATGGATATCATGGAGTTTTAAAGATGAGTCCATTTGAAGCTTTGTATGGAAGAAAATGCAATACTTCAAACAGTTTGAATAATCCAGCAGAAAGTTTATAATCCAACAGACATAGTGGTAATTGGGCCAGAATTGCTTAAAGAAATGGAAGAGCATATGGTTAATACTAGGAAGAATTTGAAAACAACACATGACAAGCAAAAAATTTATACAGACAAGGGTAGAGTAGCAAGAGAGTTCAGAGTGGGTGAACACACGCATTTAAAAGTCAGGCCAAAAAAGAGTATCCCGGAGCTTAGGATATGTTCTAAGCTAGCGCTTAGATACTATGGGCCATTTGAAATATTAGTTAGGATAGGGTCTGTTTCATATGAGCTTGCATTGCTTGCTTGCATAAAAATGCATAATGTGTTTCATGTATCATTATTGAAAAAGTATGTGCTTGATCCTAACCACATTATTGATTGGACTTTGATTCAAGTGGAATTGGAAGGAGATATCTTGTTATTACCAACACATATCCTGGACAAGAAATTCATGTTGCTCCATAATAGAGCCATCGAGAAGGTAAAGGTCTAGTGGACCCATTACAACCCTAAAGAAACAACGGGGGAGCTTGAGGATGCTATGCAGGAAACACACCCGTAGTTGTTTTCAAATTTTGTATATGTACATAGTGTTGATATGCACCGAGGACTGTGCATAAATTAAAGGAGGGAATGTAACACCCGAGTTTTAACTCCAACATGTAATGATGTAAATATGTATATAATGCTGAAATGGCTAGAATTCGAATAAAAATGGTCTAGTATGACCAAAATGATGTAATTATGTATACTTTATGTTTAATATAAAAAATACAACTACTACAGACTAAGAAAGATTGAGATGAGATGGAGAGCTATGATTCCATCAGAGGGAAAGAGAAAATGCGGTTTAAGGGGAAGATGACCCTAGTTACTTATAAGTTAAGTCATTATCCTTATTATTCATTTCATCCTAAGTTTTACTAATCCTCTTAATTAAAAGTGCATTAGCCATAATCTTGATTTAATTATCATAAACTTGGGATTAGTTGGGGGAAAATATGAACTTCCATTTATGCCACTTGTCTAGTTTCCTGGTGAGAGAACATGTCTTGCAACTGAGTTTTCTTGGATTCTCAACAGAGAGTCCTTGGTCGGCCTATGTTGGAGCCCTGGAAGGGAATTGGGGAAATAGCCCAAGGGACTGTTAACTCAAAGAAGGGAACTCGAGGGATTGTTAAATCAGAGAAGGGAACCCCATTTCTTGGTTTGTGCATGTTAATGGGGGAAGAGTGCTAGCGAATTGGGATAGATGTGGAGAGGGTTTGAGACCTGAGGGTTTGTTGAGGCATCAACGTGAATTTACCTTCTTGTGAATTGATAGCCACAACTAGAGCGTGGCCTCCATTATAGAGAGAACTAGCATAACAAAGTGCATACGGTTGGGAGGAACGTCCTTAATCTACAGTCAATTAAAAGATATTTTAAGATAAGTTTCCAACTTTGTATAAAATGCCATGTATTTATTTATGTTATGCATATTGTTTAATTATTTTTATACGAGTATCTAATTACATGTATTTCATGGCATTGTATGAATACATTCGTGTTGGAATTCATGTTTGTTTTAGTATGTGCATATGTTTAATTTTGCACAACCATATACTTAATTTTGGTGTAAATTTGATAATTAATTTATGAAAAAGCAAATTTGGGTATCAGAGGGAAATTTGATAAGTTGTTGGAGTACCCCATTGCCCCAAAGGCATGGTATGGTCACTGGATATGTGAGACACATCATGTCATACATCATGATCACGCCATACCAATGTGCTCACATATAACTATTACTAGTACTTAGTTATTCATTTAAAAAAGAACGTCCCTTGAAGTGCTTGTAACTTTTTCTTTTGCATTTTCCATATAGCATCAAGCAATTGGCTTGCTTCGACAAATATATAGTCACTAATCATCCAAAGCCAAATTAATTATGTGCACTCACATATAACTATTGCCAACACTTGTCAATTCATTAAAAAAAATTCCTTGAAGTGCTTGTAACTTTTTCTTTTTACATTTTCCATAAGCATTAAGCAAATGGCTTGCTTCGACAAATATATAGGCACTAATCATCTAAAGCCTAACTTTTTCTTTTTGCATTTTCCAAAAGCATATTCAAGCAAATGGCTTGCTTCGACAAATATATAGTCACTAATCATCTATAGCCAAATTCGTTAAGCGAACAATGATTGATTTTCATACACTTCTTGTACTCAAACTACTTGATTTTTTATTATATTTAGAGGATTAGGGTGCTCTTAAAGCATAAGGTGGAAAAGACATGTACATCATGTGTCTTAGGTATGTAGCTTTACTAAACTAAAATGAAAAACTAGCGTAGCTTTATTAAACAAAAATGATTAAATTAATGGTCATCCCATATCTAATGTCAAAAAAACAAAAAGCTAGAATTTTACCATAATGTTAAAAAAAATTAACATAGATCCCTCTTAACTCCCAATCTATTTTATTTTTTGTTATACGTCATAATCCTTAATAGATCCATAGTTACAATAAATCCATTCTAATACTGGAACCTTTCCTTCATAATTACTAGACAGTTATAATAAATCCATCGTAAAACTGGAACCTTTCCTTGAACATAATTACTAGACATAAATTCAGATTCACCACAACTTGGAAAAAGATAAAGATAGTAATACAATTTTATAAGAGAACAAACATGCAAATTATTCACAATGTTTTTACCAATAATTTAATAAAATAGCCTTGAAATTAAAAAAACATGTCCTTTGAAAGTAAAAACAAAGAGGGCAGATAGGTAACAATTACTGATCACCCGTCAAATCTCACTAGCACAATTGGTTTCGACGGGCCTCGTTCTGCATGGCAATCCGAGTTCGAACCCCACAAGGTAGTCAGGAGGAGACACTTTAAATCCAGCCATGCTAAGGGTTGGTGTGGCCCAGGCCTGGTGCAATCCCCTGGTGCTTTTGACGGCTTAAATGCTCCTAGGTCGTGGTTTCTTAGACCACAAGCTAGTCCCACAAGTCACAAACAAACTAGCAAACAAAAACAAAACAATTACTAATCACCCAAATGTTTATGGGATCCAAATTGGGTTAACAGTGAATTCACTGATTTGAATCCAAAGTTGACCCGAGATTCGACCTTATCAAGTTTCTACCCGAACTGAAGAGACCCGATTACACTGAATTCTGTTAATATGCTCTTAAACACACATCAGGCTTCCCTCCGACAACTGAGTTTGAAACAGTCCTATAATCTGGACTTTTTAAAATCTCCTCTTCTTAACCTATTAAATTTTGCAAGGGTGTGCAAATATAACTGTGTACCAACAGCATTTCAAAACAAAACCCAAAAGCAGAGGGCCATCCAAAATCAACCACTGCCACCCCAACAGAGGAACAAATAAGCCTTTTCAGCATTAGAAATGGGGTTCATAAAACTTGGGGGCTGATGGGAAAATGGGCAAAGCAGAAGGCACAATTACTGGAGAACCATCGACATACCCTTTCCTACTAGAATTCAGGCCTGCATCCACAATGCCATATGTGATAATCAATGAATAGAATACATAATAACATTTGCCACAACAACAGGACATGAGGTGCTTGTTTAATGGTGAAGTGGAGAATTAGCTGAACACGGTTTCAAATTCTATCCTTGGTAGTCACAGCTACTCTGTCTATTGTTGTAATTACAAATAGTTGTGCTACTGCATATTATTGTAATCACACCTACTGGTGGCAATCTATTGGGTGCTGTTATAATTTCACCTGATGGTAACACCACCCCTGGTGGTGCTAAGGGGCAAATGAATATTCACTTCAAAGCAACAAAATATGCATCGGCAACCATCTATCAAACGACTTTCATAGATCAATAGTGTCCTTGAATTATTGAACTGAATATAATACCAATTCTCTTTTGAAATATAACCATGGCTCACGATTATGCTAATTTCCAAGCTTAATTTCTAGATCAGTAAAATACAGGAATATTAAGTGTAGAAGACATAACACCAGCAAACCTTGAAAATCCAAATTTTACTTCAAACAAGAACAGATATATTTTTTCCCTTGGCCCATCTTGAGCCTTGTCAACAAACAAATTTATGAAAGGAAAGTTTCATACTATGCCATTAATCTAAGTTCTTATAAGTTTCCCATCATAACTCATTCCTACAAGAGTGTGTTATATGATATATCCTAATTTGTAGCATAAAAAGCAAATTTAGTTGACTATAATCAGCATAATTAAAAGCAACAATGAAGGAACACCATAAGGCCAGCAGATATTCCCAGCTTTAAGATAGAAATGCATTAAGTGCATCAATCCACAAAAGGACCAGCTAACTGCAATATGTAGAAAAGAAGATTAGAAAGCATTTATCTTTGTAGAAAAATCTGAATTTAAAATGTAGGAATTCTCTATTCAAATCATGCTGAGAGATCAGTATTATTTCAAGCTGTATTAATGCAAAACAAACAAAGAAATCAAATTCCATTTTTAGATACTTAGATGGGCTGCAACCTGATTGTCTCCATTGTGACAACAGTTGCATACCAACATAGACTCATCTTAAGTCCAGATCTATCATGCACTGAGAGGGATCAAATTCATCAAGGTGACAAATTTTCCTTAAGTTTTTGGACTTCAAGAGATTTGATCGCTTTCAGTGCATAATAGATCTAAAGTTAAAATGGATCTACACTGGTTTATATGCCCACTATGCAAACATGGGTTTCAGAAGCCTTGCCTGAGCTATCGCTCCTTGTGTATACATTTCTCAACTCTTTATCTCTTCAATTATCTACTGGACACACATTATTCTATGTGATCTCATAACAAAATATAAGATATACAACAATTGCTATTGCCTATCAGTATGGTATTTGTGTTCTGTGTAGGCTAGTTAAGGCTAAGGTATTTGTGCTCTCAATTTGAAACTAGTTATCCCAATTTACAGACTCGTAGGTTTAGTATGAGGTTTCAGCAGGAACTTAATATCCCCAAAGATTATTTATACTGAACAGCAAACCATAGAAAAGTTTTAACCATTTAGAAATTTGTTTACTTCGATTTTATATATATATATTGGTCTTTTTACATTAAGTTGATATCAAGATTCAAAATATTCTTAGTCTTTTTACATTAAGTTGATATCAAGATTCAAAATATTCTGTGTAAGAGAGATTGAAATATTGTATTTAAGGTCAACATTGAATTTTTTTTTTGTTTTTAATGTTTTTTTTAAGTGCCACATGTCAGCTCCATGTTAAGCATGGAAGGAATTGCACATCTCCATCATACCGGGCTGTAGAAAACACATCTCCATCATACCGGGCTGTAGAAAACACATCTCCATGCAACAAGCCAGAGGCTATCTCATGCAAAAGGAACAGCTGCAAAAAAACTGTCAATTTCATTTTGTAAAGCCTAGACGTTGTAGCAGCTAAGCATGCCAGACTTACAATAGACTATGATTCAACTTATCTGATTTTATCTCTTCTATAATAGTGAACACAGGTTGGCAGCTAGTGTGTCTGGCCTTTTTAAGGACTCCGACACGCTATAGCAAGCATCATGGATGCAGATTTTATGGTTTGAAATAGCTATCATAGATATTGAAAGCACACCAAATGAAATATATGATTGAAACATCTGAATCAAAATAACATACCTTAACAAAGTTAACCCTATAGTCCAAATCAGTGTAATAACATAATAGGACGGCTCTAAAGGTCTTGGGCATTTTGTAACAATCTCAAGAAGCATATTTGATGACCCATCAATTGGCAGAGATATTCAATTTGTTGCTATGTTACCAGATCCATGGGGTCTTGTTGCTGGATCCACAGATCCGCATTTCAGATCTGGATCCACCAAGATTCATGAAGGATCCGCCTACCAAACAGATCCTACCTCGCTGGAAATGGATCCCGTGAATAGGAGGCCGATCCCGTGACAACCAGACCCACCATGCATGGATCAATCTAGTTTTAGAATCTTTGTTTTTAAATTAGGATTTTGACACTTGTTAAAACTCCAAACCCCCTGCCCTACTTAAGATGCCAGAACCGTGAACATGAGCCATTTTAATGAGAACGTGGCATCTGACTGAGCAGTAAGCATCGGGTGAGTGAGCAGGGCGTAGAAACATAGCGGCAGTGAGCATTGGGCTATCTATTCAAGAGGAAATCACTTCAGAAGACTCCACTTACAGACCTGCTGTTATTCCTTAAATTCTAAATAGTAACAGCTGACAGTCTTACACTGGGCAGTGAGCAGTCAGCATCGAGCATACAACTGACAGTCTTAGACTTTTACACCTAGGACTGACAATCTTAGACCTACAGGAATTTGATATTTCTCATAAGTGTCTGCATAAATGCCTGCAATTATATTTTCAAGTAAAGTTATGGATCTGTTCTTAGACTGGTTCCACTGCTTGCTTGCCTGAGTGTGTTCTTCTCTTATATGTTCTCCATTGGTATGCTAGCAAAAACATAGTTTTTAATTTATTGGATTATTGCTCCAGTTTTTTGGAAGAAGCACAAGCAAAGGCAACTGTGCCTAGACTCTTCGTGCCATCAATCATTTGTGAATGGCATTCTAGGAACCTCAATCTGCCAACTTTTCTTCATTTAGATAAAAACTTT
Organism: Larix kaempferi; assembly: GCA_027924585.1. Taxonomy (NCBI): domain Eukaryota; kingdom Viridiplantae; phylum Streptophyta; class Pinopsida; order Pinales; family Pinaceae; genus Larix; species Larix kaempferi. The sequence goes on along the minus strand of BSBM01000660.1, from coordinate 19,951,820 downwards.
TCATGTTTGAGATGATGTCAAATGCCCTCTAACCAATACAACAATTGATATAGTGAACTATCTTGTCTAATATAAAAAACGTTAAAATAAGAAACCCAGTCAAGCATTAAATCTAATGATTTCAGTTCTAATGTTGTGATTCTCAACTCTGAATATGTTTTTTAAAAATTTAAAAAGTATTATTATATTTTTTGTTCTTGACATTTCTCCGCCATATCTGAATCCTTACTTTTCAAAAATCTAGCAAATCCATTTCCGTATCCCAATAACTTATATATATTGTGAATGCAATCAGACTTGACCCTTGCCTCTTGTTGCAATTGCCAGGTCTGCTATGTTCTCCCTCTAAATGCACTAAAATAGCATAAATTTCTTCTATGTTATATAATATATTTATGCTGCATAACTTTCTAAATCAACCAAAAGTGAATGTCTCAGCCAAATGTTGCCTCACTTTGTGAAGATTTACTAAGTTTGAATGGAACTAAGGCTTGCAATTCAAAACCTAAGTTTTACTGAATCTTCCCTACAGTGATTTTCATGTTTGGCAGAAAAATGAGAACGATGTATCTGCCTGCCAGAACAGTATTGTTTCAAACAAATCTAAAATGAGGATTACAAAGAAAAAACATACAATGCTAACCTAATCCTAGAAGCATGAAGACAGATAAAAAATTATTCCCAAGCATACATATTATTCCTCATAAAATGAGACGCTTTCTCTGCCTGAAGTGCATACTATATTTCTTTACGTAAGCAAAAACTTTTGCTTATTTCAAAGGCCCTGGTTCTCAATTTGAAATAATAAAACTTTCAAACTTGAAGCAGATTTTGCACTTACAATTATAGAAATACTAAAATATTTTTGTGGAAAAAACAATTCAAAACCTTTACAAAATGGGTTTCCTGCCAGAGGATGCCAAAAAGTATTAAATTTGTGAACATTAAATGTTCTAAATAGTTTAAAACTCTCCTAGGAGTAACGCATTTTTTGACAGCTAGATAAGCATTACTACATTTTTCCTCTCTAAAATGAGTTGGAATTGCAACAGTATGAGTTTCTTGTGAACCTCGCTTGAAATTTTCTCTATGAATCTGAATCTAGCTTCATGCCTTGCACATGGAGTTCATCATTACATATCTTGAAACATAAATTAACCCACCTCTTTACCAACTGCTTGCCCAGTAAAATTTCATCCTGCAATTCTGGTTGTCATCGCTTTCCAGCAATTAATTTGAGAATAAAAGAATGCCAGCAAAACCCACTCTGCAGGGTTCACTTTACAATGCATTCCCTTGTGAACCTTAACCCAGGTCACATAACATAAATATGCCGAAGTATAAACAACTTGAAAGCTCTTGTAAAGCATCTTAGGGTTTCACAAGCATTTTAAAGCTTGTTTTATGAACCCTGTAGAGATAAGCAGGCCGTGTCTATGCCCTATGGAAGGACCCTTAAAGGCAACTATTCCACCCACACATTTTGCTGGGTTGTACCTTGGATAGAACTACAAGTAACAACTCCTCTAGCAACCAACTCATTCAGCAGCTCCGCAGCCTGATTCACCTTGCCTTCATAGGCAATACCCTTAAGCAGTGTGATGTAAGTTGTTTCATTGGGTTTACACCCTTTTGCCACCATATTACCCAAGACGTCAATAGCCAGATGTGTCATGTGCGCCTTACATGAGGCAAAAATCAAGGCATTGTAAGTTGCCACATTAGGCTTATATGATTTATCTTCCATAAAACCTAGCAGCTCCAGTGCATCGTCCACCATTCCTTCTCTGCAGAGACCCTCTAACATTGATGCATAAGTAATAGCATCAGGAGTAAGGCCTTTCCTGACCAATGCATCTAGAACCTCAAATGCCTTCTTTAAACTGCTATTCTTTGAGATCCATTCAAGCACTGTATTGTAAGCAGAAAGTAGAGGTAGAGAACCCTGAACTCCTAGGCAGTTAAGGATATCTACAGCTTGGTCCACCTTCCCATCCTTGCAGAGAGCTGTTATCAAAGTATTATAGGTGACCATGTCAGGGAAACAGCCTTTGGAAACCATCTCATATAGGCACTCAATTGCATCATCCGTCTTTCCCTCTTTACAGAACCTATTGATGATTGGGTGGTAGGAAAACGAATCAGGTTTACAACCCTTCACCATCATCTCCTGCAAAACATCGATTGCCTCAATTAAGTACCCTTCTTGGCAAAGGAAATTGATGAGGATGTTGTAAGTGACAACGTTAGCAGAGCATCCTCTCTTGCCCATGTCAGATAAAAGCTTTTCTGCATCCTCCCATCTCCTGGCACTGCATAGACCCTGCAAAAGAGTGTTGTGACTAATCACATTTGGCTGGCACCCCTTTGATGGCATATCATTAAGAAATGCTATTGCTTCGTCCAATCTAGTTTCTTTAGAGAATCCATTAATCACAACATTGTATGTAACCACATTAGGAACACAGCCCATACTCACCATCTCATTCAAGAGTCTCACAGCCTCATCCACTCCACTATCCTTACAGGTTGCTTCTAGCAATATAGTATAAGTAACAACATTAGGCAGGCAGCCATTCTGTAACTGTTGATTGAGAACCTCCAACGCGATGTCCAATTTACCTTGATGGCAGAGACCTCTCAACACTGTATTATATGTAACTACATCAGGAGGGCACCCATTTGCCCGCATCTCATTAAAATACTTTATTGCACGTTCCATCTGCCCTTTTTTGCTTAACCCATTAATCAAGACATTATATGCTATAAGTTCAGGAACACACCCAGATATCACCAGCAAATCCAATACCTTACTGGCTTTATTTGTTCTGCCCACTTTGCATAGGGTAGCAATGAGATATCTGCAAGTTAAAGAATTGGGAATGTGGTGTTTTTCCACCATTTGCTCAAGAAGATTAAAAGCTTCTGCTATTCTACCTGATTTACACAGTTTATGTAGCAGTTTATTGTTAGAGGCTTCTTCCAATTCCAAATCCCCTAACAGATTATTTGGAGTGACGGAATCTTCTAGAGGAGAGACGTGGGGCAGGAGCATCCCATTTGTTTGGTATTTATGGGATGATGAGACTGTGAAGGAGTAGGAGTGCATTTCTTTCGGCTCTTCAAATCCATTTGTCTCCGAATGCTGGGATTCCATAAGAGTCTCATTCGAGTTTTTTATTTTGGACTTTGTGGGGAATGATCTTCTCTCATTCCGGAGGTCGGAAGCAAGGCTACTCCGACTTCTACACCTACACCTACAAACTCCGTAGTTCTTTTTTATTCCATTTGTGCAGTAACTAAACGAAAAAGACCCAATACAGCGGACAGAAGCAGTGTTGCAGGACGTTTGTTGAGTGCAAAGAGGAAGTAGCAGAGGAGAAAAGGACGAGGTGAGATGTTGATGAGCTGCCATTTTTTATTTATTGAACCCTGCAGAAATGGTAATGGTTTTGGTTTGCGTTGCTTTCTATTCCAGTAATACACAAAATTAGTGTTGGACCTTGGTTGAGTGGGTATCTGTAACACAAAATGCAATGCAAGGCTAGGATTTGGATTTGGGTTCATTGAATTTGAACTTCAAATATTTACATTGCGACAGTGAAAAATGGAGATGCTTACCTGCAATAAACAGAAAGATATCGTCCGTGTAATGTATTGCCACTGTAAATGCAAATAGCTGGAGAGAGCTCCAGGGTAATCCATGTAGGATGTAGGGTGGGGTTATGACTGAAAATCACGGAATCATGTCATAGATTTTATTCCTCGCACCCTAAATTCATATCTCGGCCCAGCATAGCAGAGCATAAACCCACAGGTTTTATTGAAGAAAATAATATACATATTCCGAAAATAATGGCAAAAGTGGAAGTCTGACCCCCAGCTGGTAATTTTAGTTGGCGTGGTTTTCCTTGAATAACGGTGATGAGTCGACTCGCATCTGGAAATAGTAATCAGTGACGGTTGTCCTCATTTTCAGTTTGACAAATGAGTTATCATAGGTTTTGGCATCTTCGGAAAAAAATTACTTCTTCAAATAATTAAGTAAATGTAAAGAAGTAGTTGTCAAAGGCTTAAGTGCTTCTCATGCCAGTTTGACAAATGAGTTATGATAGGTTTTGGCATCTTCATTCAAATAATTAAGTAACTGTAAAGAAGTAGTTGTCAAAGGCTTAAGTGCTTAGGTAGTAGGTCCAACCACCTTCCTTTGGATTATTGCAACTTTGAGAGGTCTTATGTTCAAGTCCAATTTATTGCAACGTTGAGAAGTTTTATGTTCAAGTCCAATCGCTATTCATTATGGATACTTTCTACTAGCTTGGGGTTTAGACCAATTGCTACTTATTACAAATACTTTCTACCAATTGCTACTCATTACGGATACCTTCTACTAGCTTGGGGTTTAGACCAATTGCTACTCATTATAGACATTTTCTACTAACTTGAGGTTTAGACCAATTGTTACTCATTATGGATAATGTCTACTAGCTTGGGGTTTATGTTCAAGTCCAATTGCTATTCATTATGGATACTTTCTACTAGCTTGGATACTTTGGGTTTATGTTCAAGTTCAATTGCTACTCATTATGGATCTCATTATGGATACTTTCTATTAGGTTGGGGTTAGGTTAATTGCTACTCATTATGGATACTTTCAACAAGCTTGGGGTTTAGAGATATCTTTCTTAATGCACAATTTGTTAATTCATTCTCCAACATGTTTCATAAGGATGGGGAAATCGACATTTTGACCTAAAATTAGACAAGAATAATTTTCAACCATGGAATTAAATTAGATAAGAAATATTTTGGACTATGGAATTGCATGTATTGGATGTTAACATTGCACAATCTGATTGCAATATGGATATTCAAGGATGTTGAATCCATTTCTACATTAAAAATAATGATTTCATTAATCTAAAATTGTAATTTTCAGCAAAGATTGCTTCAACGGATTTTGATGATGGAAAACTATAAAATGTCAAAAACATAGAACATTTAGTATATACCTCCAAATCATTGGTTGTGTAGGGAGCAATATAGTGTTCTCTTGAAATTATTCGATTTTTCTTTGTGTTAGTTCTCTCCACCAACCATTGAATCACATATTAACAATGGAACACATTTATTTAGGATGCTACATTGTGTAGTTGACACCTAGTAATACAATAGTTCATAGTTGATTCCTAAGCATCCTTATCATTCATGTTGGAAAAGGATGATTGTCCAAGGACATCCTTGTACATCACAACAATTTATCCATAAGCCTTTGTTTGGGGTAAGTGGTATCGATATATAATATGAGAAGCCCTCTTTTGATTTGGGCTTGGTGTTTGAACATGTTCCTTTAGATCATCTAGCCTTCCTTGTTTCCATTGGGAACTTGTCATAATGCATCATGGACCACTACTACAACATAGGTTTGTAATGCCACGTTTATTGTCTCATCGTAGTGTTTTTTTAAGAAAGAAAAATAAGTTTCTACAATGCAAAACATGGTCCACACATGGATGTTGTATTTGCATCAAGATTACATCATGGTGTCCCGTTTTACATCATTTTTTATACATGTTCCTTGAGGCATCTTCTTAGCAACAAAAATTAAATGCACAAAGTGGCTTGCATTGGAGTTCCATCACTTTTTCTTCGTAAATAAATTTGTAGATTCATTTTTCATCTGGTTTACATCAAAAACGTGTTTTTTTCATCAATTTATAATCGTTATGAGTCACAATAGTGACATTATGAGTCTTATTAGTGTCATATTGTAGACATGGTTTAGTCTATTAGCATTGTAGTAGCGTCAAAATACATAACTTTTGTATCGGCTTTGTTTCTTCAGAGCATCATATTACTTCATTTATGTGTCATTTCAACGTTAATTGTGTGACGTTTTTATCTATTTGCATTGTTATTGCATCATATTATAGTCATTTTGCATCAAATTAGCATGTCAAATGTGCTAAAATTGCATCATAGCATGTCACAAATGCATTGTGTTCAACAAAATTGTGTCAAATTTTTGTTGTATTAGCATCACGGTTACTTTGTTTTAGCATAAAAATTGCAATGTAATTGATTATAAATGATCTTATTATTTGATTAAAAATTTAATTATTATTGATTATTTAATTGAATTGAATTTATTAATTATTATTGGTAGTGAGTTGTATGGAATGTTTCAAAACTCTAACATAGTTCATATTCCAAAAGATTCAATACTATTAGAACTATCAAAATCTTCATTCTCTATGTTTTTCCGCATAAAAAATCATAATTTTATTATCTCATCAAGGAGTAAAAAATTACATTTTGCAAATCTATGCAAAAGCATATATTTAGAGAATATCAAGAGCTCAAAAAGATTAAAAAGATATATATCCTTTCAGCTATATACCATCATAAAAAGCATAACAAAATATTGATTGATCATAAAAGATCATTGTCCATCAACCAATCCCAGGGATACAAACGTTATCTCAACAATGAGACTATGATAATATATATGTGGAAACTGTAGTGGTTCTGCTAAAAAGTGTATTCACCAAAAAGGATGTTCATGCATTGGGTCCTACTACAAAGGGCGTGAGTCCTTTGTGGAAGGGTCAATAATAATATTCGAAGTGTTGACCCCTATTGGATTCAGAGATAAAGAACTGTCCTTTTGGTAGATGAAAGCCTTCTTTGGAGAGGGAATCAGCCTCCCGGTTGCACTCCATATAGATGTGAACAACAGAGAAGGAGTCAAAATTTGTTTTAATAAGGAGAATCTCATCCAAGAGAGGGACCAACCAAGAGTTGATGCATCTTTGAGTTCCTTTTATCCAATTTATAACCAATATTGAATCCCTAAAAATTTGTTGGTTCTGACATCCTTTTTCCAAGGGGAAGAGGGATATAATTTTTAAGGAACGAAGCTCAGCATAATTGTTTGAGCCTTCCACGAAGCCCAACAAGATCTTAAAAAAATGAGAATTGGAGAGATAGAGAACTGCCCCACCTCCATGGAGAGATTGATATCTCTATGAGGCTCCATAAAAAAAAATCCCATGGCATCGATTTATCAATTGTCTCCTCTTAGTATGTTACGGAATACGGGCACCCCTTCTACCTGAAGGTAGTAGGAGAGAATTATGAAACCATATGAGGAAATCACTTCCGGACAATAAGGTTTATCCTTGAATATAGAATTGTTTCTAGCAATCCAGATTCCCCATCCTAAAATGAGTGGGAGGGCATTGTATGACCGATTACTAGGATTTGAAATCCAAATTTGAAGATCGATTTCCACTAATCCTCCTTGCCAAATACACACCTGGTCTATATCATTTGAGGCCTTCTGTCATACCACCTTAGTAAAAGGACAGAGCAAAAAAAGTGGGAAACAGTTTCCTTGTCAGCTTTGCATAGGGAGCACCATCCAAGCCCTTCTAGCCTTTTTTTTTGGATATTATCCCAGGAAGGCACTTTGTTCTCCAAAAAACACCACATTAAGAGACGATATTTTGCTGGGCACTTGAACTTCCATAACTTTTTCCACCACTAGGACAACTCTCTATGAAAAAATTCAACATTTAGCTAAAAGTAGCCCAGCTTGGGTGAGTATACACCAAAGGGATCATGATCCCAGTGTTGGTAACATTTTCATCCCAAAAGATCACATTCACTTGTAATGCGACTGGCGATTCATGACAAGTTATTGGAAGAAGACATATAGTTTACAAGTGAGTGTAAGGAGCCATCTAATACACAAAGAAAGACTTCATCTTGATAAATTCTAAAAACACGGATTTCAACAGCCAAGATAAAGAGGGAGTTTAATTGACAGTTCAACTGAGTTTAGGCTTGACAACATGCACGGTGTTTATTTATGGAAGCACGATCCTAAGAGAATACCACTAATGACGTATGGAAGTCGCATAAACGTTTAGGGTAGCAAAAACAGTGTTCACAATACTTCCCATGTGTGACCTTGAAGCTTTAAGACTGCCCAAGTGGAACTCCACAATCATGGGGCCCATTAGAATGACAGATCAATTTCCTGAGTATCAATAGTCAAATCAAAGCGTTATATGTGGTAGCAATTATTGAAGTGGGCCACACGAAAGATGCATGATGATACCCTTACATCGGGATCTTGCAACTGGATAAATCAATGGTGATGAGAATTTCAAGTTCCTTAATGTTCTCACTTCTTATACTAACCCCCCTGATCCTGAGAGAAAATCGCCATATCCACGTGTCCTTCCAACATTCCTTAAGGATCGTAAAAGCGGTGTGAGCCAAACTGCTCATCGCTCATCCTGAAACCATAAACCACTTTGTGCCACACTGAGATTGCCCCTATTCTATTCCGGACCTATCACAATGTGCCACGTGTCCCTACTATTAGATTATGGTAACTTCGGGATGTCCTCCATGATTAAGATGCCTTGCATGGAGGTACATTAGCATTATAGGCATCAGTATGGAGTAGAGGGTGAGATGCACTCTCCTCAGTGGCATGATCCCAGTGGTGGTTGCATGTGGAACTTCCAGGGTGATTTGACCTTTGCATGCATGAGTTTTGCATGACCTGTCAGCGATCGTTGGATGCATGAAAAAGTGACTTTTGCATGCACCAAGAATTAGGGTTTTAGTAAACCTAATTCATCTGTGAGATTATTTATAGAGGAAGGGGGTCCCCAGTTGAGGTTGCTCAGTTGTATTATCAAAGAGTGATAGTGCTTGAGAGAGGAGGGTGCATTTGTGCATGCAGGGAGACTTTATGAGAGAGAGAGGAGCTTCTCCAGGAGCTAGGAAGGTCAGATCTGAGCTGGATCAATGACCTTCAGCTCCAAAGTCACTAGGAACCTAGGTCTGTGGACTGAGAGATTCCATCAAAGAGCATTTTGCTCACTTTTGACGAGGATGTGTTCCCTTGGAGGAGGGCGTATTTCCCAAGGAGGGAGGAGCTCATTCGGATCCCGGTTGACCGATCCAGAGTCTGAGACTTCCAAGATAGCCTTGCCTTAGCATTGGAGGAAGGTTAGGGACGATCAGAGCTCAGATATGCTGAGATCCGGTCTGGTACGGACATCAGACATCCAGAGGGGAGGGCACACTTCTGCATGCAGTGGAGGTCGAATTCTTAAGAGGGCAGTCTACAGAGAGATCAGATCAGAGTAGTGTGATACAGAGAGGCATATCAGTCAGAGGCACCTGCAGAGACACTCAAATCTAGTTTACCAGTTAGGGCTTACTCTTCCAGTGCATGCATCAACTGATGCATGTAGATCTAGAGTCTGTCTGGTTCAGGGATTGAGTTACCTTTGAGGTAATCCTGTATTGTACTTGTCTTTATATATATGATCTGGGCTCAAGAGAGAAGATAGCCCCACAGATTGTTGGTTTCCCCCATTTGGGGTTTCCAGGGTATATCCTGTGTTATTTGCGTGATTGCATGTGTTTCAGTTTGGTAATGCAGATCTAGTTGTTGAGTTTATATTTATATGTGCATATATTGATATCGAGACTCAAACTGCTTGATATCTCAGGGTGATTCAAAGGGAGTAGTGATCTCCGAATCTAAGATTTACATGGTATCAGAGCCCTGGTAAGGGTCAGAGAGGGCAGTCACACAAATATCAGTGATGATAGAGACCAGATCTACCAGATCTGAGAAACATGATTCATATATGAGGTTGTAGAGGTCAAATCTATCAGATATGTGGTATTGGAGACTAGATCTGAGATAGATCTAAGTAGATCAGTGAAGATAGAGACCAGATCTACCAAATCTGAAGAGCACAGCTCAGATCTGATATTGTAGAGGTCGGATCTATCAGATTTGTGAGTTTGGAGGTGAGATCTGAGATAGATCTTTTAGATATGGCATGAGCAGAGTCAAGATCTGTGGCTGATATATCATATTTGAAGCATAGTGTTCAGATCTGTGAGAGTAGAGTCCAGATCTGAATAGCAGAGTTCAGATCTGTGAGTGCAGACATCAGATCTGTTAGGATAGATACCAGATCTATCATATATGTGCGAACAGAGATCAGATTTGGGAGAGCGAACCCTAGATCTGAGAAAGAAGGGTTAGCTTGTTCACCAAGGCATAGATTTACAGGTTGGTTCTGATTCAGATATTTTGAATCAGCAGTGTTATCAGTTTTGCAGAGTTATGGCCACTAGCTTGAGAGTGGAGTACAGGTTTTTGGGCAAGCCTGTATGTGGGTCCAAGGAGACCTTGGATACAGTTTCAGTATTAGTGAAAGAGGGAGAGCATGATGCTTCTCTCAAGATGACATTGATGGAGGAGGAGCGCAAATATGCATATCGGAGTGCAGCAGATGCATCCAAAAAGTATTCAAGTTTAGAGGGAGTTGTTGCTGCTGCATATGATGTGTTTGATCCTGGTGGATGCTTTTCCAGCAGTACCTTCCTCTCTAAGAGGGAGTGTTTATACATAGATGTGCATGAGGTCTTGCATGTTGCATGTGCATGAGATATGCATGCTGCATGTGCATGATATATGCATGCACATGAATACTGAGAGATGGTTGATTGAGGATGATTAGGTGGCAGCAGCAGAAGAGGTTGATGAGTTTACTTCTCAGTTTGAGAAGGAGTTCTCATTAGTCTCAGTTCAGTCAGGGCATGATAGTATCCTACCAGAGGCTCAGGTTGTTTAGATTTGGAGAGTTGATTGCATGCACAGCAGTCACATGACGGGGGTGCAGGATGCATTCCTTATCCTAGAACACACACCCTTGCAGTTGGCTCGGGATGTGCAAGGGGTTGACCACTTGGTCACTGGAGTGGGCAGAGTGATATTTTTGCTTGACCTTGGGGAACTCCTAGAGGTATCAGGAGTTCTATTTGTTCCAGGAATGAGAGGGATTATTCTCTCAGTTGTAGCTTTGGAAGCTGCTAGCTACTAAAGTGTTCCAGCGGGATCAGATCTTCACCTATCCTAAAGGAGTAGACCCAGTCTTGTTGGGTCACATGATTGACGATGCATACTTGGTTCATGGACAACCTAATACAAGCACATCAGGATGGATGAGTAAATCCCCTTCATATGCAGAGGAGGAGGATGAGCGGGATGCTCATAGCAGAGACGAGGCCAGGAGAATTGAGTCTGGTCTGTAGATGGGTGGGCGAGATGCTCACCATGATGAGGAGTATCAAGGGAGTGATTATGGAGTTTAGATGGATGAGTGAGATGCTCTTGACAGTGATGAGTCTCAGGATATTGAGCCCTTGGGATCATACCAGATGGATGATGTAATGTCACTTTTTTGAAAGTTATTAAAATGGTGAAATTTTCAACTTTTTCCACCAGTTCGACCTTTGACTAGTATTGGTCTCTTGGTCTCCAAATGCTCCCAAATTGTTATAGAATGTGTATGGATTGCATTGGGACATAATTATGAGGTTCAGGGATGCTTTATATTCATCAAGAGGCTTCTGCAACTCTCCTTTAAGTTCTGGTCAAAGTAGGGAGTTTGACTAGCAATTTCTCTTTGACTAGTATTGGTCTCTTGGTGTCCAAATGATCCCAAATTGTTACAGAATGTGTATGGATGATATTAGGACATAATTATGAGTTTAATGGATGCTTTAGAGTCTTCAAAAGGATTCTGAAACTCTCCTTTAAATTCTGGCCAAAGTAGGGATTTTGACTAGCAATTTGGGGTTCAAGTCCCCATGGGGTAGATGTTGGAAATGGCTCTCCAAAGGCTATTGGACCCTCTCGAATTTAGGAACAGAGGCAGGGGATATCTAGGGGACATAATTATAGTCTCATATGAATCACCATTCAGTTTATTGAGTCTTATATAACCCTCTTAAATCAGATACAAAAAGACTATTTTCGACATAGGGGGGAATGATAGTAATTCTTCGCAAATGGATATGAAACTTAAGAATATTGCTCCAAATGATTGTATAATGAATATGAAACTTCTTCATCATTTTAATGGCACTCCATAAAACATTAATTCATCATACATTCACTGAACCATTCGAATTGGATACCACTTCAAGTGCAAATAACAAGGTATTGGGGAAATGACACCATTTGTTCATAGTTTAGCATTTTTAAATCAAATCTCTTTGAGTTTCGACCTGAAATTCTTCTGAGAAATAAAAATAGAGTATATATATCATATTACAAATATATGGGGCCTTAATATCTATCCTAAAGAGTTCATCACCTCAACAAGTGCGCCTCTCCTCAAGGAGCAAGAATATGCCAAGAAATAGAAGAATGGTTGTAGAAACAAGCTGAAAGAGACGTAACCATGAGCTTCCCTGTAGCTTCAACCTGTAAAAAAATACTCCATTAAATCTCCAAATTAAAGGTCTGAATGGCCTTTCCAATTACCAACTAGGATGGGAATATTTCACCCTCGAAATTGGTGCTAAGGCAAGTAGAGTAGCACTCCACTAGCTCTCCTCTCCAAATGCAAAATGCAAATTCTAAAATGATCAAAATCTACCATACTTCTTTGTTATTGTCTTTTATAAACTTCTAAGCTCCTCCATGGGTCGAATTCCTCTCAAGAGATTCATGCCAACACAAGTTGGGAAGAGATTCCCAAGTATGCCACTTGTCCTTCCAATTCTAGCCCTCTCCTTCTCCAAATTCGAATTTGTATCTCTTTGGCTACCCTAACTCACTTGAGCACCCTCTTGGAGGCTATTTTTAGCCTTGACATGTCATATATGTCAGATGTCATCCTTCAAGTCTGATTTGTGTCATAGGTGTCATAGCATCTTCATCATTGTTGTCATAGAGCTAGGGAATCTAGTCCAAGTGTCTCACTAGCTCCAAAATGCCTCTTCCTCTTCCATGGGAGTTACTCTTCCACTCCAATTCAACCTTAATTGATTCATGCTAAGTATATTTTCCTTCCAACTCATTGCTAGAATGTTGGGCTTCTTATGGATTTGAAATGACAAGAGGAGGATGCCATGTGGCATAGAAAATCTAGCTTGTGTGGGTCCCACATCCTCCATGTGGCTTCATGATCAATTGCCACTTTGATTTTTCCTTGTATTTATTTATTTAGCTCCTTTATTAAATATTTATGCCATTATAATGTTCAAACATCATTTATTACCCCCCTTATTTCAAATCCCAAAGCTTCCATCCCCCAACCTAGGGAACTAGTAATTTTCCTTCATGGCAGTTCATTTGGATGGGTATATTACAACTTTGAATTGGGAATTTCTCTTAATGTGACCCACCTTGTCCATTTGGATCTAATTTCACATTATTAATAACTTGGACTTCATTCTTGGCATTTATTTGACCCTTAGCATCCATTTGACAAACTATCATGAGCATGGCCAAGGGGCTTAGGCCATTGTGACCCAATGCAAAATTTTGGGACATGAAAAATCCTCCCTTCCCAATATTTCTTGTCCTCAAGCAATTTCAACACATGTATGTGGAGGAACCTACTTTCTTTCCAAAATTTTGCTTCCCAAAACTTCTCTTCTGGAACCTTGAGTAGAGCCACCCATGCACTACAATTGTGTGTTTCCAAAAGCAAGGAGATGTGGATTTTCTTTTTCATTTTGATATCCCCTGTAACATCACCACTAAACACCAAAATGTTAATTAAATACATCAAAACCATGTTTTCACAATTACTCTTTACCTCTTTCATATTTTGGAAACCCCTTATGATACCATTGGAATTCTTGAAGTTGCCACTGAGTTGCCCAACTTTTAGTCTTCGAGATCCCATGAATATTTTAGAGAGGAACCACCATGCTTGCTGCTGCACTACTCTGATCAAAAGCACTTTCTTAAGTGGGGAATCCATCTCCCATACTGCTTGTTTCCCAACAAAATTAATCAATGGGACTACAAATTATCCCAGGGTCTCATTGCTTATATTGCACTCCAACAATTAAGAGTGCTCTCCAACCCATACCATCGGGAAAGAGAGATTATTGGATCCCATTTTCTTGTATGCATTCTTCCAAACATCATGAGTAAAAAAGACATATCATCAAAGTGCATATCAACATAATAAAAATGTACATCAAGGAGGTGCCTCATCAAAGAATTATGAAAGTGCTTATACCTCCAAGTAAGTAGACCACCATTTTCCAAGAGCATACAAGCTTCAAGTGACCCATCAAATATGATCCATTGACATAGGTGAGGATACCATGTCCTATAATGCTGCTCCAAAAGGATGTAAGATTTATCAAAATAATCACCCATGTGTTCTTTCATCCAAGAAGTGAATGAAGAACCTCCACTAAAATCCGAACCAAGTAGGGAGCAAGGAAAACAATAAGCCTTCAAGGGGCTCACATAAGTAGAATTTGTGTATCCATGAACATGTGTATCATCAAGAAATAACAAAGGACGTTGATGCCAGTAAGAATTCTCTCCAATCATATATCTCTTCACCCAAATAGTGGATGAAGTTCCTCCAATATCAATTGAACTAAGCAAGGAGCAAGGGAAATCATGAGTCTTCAAGTGACTCAAGTGAATATCATAAGTGCATCCATGTAGATGTGTTTCATCAGAAGGTAACAAACAATGTTTCTGAAAATGTAAATAAGAAATGGCTCTAATAATGTCATCATATAAAGGAGAGATAGGAGTTTCATGCTCCTCATGTGGCACCATCAAAAATAAACCTTTCACCCATACTTCATTAGGATGAATGCTGCAAAATATGGAAGTGTAGGATGTAGGAGAATGAACCAACTCACCCAAATGATCAGAAAGTGCATAAGTGTCCTCATATGAATGCTCCATAATGGTAGGATCATGCACCTCCCTCAAAAGTGCAAAACTTTCCTCATCGGTTGGTTCCAAGGTAGTGGAATCATACACTTCTTCAAAAATCGGGTCACCATTTCCAAGAGGAAACTCAAGTTCCTCTTCCACCACATCAAGTGCTTGGATATCATCAAGCTCATATTCAAACACATCAAGCACATGAAAATTTCCATGTTTCTCATGATCTACCATGTCATGAGAATCCTCCATGCAATCTACCACCTGAAAATTTGAAACATAGGAGTAAGAACAAGTATATTGCAACATTTCAAGAAGTTGCTCATTTTGAATTTTGAGTTTATGAATATCCTCATCATTCTTCAAGTATGCATCATGTAAAAATTCATTAAACTCAGCCAAATTGTTTCTATCAAAAAGCAAAGACATGAAATTACCTTTGATGTTGCACATTGCTCTTTGAATCTTCTCCATGTCTTCAAGGAAGGACGGATCCTTCAAGGAAGAAACCTTCCAACAAGAATTTGACAGTAATGCTTGAGTGTCATGGAGCATGCTAAGGATCTCTTGGATCTTCTTTTCATTCATCTTTAATCACCCTTCAAGAAAAAGAGGCTCTTGCAAGTGAGCCTCCTCATCTTCTTCCTTCTTACTTGGACCAACTTCATGAAGCTCAAGTGGTGATGGGCAAGTTGATCTTGTTTCTTCTTCAACTACTACAAGATCTTCATTTTCATGTTTAATGAAAATTTGTCTTGCAGCAACACTTTTAAAAGTTATCTCTATGTCACCAACATAGAGGTGTGAGCACCCATCAGTAGGTATTGCTTCATAGTTCAAGCATCCATCAGTAGATGTTGTTTGTTTCATTTCCAAGGTAGAATGTGTCTCGAAAGGATCTTCAATACTTCCAATAGAACCTTATTCATGCTCATGTGATATCTCTTCATCTTTTTCAGAGTCACTTGGGAGTGACTTTCGATCCTCTTCATGTACTGCTTCTTCTACTTCACCTATTTCAAAACTAGGTGGTTCATGGGTCTCCTATTTTTGCTCCTTCAAGCAAGCTGATGCATCTTTCCCTTTGGTTTCCTTAAGATCAATACGTTTGGAATCTTGTTTTGAAGAAATCCCAAAAAGTCTCCTTAAGTAGGACATACATACCTTCCCTGAAGCTTCAGATATTTCATTGGTCTTTTCACTCACACATATATGAATTTCTCTCCAAGGTCTTTTACAAGAAAGGCATAAACCTTTCTTCACTAACTCCACATCTTCATTTTGGGCCTATTTGCAAACACCCAATCAACAAAGTCTTTGAAAGGAGGGGCATTTTTTGTATTTCCCTTATACAAGTCAAGATATTTTAGATATTGGTGGGGCAATGTTTTATATGTTGCTCTGCATCTTTGTAACTCATTCATAGGATTATCCTTTGGTAGTGTGAAACACTCATCTTTATCATACATAGGTTCATAATAATAATCTTCATTCCTCATGAAATTGTAAGAAGTATTGCATGATGGCACCTCTTCCTCAAACCATTCACATTCTGATTCATATTGCTCATAATCATCTGCATACTGCTCATAAGCATTGTACTCATAGGAGTCATCATAATAGTAAGATATGGATGCAATTTATTCTTCAATATCTGATATTAATTCACAGGTGCAAGGACCATGCTCTGATACCACTGTAATGTCCCTTTTTTGAAATTTATTAAAATGGTGAAATTTTCAACTTTTTTCACTAATTCGACCTTTGACTAGTATTGGTCTCTTGGTCTCCAAATGCTCCCAAATTGTTATAGAAGGTGTATGGATGATATTGGGACATAATTATGAGGTTCAGGGATGCTTTAGAGTCTTCAATATGCTTTTACAACTCTCTTTTAAGTTCTAGCCAAAGTAGAGAGTTTGACTAGCAATTTCTCTTTGACTAGTATTGGTCTCTTGGTCTCCAAATGACTCCAAATGATCCCAAATTGTTACAGAAGGTGTATGGATGATATTAGGAAATATTATGATGTTGGTGGATGTTTTAGAGTCTTCAAAAGGCTTATGAAACCTTCCTTTAAATTATGGTCAAAGTAGGGACTTTGACTAGCAATTTGGGGTTCAAATCCCCATGGGGTAGATGCTGGAAATGGCTCTCCAAAGGCTATTGGACCCTCTTGAATTTATGAAACAAGGTAGGGGATATATAGGGGACATCATTATAGTCTCATATGCATCACCAGTCAATTTATTGAGTCTGCTACAAGCCTCTTAAATCATATACAAAAATACTAGTTTCGACATAGGGAGGAATGACAGTAATTCTTCACAAATGGTTATGAAACTTAAGAATATTGATCTAAATGATTGTATAATGAATATGAAACTTATTAAGAATTTTAATGGAACTCCATACAACATTAATTCATCAGACATTGACTGAACCATTCGAATTTGATACCACTTCAAGTGCAAATTATAACAAGGTATTGGGGAAATGACACCATTTGTTCATAGTTTAGCATTTTCACATCAAATATATTGGAGTTTAGACCTGAAAGTCTTCTAAGCAATAAAAAAAGAGTATATATATATCTGATTACAAATATATGGGGCCTCAAGAGCTATCCCAAAAATTTCTTCACCTCGACAAGTGAGTCTCTCCTTAAGGAGCAAGAATATGCCAAGAAATAGAAGAATGGTTGTAGAAGCAAGCTGAAAGAGATGTGACCATAAGATTCCCTATAGCTTCAAACTGTAACAAAAGACTCCATTAAATATCCAAATGAAAGGTCTGAATGTCCTTTCCCATTACCAACTAGGATGGGAATCTTTCACCCTCAAAATTGATGCTAAGGCAAGTAGAGTAGCACTCCACTAGCTCTCCTCTCCAAATGCAAAATGAAAATTCTAAAATGATCAAAAGATAACATCCTTATTTTTTATTGTCTTTTATAAACTTCTAAGGTCCTCCATGGGTCGAATTCCTCCCAAGAGATTCATGCCAACTCAAGTTGGGAGGAGATTCCCAAGTATGCCACTTGTCCTTCCAATTCTAGCCCTCTCCTCCAAATTCGAATTGGTGTCTCTTTGGATGCCCTAAATCACTTGAGAGCCCTCTTGGAGGATATTTTTATTCCTAACATGTCATATATGTCATATGTTAGACTTCAGGTCTGATTTGTGTCATAGTTGTCATAGCATCTTCATCATTGTTGTCATAGAGCTAGGGAATCTAGTCCAAGTGTTTCACTAGCTCCAAAATGCCTCTTCCTCTTCCATGGGAGTTACTCTTCCACTCCAATTCGACCTTAATTGAGTCATTCCAAGTATATTAACCTTCCAACTCATCCCAAGAATGTTGGTCTTCTTATGGATTCGAAATGACAAGAGGAGGATTCCATGTGGCATAGAAAATCTAGCTTGTGTGGGTCCCACATCCTCCATGTGGCTTCATGATCAATTGCCAGTTTTATTTTCCCTTGTATTTATTTATTTATCTCCTTTATTAAATATTTATTCCATTCTAATGTTCAAACATCATTTATTATCCCCCTTATTTCTAATCCCAAAGCTTCCACCCCACAACCTAGGGAACTAATAATTTTCCTCCATGGCAGTTCATTTGGATGGGTATATTACAACTTTGAATTCAGAATTTCTTTTAATGTGACCCACCTTGTCCATTTGGATTTAATTTCTCATTATTACTAACTTGGAATTCATTCTTGGCATTTATTTGAACCTTAGCATCCATTTGAAAAATTATCATGAGCATGGCCAAGGGGGGCTTGGGCCATTGTGAGCCAATGCAAAATTTTGGGTGTTATGTGGAATTCTTCCCTACGGATAAGTCAAAACTCCCTTAGGCTAAAGTAGGATCTAACTAGCTTTAGACTAAGAACAGACAAAACAAATGCAACCTTGAATCCCTAGATCTAACATACATTTCAGTATTAAAATGCTGAAGAGAGCAAAGGATTTTAACTGACCTTATGTCCAAGTGCTTTGTTTTTGGTGTTTGCTCCAAGCTCCAAGTCTTCACCAATGAACCTGTCAAAGAGTAACCAAAATACAAGTATGCACTATTCTCTAGCAATCTGAAACATGAGTTAGGATCTAAATCTGTAAGAGATACAAATCATGTGATTAAAACAAGATTAACACAAACGATTTGGGAAAACAAGACAAGTTATTCCATTACAACTTGAAGATTACTTACAAAGGGTGCTTGATGCCCAAGCCAATCCTCCAACTCCAAGTGTCTTCTCCTCTTAGCTATCTCCACAATGCTGCAAGACCATAAGTTTGATGCTCTCAAGAATCCTCCCCCTTTCCAATGGCATGCCTCTCTTTTATAGTGAATGGTGAGGTTAACCAACAAGAGAGATAGGTGGATCTAAGGAGGGATAAGTGGATCAGGGTTTCTAATCGAAGGAGGTGAGTTGGGATCGAATCAAGGAACCCAATCTTCCATCATCTTCGAAAATCCAAGATCCCATAAGACAAGGGCAAAAACTATTAAAAGGGTGCCGCGCTTTGCAAATGATACAGAGCGCGGCACTGTGCCGCGTTTTGTCAAGCTGGAAGGGCGCGGTAGTGTATGGAAATAAAGTCCAAGGTGGGTCAAAACTTGGCAGGGTGGATTTACCTTCAAGGTTGACTCATCATCTGTCTCTTCTGGATGGTTCAAAATAGTAGGGAAAGTGTCGTCGAAATGTGTTGTAATGGGGATGCGACACCGTGAAATATAGAGGTATAACAGATGCCCCCTAAAGTGTGAGGTCAGAAGGGACTGATGGCCGAAAGACTTTACGAATAAAATGTGCAGAGATAGCATCGAGGAGAGCGACACGGAGCTGAAATGGAAACAAAGTGTTAGATATACCACCGAGGCGGGCATTCCCATGCTCGGAAACAAATGACTCAAAGCATGGCTGCCGACCAATACATTGCAGATCCATGAGTACTGAGATAATGTAAACTGTGGACAGATCATGGCTACTATGAACAATCGTAGATCCATGAGACAGTAATGACACAGCCACGACCAATACAATAAGTGGATCTGTGTGACAATACAAGAAACATCTCCATCGCAGCCTGGACGCAGTTAAGATATAGTGATGCACCCAGGGTCTTCTACCCGATCGCATAAAGATACGAATCTAACCATGTGATTACAAGGTGTTGGAGTCGAACATGGAAGAAACCATTTGATTACCGGTCAATGATGTGGACCGTTAACAAATGCGAGGGAGATCACCAATAATGACAATGATTCCCAAGGTATCAATAGTACATCTCAACGAAATGCGAATAAATGAGTTGATGTCGAGCATTCGAGAGATTGCTTGATCAGAGGTCAATGATGTGAACCTGCTGTCAAACACGAGGAAACCTGCCATTGAGGCATGCAGGTACCAAGGTACTAATGGTTGATTTCTAAGTCCAATTCCTGGATAGTGATTTGGTGTCGACAGGAATAGACTCGTCGAAGGTGGGCAATGATAATTCCCACATCATCGACACGAAATCGGCACATAGGATAGGATGATGAAGTAATGGAATATGTACTGACACAGCGGAGGCCTGACACAATGAATGACTCGATACAATGCAACCCTTTGAACATATAACGGCATGTAACAAGACTTGGCAGCAGGGATTATTGATGAATAGAGGATAGACGTCAGATGAGTGGACTCGTGGCCAGGGAGACGACCCATGATGATGACTATGACTCAATGAAAAAAACGGACACCCAAATATAGACAAGAGATGGACACATGCCATGTTCAAAGGTAACGACTGACAAGCTGCCATAGATAAACTTGACTTGTTCCCCCATATTTCCCCGACATGATGGACGAGTACCTCTTTCTTGTTTTACGAGCTTGAAGAGGATAACAGATGCTCGGTGTAGCTCATCTTGTGGATGAGTCCAATCTCACATATTTTACGAACCTGAGAAAGGAGGGGTTCGTCCCAAAGTGGGTCCTTCGATGTTAATATTTTAACGAGTCCAAGGAAGGAAAACTCGGTAGTTTTTCATATTTAGAGAGCCTAAAAAACTTAAAGGAAGCTCCATAATGTACTTTTTCGTAAAATTTAGTCTCTCGATCCCGAAAAAGTGTAAAACGATTCCCGAGAGAACTCTCCCAGCCGAGATTGACTGAGGTATACCTTTCTCGTAAATAGTCTAGACGGGCCGAAAAAGGGGTAACCTATCACCGAATAGACGACCTTTCAAATACTTTTACAAGTGTGAAAGAGTCAAGATCACTTGGCAATCTTTTCAATTTTAAGGAGTCTGAAAAGAGCTTAACTATGGACTCCTATGGTCTTTTTCGTAAAAATTAATTATTCTGGCCCGAAAAAAGAATAAAATACAACCAGGATAATACTTTCCTCATCGTTTAACGAGCATGAGTAAAGCTGACCATACTCGACACCGTTTACTTGCGTTTGACAAGCACGACACAGGTGTGAAAGCGCTTGGAATCTTTTTCAAGTTTTAAATCCAGAGCACGAAAAAGATAAAGTGGGCTCAATATGAAGGTCAAATTACGAACAAATACCAGTATGACTGTATCCCATTTTTACCGCAGATCCTGTCAATAAATGCTCAAAAATCGGACATTAGTAATATGAATAAGGGTTTATTAATTTTGAAATAGTAATTAATTAATTAAAAAATGTGGAAAAATGCTATATAAAACATGGTAAAAATAGAAATTACTATTCATTTGTGATTTTTACCCAAAGGAGACATTTTTACCCATTTTGGAGCAAAATTTCAAGGATCGATACCGAGAGTTCTGGGACACCATTTCGACCGCCGTCTGTGCCAGGTAAGAGTGCTTGAACCCCTCTTTCATTTCATGCAAGAAATTTTTACTTTCACCAGGGAAAAATTAATTTTTTGGCAAGCCCTTTTGGCAAGAATCGCCTGCCGTACTGCCGCGTGGGACCCCTATCGTGAAACGCGGCACTGTTCAACAGTGCCGCGCTGTAACTCCAAAAGAAGGCGCGGCACTGTGGACTGCCGCGCGGCATGGTGCCCTCCAGGCGCGGCACGTGCGAAAATTGAATTTGAAAAATCAATTTTTCCTCAAATTTTTGCTAGAAGCAAGTTGTTAAATAGCCACTAATTACTTTGTTTGCCTTTTTGCAGGGATTTGCAACTTGTTTGAGGCAAAATGGTGAGTTGGAAAGAGAGGGAGCATGAAACGGATGATTTTAGGGCCGAAAATCACTTACCCACCGTGACCGCATTGAGAGAATGTGGTTTGCTAAAGTTTTTCAAGACTAAAGGAATCCGCCAACAACCCAAACTACTTACTCACCTCATTCAATTGTGGGATCCTGATATCGAAGCTTTCCGAGTAGGAGAGCACGTGCTTGAAATTCAACTTGAAGACATCTACTTCCTCACGGGCCTCTCGAAAAGAGGGGCCCGGCCGAATCTTACCGGGTACAGTGCTTCAGACTCGAGCACGGATGATTTAATTGCTCGATATTGTCAGGTGGGTTCGAGTAAGAAGAGTGGGAAAGTGGCCATAAAAGAGGTCACAAATCTTCCTTTCAAAACTTTGCTATTCACTATTACACGTGCAGCAGGAAGCGTGAGCCCACATCAGGCAACCCGCACACAGGTAAATCTCGCAGCAGAGTGCATGGGAGGAACGGTCTTCAACTGGTGTGATGCAGTGCTGTCCCATATGAAGGAACAGGTGCACAAATGTAGAACTGGGAAAAATACCCAGTTTGGCTATGGGAGTATCTTGGTCACTTTCTTCCTGGCAAGGGTGCCATTACTACGTCCGCAGATATCTATGCATCCTCGCCCTCCTACTGAGCCATGGATGGCTCGATGGAGCGACTATGCCGGGCGCCTTGGAGGGCCTCAGCGGCTAGCTTTTGGAGAGGATTTCTTCTCTTGGCTAGAGGAGCAGATAATCATGATCGACGACTATCCCTATTCAGGGGTAGATTTCCGCGAGGATATTGACTTGGCTTTGCCAGAAGATGATGACTGGGACAACTCTGGTATGACCTTCATGGATATATATTTTTTCTTTTTGAATATTTAATTTTTTAATACTTTTTTAGAATGTGTAAAAGACTTCTAATGTATACTCGTATGCATGTTGCAGATCGTGGACCACAACGACCAGCTGGATATTCACCACTACGTCGTGGCGGTGTAGATCGTCGAGCTGATCCTGTCGAAGAAGAAGATGAAGATGAGGCAGGAGGTGTGCGGGATATTGAGAGGAACCTGCAGGGATTGACCCATGGGATCCCTGCTATGCGGATGGATGATGTCCCTTACCCCCTCCAGCGTCATACTGTAGGTGTACCTGGTCGTATCAGTCGACTTCTTCGCAAGGTGGTTCGAGCTGTGATGTGTTACCACCAGCGGCGGGAGGAGTCCGATGAGGGACGTGATAGGTCTCCTAGGTCTCCATAGATGGTCTTTAGATCTTTTTGCGGCATGTACACGATATGTAGGCTTTGAGGGCCAATTTTTTGTATATGGGATTTAATCCCCAATTTTGTCTTTGACACAAACTTTATGTATTTTGGAAAAAACACTTTTATATACAGTGATATGGACCTATTTATGATCTAAATATTTACAATGACTTGTGCATTTTAATTTTTAATGATGTGTTTATGTATGGGCAAGATGCCAATCCAAAATGTAATTAGCCAATGAATCGGCAATACAATTGAATTCTCTCGGTATGTGTTGATATGTGATAAAATCAAATGACCGTTCCAAGAGGCGTACTCTTCGAAATAAACGAAGTAATGTAGGATCGCGAACTGTGTAAACACGGTTTAGATGAGAAACCACGAGTTGGGAATCTAAAAAGACCGATAAGGAGTCAATCCCGAGTGAGGCAACCTCAGTTAAGAGACCAATGACTGCATGGTACTCTGCGATATTATTGGTTGCGGGACCTAAACAAATGGCTCCTGAAGAAATTAACTCGCCAGTGGGGGAATAGATCACCCATGCTGCGGAAGCGAGATTCCGGGTATGTCGGCTTGCACCGTCAGCGAATCCAAAGTAGGTAGACATCTGCGCATAAAAGCACGAGTCAAAGTAAGAGTAGATACATAAGATCCACGCGCACACTAAAAATAAAGCAAAAAGCAAACTAAGTACATTATGTACAAGAAGTAACCCGCGTGGGGTAACCTCATGCGTAGAAACGCTTGAGGTATAGCCCGTTGCGGGGCCGTGCCAATGGCATACCATCACAATCGACTAGTTCATAGGCTCCTTTTTCTAAGACACGTTTTATGATGAAGGGGCCGTACCACATAGATTCAAGCTTGCCTTTTCCAAGTTTGTCATGCATCTGATCATATGTAAGTACAAGGTCACCCTCATTAAAGATCCGAGGTTGAACGGATTTGTCATATTGAGCTTTGACGCGTTTTTTGTGAGCTTCATTAGCCAAAGCGGCGTCGCGGCGGGTTTCATCTAGCTTGGCTAGGTATAGAAACCGTTCTTCTTCGGAAGTAGTGTGTGGAAGTAGCTCTATGGCTATCTTGAGTGATGGAATTTCACATTCAATCGGAAGAATGGCTTCCAGGCCGTACACCAATTGAAATGGTGTAAACCCAGTAGCACTTTTCACTGAGGTTCGGTATGCCCACAGTGCTGAGAACAGAGCTGAGTGCCAATTGGATTTTTGGGTACCCACAATGCGCTGAATCATTCGTTTCAGGACCTTATTGATGGCTTCAACTTGGCCATTGGCTTGTGGGTAATACGGAGTTGAGTTTTCGTGGCGAAAACCCAATTTGGCACTTAGTTCTTCGATCATATGATTCCTAAAATGGGAACCATGATCGGTCACAATAGACTGTGGGACACCGAATCTAGCTATGATATGATTGAATATGAATTGCGCTGCTGTTTTGCCGTCTTCAGCATACGTAGGCATCGCTTCAGCCCATTTTGTAAAATAGTCCACAGCTACTATGACATAGCTATGCCCCCCGGCTGAAGTGGGCTTACAGTGCATAAAATCAATGCCCCATTTGGAGAAGGGGCCGACGGCAATAACAGGATGGAGTGGAGCAGGATGCGAGCGTGCTTTGCTATGAAAGAATTGACATGGCGGACACTTCTTGACTGTTTCAATGCAGTCTTTGAAAATCGAAGGCCAGAAGTATCCCGCTCGCAATATTTTCTGGGCCGTAGCCATCCCAGAGAGATGACCACCACATGCTCCAGCATGGCAGTCATTGAGAACGCGTTCCGCCTCATCTAAGGTCAAACAGCGTCGAAGGACAGTGTCGACACCACGCCGATACAAAGTATCGTTCACTATAAGGTAGTATTTTGCGTGATGTCTGATACGTCGTCGTTCATCGCGGTTGAGGTCGGGACGGAAGCGTTGGGTTTGGAGATATAAGAGAATATCCCCATACCACGGATCAGACGTGCTAATGAGGAACAATGATTCGTCGGGAAGAGAATCAATGGGCTCGGATTGCTCAGTAGCACGGGGCAAGTGACAAATTAACTCAGCGAAGACCAGAGATTTCTTAGACTTGGCTTTGACGAATTCCAAGTCAAACTCTTGAAGGATGACAATCCAACGAGAGTACTTGCCCCCAAGCACTTGTCGTGTGAGGATATAGTACATCGGATTGAAATCAGCGATGACGGTGGTCCGGCGGAGTAAGATGTAGTGACGGAATCTCTGGACAGCAAACACTGTTGCCAGAGCCAGCTTTTCAACATGTGAGTAGCGAGTTTCAGAGTCGAGAAGACTCTTGCTGAGGTAGTACACCACATGTTCTATGCCGTTGTGATCTTCCTGGACTAACACCATACCAATGGTGGAAATCGAGGCTGCGAGATAAAGGATATAGTCCTGTGTGTAATTGGGGGGTTGAATCACAGGATCTTTAGTTAAGGCTGCCTTTAAATTGTCAAAGGAGCGTTGGGATTCATCATCCCATATGAAGGGAACATTCTTCTTGAGAAGCCGCATGTAGCCTTTTGTTATCTCAGACAGATTACAAATAAAACGGCGTAGAAAGTTTGCATGCCCTTGCAAACATTGAAGTTCTGGAATATTGGTAGGTGAAGGCAGGGCTATGATAGCTGCTACCTTTGCGGGATCTAGACGTATCCCGTCTTTGGAGACTATGAAGCCCAACAGTTTTCCGGCTTCGACACAGAAGACGCACTTATGCGGGTTCAAACGTATATTGTAGCGCCGGCACCTTTCGAAAATGGCACTCAAGTGATCTGGATGTTCTTCCCGAGTTCGAGAATGAGCGGGAAGGTCATCGAGATATGGCTCTACGATATGTTTGATATCATGGAATGCGTAGGACATCGCCCGTTGGAAAGTTGCCCCGGCGTTTTTGAGGCCAAAAGGTAACTTCCGATATGCAAAGATCCCCCAAGGGCAGATAAAGGCCGTTTTGTGCTGGTCGGCTGGGAGGATATCGATCTGATTATAGCCAGAAAAGCCATCCATGAATGAAAAGATAACACTTCCGGCACAGTTATCGATGATCTGGTCGATAAACGGAGTTGGGTAGTTGTCTTTGGGACAAGCTTTGTTCAAATCACGGTAATCAACACAGACTCTAATCGTTCCCTGTTTCTTGGCTACAGGGACGATGTTGGATACCCATTCTGTCAATGGGACAGGATAGATAAAACCAGCACGCAAAAGTTTTTCAACTTCTGCTTTAATGGCGGCTGCCTTACGAGGATGAACGGGTCGAAGCTTTTGCCGAACAGGTCGGGCGCCAGGGAAAGTTGGAATTTCGTGGACTACAATCGATGGGTCGATTCCTGGCATCTCTTCATAACTCCAAGCGAAAACATCGCGGAAAGTTTTAAAGTAGGCATTATAGAACTCCGTCTCAAGAGGAGTACATGTTTTGCCAATGTGTACATTTTCCACGATACCAGGTTTTACTGAAATATCAATGGGATTGGTTGCCATAAGATTGGCCAAGTTGCCTTCAGAAAATACTTCGTCGAGGGAAGTGGGGAACTTGGTTTGAACCATCCCAAGTGAAGCACTGGATTTGGTGTCAGGCTCGAGTGACTGGATGGTGGGGAATGAAGATCGATGATGAAAATCTCCCCATGGTGGCTCATTACCGCACATAACCTCTATGATTGATTCGTCAGTAGGAAAAATCAAGTTGAGAGGATCAAACAATGGTGGGCGTGTATGAGTTTCAGTCGAGAGCTGTGCCACTGTGTGATCAGTAGAACAGTCGACCCAATCTGTGGCTGATTGGATCGCGTCATAGGATGCAAGGTTTCTGTTCAAAGGCATGGAATTGCCATAGCCTTGGATCTGAGTAGGACTCGGGATCACCCATGAATCATCGGACGGGGTGACATGTGATGAAATCATGTTGACTGGTTGAAGATGGGTTCCCAGCTCTGGAAAAACTCCAATGAGGGATGAATCCTTCATGAGACCAACACCTATGTCTTGGAACCGGTACCGAGGTTGATCCAATAACGGAACGGTATTGGCGGAGTTTGGATGGGAGTCTGGGATACAGTAATCCAATTGATCGATAGTGACAATTTTCCCTTCATGAGGAAATTGTACAATCCGGAAGACTGTAGATGCTATGGCAGTCATGGCATAGAACCAGTTTCGACCAAGTAGGAGGTTGTAATCCAAAGGTGCATCTACGACTTCGATGTGTACGGATACTGTTTTGCCCCCCAGTTCAACACCGATTGAGGGGATGAGTCCGTATGGTTGAAAACCATGTCCATCAAACGCTCTAAGAGTAGTGGGAGAAGTTGTGACCTCAGGCGAGCCGAGAGCTCTCCAGCAGTTCAAAGACATAATCGACGTGGAAGCACCCTCATCTAACACTGTGCGGTGGATAACGTTTCCACGGATTTTCGTATGCACCTGGAAGGCTAACTGGTGAGAAAGCCTAGGTTTAGCGTGCTCCAAGTTAAACATGATGGAGTTTGAAGTATCTGGGTCCAATGCCCCCAGTGCTGAAAGTAGGGTTCTACGCTGCGTGGGGCAGTGTTGGAGAACCTCGAGAGTTGACATAGCGCAAGGTGCTTGAGCCAAATCTTCAACAATGTTGTAGTTTTGGGCAGCTCGCGCATTCGGATTGAATGTCGCCTTTCGTATGGTGCCCTTAGGTGGGCGTAGCACTGTGTCCATAAGTGGTCTCTCGATATGGAGGTGACCATTAGGGGGGGGAATAGGAATCGGATCTTCAACAGGAGACTTGCCTTTGGCTGTCTCCGATTGTTTGGTTGAACTTGGAGGATTGTCATACGTCTTTGAACGAGTGGTGATATTAATCTCCTCATTACTTGTCATTAGGATCTCGCGGTTTGTGGACGTCTCTCCACGGGAAGGATTGGTCGGGTTGCCCCCTTGTGGGGATTCTTGGGCAACCATTTGCTGTTGCTGTTGGGGGAAAGGGTCAGTTAGTACTGCTGGTCTAGAGGATCCTTTAACGAACTTATGGACCTCGTCCTTGTAGGGACAGTCACGCGTATAATGATCATCTTGACAAATCAAGCAGGGAAACTTAGCTTTCCGACGTGGTTTTTGATCATTCTGGGTAGGTTGTGGTTTGGGGTTCTCCTGCTGGTTCTTCTTGGGTTTACCACGATTGTTTTTCTTCTTTCCTCCGGAGGGTTGTGATGTAGATTGAACTGCATTCACTTCGGAGGAGACAGCAGGAGAAGTGGAAGCTTTTGAAGCGGCCTGGGTAAAAGCGGGGGAAGCAGAAGCTTGTTGCCCCGTCGAGTTGGTAGCAGGCTGAGCCTTAACTGAACCAACGATACCATCAATGGGTGGTTCAGTAGTAGGCTTTGTAGGATCAGTGTGAATGCGGGAAGCATGTGGAAGAAGTTCGTGTAAAGTACCGGATTGAGTATATACTAAATCCATGTATTGTGCTGCCGAGATGGCTTGTTCTTCCGTAACAGGTCCGCGCATAGCAATATCTCTGGCTATGGGAGGCAAAAAGGATTTTGTAAACCAATCAGCAAGTAGCTGATCTGGAATAGGTGCCTTTATTAGCCTACGGCGTCTTCGCCACTCATGGATGTGATCCGAGATGTGTGTAGAAGTGGTTTGACGCAGTGAAGTTAGCAGTTCTGTTCCAGTCTCATATCGGATGGGAAGCTGGAAATGTGTCAGAAACTGCATAGCCAAAGTGTTGAAATCACGAAAAGAGTGTTGTGGCAGCTCG
Organism: Larix kaempferi; assembly: GCA_027924585.1. Classification (NCBI taxonomy): domain Eukaryota; kingdom Viridiplantae; phylum Streptophyta; class Pinopsida; order Pinales; family Pinaceae; genus Larix; species Larix kaempferi. The sequence continues at coordinate 19,922,804 of BSBM01000660.1, read as the reverse complement.
ATGTACCATTTTGCTGCCGTTCCGGTAAGCGTACGTTGGAAGAGTCGAAGTCGGATGGAATCATCCATCAAGGAGTTTGATGAACACCAAAGATGGAAGGTCATCACGTGGTTCTTGGGGTCTTCCCCGGGCTTAGCATCGAACTTGGGAATGTCCGATGGTAGTTTGGCTGGGATAGGTGGCCAGTGAGGTTCATGCCAAATAGGATCGTTAATAAGCCTCGACAAATCAGGTAGATCAAGTGTGGCCAAGAAGGGAAGCTGACGGTTGGTCTGCGGGTATGAGTAGTAACCATGTGGTGCAGGGAACCCTGGAGGGCCTTGCATAGCATGCTGCTGTGTGTTATACCCATATGTATTTCCCGCGGGATACTGCTGGAAGTTCTGCGGATAATAAGCCATCTGGTTAACCGGTTGATTGTAAGCAACGGGTTGGTAAGTGTTCTGCTGAGTGGGTATAGTACCCTGAGGCTGTTGATGCCCAGGATTGGTTGCTATTCCTTGTTGGGAAAAAGTTCCTTGGAATTGTTGTGTTCCAGGGATGTTGCCACCATACTGTGTAGGTGGAGAATTTCCCATAGCAGGGTTGGGGGGTGGCTGCGACTATGGTGTCCATGGAATGTTCGTTCCTGCTTGAGGAACGAGTGGAAATTGAAGTGACGGGTTCCAAGGAGTTGTGGCAGCCGAAGGGTAAGGGAAGCCAGAATTCAAGTTGGGGGAAATCTAAGATTGCCCCCCAGCTTGGTTCCAGTTTCCGAAAAGTGAGTACCCCCCACTCTGTGGGATTTGATGATCCCAAGAAGGAAGCATACCTGACAGGGGTGGTTGAGAGTAAGGCCCGGTGGGAATACCGGAATAAGGTTGCCCACTGCCAAGTAGATTGTACATACCAAACTGAGTAGAAACTGCTGGTTGGGAAACTTGTTGGAGTGAGCCAATAGGTTGTCCGCCAGCAGTTAGGTTGGATGGCCCTATGTGAGGAGGCTGTAGACTGGGAATTGGGTTCCCAGCAAAAGGTTGTCCTCCGACTGGTTGGGTTGATGGCCCACCAGTTGGAGGTTGTTGACTAACAATGGGGTTCTCAACAAAAGGTTGCCCCCCAGCTGGTTGGGTTGATGGCCCACCAGGGAGGGTTTGTAAGTTGGAGTTAGGGACCATTGCAGTCGGTTGTCCACCTCCTGAAATAGTATAAATGGTGGCTGAAGGTGATCCTCCGGTCGAAGCGGAAGATCCAGCAGTATGACTAGGTGTTCTTCCGCTGCTAGCTAAATATGATAGCATGGATTGGCCAACGGCGCCAAAAGTACCGATTAGCGGAGGCGGTCGTCCGTATTGGACAGGTGAGGACGGAGAAAAAACTGGGTTATCCCTCATGGAATGTGCACCAAACATTGGTGATGACAGCAAATGTGGGGAATTTAGCCCAGGAGTATCAGCGTCGTCCATCACGTGTTCAATAATAGGAGAACCATCGAGAACTGGATCCGAGTTCATATCCTGAAAAATATTTTGGGGATCCGGCAGGAACCTAGGTGTAGTAAAGTCCGAAGGTCCTGAGCCGTCTGCAAAGGAATGATGAAATTCTGTGCTAGACGGAACGTTGGGATCCCTATAGTCAGAAGGACGAGAAACAGGGGGGTATCTAGACGCTGTCGAAAGCATTTGCTCTGTGTTGCGTCTAAATTGTGCCGATGCTAACGGAGAGTTCGCTAGGCTAACCATACTAGACTGAATGGAAGCCATAATTTCGTGTCCCGGTGGGATGTTGGGTAGATGAAAAGTGCGAGGTACGTTGCTAGAAGAACTTGTCTCCTGAGGATGAACACTGGGTGACGTAGTAATAACAGGCGGAAGTTCCGTCTGGGAAGTAATGAAGCCATAATCAGGTTCAAAAGGTGTGTCAGGTAGACGAGTATCTTCAACGATCTCAACGTAGCCGCCTGGGACTGAAATTAGGCCAGGTATGTCTTGGTCGGATCCTTCTGTGGTGCCAATAGATCCGTCTATATCATCGTGGAAAATGTCTGATGGACGGGAAGTGTTGGCCTCCGGTAGAAGGATGACCTCTGGTCTAGTACTCTGGGTCGTGCTAGGTTCAGCTGCTGTAACTGTGCCCACTGTTACAGATAAATCTGGGATGACAGTGGGTGAGGTGACAGTGAAAGCCTCAGACATGCTAGTGGTCATAGAAGCTGCAATGGATTCTGAGACTGTGCTGTGTGTGGCAGTTACAGGCGTAACTGAAGATGTTGTGCGGATCGGCGGTGGGATGTTGCCTCGACCAGCACCGCGGCCAGGAGGAGCAGGAATGCGTGATGCAGGCGGACCAGAAGTCCGTGGCGGTGGTGGTGGTGGAGGGCTTAGGCCCTGTTGTCTTCGTGATCTTCTTTGTTGATCTGACATGATGACAGGAAAATGAAAATCGGGGGCAGTACTGTAAACAAAGAACTCAAAAACTCTAATGCAGCCGAGTGTGCAAAAGAGGAGCTAGAAAAAGCAAGGCTCACAGGCCAAAAAAGCAAGCTCTAAAATCTATACTGAGACCGGTGTCTCAATAAGCGAGCTGATCAACAAAAATGGCCAGAATGCCAACAAGCAGTCCCTACAAAGAAAAAATGACCCTCTACAAAGATGAGACGCCAAGCAAACTCCTAACTAAGAGCTGGAGACCTCAACAGGCTGTATCCTTCGCAAGGTGATGAAATCCAAGTCGAACAATACAACATGAGAGACCGATATAAGAAGGATATCCCTCTACCGAAAGGGATCCTGGGTAAAAGAGCCCTAGTAGAATAGATACTAAGCCACCTCGTTCATGACACGTCGGAAAAGGTTTTGGGCACTTCAGCCTTCCGAAGAAGACAGCGATCGATGTTGCCTTAGGGCTAAGTGGAGTGCAGTATTCCACAGAGTCCGTCCGGTTCTCAATCTCGCGGCCGTTTAACCCCTGAACAGTTAGAAACAGTCAGGAGGCCCCTCCACAAACTAGCTGTGACCGTGTCAATAAGTACTAGAGGATTTTAGTTCCCTAAAGACAACGACTATGTCTCAGATGAAAATGACAAGGGGGAATTATTTTGATGCCTATCCCCGGTGTCCTACCTAACTACCAAATTCTTTTGATTTCCTCAAGTGAGGTTAAAGTTGGTTTAATTAGGGTGATTAATTTTAGTGGCTGTCTTTACTCAATCGGGTAGTGGACGTGAAACTTGATGGTGTTATGACGACTCAAACCATGCAAATGAGAATGAATCATAAACAAGCCTTTGTCTTCGATGAAATCTAGCTAAGGTGAAGATAGAGGTTCTTCGATCCAATATGCATGACAATTTTCACAAGCACTCAAAGTAAAAGATTTTTCTTTTCTTTTCGATTTATAAACCAAACCAAACTGAAGTAAACACGCTTTTCAATACACTGATTTTACAATCTACAATGCTTCTATGATGAGAATTTTTATGGCAAAATTAATGGTTCATTTCTCTATGCAAAATGTCACTAGACTTTTTCAAATTAAACAACAAATTTGCTCTCAACCAAAGATCTTGTTAATTTACTGAAAATGATAATGACAATATGACTGTAAAACTACAGTGTTCAGTAACAGAAGACAGTGGTGTTGAGTTGGTCGTGGGGAAAAGCCAAGTCAAATGCGATCAAATTGAAAAATGACCAATATGTCAAAAGTGCCACTTAATTCAATCAATCAATCCAGCTCACAAACCATGTAATAAGCAGACCAAACAGACTGGAAATTAACCAGGATGCTAACAGGCAACAGTAAAGACTATCTGAGGCAGGGAGAAACTCAGGAAACCAAGCAAAAATTAAAAATTTACCTACTTGCAGACACTACCGCGGGCTATAGACTGCCTGAAGCGCGGCACTGTGTAACTGTCGCGCTGGTATGAATTCCTAGGACGCGGCACTGTGTAAATGTCGCGCTGGAAGTGGTTCAGAGGGCGCGGCACCGTGGCAAGAGGGAAAAAAAAATGCAACTGGAAAAGAAAAAATCAAGTTTTCAGGGTTGTTGCTAACCCAGGGGACTCAGTAATTAAACAGGGAGATAAATACTGCGAGGAGGGGTGAATAAGGGTCAAAAGAGACCAAAATTCAAGCTGGTTTGAAGTGCAACAAAAGACTGATAATTCAAAGATAAATGACTGTGAATTTGAACCAATCAAGCAGTAATCAAACCCAGCGGAGTCGCCATTCTTGTTATGTGGAATTCTTCCCTACGGATAAGTCAAAACTCCCTTAGGCTAAAGTAGGATCTAACTAGCTTTAGACTAAGAACAGACAAAACAAATGCAACCTTGAATCCCTAGATCTAACATACATTTCAGTATTAAAATGCTGAAGAGAGCAAAGGATTTTAACTGACCTTATGTCCAAGTGCTTTGTTTTTGGTGTTTGCTCCAAGCTCCAAGTCTTCACCAATGAACCTGTCAAAGAGTAACCAAAATATAAGTATGCACTATTCTCTAGCAATCTGAAACATGAGTTAGGATCTAAATCTGTAAGAGATACAAATCATGTGATTAAAACAAGATTAACACAAACGATTTGGGAAAACAAGACAAGTTATTCCATTACAACTTGAAGATTACTTACAAAGGGTGCTTGATGCCCAAGCCAATCCTCCAACTCCAAGTGTCTTCTCCTCTTAGCTATCTCCACAATGCTGCAAGACCATAAGTTTGATGCTCTCAAGAATCCTCCCCCTTTCCAATGGCATGCCTCTCTTTTATAGTGAATGGTGAGGTTAACCAACAAGAGAGATAGGTGGATCTAAGGAGGGATAAGTGGATCAGGGTTTCTAATCGAAGGAGGTGAGTTGGGATCGAATCAAGGAACCCAATCTTCCATCATCTTCGAAAATCCAAGATCCCATAAGACAAGGGCAAAAACTATTAAAAGGGTGCCGCGCTTTGCAAATGATACAGAGCGCGGCACTGTGCCGCGTTTTGTCAAGCTGGAAGGGCGCGGTAGTGTATGGAAATAAAGTCCAAGGTGGGTCAAAACTTGGCAGGGTGGATTTACCTTCAAGGTTGACTCATCATCTGTCTCTTCTGGATGGTTCAAAACAGTAGGGAAAGTGTCGTCGAAATGTGTTGTAATGGGGATGCGACACCGTGAAATATAGAGGTATAACATTGGGACATGACAAATCCTCCCTTCTCAATATTTCTTGTCCTCAAGCAATTTCAACACATGTATGTGGAGGAACCTGATTTCTTTCCAAAATTTTGCTTCCCAAAACTTCTCTTCTGGAACATTGAGTAGAGCCACCCATGCACTACAATTGTGTGTTTCCAAAAGCAAGGAGATGTGGATTTTCTTTTTCATTTTGATATCCTCTGTAACATCACCACTATACACCAAAATGTTAATTAAATCCATCAAAACCATGTTTGCACAATTACCCTTTACCTCTTTCATATTTTGGAAACCCCTTATGATACCATTGTAATTCTTGAAGTTGCCACTAAGTTTCCCAACTTTCGGTCTTCGAGATCCCATGAATATTTTAGAGAGGAACCACCATGCTTCCTGCTGCACTACTCTGATCAAAATCACTTTATTAAGTGGGGAATCCATCTCCCATACTGCTTGTTTCCCAAAAAAATCGAAATCAATAGGACTAAAAATTATCCCAGGGTCCCATTACTTATATTGCACTCCAACAATTAAGAGTGCTCTCCAACCCATACCATTGGGAAAGAGAATTCCTGGATCTCATTTTCTTGTATGCATTCTTCCAAACATCATGAGTACAAAATATATATCATCAAAGTACATAAAAACATAATAAAAATGTACATCAAGGAGGTGCCTCATCAAAGAATCATGAAAGTGCTTATACCTCCAAGTAAGTAGACCACCATTTGTCAAGTGCATACAAGCTTCAAGTGACCCATCAAATGTGATCCAATGACATAGGTGAGGATCTCATGTCCTATAATGCTGCTCCAAAAGGATGTAAGATGCATCAAAATAATCAGCCATGTGTTCTTTCATCCAAGAAGTGAATGAAGAACCTCGACTAAAATCTAAACCAAGTAGGGAGCAAGGAAAACAATAAGCCTTCAAGGGGCTCGCATAAGTAGGATTTGTGCATCCATGAACATGTGTATCATCAAGAAATAACAAAGGATGTTGCTTCTAATAAGAATTTGCTCCAATCATATATCTCTTCACCCAAGTAGTGGATGAATTTCCTCCAATATCAATTGAACTAAGCAAGGAGCAAGGGAAATCATGAGTCTTCAAGTGACTCAAGTGAACATCATAAGTGCATCCATGTAGATGTGTTTCATCAGAAGGTAAAAAACAATGTTGTTGCAAATGTAAATAAAAAATGGCTCCAATAATGTCATCATATAAAGGAGAGATAGGAGTTTCATGCTCCTCATGTGGCACCATCAAAAATAAACCTTTCATCCATACTTCATTAGGATGAATGCTGCAAAATATGGAAGTGTAGGATGTAGGAGAATGAACCAACTCACCCAAATGATCAGAAAGTGAAAAAGTGTCCTCATGTGAATGCTCCATAATGGTAGGATCATGCACCTCCCTCAAAAGTGCAAAACTTTCCTCATCGGTTGGTTCCAAGGTAGTGGAATCATACACTTCTTCAAAAATCGGGTCACCATTTCCAAGAGGAAACTCAAGTTCCTCTTCCACCACATCAAGTGCTTTGATATCATCAATCTCATATTCAAACACATCAAACACATGAAAATTTCCATGTTTTTCATGATCTACCATGTCATGAGAATCCTCCATGCAATCTACCATATGAAAATTTGAAACATAGGAGGAAGAATAAGTATATTGCAACCTTTCAAGAAGTTGTTCATTTTGAATTTTGATTTTATGAATGTCCTCATCATTCTTCAAGTATGCATCATGTAAAAATTCGTTAAATTCAACCAAATTGTTTCTATCAAAAAGCAAAGACATGAAATTACTTTTGATGTTGCACATTGCTCTTTGAATCTTCTCCATGTCTTCAAGAAAAGATGGATCCTTCAATGAAGAAACCTTCCAACAAGAATTTGACAGTAATGCTTGAGTGTGATGGAGCATGCTAAGGGTCTCTTGGATCTTCTTTTAATTCATCTTTAATGACCCTTCAAGAAAAAGAGGCTCTTGCAAGTGAACCTCCTCATATTCTTCCTTCTTACTTGGACCAACTTCATGAAGCTCACGTGGTGCTCGGTAAGTTGATCTTGTTTCTTCTTCAACTACTACAAGATCTTCATTTTCATGTTTAATGGAAGTTTGGCTTGCAACAACACTTTCAAAATTTATCTCTATGTCACCAACGTAGAGGTGTGAGCACCCATGAGTAGGTACTCCTTCATAGTTCAAACATCCATCAGTAGATGCTCTTTGTTTCATTTCCAAGGTAGAATGTGTCTGGAAATGATCTTCAATACTTTCAATAGAACCTTCTTCATGCTCATGTGATGTCTCTTCATCTTTTTCAGAGTCACTTGGGAGTGACTTACGATCCTCTTCATGTACTGCTTCTTCTACTTCACCTATTTCAGAACTAGGTGGTTCATGGGTCTCCTCTTTTTGCTCCTTCAAGCAAGCTGATGCATCTTTCCCCTTGGTTTCCTTAAGATCAATACATTTGGAATCTTTTTTGAATAAATCCCAAAAAGTCTCCTCAAGTAGGACATACATGCCTTCCCTGAAGTTTCAAATATTTCATTGATCTTTTCACTCACACATATATGAATATCTCTCCAAGGTATTTTACAAGAATGGCATAAACCATTCTTCACTAACTCCACATCTTCATTTTTAGGCCTATTTGCAAACACCCAATCAGCAAAGTCTTCGAAAGGAGGGGCATTTTTTGTATTTCCCTTATACAAGTCAAGATATTTCTGATATTGTTGGGGCAAGGTTTTATATGTTGCTCTCCATCTTTGTAACTCATTCATAGGATTATCCTTTGGTAGTGTGAAACAATCATCTTTATTATACATACGTTCATAGTAATAATCTTCATTCCTCATAAAATTGTAAGAAGTATTGCATGATGGCACCTCTTCCTCAAACCATTCACATTCTGATTCATATTGCTCATAATCATCTGCATACTGCTCATAAGCATTGTACTCATAGGAGTCATTATTGTTAGGATATTTAGACACTTAGGAGTTAGTTAAGATCAACTTGTGTAATATATCCATTAGGGATAGTGTGTTTCTTTAGTATGCATTTGTAAATACTTAATCCCACGGTCACGATATGTTCCCGACATAGAGTGATCCGACGGCTCAACTTCTCTTAGATCAAACCTAACCTTGATCCGTGGCTTAACACCCGATTGGTCCATGATCTCTATTTAAAGAGAATGGAGGGTCATTGTTTAGTTGATCGATTATGAGAATCTCATTTGTAACTTTCTTTCTTTGCATAATAAATTGTCCCGTAGAAGCTATTTGACTGGGGCCATGGAGTGTTTCCCTCAAGAGGGTTTAAACCACGTCAAAACATCAGTGTGTTGATCTGTGATCTGTTTATGTGAAGTGGTTTCTCTTGGTGTTCGGTCCTTTGGTAGTACCCTGTGTACCTGAACATGGTATCAGAGCTTTTATGAAGTGCCGCTTCTGGTTATGATCTAGATCTTGAACTGTTGTTGCCGAAACTCGAAAGGGTTTCTAGTTTTGGTATTTATGTACATTTCTGGGCTGTGGGAGGTTTTTCATTGCATCCGGAGCGTCGTTTCCATTGGGAAATAGTTTTCGTTTGATCGAAAATGGTTCTCGGTTGCTCTAGAAACGCATATTTCATCAGATCTGAAGGTATAATGTTACAGTGACGCATTTTTTTATTTTCTTTTTTTAAGGAAAAAATCTCATATTTCATCATTTTTTACTATTAGATTTTTTTGGGTTCGGATTGTTGCTTTCCTATCTGCGTATGCTCTTTGTCGTGCACCTTGAGCGATCTCGGAAAATCAGAAACAGAAAGGGAGAGGCTTTTTCTCGGCTGCGTATGTTCTTTGCCGTGCACCTTGCGCGATCTCGGCAAATCAGAAACAGAGAGAAAACGTAGACTTTCCTGGCAAGCTAACAAGATTTAACTCCACAAGTGTGGAATTTTTTTTTTTGTTTCGATTTATGATTTGTTTTGCAGGAAAAAAGGCAAGCACGCAAACCGAGCAAGAAGAGTAAAAAAAAAAAAAAAAAACCTTCTTCATTTCCATATTTTACATACATTTTAATCTAGCTCACTTTGTTCAAAGTTGCTTTATTCCTTAATAGGTCTTGAATTAAAGTCTTAGGAAGTTACTTTTAAAAGAAAAAGTGCATGCAATTTCTATTTTCAAGTTATTTTATTGTAAAAGTGCATCTTACTTAAATAATAAAAAATAAAAATACAAGTGAGTCACTTAAGTTTTTTTTATTATTGTTGCACTATTTAAAAGTAATATCATTGTAAAAGTGAAATCACTTATGTTACAAAAGTGGTTCACTTAAAACAACTTTCTTGTAAAGTGATTGTCAAAAGGTTCATCTTGGGAAGAGGGGGGTTCCTCCTTTTTTTTGCTGGACATTCTCTAGCTGCCACGTCACTATTGGGGACATCTTCAACAGTTTCTTTGTTCAAGCATAACTTCATCATACAGAGTCAGTTTTCAGTGCCGTTTTTTTTAAACCGCCTATTTTTTCGACCTCTTCACATCCAGACTATTTGTTTCTACTTTTACAGCCATTAATTTACAAATATGGCCGCCCCTTATGATATTCTACTTAACAGTTCCAACTATTTCTCATGGAAATCTCGTATGGAGGATGTTCTACGAAGTAGGGGACTTTTCAGAATTACGTCAGGGAAAGAAAAAGAACCCACTGATGATGATAATAAAATAAAATGGGAAAATAGATGTGATGAAGCTCGTGGATTGATTGGGATGTCAATCTCTACTGATTTGCGATTCCACATATCTGGAATTGATGAACCTAATGCTGCTTGGTACAAGTTGGAATCTGTGTTTGGTAAACACAATGAAATTCGAGGTCACCAACTCGAAAATGAATTGATTTCTTTAAATCCAAGTGACTTTTCATGCATTCAAGATTATTTATCTAAGTACAAAACTCTTAAACTCTTATGTGCAAAATGTAAGATTGAGAGAGAAGATAAACAATGCATTTATCATATTCTTTCCAAACTTGGACCTGCATATTCTGTTTTTGTATCTACATTTTACTCCATGAAAGTATCATTGAATGCAGCTGGCTATCAAGAGCCTAGTCTTGAATCCTTTTGTGATTCCTTGATTAGAGAACAAGATAAACTCATTCATTTTGGAATAATCAACAATGCAGATATATCTGGGAAAGCCTTATTGTCCCAATAGAAAGAAAAGTCCAAGCCTCCCAAAAAAACAAAATTTTCGCAATAATAAGTCAAACAAGGGTCCAAAACCCTCTTAGTCAGCTCCTTCTTTAAAAAATGACAAAGGATCCAAGCCAAAAGGCAAGAAGACTGAGCGTCATTGCAACTATTACGGGAAAGATAATCATGATGAATCTAAGTGTTTCAAGAAGATGGCAGCCTTGGAAGCCGCAATGAAGAAGCACGACATCAGCCTAGATTCGCCTTCAGAATCTGTCTCTCATGGACATGCACTTTGTGCTTCTGGTTATTCTTATAATGCATCTTCTTCTTCTACTTCAAATGAATGGCTCATTGATTCTGGAGCATCTTATCATATGGCTAAGGATCAAGCCATCTTTTCTACTATGCATGAATGTAACACCAAACAAATATTTGTTGGTGATGATAGATCTCTAAGTGTTGTAGGAGCTGAAACAGTTCCAGTCGATAATGGTCATTTTAGTGATGTACTATGTGTTCTAAGAATTTCCTGCAATTTGTTATCAGTCTATCAGATCACTCATTCTGGTGAAGGTAAAACTGTGACCTTTACATCTCACCAAGTTGTAATCAAGGATTTTAAAGATCCTCAACAGGTCCTAGCTACTAGAATTGTTGATGATATTCCTAGGTTGTACAAGTTTAACAACTTTGGGTCATCACCTTTCCCTTCAGTTTTTGTTGCGCATAGTGATAACTTAAGCAAACTTTGGCATGAGCGATTTGGTCACTTAAATTATCGCTCATTGCAACAACTATGTAAAGAAAATATGGTGATAGGTCTTCCGATGGTATCTTGCAGGGATAGTGTTTGCTCTGGTTATGTACTCGAAAAACATCATCGGGACAGTTTTGACAAACGTGCCTCTTGGCATGCCTCGGTTCCCTTGGAGCTTGTGCATAGTGACTTGTGTGGTCCTCTTCCATCTGCTTCATTTTCTGGTTTCAAATATTTCTTAACTTTCATTGATGATTACACCAGACACTTTTGGGTTTATTTCCTAAAACTTAAGAGTGAAGTAGTTAAGATGTTCTTGGCCTACAAGGCCCTTGTGGAAAAACAATTTGGTCATCAAATTATTAAGTTAAGATCTGACAATGGAGGAGAATATGTTAACAATAAGTTCACTACTTTCTGCACTGAACAAGGCATCCAACAACAACACACTGTTCCATATACACCACAACAAAATGGTGTAGCTAAGCGGAAGAACCACACTTTAAAAGAAATGGCTAATTGTATGATCCAATCTAAGGGACTAAGTCTTCAATTTTGGGCTGAAGCCATTAATTGTGCAAATTACATAGTTAATCGCACCCCCACTAAAGCATTACAAGGTATAACACTGGAAGAAGCATGGAGTAAAACTAAACCGGATGTAAGTCACTTCCGTGTGTTCGGTAGTGAAGCATGGGCTCACATTCCGAATGAAAAATGGAAAGCATTGCAGCCTAAAAGTGAAAAGTGCATATTTGTTGGATATTCTGAAGATGTAAAAGGTTATAGACTTGTTCAACCAAATTCTCATGATATAATCATTAGAAGAGATGTTAAATTTGATGAAAATATCTTGGCCTGCAAGCCTAACTCGGCGATTGTACCATCTTTGGCCTGCGAGCCTGATTCGGCGTTTGTGCCTTATTCTTCTTCTTCCAACTTCCTTGACAGGTTTCCAACTCCAGTTTCTGATGATGACAGTGAGGATGAAAATCCACCTCCGCCTGCTCATGTTCCTCCAGTTGCACCAGCACAAGTGCTTCCTCGATGGGTCCGTTCAACATGTGAAGCAGCTGGTGATCTTGCCGGTGATCCTAGAGATCAACGTCGAACACGTTCTCAGTTTCAGTGAGCCTCTTCTCTTTTGGCTCAAGTTTCCGAGAATCATGATCCAGAAACTTTTGCAAAAGCTTCAGGGAATCCAGATTGGGATGCAGCCATGGATGAAGAATATCGTTCCTTAATGGCGAACGATACTTGGGATCTTGTATCTCTTCCAAAAGGAAGAAAACTTGTCAGATGTAAATGGGTCTACAGAACTAAGTATGCATCAAATGGAAGTATTACAAGACTTAAGGCAAGGTTAGTTGCCAAAGGTTTTTCCCAAGTTGAAGGGATTGACTACAATGAAACCTTTGCTCCCGTCGCAAAAATGAACTCCATCCGCCTTGTTCTTTCCCTTGCAGCCTTACACAACTGGGAAGTCCATCAAATGGATGTCAAGTCTGCCTTCTTACATGGTGATTTACAGGAGGAAATTTACATGGAACAACCTCCTGGCTATGTTTAGAATAACTCTAGCCTTTTCTGCCGCCTTAAGAAATCCTTATATGGCCTTAAGCAAGCTCTTAGAGCTTTGTATGCCAAAATGGATAACTTTCTCCTTGACACTGGTTTTTCTAGATGCCATTCTGACCCCAATGTCTATACCAAGAAAGTAGGAAACCATCTCATCATACTTGTTCTATATGTTGATGACCTTATTCTTACTGGTAGTGACCCTAAGCTTATAACCCATGTGAAATCCAGTCTTAAACAAAATTTTAACATGTCAGACTTAGGACATTTGCATTATTTTCTTGGTCTCCAAGTCTTGCAAACCAAAGAAGGCATCTTTCTTTCTCAGTCTAAGTATGCTTGTGACCTTCTTCGTCGCTTTCACATGGAAGATTGTACACCAGCCCCTTCTCCCTTCCAGTCTAGAGTCAAACTTTCTGCCACTTGTACTTCACCTGAAGTCGATGCCACCTTGTATCGTTAGCTTGTTGGTAGTTTCTTATACTTGACTCATTCCCGTCCTGACCTTTCCTTTGCCATTGGTCGTGTTGCCCGTTATATACAGACACCTCATGAAAGTCACTGGAAAGAAGCTAAAAGAATACTTCGATATATTCGAGGTACAGTTCAGTTTGGGATTCATTACAATACAGGGGGGAAACCTTTGTTGTTTGGTTTCACTGATTCAGATTGGGTCGGCGATCCTGATGATCGAAATTCTACTGCAGGTTATGTTTTCAGTCTGGGATCTGGACCTATTACTTGGGCTTGTAAGAAACAACAAGCTCTTGCTCTTTCTTCAGCAAAGGCAGAATATCGAGCAACAGTTAATGCCAGTCAGGAAGCTTTATGGCTTCGATAGATCCTTTCAGAGTTTGGATTCGAGCAGCAGCAGCCTACTCCACTTTGGTGCGACAATCAAAGTGCCATCAAGCTTGCCAAAGATCCAGTTCTACATCAACGCAGCAAACACATTGAGCTACATATGCACTTCATCAGAAATCTTGTTCATGATCGTGTTCTTGAAGTGCTATTTTTCCCTACAGATGATCAAGTTGCAGACATCTTCACCAAGTCTCTTACAGAAGCGAAGTTTTCTAAACTTCAATCTATGTTAGGAGTTCAGGAACTTGTCATTAAGGGGGGATAGGCTCTAATGCCTCCTTCCTTCTCCTAATAGTGTCACTTTTGTAAATCCTTCAATCCTATCCCAAGTTGTTCTTAAGGGGGGGTGTTAGGATATTTAGACACTTAGGAGTTAGTTAAGATCAACTTGTGTAATATATCCGTTAGGGATAGTGTGTTTCTTTAGTATGCATTTGTAAATACTTAATCCGACGGTCACGATATGTTCCCGACATAGAGTGATCCGACGGCTCAACTTTTCTTAGATCAAACCTAACCTTGATCCGTGGCTTAACACCCGATTGGTCCATGATCTCTATTTAAAGAGCATGGAGGGTCATTGTTTAGTTGATCGATTATGAGAAGCTCATTTGTAACTTTCTCTCTTTGCATAATAAATTGTCCCGTAGAAGCTATTTGGTCGGGGCCATGGAGTGTTTCCCTCAAGAGGGTTTAAACCACGTCAAAACATCGGTGTGTTGATCTGTGATCTGTTTGTGTGAAGTGGTTGCTCTTGGTTTTCGGTCCTTTGGTAGTACCTTGTGTACCCGAACAATTATAATAGTAAGACATGGCTGCAATTTATTCTTCAATATATGATATTAATTCACAAGTGCAAGGACCATGCTATGATACCACTGTAATGTCCCTTTTTTGAAATTTATTAAAATGGTGAAATGTTCAACTTTTCCGCTAGTTCGACCTTTGACTAGTATTAGTCTCTAGGTCTCCAAATGACTCCAAATTCTCCCAAATTGTTATAGAAGGTGTATGGATGATATTGGGACATAATTATGAGTTTAAGGGATGCTGTAGAGTCTTTAAGAGGCTTCTAAAACTCTCCTTTAAGTGATGGCCAAAGTAGGGAGTTTGACTAGTAATTTCTCTTTAAGTAGTATTGGTCTCTTGGTCTCCAAATGACTCCAAATGCTCCCAAATTGTTACAGAAGGTGTATGGATGATATTAGGAAATCCTTATCCGTTTAATGGATGCTTTATAGTCTTCAAAAGTATTCTGAAACTCTCCTTTAAATTCTGGTCATAGTAGGGAGTTTGACTAGCAATTTGGGGTTCAAATCCCCATGGGGTAGATGCTGGAAATGGCTCTGCAAAGGCTATTGGACCCTCTCAAATTTATGAACAGAGGAAGGGGATATCTAGGGGACATCATTATAGTATCATATGCATAACCATTCAGTTTATTGAGTCTTCTACAACCTTCTTAAATCATATACAAAAAGACTAGTTTCGACATAGGGGGGGATGATAGTAATTCTTCACAAATGGTTATGAAACTTAAGAATATTGCTCCAAATGATTGTATAATGAATATGAAACTTCTTCAGAATGTTAATGGAACTCCATACAATATTAATGCATCAGAAATTATCTGAAACATTCAAATTTAATACCACTTCAAGTGCAAATAACAAGGTATTGGAGAAATGACACCATTTGTTCATAGTTTAGCATTTTTACGTCAAATATCTTTGAGTTTCTAATGAAAGTCTTATGCGCAGTAAAAATAGAGTATATATATCTGATTACAAATATATGGGGCCTCAAGAGCTATCCCAAAGAGTTCATCACCTCAACAAGTGCGCCTCTCCTCAAGGATCAAGAATATGCCAAGAAATAGAAGAATGGTTGTAGAAGCAAGCTGAAATAGATGTGACCATGAGATTCCCTGTAACTTCAAACTGTAACAAAATACTCCATTAAAGCTCCAAATGAAAGTTTTGAATGGCCTTTCCAATTACCAACTAGGATGAGAATCTTTCACCCTCGAAATTGGTGCTGAGGCAAGTAGAGTAGCACTCCACTAACTCTCCTCTCCAAATGCAAAATGAAAATTCTAAAATGATCAAAATCTACCATACTTCTTTGTTATTATCTTTTATAAAATTCTAAGGTCCTCCATGGGTCGAATTCCTCCCAAGAGATTCATGCAAACTCAATTTGGGAAGAGATTCCGAAGTATGCCACTTGCCCTTCCAATTCTAGCCCTCTCATTCTCCAAATTCGAATTGGTGTCTCTTTGGCTGCCCTAACTCACGTGAGATCCCACTTGGAGACTATTTATATCCATGACATGTCATATATGTCATATGTCATCTTTTAGGTCTGATTTGTGTCATAGGTGTCATAGCATCTTCATCATTGTTGTCATAGAGCTAGGGAATCTAGTCCAAGTGTCTCACTAGCTCCAAAATGCCTCTTCCTCTTCCATGGGAGTTACTCTTCCACTCCAATTCGACTTTAATTGAGTCATGCCAAGTATATTGACCTTCCAACTCATCCCAAGAATGTTGGTATTCTTATGGATTCTAAATGACAAGAGGAGGATGCCATGTGGCATAGAAAATCTAGCTTGTGTGGGTCCCACACCCTCCATGTAGCTTCATGATCAATTGCCACTTTGATTTTCCCTTGTATTTTTTTTTTAGCTCCTTTATTAAATATTTATGACATTCTAATGTTGAAACATCATTTATTATCCCCCTTATTTCAAATCCCAAAGCTTCCACCCCCCAACCTAGGGAACTAGTAATTTTCCTCCTTGGCAGTTCATTTGGATGGGTATATTACAACTTTGAATTGGGAATTTCTCTTAATGTGACCCACCTTGTCCATTTGATCTAATTTTTCATTATTACTAACTTGGACTTCATTCTTGGCATTTATTTGAACCTTAGCATCCATTTGAAAAGCTATCATGAGCATGTCCAAGGGGCTTAGGCCATTGTGACCCAATGCAAAATTTTGGGACATGACAAATCCTTCCTTCCCAATATTGCTTGTCCTCAAGCAATTTAAACACATGTATGTGGAGGAACCTGCTTTCTTTCCAAAATTTTGCTTCCCAAAACTTCTCTTCTGGAACATTGAGTAGAGCCACCCATGCACTATAATTGTGTGTTTCCAAAAGCAAGGAGATGTGGATTTTCTTTTTCATTTTGATATCCTCTGTAACATCACCACTATACACCAAAATGTTAATTAAATCCATCAAAACCATGTTTGCACAATTACCCTTTACCTCTTTCATATTTTGAAAACCTCTTATGATACCATTGTAATTCTTGAAGTTGCCACTAAGTTTCCCAACTTTCAGTCTTCGAGATCCCATGAATATTTTAGAGAGGAACCACCATGCTTCCTGCTGCACTACTCTGATCAAAATCACTTTATTAAGTGGGGAATCCATCTCCCATACTGCTTGTTTCCCAAAAAACTCGAAATCAATGGGACTAAAAATTACCCCAGGGTCCCATTGCTTATATTGCACTCCAACAATTAAGAGTGCTCTCCAACCCATACCATCGGGAAAGAGAATTCCTGGATCCCATTTTCTTGTATGCATTCTTCCAAACATCATGAGTACAAAATATATATCATCAAAGTACATAACAAAATAATAAAAATGTACATCAAGGAGGTGCCTCATCAAAGAATCATGAAAGTGCTTATACCTCCAAGTAAGTAGACCACCATTTTCCAAGTGCATACAAGCTTCAAGTGACCCATCAAATATGATCCAATGACATAGGTGAGGATATAATGTCCTATAATGCTGCTCCAAAAGGATGTAAGATGCATCAAAATAATCAGCCATGTGTTTTTTCATCCAAGAAGTGAATGAAGAACCTCAACTAAAATCTGAACCAAGTAGGGAGCAAGGAAAACAATAAGCCTTCAAGGGGCTCACATAAGTAGGATTTGTGCATCCATGAACATGTGTATCATCAAGAAATAACAAAGGACATTGCTGCCAATAAGAATTTGCTCCAATCATATATCTCTTCACCCAAGTAGTGGATGAATTTCCTCCAATATCAATTGAACTAATCAAGGAGCAAGGGAAATCATGAGTCTTCAAGTGACTCAAGTGAACATCATAAGTGCATCCATGTAGATGTGTTTCATTAGAAGGTAACAAACAATGCTGCTACAAATGTAAATAAGAAATGGCTCCAATAATGTCATCATATAAAAGAGAAATAGGAGTTTCATGCACCTCATGTGGCACCATCAAAAATAAACCTTTCACCCATACTTCATTAGGATGAATGCTGCAAAATATGGAAGTGTAGGATGTAGGAGAATGAACCAACTCACCCAAATGATCAAAAAGTGTAGAAGTGTCCCCATGTGAATGCTCCATAGTGGTAGGATCATGCACCTCCCTCAAAAGTGCAAAACTTTCCTCATCGGTTGGTTCCAAGGTAGTGGAATCATACACTTCTTCAAAAATTGTGTCACCATTTCCAAGAGGAAACTCAAGTTCCTCTTCCACCACATCAAGTGCTTTGATATCATCAATCTCATATTCAAACACATCAAACACATGAAAATTTCCATGTTTCTCATGATCTACCATGTCATGAGAATCCTCCATGCAATCTACCGTATGAAAATTTGAAACATAGGAGGAAGAACAAGTATATTGCAACCTTTCAAGAAGTTGTTCATTTTGAATTTTGATTTTATGAATATCCTCATCATTCTTCAAGTATGCATCATGTAAAAAGTCATTAAATTCAACCAAATTGTTTCTATCAAAAAGCAAATACAAGAAATTACTTTTGATGTTGCACATTGCTCTTTGAATCTTCTCCATGTCTTCAAGGAAAGATGGATCCTTCAATGAAGAAACCTTCCAACAAGAATTTGACAGTAATGCTTGAGTGTCATGGAGCATGCTAAGGGTCTCTTGGATCTTCTTTTAATTCATCTTTAATGACCCTTTAAGAAAAAGAGGCTCTTGCAAGTGAACCTCCTCATATTCTTCCTTCTTACTTGGACCAACTTCATGAAGCTCAAGTGGTGCTCGGTAAGTTGATCTTGTTTCTTCTTCAACTACTACAAGATCTTCATTTTCATGTTTAATGGAAGTTTGACTTGCAACAACACTTTTAAAATTTATCTCTATGTCACCAACGTAGAGGTGTGAGCACCCATGAGTAGGTACTCCTTCATAGTTCAAGCATCCATCAGTAGATGCTCTTTGTTTCATTTCCAAGGTAGAATGTGTCTTGAAATGATCTTCAATACTTTCAATGGAACCTTCTTCATGCTCATGTGATGTCTCTTCATCTTTTTCAGAGTCACTTGGGAGTGACTTACGATCCTCTTCATGTACTACTTCTTCTACTTTACCTATTTCAGAACTAGGTGGTTCATGGGTATCCTCTTTTTTGCTCCTTCAAGCAAGCTGATGCATCTTTCCCCTTGGTTTCCTTAAGATCAATACATTTGGAATCTTTTTTGAAGAAATCCCAGAAAGTCTCCTCAAGTAGGACATACATGCCTTCCCTGAAGTTTCGGATATTTCATTGATCTTTTCACTCACACATATATGAATTTCTCTCCAAGGTATTTTACAAGAATGGCATAAACCTTTCTTCACTAGCTCCACATCTTCATTTTTCGGCCTATTTGCAAACACCCAATCAGCAAAGTTTTAGAAAGGAGGGGCATTTTTTGTATTTCCCTATACAAGTCAAGATATTTCTGATATTGTTGGGGCAAGGTTTTATATGTTGCTCTCCATCTTTGTAACTCATTCATAGGATTATCCTTTGGTAGTGTGAAACACTCATCTTTATTATACATAGGTTCATATTAATAATCTTCATTCCTCATAAAATTGTAAGAAGTATTGCATGATGGCACCTCTTCCTCAAACCATTCACATTCTGATTCATATTGCTCACAATCATCTACATACTGCTCATAAGCATTGTACTCATAGGAGTCATTATAATAGTAAGACATGGCTGCAATTTATTCTTCAATATATGATATTAATTCACAAGTGCAAGGACCATGCTATGATACCACTGTAATGTCCCTTTTTTGAAATTTATTAAAATGGTGAAATGTTCAATTTTTCCGCTAGTTCGACCTTTGACTAGTATTAGTCTCTAGGTCTCCAATTGATTCCAAATTCTCCCAAATTGTTATAGAAGGTGTATGGATTATATTGGGACATAATCATGATTTTAAGGGATGCTTTAGAGTCTTCAAGAGGATTTTAAAACTCTCCTTTAAGTGATGGCCAAAGTAGGGAGTTTGACTAGCAATTTCTCTTTAAGTAGTATTGGTCTCTTGGTCTCCAAATGCTCCCAAATTGTTACAGAAGGTGTATGGATGATATTAGTACATACTTATGTGTTTAATGGATGATTTATAGTCTTCAAAAGTATTTTGAAACTCTCCTTTAAATTCTGGCCAAAGTAGGGAGTTTGACTAGCAATTTGGGGTTCAAATCCCCATGGGGTAGATGCTGGAAATGGCTCTGCAAAGGCTAATGGACCCTCTCAAATTTATGAACAGAGGAAGGGGATATCTAGGGGACATAATTATAGTCTCATATGCATAACCATTCAGTTTATTGAGTCTCCTACAACCTTCTTAAATCATATACAAAAAGACTAGTTTCGACATAGGGGGGATGATAGTAATTCTTCACAAATGGTTATGAAACTTAAGAATATTGCTCCAAATGATTGTATAATGAATATGAAACTTCTTCAGAATGTTAATGGAACTCCATACAACATTAATGCATCAGAAATGATCTGAAACATTCGAATTTGATACCACTTCAAGTGCAAATAACAAGGTATTGGAGAAATGATACCATTTGTTCATAGTTTAGCATTTTTACATCAAATATCTTTGAGTTTCGAATGAAAGTCATATGCACAGTAAAAATAGAGTATATATATCATATTACAAATATATGGGGCCTCAAGAGCTATCCCAAATATTTCATCACCTCAACAAGTGCGCCTCTCCTCAAGGAGCAAGAATATGCCAAGAAATAGAAGAATGGTTGTAAAAGCAAGCTAAAAGAGATGTGACCATGAGATTCCCTGTAACTTCAAATTGTAACAAAATAATCCATTAAAGATCCAAATGAAAGGTCTGAATGGCCTTTCCAATTACCAACTAGGATGGGAATCTTTCACCCTCGAAATTGGTGCTGAGGCAAGTAGAGTAGCACTCCACTAACTCTCCTCTCCAAATGCAAAATGAAAATTCTAAAATGATCAAAATCTACCATACTTCTTTGTTATTATCTTTTATAAAATTCTAAGGTCCTCCATGGGTCGAATTCCTCCCAAGATATTCATGCAAACTAAAGTTGGGAAGAGATTCCAAAGTATGCCACTTGCCCTTCCAATTCTAGCCCTCTCCTTCTCCAAATGTGAATTGGTGTCTCTTTGGCTGCCCTAACTCACGTGAGATCCCACTTGGAGGATATTTATATCCATGACATGTCATATATGTCATATGTCAGCCTTCAGGTCTTATTTGTGTCATAGGTTTCATAGCATCTTCATCATTGTTGTCATAGAGCTAGGGAATCTAGTCCAAGTGTCTCACTAGCTCCAAAATGCCTCTTCCTCTTCCATGGGAGTTACTCTTCCACTCAAATTCGACCTTAATTGAGTCATGCCAAGTATATTGACCTTCCAACTCATCCCAAGAACGTTGGGCTTCTTATGGATTCAAAATGACAAGAGGAGGATGCCATGTGGCATAAAAAATCTAGCTTGTGTGGGTCCCACACCCTCCATGTAGCTTCATGATCAATTGCCACTTTGATTTTCCCTTGTATTTTTTTTAGCTCCTTTATTAAATATTTATGACATTCTAATGTTCAAACATCATTTATTATCCCCCTTATTTCAAATCCAAAAGCTTCCACCCCCCAACGTAGGGAACTAGTAATTTTCCTCCTTAGCAGTTCATTTAGATGGGTATATTACAACTTTGAATTGGGAATTTCTCTTAATGTGACCCACCTTGTCCATTTGGATCTAATTTCACATTATTAATAACTTGGACTTCATTCTTGGCATTTATTTGACTCGTAGCATCCATTTGAAAAACTATAATGAGCATGTCCAAGGGGCTTAGGCCATTGTGACCCAATGCAAAATTTTGGGACTTGACAGATGAGCATGCTGCTCATGCAGGTACCAGTCAAAGATTGAGCTGGTGCGAGATGGTAGAGATGGAATTAGCTTGGGAGAGAGTAGAGTCAGTTCAGAGACAGAGGGAGTTGATTTACAAAGCTGAGTCAAATCAAGGACATAGACAGATCACCTACAGAGTAGTGGATCCACTTGATAGCAGTCTTCAGGACTGGTTACAGTAGTAGAGACTCAGAGGGAGTCTGAGTCAGAGTGCAGTGACAGAGTTAGCAGTGGTTGATCAGGGGGCTTCTTCTGAATCCACACTTATGGAGATTGATCAGGGTTCTTCAGGTCATAGGGTAGTAGTTATAGGCAGATCAGTTAGAACAATGTCAACAGCAAGAGGCTTGTTGGATCCAGGCATCAGTGGTAGGACTTCCCTCGTTAAGACGGAGTGTTAGATTATGGTAACTTCGGTATGTCCTCCATGATTTAGATGCCTTGCATGGAGGTACATTATCAGTATAAGCATCAGTATGGAGTAGAGGGTGAGATGCACTCTATTCAGTGGCATGAGCCCAGTGGTGGATGCATGCGGAACTTTCGGCGTGCTTTGACCTTTGCATGCATGAGTTTTGCATGACCTGTTAGCAATTGTTGGATGGATGCAAAAGTGACTTTTGCATGCACCGAGAATTAGGGTTTTAGTAAACCTAATTCATCGGTGAGATTATTTATAGAGGCAGGGGGTTCCCAGTTGAGGTTGCTTAGTTGTATTATCAGAGAGTGATAGTGCTAGAGGGAGGAGGGCACAGTTGTGCATGCATAGCAACTTTCTGAGAGAGAGAGGAGCTATTGGAGGAGATATGAAGGTTAGATTTGAGCTGGATAAGTGACCTTCAGCTCTAGAGTCACTAGGCACCTAGGTCTGTGGACTGAGACAGTCCATCATAGAGCATTCTGCTCATTTTTTAGGAGGACTTGTTCCCTTGGAGGAGGGCACATTTCCCAAGGAGGGAGGAGCTCATTCGGAGCCCGGTTGACTGATCCAGAGTCTGATACTTCCATGATAGCCTTGCCTCAACATTGGAAGAAGGTTAGGGATGATCAAAGCTCAAATATGTTGAGATCCAGTCCAGTATGTGCATCTGACATCCAGAGGGGAGAGTGCACTTCTGCATGTAGTGGAGGTCGAATTCTTCAGAGGGAAGTCTTCCGAGAGAGCAGATCATAGTAGTATGATACAGAGAGGCAAATCAGTCAGAGGCACCTGCAGAGACATTCAGATCCATTTTACTAGTTAGGGCTTACTCTTGCAGTGCATGCATCAGCTAATGAATGTAGATCTAGAGTCTGTCTGGTTCAAAGATTTAGTTACCTTTGAGGTAATCTTGTATTGTACTTGTCCTTTATATATATGCTCTGGGATCGAGAGAGAATATAGCCCCACAGATTGTTGGTTTTCCCCATTTGGGGTTTCCCGGGTATATCCTGTGTTATTTTTGTGATTGCATGTGTTTCAGTTTGGTAATGCAGATTTATTTGTTGAGTTTATATTTATATGTGCATATATTGATATCGAGACTCAAACTGCTTGAGATATCAGGGTGATTTAGAGGGAGTAGTATATTTGAATCTAATATTTACACCTACTCCCCTATGGATCAAGAATTAAATCATATCCTACTTCCATCTCATCTTCGCCTATCACCTAGCATTAACTGGCCTTTGCATTTATTGCGTGAAATAATTTATATAATGCTCACCACCCTCAATTCATTTTTAAATTTGAATTGTCAAGAGAAGCGTAGAGACAACCTCACCCTATTTTTCTTACTTCTCATTAAAAATAAGGTTTTTAACCACTCTTATTCAACATGGACCCTCCTTCCTCAACTGATGTACCATCCTAACCTATACTAGATCCTGAGGCAGCCTCTATAGTCCCGGAAGACCACTTAGCTGATGCTTTCTCTGAAGTTTTTGATATTGTTCCATCAATATCTAATATGCATCAAGTATCTCATGAGGTGAAAGAGAGATTTGAAGCAAGAGGGAATAAGATTCATTTTTGGGAGTTCGATATCCCTCTCATGGTTGTTCTTAGAATGCATCATTTTCTATAATTCTTGGGTTGGTGCATGTATTTATATTATGAAGAACAAGATGTAGTTCCAACCCGCGATGGGACTCCAGTTTGCCCAATTAATAAGAGTTTATCTAGAAAATGTTGGACATCCTCGCGGATGTGCCACAGAAAGTCTTTAATGAAGACTCCATTAGCACAAAGTATAAAGAGATAGCAATCAAAGATAAAGTTACTTTTCTCAAGACCCTTCTCCAACCAAATGTTGACCTACTAGAAGGTGAGATCCCATTTCCATTAGAGGTTTTTGATGAAGTGCCTAAAATAACAATGGCCTTATCTTGTCAACTCCTAGGATACACTAGCGATCAACTGGTTAGTGAGACAACCTTAGGAATGCTTCTTGAAATGATTTCTAATCCAGCTGAACCGAATGTTCGCCTTGATATCACTCAGTTTTTAGCCGATGCCATTCATGAACAAATATCAAAATTTTCCACTCTCAGGTTTTTCAAATATCAGTCCTACTTTATATATATTATCATATACCAGTTCCCTGATCATTTTCTTGTATCGCACCTTGATTTGATGCTACATCATCCAACTAATGCAAGATACACTTAGTTTGTGAACCAAGTAATGTTTGAGGTATATATAATCCTGAATGGTACCCCTTTACCCAGAATCTTGCTTGATCACAAGAGGTTACTACAGTTGAGTCATGAATCAACTTATGGAGATTGGTTTCTTTTCAAAGATCACACTGAAATTAGAATATACGGATGTGAAAACGCTCTGTATCAACTCCCAACTTTCTTGACACCCAAAATTTTTGCTATGGAATACATCCGTCAAAGGTTTAATTCAAACCAAGTTCATTTCTGGAAAAATAATAGTCTTATAACCTTTAGGATCCCTCAACATGTTGGGCCGTGGGTGGTTAGATCTTGCACAACTTCGATGCTTGTAGAAGGGCTACTGAAAATTTTGAACTTAACTCAAAGTTTCCATTGGGATTATGACCCTAGAGGTATAATTTCACGAAAAGGAAAGATGTAAGGTTGGTCCCGTATGTGCATCAACCTTTGGAAACGTTGGATTTGATAGCGAATCTGGAATCATGAGAAGAGGTTAAAAACATCCTCATAACATAACAACAAAAGGAATGTCAAGTGGTGCCTACTCCAGTTAAGGAAGACGTCAAACTGAAGAGAGATATTCCAGAAACCATATCTGACATGGAAATGATAGGTATTCAACAAGAGGATCCTGTAGCGAAGAAACAAAGACATGAGCCCCAATCCACCATTGAGGTGTTCCAGCCTCATGGGACCATGGAAACTTATACTACTATGCAACCACCTTTTATCATCAAAAAATACCTAACAACCAAGTGGCTGCAGCAGACATAATCAGCATCAAGCACTCTTTCACCGACATCAGGGCTAGCACAAGTGTTTTCGGTCATCCAGTATGAAAGTGATAAATTAAGGAAAGACATGTTCCCTAGATATCAATGCTCTTCTCTTGGTTAGTCCAGGCTATTATTAGCAATGGATCTCAAGCATGTAAATTTCTAAATGGTAGTACTAGAGCCAATCGTTGTGGCAAAGAAGATCACTCCAGAGCAATATCAGCCTACTCAAGTGACCTTTAAAATGGATGATTTTCACCCACTTGACAAGTTTCAACTACATAGGCAAACTGGACATATGTTGTTTAGAGATATTTTGAAATCAACCACAAATATCAATAAACTCCAAGCTACAATCAAAAGATTGGAAAAATAGCTTAAAGATGAGAAAGTGGCAAATAAAGCTAAGCTGATAAGAATAACTGAGTTAGAGAACAAGGTAATTGAGAAAGGTCAAGACTCTCTCATCTCTGCTCCTGTTCAATGGATGTTGAAAGATAAAGATAAGGAGATCCAAGCTCTTAGGTAGAGGATTAAATTTCCAGTTACTAAACACCCACAGATGCCTGAACTAGTAGTTTCTCAAGAGGAAACAGAGAGAATTTCGAATCAAGCACATGCATACAAGTCCAAGATATTCAATCTAGAAAAAGAGATAAGCACTCTTAAGGAAGAGAACTATAAGTTTCTCACTACTAAAGGAGTAGCATTAATGGAGACCATCTCTGCGGACCCTTATGATCAGTTGGATAGGGTCATGGTTGATATGACTTTCAAATACATAGAATTGAAACAGATCAAGGAAGACCTTCAGAAACATCGAGAAGAGGTTGAAACTCTAAAACAGGTGGTACAAATGAGATATGCATTAATCTCAAATATATAAGGTACCCGATACCAGCTTCAGAAGGATTTGGAACAACTGAATAAGAAACATTCATGGAGATCTCCTCTTGTAGGAGCAAAACACTTGGCATGGGACCAAATTGTTGTGGTCATGACTCGCCATTGAAACCAATTTTCAATAGCACAAGATGAATGGGAATTGGATGCTACATCGATAAGAGAGTCAAAAGATACCACTTCCCACTTAGATGACAAACCCGAGACTACAACTAGGGTAATTGATATTCTGAACTCCAAAATAGGACCCAAATGGAAAGTGTAGTTAGTGTTTTCACACAAGCTAGTGCAAAAGGACACTTACTAAGGGTTGTGGAACCCTTAGTAACAGTTCATGAATGGGTAGTGTATGAGTGTAAACAAAAGAAAAAATGACTAAACTAAATGATTACTGCAGTAAAACAAGAAATAAACTAAAACCCATGAGTCAAATAATGATTTTATATTATGCTATAAAAATGGATTTACAATAGATGGTTACCTCAAAAGGTGAGTATATGTGGGGCCCTCGTAGCCATACAAAGAGTGGTGCTTCGGGTCTCCAATGTTCCTTGCTCTTTTCCAAATGCTCCAATGGTGGTCGAAATTCAACCAGAATGGGGGAAACACAAGCTCAAATGGATGATAGGGTTTCAGTGGGAATTTTAGCAGCATAAGGATAGAGAATAATTGTGTTGTTAAATGGGGGGCCTCCACCACTTTTATATAGTAATTTTGGATGGTGGTGTATTGTCCCGTGGTATTGGGAAGCCACTAGTATTGGCCAGTGGTATTTGATGGTTTCCCTCCTTTTTCTTTTATATTGACTATTCCCCCTTTTTCTTTTTCTTTTCTTTTTCTTTTTTGGGGATTTTGACCCTTTTTTGGAGGATTTTGGCCCTTTTTGGGGGATTTTAATTAATTGTTGAGGGAAATAGTGATTTTTTGCACATTTGGTCACCAATTTAGGGACTTTTGGGTTTTTGGAGGCCAAATATGTAGGAAAAAAGGATGATGGGTTATGTGACTAGGGGGGTGAGCTAGGTGATCAATTTTTGGGTGTTAACAAAAAGTATTGTCAGTTCGGGACAGAACCACGATAATCATGGAGGTGTCAAAAGTAATTTCTAAGAAGAAATTAGCTCAAATGGTTCATGAAAAGCTCTGCAATTGGCTAAATATGTTAATTCTTTCAAGAATATTTTTGATAAATGTATAGATCAGGGTCTTCCATCCCCATGGGATGGGAATGGAGACCTTTATCCACAAAAACACTATAATACTTCGTTAGCTGAGTGAAAAAATGATGATCATATTTTTTATGATGTCACCAATATCATTTAAGGTCAAACGGTCCTTGAGAAATTGCAAAATGACTTGGGTTTACTGTCCAACTTAAAAGTATTGTTTAAGAATCTGCCTCCACCTTCATATGCACACTTTAAAGATCTGGATATGTGCACAAGAGAAATGAGATCTTTAGAATGTACGATGGGGAAGAATTGGAAGAAAATAGCCAGTTACACTAAATTTGATATTCAGCAGCAGGGATAGACACATGTGTCACAAGAAACAACAGGTGCTTCTTCATCACGTCCCCCTCCTTAGTAACCCCATGTGCTAGCACTAAACACTCTTCAACCACCACTTCAACAAACTTATCAAGTTCATGTCCAACAAGTATTCCAAATACCACAACCTCAACACGAACAACAACCACCTCAAGCATGGGTTCAACATCATGGACAGAGGAGATCGCAACAAGTTAGTCTCGGGACTGATCAACATCAGTGACGTCCTTAGCCTTAAAAAAGAGTTTTAGTTAAAACCATTTTTGTAACAATAAAGGAAAAGTTGTTTTGTAATAGAATTTTGTTATCTAATTCCCAAAAGGCTATAATTAGGATAAATGACCACTTAAAGAGGGTCAAATCTTTTTGCAAGAAGTGTAACTTCTGAAGGATTTTGTCTAATCAAGAATTGTTTATGAACATTGCAAGTTTCTGTTATGATGAGTATGGGGATTCAGAGCTTATGATATCTACACAGTCAGTACCTCTTTCTATTGTATTTCCACCTCTTTCACTTTTCTATAATTGATAAAGTATAATGCAAATCCTGTTGGGATAGATTTTTATCTGATGTCTTGTCCAAATGTTGTGATGAATGTTATATTTTTGGTTGATATGTTTTGAAATATTCATTATATACCACTTGAAGTTAATACCGATGATTTGCGTTTTCTTTTCAATTGTCATTGTTTATCAACTATTGAATTCTCTGTTTGCTCAGTACGTTTTCTTTACATGGGATAAAGAATTACTTTAAACAGTATCTTTCCTCATTTCCATCCATACACCCATGCATATGTATTTTTTCTGTAATGTCAGAAGTAATGCCCACCATTTTCCACGTGGATAGAATATATGTCTATTTATGTGACAATTCAAACAAGCTACAAATTTTTTTATTATAATGTTTCTACTAAAAAAAGCAAAACCAACAAACAACAAGAAAAGCTATTGATGCTCGGGCGTAGTTCTACAAAAAAGCCTTAGAATGCCTCTGGGACTAACATCTTTTTTGGTGTCGTTGACGGGGAACAAAGTAACAAAGATGAATCTTCCTTGAGACAATGACAATCTTACACCCTGATCTTTGAAGTGAATAAAATCAAGTTGATTCCTGTCAAATTCACTTGGCGACTCTGTAAAGGCAAATATGGCATCTGAAAGTAGACATACTTGCTAGAATCCAAATCATGAATAATTTATACCCTTGTAAGGTTCTATCTCCAAGAGGAATCGACGTGAGAAGTATCAATCTACATCACCAAGGAATCATCGAAGGGATTTTTACCCTCCTCGTTTTGGCCCTCAATTTATTGAGTCCGAGTTCATTTTCGAAACCCCTAGCCAAAATTCCAACTCAGAAATACCTCAACTCCTGTGCATCTATTTGATCCTCTTTTCACTACTGTCAATAGTGGGAATCATCCACTCAATCAAATCCATCTAAACCCAAGGCCCTCATCACCCCAGAAGCCAAGAAGTTAATTACCCAACATCTCATGTCCGGAGGAGGAGGAGGAGGGGGGGGGGGGGGGGGAATCCACCACCACCCCCACCAAGATCTCTTCGATGGGTAGAAAGTCGCCATGGTTCCTTAAGATTTCCTACTCCTTTGAATGATATTCCCGATCACTATCTCAAATTGCTCCCTAAATAAAATGGGAGTAAAGGTACATCTGCAAAAGATCATGTAGATCGTTTCCAAGATTTTATTGATAACATTTGCATTGAGCACGATGACGTGTATCGATGTAGATGTTTTCAAGTGGTTCATAGAATTTCCTAATGCTTCCATTGGCACTATAAAAGAGTTGGAGAACACATTCATAAATATATGGGGTGTGAATCATGATAACCTATATTATTTGACCGAGTTCTCTTCCCTTAAGAAAAATAGTTATGAATTGGTAGTTGATTTTACTGTTAGATTCAACAAACTTTACTACCGGATTCCTGAAGATATCTGACCCACTGAAGCAACTGCATGAGCTACCTACGTCGATGCTTTCCCTTCATATTTTTCTATTATGTTGAGGGAAAGAAGATCCGCCTCTCTTAGTATTATGCAAGATGATTCCATTGATGTCAAAGGAAATATGAGAGTTGGTGGGAAAATCAAGTTAGCAAATGATTTAGATCAAAAAGAAAAATGGAAGGCCAAGGAAGAAACTGGAACTTCTTTTGGAAACAAAGATTCGCAGGAGGCTAAGATTGAGGAAATGCCTTGCATCATAAAAAATATCTCAAACAAAATGACTAGAATGGAACTTGAAGGTAATAGTCCAAATAAGCCTCCTCAAGCATAAAATAGCACTCAATTTAGAAGGCCTTATAACCCACAAATGATGTATAGGGAGAAGAGAAATGATGAACAACCACTGCGACCTCCTATTTGAGGAAGCCATAATAATATCCTAGAATCATTTGAGAAAGAAACATATGATGCAGAAGAAGAAGAAGAACTAAATTAGATGGAAGATGAGTCATATATGATGCATCTCACAAGAGATGATTATGAAAACTCACTATTATATATTTGATCCAGATGGATATCGGTGGCCACCCATTTATTCCATTGGCTCAAAATAGTTTTCCATTTCGGCAATTTTCTACGGTTTTTCGGGTCCTAAACTTTCGGAGCTGTTTTGAGGCCCTAAACGACTTTTTTTGGGGAATATTGCTTAGGGAATGCCCCCATTTGTATGTTTAGGCATAGTCCTCGTATAGACCTTTCCAACGGGCTACCGAGCGCCCCAAAAGGAGATCGTATGCAAAAGTTATGACCCTAGGAAGTTGACTGTTCAACTAACCACCTTGGGGCCGCTAACGTTATGACGGTTCATCTTCTAGGGTTAGGTTTTTGGATGTTTGGGATTCTTTCCCTCATGCTTATGATAAATAGGCCCTTTCGACGTCCTTCTGTATTCATCTTGGCACGAATGAGCACATCAGCCACATCTCTTCTCAAAGATAGCTACTACCATTCTAGTTGTTGTATTTTACAGTCTGTTCTATTTCCGCTGTTTAATAGAATATGTGTTTACTGTATCGCTGTGTTCTTTGCAATATATCTCTGTATTTGATTCTGTATATTCTCTTTTATTTCGTTCCCACATAAATCTGGATCATTATTCAAATGGATAATTATCAAGAATATGATCAAGAGTTTGATCAGTCATCTGTTCAATGTCGATTATTCTCAGATCATCTATAGGAAGAACTTCAAAGGAAGTATGATCTCAAAACTAGCCCCTCCTAGATAATAAATATTTCAATCCTTCGCCCAAAGGCCTCTAGAAAAGCAAACCATGGATAAAACCCCACAAGTTTCTTCTTCTGCCAAGAAAAACAACCCGACGAAGGACAAAGCCAAAAGCATAACAAATTATCTAGCTCACAGATAAGCTAGTGCAGCCCTTCCCAAAAGTCCTGATCTAGATCTAAAATACTCAGAAAAAAGTGCTATATCTTTTAATCTTGATCATAAACTCAATAAACTTAAGATACATGTCCCTGTTACCGAGTTAGCCAAGAATCCTATGTACAGAAGCAAATAGATAAAATATTGCATGCTAATGAAGCCACAGATCAACAAGATACCATAAATATGACTAACGAATCTCCTGTTGTGCAATGTGGCCCCCATGTCAATGACGAGGAAGAAACTACTACTCCTTTTTATGTGACTCTCAGTATCCACGATAAATTACTTCATAACTTCATGTTGGAATCTAGAGCTTCACATAATTTAATGCCTAAGATCATCATGGAACAACTCGGCCTAGAGATCACTAGACCTTATCATGATCTTTATAGCTTTAATCCAAAAAGGTCAAATGCACAGGGATGATTAAAGATTTAGTTGTAACCCTTGCACAACTACCTACTAAAGGGTGAAAACACGAAGTTGGGAAACAATTTTTTGACAATTGGGTTTTGTGGTGACCACATGTTGGGAGAGCCAATATTTATAGGAAAAATATATTGAAAAATTGTATACACTGCATCTATTCCTATACTTTAGTGTCTAAAAATATTTTAGTCAAAACTGATTACTAACTATGAAAATGTTGGTGATCACATGAAAACGAAATTGTCAAAAAATAGGCAAAATTGTTACCCAACTTCATGTTTTCAACCTAAAATTATTATGATGCACGTAGTAATGGCTGATGTCCCGAAAAAATATGGAATTTTATTGTCTAGGACCTAGGCTAAAAATTAGGGAGGCACCATGCAAATGGATATGAGATACACTACCGTGCCCATGTTTGCAGGATAAATGAGGATATTACACCGAGAGGCCAAGTTTGCTTATGTCATAAGTGATCAAAATAGTCCCAAAAACTATCCCCTGTATACAACAGATGAAGATATGGGATGTTGCATCCTCTCGGTCAATGAATCTTTCAAAGAAGAATATTTGGAATCATAGACATCCAATGTAACTATTTAGAACAAAATAGGTCAGGTATGGAAATTGTACTTTGATGGAGCTTCAACAAAAGACGAATCACGAGCTGGTGCACTTCTGATCCCTCCTTCAGGTGAAAAAAATACTTTATACTATAAGTTGTAGTTTGAAACTACTAATAATGTTGTTGAATACGAGGCTTTCATCCTGGGATTTCGAGCAACAAAAAATTTAAAGTTCACCTAATTGTTGGTCTTCGGAGATTCAGAGCTAGTTTTTAATCATATTAGAGGTGCTTATCAAACCAAACATCCAAGTTTAAAGGCTTAGAAAACTCTAGTGTGGGATTTGATAGAATTTTTTTTTTATGATTTTAATATAACCTTCATTCCTAGGGAACTCAATCATCAGGCTGATTCGTTGGCTCTAGCAACAAGTACTTTCAAACCACTAAAGAAGCCCAGGATGAAGTATGAGGTTAAAATGTGGTATGACCCATCAATCCATGATAATATAAAACATTGGTAAGTCTTTGAAGACGACTTGTAGATAAATCATTTCCTGGAATTAATAGAAGAATTTTCAGTCACAAATATTGATCCTGGTGACCATGAAGAGGTGGAAGCATTGATGCAAGCAAGTCATACATTCACTCCTGAGATGGTGCAACATGTTGCTGGACATAAAATACTACAGTTGAAGAACAATTTTATTCCCAAAGGTTTAGTACCCTTGGAATAGTTGTTTGATAAAAACAACATGCCTATCAAACCAGTCGTTCAACCAACTACCGAAGCAATGGATGAATTCAACCTCCGTACCCCAGATGATCCCAAATATATCAAGATTTCTCAATCTTTGACATCTAAGCAAAAACAAAGGTATTTATCTTTATTAAAATAATATATTGATATCTTTGCATGGAAGTACGAAGATTTAAAATCATACGATATAGCTAAATACAACATAGAATTCTACTAAAGCTGGATGCTAAACCAGTCAAACAAAATTTGAGGCAAGTGAATCCTATCTTTCTCCATATCATTGAAAAATAGGTTAGAAAATTATTAGATGCTAAAATAATCATTCCACTTAGGTACTCAAAATGGGTAGCTAAACTTGTACAAGTGAGGAAAAAGAACGGAGAAATCCGCTTGTGTGTAGATTTAAGGAATCTAAATAGATGTTCCTTGAAGGAAAACTACCCATTACCCAAAATGGACCACATTCTTTAGAAGGTGGTTGGATCCACCTAAGTCTCCATGATGGATGGATTCTCTGGATACAATCAGATATCCATGCATCTTGATGAAAGAGAGAAAAAAAAATTCACCACACCATGGGGAACATTAATGTATGATAAGATGCCTTTTGACCTTATCAATGTTGGAGCCACTTTCCAAAGGGATATGGATATAGTGTTTGTAGGAAATAAGGATAAGTTTATTGTTATATATTTGGATGATATGACTGTGGTTTTGAAATCTAATGAAGACCACCTACAACATCTAAAACAGACCTTTATAAAATGTAGGAAGTTCGATCTGTCACTAAACCCAAAAAAATCCTTTTTTGCAATGACAGAGGAAAATTTGTTGGGTCATATTGTCTCCAAAGATGGGGTTCGAATAGATATTAATAGAGTAGTTGCTATTAACCTCTTAGATCTACCAAGAAACAAGAAGGAGGTGCTGTCCTTTATTGGCAAGATAAATTTTCCTCGGAGATTTATTCCCAACTTTGCAAAGATGATGAAAAATATTATAGACATGTTGAAAAAGGACGCAGAGATTAAATGGACTACTGAAGCAAGAAATTATTTCAAGCAAATTAAATCCGCTCTTGGGAAATCAGCCGTCTTAATAAGTTTTGATTACACTAAAGATTTAATGATTTTTTCTTTTGCTTCTGAAGTGACTATTACAGCTGTACTTTTACAGAAAATGCAGGCCAGGAACAACCCATTGTCTTTTTTGTAGGGCATTGAGATATGTGGAGCTAAAATACAACACCATGGAGAAGTAAGCTTATGTGCTTGTCAAGTCTATTAAATATTTCAGATATTATTTCTTGCATTCCAAAACTACTTCCTATGTTTCAAGAAGTACAATCAAGGACATCCTTTGTCAACCTAACAGTGAAGGTAGGAGGGGAAAATGGATTTCAAAAATTCAAGAGTATGATCTGGAGATAAAACCAACCAATCTTGTGAAAGGCTTTAGAAATAAATTTGATTGAGGAATTTTCCAATGAGGACGAGGAAGGTAATCAACAAAATCTACCACTTGTTATCTCTACTAAGTTCGCTCAATCAGAGTGGTATAGAGATATTGTTTATTTTATTAAGTATCTAGTTTGTCCTCCCGATCTTGATAAATCTAAAGCCATATATCTTAAGATCAAAGTTGTTAAATATTGTATTTTGAATGGATATCTCTTTTGGAAAGATCCACTTGGATTTCTAGTGAATTGCATTATAGAAGAAGAAATCGAAGGTTTGATATTAGAGTTCCATAAAGGTGTTTGTGGAGGAAATCATGTTTGGAGAGCTACGACATACAAAGTTCTTAGAGTAGGTTATTATTGGTCTTCTCTATTTGCTGATGCTAACAAAATCATTAGGGATTTCCTGTAATGTCAGATGTTTGCAAGAAAACAGAAGCTAAAACCTCTGCCACTCAAACCCATCAAGATAGAAGCACTATTTCAACAATGGGGGCTAGATTTCATTGGTGAGATTAATCCTATCTCTAGTGGTCAGCATAAATGGACTCTCACTGCAATTGATTATTTTACTAAGTGGGTGGAGGATATACCAACTAGGAATACAAAAGACACAGTTGTCATAAAATTATTAGAAGAGAACATTTTATCAAGATTTGGATGTCCTAGAAAAGTGATCATAGATAATGCACAAGCTTTTAAATCATCCAAAATGTTGATGTTGTGCCAAAACTATAACATAGAGCTAGTGCACTCAACAACATATTATCCTCAGGGAAATGGATTGGCAGAATCCTCCAATAAAATTTTAATCACCATCATCAAGAAGATGCTCGATCTCAACAAAAAGGCATGGGATTCTCATCTCAAGTATGCATTATGGGTGGATAAGATCAATGTTAATAGAGTTATTGGAACATCTCGATTCCAACTAGTGTATGGAAAAGAAGCAGTGTTGCCTACTTAGCTTGGACTAATAGTGATGAAGTTATTGCAACTAGAACAAGAGGAGACAAATGACATGGAAAGGCGAATTCATGAGCTGATTGAGATTCAATAGGTCAGAGAACAGCTTGATGAGACCATTCAAATTCACCAAGAGAAAATAAAGGATACATTTGGTAGAAAAGCAATAATCAAAGACTTCCAAATAGGATATTTGGTTCTCAAATGGGATGCTAGAAGGGAAGAAAAATATAAGCATGGAAAGTTCAGCAATCTTTAGATTGGTCCTTTAAAGATGGTGATAGTACAAGACAATAACACCTAACAACTGGAACACCATGGTGGTGATTTGTTGGGTAACCCTATTAATGGCAGATTCCTCAAAAACTTCTTTCACTATTAAATTTATCTATAATTTTTGTATTACTATGTAACATAGTTCCTCAATTTTCCTCAAGTTTCTTTTCTTCAAAATTTTTGTTATATTGTAAATTATTGGTTTCAAGTTAACCTTTCATTCTGAAAATTGTGAAAAAGAGTAGATAGTAGAAGGGCCAAGAAGGACATATCAGACTTTGAAACTTAATGGTCTAAGGCACAGGTCTTCAGTTCTCAGACTCTCTATTATGGAAAAAATTGCACAAGTGCACTCCTCCACTTGGTGAGGGGCTAAGCCTTGTAGGTTGCTGCAAGGCCTTAGTCCTTGGAGCCCCTTTGATGGTGGTTGGTATTCCACCAAGTGATCCTGCAAGATATTTTTAGTGTAGTTCACATCCAAACATGAAAATATTGATGAAAATAAAATGAAAGAGATGTGGTAAAGATACAAACTCCAACAACAACCAAAGTTTTTCTAAACCACTCTTGTATTTCCAATGGAATAGTTGTACAACACCTAGGAGGTGAAGGTTTCAAGGGAATCCAACAATATCTCTTATAGAGGCCTTTCTTTTCCAAACTAAATGATAAGTATATGGAAGAACAATGGAGAGAAACACTTTCCCCTTGATGGTAGGTGACAAGCAAGGTTGGAAAAGCTCACAATGGTAGGAAATGGTGGGCTATGAGGAAGCTCCAACTCAAATCGAGTAGCATAACCTTGCTCTAATTTATCCCTACCAAATGCATGACAATGACTTCCTTTTATAGGCCAAGAGGTGGCCAACAAACAACTGGATCCAAATGTGAACTCTCATATTTCATGAACCAGTTCCAAGGTACACAACGGGGCATATTATTGCCACCATGTGTGTGAGGAGTCGACTTGCGATCCTTGGGGTGGTTTGATATTTTAATGTGCCACTGGGCATGAGTGGTCCCACCATTTTGATAGTAGTGTGGCTATCGAAGGAAAAGCTGTGCGGGTGTAGCGTAGGAATTATTCAGGTAACGTGCACTATAGTGTGGGTCAACTGTGTAACACCTGCACTACCCTTTGTTTAGATTGTTTCTTGGCACTTGTGGACTCATGCCGTGTTTTGGATCTATTGAGGATGCTTGTGGTGATATGCATTCTTTATGTTGATGATGCTTTACTAGATGAATTGTTGAAATGTCGCATGTGTTCGATTTTTAGTCGTTACTAGATGAATAATGGATGGTAGCTTGTGCTCATGTCCAAACTTGTGCCTACTAGCTTGAACAGTTCTTACCAAAAGTTGCTAGTAAACTTACTGTCTCTATCATTGATGATGGACTTGGGTATGCCATGAAGTTTGAAGATTTCTTTGATGAAGAGTTCATCCACTTGGATGGCTGCAATATTAGTCGTGAGAGCAAAGAAATGTGCATATTTAGTCAACCTATCAACCACCACAAAGATACTATCTTTACCTTGGCTTTTGGGTAGCCCTGTGATGAAATCCATTGATATACTCTCCCATTTTTGCTCAGGAATGGGGAGTGGTTGTAGGAGCCCTACTGGACGAGTATGCTCTACTTTATTTTTCTGACATACCACACATGATCTGAAATATTCCATCACCTCTTTCTTCAGCCCCTTCCATGTGAACCTTTCCCTCACTTTCCTATATGTCTTCACAAATCTTGGATGCCTTGCCAAAGGCACATCATCGGCAGCTTCAAGAATATTTTTCTTTAGTGTGGATTCTAGAACTACAAATATTCTATCCTTATAATAAATGAAATCATTAAGAATATTATAGGCATCATCATGAATCAATCCATCAAATAAATCACAAGAAATTTGATTCTTAGTGTATTCTACACCAAGCTATATTTTCCAATCATCCTGAAATTTCAGCAGTGCAAGTGTGGGTTTTCTAGAAAGTGCATCAACTACTATGTTCATCTTATCCTTCTTATACTCAATCTCAAAATCAAATTCTTGGACCTTTCTTACCCACTTTTGTTGTCTATCATTCATCTCCTTTTGGGTTAAGAAGTGCCTCAAACTGTTGTGGTCACTTTTGATGATAAACTTGCCTCCCACCAAATACTGTATGAACTTGACTAGAGCATGCAGGATGGCTAGCATCTCCTTGTCATAAACTGAATACAACCTTTCACGTGGCTGCAAATTTCTGCTCTCAAATGCTAATGGATGTTTATTTTGCATCAAGACAGCCCCAATACCATTCCCTGAAGCATCGCACTCAAGTACAAAAGGTTGAGAAAAATATGGAAGTGCAAGAACATGACAAGTGCTCATTACCTCCTTCATTTTGTTGAATACTTTTTTTGATTCTTCCGACCAATGGAAGGATCCCTTCTTAGTGAGATATGTTAAAGGAGAGGTCAGCTTGGATAACCCCTTGACAAACTTCCGATAGTAGGTGCATAGCCCAATGAACCCTCTCAGTTCAGTGATATTTTTAGGACTAGGCCAATCTAGAATAGCTTGGATCTTTTCCATGTGAACCTTAACTCCATCTTGACCAATCACATGACCAAGATACAACATCTCAATCATTCCAAACTCACACTTGGTTAGCTTTACATAAAAATATTGATCATCCAAGATTGTTAGTACAATATCCAAGTGATGCAAATGCTCTTCCCAAGTCCTACTATAGATTAAAATATCATCAAAGAAGACAAGTACAAACTTATGGAGCTGTTTGCTAAACATTCTGTTAATGCAAGATTGAAAAGTTGCAGGTGCATTTATTAGGCCGAAAGGAATAACCAAAAACTCAAAGTGCCCATGGTGGCACCAAAAGGCAGTCTTCTGTATGTCTTCTTCTCTCATGTTGATTTGATGGGAGCCAGATCTAAGGTCAATCTTTGAAAAGTACTTGGGCCCATGGATCTCATCCATAAGCTCATCTAACCTTAGAATAGGATGTCTATTCTTGATAGTCTTCTTGTTAAGAGCTCGGTAATCTATGCACATTCTCATGGTCCCATCTTTCTTCTTCATAAGAACTATTGAAGAGGAAAAAGGGCTTGAACTCGGTCTAATGAACCCTAAGTCAAGCAACTCCTTAATGGTTTGCTCTATTTCATCCTTGAATCTCTTTGGGTGCTTGTAGGGATGCACCTTGATAGGTGAGGTTTCTATCTCCAACTCAATCCTATGCTCTATTCCTCTATCTGGAGGCCTACCATGAGGAAGGTCCTCAAATACTTTCTTATGCTTTTGGAGCAACCTTTGGATGTCTTTAGGACAATGAGATACTTCGAATGAGATTCCCTTAGTGGTGATTAGGCATTCAACATCCCACTCAATGTCTCCATGCCTTAGGATATATCTCATACTGTGTGCACTTACCACTTGCTTGGGGTAAGTATTGACTCCCTTCAATACCATCTCTTTTCCATTTTCTCCCTTGAATACCATTTCAGGAATTTGGTAGTCTATTGAATGCTTACCAATGGAGTGCAGCCATTGTACTCCCAAAACCATGTTAGTATCATCCACATCAACCACATAAAAGCTATCTCTAATGGTATCCTCTCCTACACAAATTTGCAATTTAGGAATCCATCTACAACAGTTCATAGTATGATTACTTGGGATGATAACAATGAAGCCTCCCAATTTTTCAGTATGTAGCTTCCTTCTTTCAACCAAAGTTGAGTCAATGAATTTGTGTGTAGCTCCTCCATCCACCAACACAATTACATATCGTCCTTGAACCACTCCTTTGAATCTGAGAGTATGGTAGCGAGGTACTCCTGAGAGTATTGCAATCTTTCCCACCTCAGGATGAGGTCCTTCTTCTGTAGACACATAGATCACTTCTGCATATATTGGGGTTTCTTCTTCTTCTTTTTCCTCCTCATCTTCACTCTCTGAATAGACTTCAATGTAATGTTCCTTTCCTTTGGCACATCTATGACCAGGAACCCATGGATCTTGAGAAGTGAAACACAACTTTCTTCTTCTCAACTCACTCGGTCCTTAGCATAGTTATCTTTTCTCAAATTTCCATGAGGACTCTTCATGGGTGGACTTTGGTTCTTAAATGGAGTAGGACCAAAATCCCTTGGAGGAAATCTGGTCCGTGGAAGATAATCTTGCAAATCTCTAGTTCGACTTAGTGCATCTTGCAAGGTGTTGGGTCTGTAGGATTTTACCAAGCCTTTCAAAGGTTCTGTCAAACCTTATATGAACAATAAAATCAACCTAGATTATGAAATGTCAGATACCATCACAGCTACCTTTTGGAATTAAGATATGTAGGCTTCTGGAGTTCCAATTTGTCTCACATGTGCTAGTTTCTTGAAGGCAATCTCAGGATCCCTTCTTTCAAACCTTTCATCCAACCTTCTTGTGAACTCTTCATAGGTAGTTGCTTGGTCATTCCCAAGAGTATTTATGCCATGAAACCACCACTCATTTGCTTCTCCCTCTAAGTGTAGAGTAGCCATATTTATGGCATCTCTTTCAGCCATAGGATTCAACTAAAAGTATGTGTCAAGTTTCTGAATCCAAGAATTAGCAGTGCATTTTTTAGAACCATCAAAATAGGGTATTTTACCAATGACATTTCTGAGTTCAAAATTCTGATTTTGCATTCTGAAACCTCCTCTTGGGTTGGAATTATAATGCAGATCACAAAAGTCTTTGAATGGTAGAGCACTTCTACATTCTTCTTTCAAGGTAAGGTACTCAATGTACTTGTCCTCCCATTGAGCAAGACCTCCATTTCGAACCTCAGGTTCTTCTCTTTGTTCTTCAGTAAACTTGGGAATCGTAGGTCTGGAGTATGATGGTGATTCCATATTGAAGTCATTAGGGAGATTGTGAGGTCCAGGCTTTGAGAAAATATGGCCACCACTGCTCCTCCTCTCACCATGTGGGGTTCCATTGTTGGTCTCTTCACCCAATTTACTTCCTAGCTGTTGAGCTAAGAACTCTCTAGTCTCCTTTCCACTTTGGGAAATATTAAGTGAGATATCTTGTAGCCCCTTCATCATGGTCTGAAGCAAGTGTTTGATATCATTTTCATCATTGGGAAACATATTTGATTCCTCTTGTATTTTTGCTTCAGTAGAACTAATTTCTTCTTCCTCTTCTGCCAAAGGATATTTCTTCTAGTAGTCTGAGTATATTCTTGGAATCATAGAAGCAATTTAAAGAGAAGGTTCATAGGAACATGCTCTGATACCACTGTAATAGGATTGTGGCACAAAAACTCAAGACTTCTCAAAATTGACTAAAACAGTGATTGTGGAAGCTATAATTGCTGGAGATAGGAAAGAACAAAAGCTATGGATAGATGGAAGGTTCCGATCTGAGTTTATACCTCTGCACAATGTACTGATACCATTTATGTTTCAAGAACATCCCGCCTGAACTCTACTCCAATGCTCCTGGGGTTCTCAGCATATGCAGACTAGTATGGGTAGGAAACTTGACTAAGGGTTGGAGAAGGTTGTTGCAGACATCAGAGAGGTTAATTAAAATTAATTTACAGTCATTTCATCATTAAATATCATCTCATAAAGTTATATGCAGATATGGGAAAGTATTACAACAAAACTAGT
The DNA here is from genome assembly GCA_027924585.1 of Larix kaempferi. Taxonomy (NCBI): domain Eukaryota; kingdom Viridiplantae; phylum Streptophyta; class Pinopsida; order Pinales; family Pinaceae; genus Larix; species Larix kaempferi. The sequence continues at coordinate 19,881,571 of BSBM01000660.1, read as the reverse complement.
GAAATGATAATTTAGGACAACTCAACTAGTTCGACTTCTGGATTCCCAAACAATGCTCAAAGGAAATCAAATTTATGAAAAAAGGGATGGATAATGAAATATTAAATTTTATATAACTCTAGGAACATAAATGAATTCATTTGGATTTATAATCATTGACTTATGATTCATACACTGAAAGCTAGTCAAATTCTAGCTAAATATAGAAGGGGTGCATAAATTGGAGAAGAAATCAGAGTTCTGTAATTTGTATTAAAAATACTGATATCATAAAATTACATAATCTGTTATTACATCATAAATAGGCCAATATGCCTCTCAGAACATGATAGAAAAATCTCTCTCCTTGTACATAAGAAACTAGTTGCAGAACTCAAGAAGGAGGGAGGATTCGATCTCTGATCTTGGTGAAGATGATTCTGAATTCCAATTCAAACTGATCAGCTTTAGCACCTGCAAATACACTCAGTGATAATGGATTAATTCCATCATCCTCTCACAGAAAGCTGGGTCACATCTCCCATGCTTGACTAGGGGCACACCTCCCAAGTCTCAGATGTGGTGCTCATGGAATTATTTATAGATGTTTCATGACTTGGAGAGCAAGTCTCCTTGAGTAATGCACATTCCTCGAGAGGATGAGGAAAGCTTGCTTTCCTTCCTTTCTTTGCTTGCTTGCTTTGCTTTGGCTTTTCTTCCTTTTCCTCTTTTTCTGACTTTCCCGATTTCCAAACTTTCCTTCTTTTCCTATTTTATCCTGCTTTCTGGATTTATGCTGCTTTTCCTGAAATATTCCTCTTTTCTCGTTTTTGGCATTATTTTTGGACTCTAGTGCTTACTTGACTTCCACCCCAAGTTACTCCTCCAACCTTATCCACTAATTCAAATTGGTGGGCCAATTTCTCCATTTATTTAGCATAAAAATAAAAATATTAATTGCACCAATAATATTAAATGCACCATAATTATTTATTCCAAGTAGGTAGAAAACTATGGATAAAATTAAATGCACACTCCTAATTAATTAATTGCCTGGAATACAAAATTTAACCCCAGGGTTATGCAACTGCCTCCTCAACTCAAGGGATTGGTTGGGTTAGGAACTTGTTCCAATGCTCAATTTTGTGGGGACATGATAGTAGCAACACTTGCCTTGTAACAACTGCAACCAATTGATTTAATTTTCATCACAATTGTGGTTCCATGTTCCTTGGTCTCTTTCACTTCAAATGTGAATTCTTGACTCGCCTTTTCCTTGTTTTGGTGATGACACTTGGTGTCTAAAGTCCGTCCAAGGATTCTAAACCAGGGAACCCCTCCCCATGGTTTCCTACGGAACCTTTGGCTTCTAGGACCCACACAAGTCCACTAGCATCATTTTCCATTGCTACTCATACTGATTTTTCTAGGATAGTCACATGTCCACATGCATCCTTAGGATTCCTTCAAGGTTCTTGCTTCCCGCAATTACCTGGGTTTCAACGAAGAAACAAAAGTGTATCAGCTTGGTTGTTATAATACTTGTACATGAAATGTTTCATTATTTAGAATAAGAAATAGATGATAATTAAATACTTATCTGTATGAGCACCTTCCTTTATCTCCACAGGTATCCCTCATTGACTTTAGACAACTATGGAACCCACAAGACCTGCCCCACCCAACACAAGGATGGTACCTCTTCTCTGCTACATAGTCCCTCGAGCATACCCACCCCTTCAAGTGCTCTTCAGGGTGTGCATCGAAAGGTAACCTATTTTCTACAAGCCCCAGATTTCCTGTGTATATGTATAAAACAAATGTTATGCCAACACACTGGATGCACCACACCATTCAAATAACTAATTCCAAGCTAGTACACTGACTAGGTTTATCAGGCATTCCATTAACCAATAATCTAAGCTATTTCTCTGACTGGGTTTATCAAGCATACAACAGCCATTGCCAAGTCAGTTCTCCGACTGGGTTTATCAGGAAATAAAACAAAAGAATACAATCCCATGGCTCCTTCTATGAAAACTAGTGGTTCCCTCCAAGAACTCCATAGGTGACTCACTTGAATGCAAGATAGCATGTCCCCACAATACCCACTCACACAACACAAGGATGGTACCCCTTCTCTGCTACACAGTCCCTCAAGCGTACCCACCCATTCCAATTCTCTTCAAGGTGTGAGCGTAGAAAGGTTACCAATGCCCATACAATCCTCCTAAGTACCCATGCTCTTACTGGGTTTAATAGCACCGCGGAGAGACAAACACACATATGGAATTTTACAAGGTTTCCCAAACCTAAGCCACTCTTGGCATTTCCTTTTCATTTTTAGCTTTAGCAGCCGACATCTTACCCAATGGCATATTTTCACCATCTCACCTGCATCACACAAGCATGTAGTTCACATGAGATATCATCATAATAATTTCAATTAGAATTTCTCAAATATGTTTCGTACAGAAACTAGATTTCCAAAACATGACTTCTTTCTCATGATGTTTAGATCTTGCAGGCCATACACATGGTGTTCTTGCATTGTGTCCCCCTGACACAATTCACAAAAAGTCAACTAAGCAATGAAATTAATAGTCAGATTCAAATCCGATTTCCATAACCAATCAATGGATTAATAATAAAATTCAAATATGAATTTACAATTCTGTCCCCTACAGGAATTTGATTTATTTAACCATGAGGCCATCCTCATATTGTTTCTCTTCTTGTAAGTGGTAGAACTCTATCCATTATGGTTTTACACTCTCTACCATAACATGAACATCCACCTACAATACATCCTCTTGACTCAATTCCAAGGAAGCCAAACAATCATTAGTAATTATTAGCAAAATATCAAATCTGAAATTTACAATCTGATACTGATCTGTTCTGTGCATAATTTACATTTCACAACCATGAGACCCTTCTCATAATTTTTGGATTTTGTACATGGTAGATTCCAGTCTTTATTATGGACTTACCCATATTTCCATACCCAAGACATTTCTACCTATAATCTGAAATTTCAATCAGCCAAGCACTTGCTGAGTATCCATGCATATAATATTTTCATTGTTACAACAGTCACTGAAGTGATCTCAGAATTATAATACTCAATAATTCAAACACTATCAGTTGTTATTGTCTCAAAGACAATGAAATACATCTACTTTATGTGCATCATTATCACAATAAAATTGTAAGACACCATCACATTATCTATATGAAGTCAAATAAAACTTTCAATATTCATGATTACAAAATCATATCATTTCATGCAACTTGGTCCTTCCAATAGAGCATCCTGGCAGCCCATCAAACATGACTACCTTCTTCATGCAATCATTTTCCTGCATCCATAGCAGCTCATGAAATGATCTAAGAATTGACAATAATTCATCATTTCACCTATTATCTAATTGCAATGAAACATATATATCACAACCATGTATTCACACAATGCATCTCAACATGTGCACCCACACATATGCATGCAAATTCACAATATTTACATAATATTTTAATGTACATTTACTTAATGTAACCAATTCACTAGAGCATTGATCTAAACATTCTTGTGCCTACACATGTTTCTTACCATGGTAAGTTGGACATCCTAGCCAATGCTTCAACACCATACCCATCCATCTCCCCAATCACTTGGTTAACTATTTAAGTGCCTTCCTTATTCACCCAAACATAACATCAGGAGTTCACTCACTCCCTGCGTGTTGGCAAAGAGGTTTCATCCCAGATTAACACCAATAGGGAGTTCATGGTATACTGGTTGAGCACTGCAGGATTCAAAACCCAACATATTCATGGTCTAAATTTTAAGCAGTCACAGGGTATGAGACTCCTTACCCTTACTACCCCAAACCTCACCATATCATGGCAATATGGCATTCACAAAAATGCATTCAACCTTACATGCATACCATTTTATGATGATTAAAACATGGTTGAAGGGATTCTTACCCATCATCTTTCAACACTTATACAATTAGCATAAATAAAACATTACCTGTACAGATTCCATTAACATATTATATGATGTTACCTGATTAATTTTTCCTCTTACCAAGGACTACACAGTCCTTCCACCAACCTCTTGATCATAGATTTATTGCACCAACCTTTCTTCATAAGGTTGCTGGTCACATGCAACAACATCATCAACATCTTTAGCCATGCTTCTGTTGTCGTTGGTCCTACAACCAATACCAACACCAATAGTGATTATCAACCACAATAATTATCTTAAGTGGCTCAATGCATATGTAAAACTTCACTAGCTTTACCAACATGTAACATCATATACATGAACAATCATCTTCTCATGCACTGTGTAATGTATAGCAATATGCCCACAAGTGCACATTCACTTTATCCGTCTGATCTCTTGCATTTTCAGCATTCCTATGCCATAATTTCTGTATATACAACTTATAAAATATAAATACAATAGAAAGACAGGAGTTAAGGAATTCTCCCTTTCAATCTCTCATCATAGCATGGAATTCCTCTTCCACATCATAGCTGATCCAATTTCATGGCCTCTCTAGCAAGCACACAAGGAATCCTTAGCTGTGATTTTCTCACCAAGCATCAATTCAATACATATACTCATGTATAATATTCCTACTTTCTACTTTCCAAGCGTACAACTCTTACGCTATAAACATAAATAGTTTAAGGTGAGAAATTTTCCTCTTTATCAACATTGCCCTTTGGAGATTATTCTCCAATTTTAGGCTGCAACCATATCGTTATCCCTATGTGCTTTTTCCTTGATCACTATAATAGCTCCCATTGCACTAAGTTCACATGCTTTGTTGCTCACATTTCTTCCAGAAATTATGGCCAAGTCTAGCTTGGCCTTTCTTGGACTTCCCTACACTTATGACCACTGCAATTGTTCAATATTGATGCCAAGTAAAGGGATAGATGTCTAGCTGGATCCGAATCAGCCTTTCTATGCTGATTAGACATTCCATGTTGGCTATCAGGTCTCATTCAATCAAGGAGGATTCCAAAGGTATCAATCCTTTTCCAATGGAATTTCACGTCCAATTGTTTTGTTAACCTCCTGCCACAATGCTGTAAGAGTTGTTGATTACCTTGGTGATATTCCTCGTCCGTGTATTTGTGATCAATGAGGGAAGTTCACCTTTAGTATTTCGCGGAACAATATTCCACTAACCCTCGCGCACTTCACCCAGCGAAATGCTACGTGACCGTCGATCCTTCTTGGTCTCGATCTCCACCTTACGATCTATGTTCGTTCTACAACTCTAACAAGCCTGTAAGCTCTTACTTCGGCCCAAGCAACCCCAGTGCTGCAACCTTGGGCTTTGATACCACTCTGTAACATCCCTAGTCCTCTCGGTACCATTTAGAGGTTATGGGGAGCTCCTTAGAAACAACCTGCTATTTTTTTTTCCAAAACTATGCACTTTCACACAGCTGCAATAACGTCAGTCCACAATCCGCAAGTTTCAATGTGGGTTTGGAACACAAATTCACAGCTTCAAAGATTTATGCCTCTGAATTCTACAATCTGCAATGCGGGAGTCGGAAGTAGGAACCCCCAAATACACCACTTCGAAGAATCACTCCTCCGACTTCCGCAATCCGCAATCTGCGATGCAGGGGTAAGAAAGTCAGAACCCCAAATTCACAACTCCGGGAAAATTACTCCTCCGACTTTCGCAATTCACAATCCACGATGCAGGAGTTGGAACTCAGAATCCTCAATGCACAACTCGAATAAACATGCCTCCGACCTCCGCAATCCGCAATGCGGGTTCAGAAAGTCAGAAGCCCAAATGCACAACTCTCAGGCCGATATTGTTCTCATCCCAAGTCCATTTTTAGAAAACTTGGTATCGTTGGAAAGCTCTCAACAAGGCCCATGCATCTATATGATCATTTTCCACACCTGAGAACTCTGACTTTGCCATTATTCCAATCAAAATGTTTCCCAAACCTCATCCATGCTTCCTTACCACTCTGTAAAGAGCTCTAATCCACTCTGCCATGTCTCCTCCCATCAATCCAGACCCACAGAGGGAACATGAACACAACAATGGGTGTCTATTTCTCCCCCACATCCATGAATAAACATTCTGAGCATTTTGGGCCTTTACACTAATCATTTAATATGAAATCACCAAGAAACTGGCTATGGAATGCAACATTCCAATCCAACCATAGGTCTCTTTCCAGCCTGTATTCTTTCAACACTCAGAGACCACCCCCGAGCTGGGATGTGTATCCACCAAGGAGGAACTAAACAGGCTCACTCACAACTATGGTTTCACACAATAGTCATTCTAATCCAGCACACAACTGGGCTTATCAAGCATGCAAAGAGACAAATGAGGAGGATGCTAAGCCAGTGAGCTCAACCACAGAGCTACATGCATCTCAAACTAAATCCAAACAGCCTTGACACCCACAATACCTACCACACCCAACGCAAGGAAGGTCCACTTCTTTGCTACACAGTCCCTTACGAACCCCTTCCCTTCAGTTCTCTTCAGGGTGGGAATAGAAAGGTCCAAGGTACCGATTCCCTTGATATTTAGCCTTCACTAGGTTTATCAAGCAGTTCCCACCTTTGTTCTTTCTTCCACTCTGTCATCCAAGCTCGGATTTTCGCAGCTTTTTGGCCAAATGACTATGTCCTGTAACTGGATTTTCGGGCTATCAGATCAGGGTTTTCTCATGAAAATATGTCCCGTAACATCCGTAGTCCCCTCAGTTCCCTTTAGAGGTGATGGGGGAGATCCTTAAAAATAACCTGCTAATTTTTTTTCCAAAACTTTGCACTTTCACACAGCTGCAATAACTTCAGTACGCAATCCGCAAGCTGCAATCTGCAAGTCGCAATGCGGGTTTGGAAAGTCGGAACACAAATTCATGACTTCAAAGATTTACACCTCTTAATTCCACAATCCATGATGTGGGAGTCGAAAGTCGGAACCCCCAAATACACCACTTCGAAGAATCACTCCTCTGACTTCCGCAATCTGCAATCCATGATGTGGGAGTCGGAAAGTCAGAACCCCAAATTCACAACTCTGGGGAAATTAGTCCTCCGACTTCCACAATCTGCAATCTGTGATGCGGGAGTCGAAATTTGGAATCCCCAACGCACAACTCGAAGAAACACGCCTCCAACCTCCACAATCTGCAATCTGCAATGCGGGTTCGAAAAGTCGGAAGCCCAAATGCACAACTCTCAGGCCAATATTTTTCTCATGCCAAGTCCATTTTTGGAAAACTTGGTATCGTTGGAAAGCTCTCAGAAATCCCCATGCATCTATATGATCCTTTTCCACACCTGAGAACTTTGAATTTTCCATTATTCTAATTAAAATGTTTCCCAAACCTCATCCATGCCTCTTTACCACTCTGTAAAGAGATCTGATCCACTCTGCCATGTCTCCTCCCATCAATCCAGACCAACATAGGGAACATGAACCCATCAAGGGGTGTCTATTTCTCCCCCACATCCATGACTAAACATTATGAACATTCTGGGCCTTTAAACTTAGCCTTTAAGATGAAATCACCAAGCAATTGGCTATGGACTGCAACATTCCAACCCAACCATAGGTCGTTGCCCAGCCTGTATTCTTTCAACACTCAAAGACCACCCCTGAGCTAGGTTGTGTATCCACTAAGGAGGAACTAAACAAGCTCACTCACAACCATGGTTTCACACAATAGTCATGCTAAGCCAGTACACAGCTGGGTTTATCAAGCATGCAAAGAAACAAAGGAGGAGGATGCTAAGACAGTGAGCTCAACCATAGAGCTACAAGCATCTCAAACTAAATCCAAACAACCTTGGCACCCACAATACCTACCACACTGAACACAAGGAAGGTCCCCTTCTCTGCTACATAGTCCCTCAGGCGCCCCTTCCATCCAGTGCTCTTCAGGGTGGGCATAGAAAGGTCCAAGTTGTTGATTCCCTTGAGATATTGCCTTCACTGGGTTTATCAAGCAGTTCCCACCTCTGTTCTTTCTTCCACTCTATCATCCACGCTCGTATTTTCTCATCTTTGTGGCCAAATGACTCTATCCCGTAACTGGATTTTTGGGCTACTAGATAAAGGTTTTCTCATGAAATTATGGGCGTCTCCCCCTCGCAAATTCGCTGCTCCCGGGTTCAGGTTGAGGGATCCCCCTGGTGATTGGCACTCCCGACGTGGATTCCCTCATAATCGCTATTTTTCCTCTTTCTTCCCTACTGGTTATGTAACACATGAAAACTGATCCTTGTTGTTCCACGATCCCACAACCCCCTCACCTCTCCCTAGTGGATACACATGGCCCCCTTTTATTGGTTGCTTCCATAGCCAGTTTGTTTTGGTATTTTATTGCAATATTAAGATTTACATCATTTTACAATGTTCCATGGCTTAATAGCACATGGCTAACATAATATCAAATACTTTCCTTTTAAATAAAAATCCGAACATCCACTAGTGGGGCCTTGGCCTTGAGCTCCACGCTAGGAAAACATACATCTCATCTATACACTATTTACATTAAAAGCCAATATATCCTAAGGGTCAAAATGGGGGTATTACAGCTAGTGGAGAAAACACATGTGATCAAAGAAAAAAACAAACGATTATGTAATTTTATCTCTAAGAGATGCTCATGGCGCTTTGCAAAATCAAATTATTCTAACTGGATAGAAAAGTGTGCAATGGAGATATTTCACACTTCTAACCCTGTTTCTGATTCACCAAGCTCACAAGAAGTGCGAGGTGAAGAGAATACCTTGGGCAACAAGTGTCTTTAGGTCCTTGCTTGTGTGCAAAAAGTGTTTTCTATGCTAGCAATACTACTAAAAACAACATGTCAATTTATGCATAAACAATAAATGGTCTTGAAGACTAGTGACAACAATGGGGCCCGTTGAAAGCTTCAAAGTTGGTTACCTAAGTAAGTTTCAAGAGAGATGTACTATTTACTTCCTAATATTGGTCTAGGTGCACTAATTACTAAAAAATTAAGTAATTGGGTGAATTAGCCTTAATTTAAGTTCACTAGTAAGCAGCACTTGGGATACCAAACTAAGCTATGCAGATAAAAAACAAATAATCAACAATAGTGCGGCTAAATCACACTCTGCCTCACGTACAACGCGGGTAAATACAAAACAAATGCGCGGGTAGCCCGGGTAATACACCGACCTTCTGCGCGGTCACAATGAGCGGTGTAGCGCGGGTTGAGAACTGATAACTTGCGCGTACACGCAACTGTCAGAGTCGATTCTGCACTATCAACGTGGAAGAGACGTGAGGGATCGTACGACTGTGGGAAAACTTATCCTATGGCCATGATGGGGCCAAATTATGGAAGCAAGAAGTGGAAACCTGCTCTCCTACAAGTGAAAAACACCCAAGATTAGATACTTAGCATAAAACAACCTAGTTTAAAAAGAAATGAACAAAAACAAGTACAGTCTCCATTAGAACTGTTATGGAAAAAATTGCACAAGTGCACTTTTCCACTTGGTGAAGGGCTAAGCCTTGTAGGTTTCTACAAGGCCTCAGTCCTTGGAGCCCCTTAGATGGTGGTTGGTATTCCTCCAAGTGATCCTGCAAGATATTGTTAGTGTAGTTCACATCCAAGCATGAAAATATTGATGAAAATAAAATGAAAGAGATGGGGGAAAGATGCAAACTCCAACAAGAACCAAAGGTATGCTAAACCACTCGTGTATTTCCCAATGGAATAAATGTACAACACCTAGGAGGTGAAGGCTTCAAGGGAAGCCAACAATATCCCTTAGGGAGGCCTTTCATGTCCAAACTAAATGCTAACTAGATGGAAGAACAATGGAGAGAAACACTTGCCCCTTGATAGTAGGTGGTAAGTAAGCTTGGAAATGCTCACAATGGTAGGAAATGGTGGGCTATGAGGAAGCTCCAACTCAAATCCAGCAACATAACCTTGCTCTAATTTATCCCTACCAAATGCATGACAATGGATTGCTTTTAAAGGCCAAGAGGTGGCCAACAAACAACTAGATCCAAATTATGTGAACTCTCCTCCTTCATGAACCAGTTCCAAGGTACACAAGGGGGATGATTAATGCCACCAAGTGTGTGAGGAACCGAATTATGATTCTTGGAGAGGATTGAACTTTTAATGCACAACTGGGCATGAGTGGTCCCACCATTTTTAAAGTAGCGCAGCTAGCGAAGAAAAATCCACGGAGGTGTAGCATGGGAATTGTTCAGGTAACCTGCACTATAGCGCCGATCAACTATGTAATACCCGTGCTACCCTTTGTTTTAACTGTTTCTTGGAACTTGTGGACTCATGCTGTGTTTTGGATTTGTTGAGGATTCATGTGGTGAGATGCATTCTTTATGTTGATGATGCTTTATTGGATGAATCTCCTAAATGTCGCATATGTATGATTTTTAGGTGTTAACAGTCTCCCGTAGGAATAAGTTGTTCCTGCTGGAGCCAATGTTGGAAACATTTTCATCCCAATAGATCACATCCACTTTTAATGCGACTAACGATTCATGACAAGTTATTTGAATAAGGCATATAGTTTACAAGCGAGCGCAAGGAGCCATGTAATACACAAAGAAAGAGTTCATCTTGATAAATTGATGAAAATGCAGCTTTCAATGGTCAAGATAAAGCAGGAGTTTAATCGATGGTTCAATTGAGTTGAGGCTCAACATCATGCACGATGTTTATTTTTGGAATCACGATACTGAGAGAATACCACTAATGATGTGTGACAGTCACAGAAACGTTTAGGGTCGCAAAAGCAGTTTTCACAATATTGACCATGCGTGACCTTGAAGCTTTAAAACCACCTAGGCGGAAATCCACGATCGTAGGGCCCATAATGATAAAGTTATAGCATCATGAGTCATTCTTCAGGTTAATCTCGTGTGTCAATATTGAGCCTCGTCTGTCAAGGTCGTTCCTTATATGCACCTTATAGGAGCTCGAGTTGGACTTAGGAAACTTGGAGAAGAATCTTATGTTGGACTCAATGATGGATAAGCTTCATGTGTTGAGGCAAGTGATTTGTATGTCAAAGTGATGATGTTGTACAGTCTTTCTAGTCAAGGCTAAGGTATTGTGTTTCAAGAAAGATCCTCATGAGTTGAGGTGATGCTTTGCATGCCAAAGCATGTATGGTGTGTGATGTATTACTAACCATGGTTGAGCTATTAAGTCTCCTCTAGAGACTGACGACCTCTAGAGTGAATTAATTTAGCATATAACCACTTGGAACGATAGTAGAAAAATATGATCTCATAATTGGGAAAACCTTTGTAGTATATTTGATATGATAATTAAGCTGGCACATATGGACCATGCAGATAAGACAAGAGATAAAGATAAGATGTGATAAGATATGAGAGAATTCAAATTGCACATTAATAATTAATTAAGAAGAAATTTGAATTGTTAAATGTAGTGAAGACTTCAGTAAATCAAAGAAGAACTCGAATTGATCACTATAGCGATGTTAAAAAGAAAGAATCAGTTAATAGAGTTAAATAAGTCATAACAAAGAAGATCTAGTTAACTAAGTGCTATTGCATGACAACACTTATGTTAAACTAAAAGACAACACTTGAGTTGTGACACTTGCGACGACACTTAAGTTAGCCACATAACTAAGTGGGCAAGCTTTCAGCTAAGGGGTGAGTTAATCCTAAGAGTCAATTCAATGATTTATTGAATTGCATGAGAAGTGGGGTGCACTTATTCATGCAATATTGATGCATCTAGATGGAGGGAGAGTTCATGCTCAAGTCAGAATCTAAAAATAGAAGCAAATGCATGAGGAGAATATATAAATATGTTATACATGATTGATGAATCCAATGTGAAGCGAATTATCTTCTCCCTTGAAGGAAATGAACTTCTTCTTTTTGCAGTATATTATTCCGAGTCTCTTTTCTTTATCTTTCTCTTGCTCCGTAATTGCACTGGGGTGCTTGATGTAAAAGACATTCTCTACTATCTATCAATATACCAAGGAAGGTTTTGTTGGGGTTTTCTCCCTCAAGTCATAGAGGGTTTCCCCAGGGTAAATTCATGTTTCAAATGTGATTTCTTATGTGTATGATTGTTATTTGATTTCAACTATTATTGCAACTCCGAATTAAAGATAAAAAATTAACACATTAAGATGACAAATCAATTTCCTGAGTATCAATAGTCAAATCAAAGCGTGAGATGTGGCAACAATTATTGAAGTGGGCCACATGAAAGATGCATGATGAAGCCTTACATCAGGATATTGCAATTGGGTAAATCAACATTGATGAGGATTTAAGGTTCCTTGATGTGCTCCCTCCTTATTTTAACCCCCTTGATCCCGAGAGAAAATCACCATATCCATGTGTCCTTCCAACATTCTTGTAGGATCATAAAAGCGGTATGATCCAAACCGCTCATCACTCATCCTGAAACCATAAACCACTTTGTGCCACATGAAGTCCGCCCCTATTCTATTCTGGACCGATCATAGTGCGCCATGTGTCCCCACTACCCAAAAACTCAAGAATTAAATTCTAACCTACTTCCATATCATCTTCGCGTATCACCTAGCGCCAACTAGCCTTTTCATTTATTGCAAGTAATCCTTTATATAATCCTCACCACCCTCAATTCATTTTTAAATTTGAATGTCAAGAGAAGCGTAGAGCCAACCTCACCCTATTTTTCTTACTTCTCAGTAAAAAGAAGGTTTTTAACCCTCTTATTCACCATGTACCCTCCTTCCTCAATTGATGTACCATCCTCACCTATACCAGATCCTGAGGAAACCTCTATAGTCCTGAAAGACGACTTAGTTGATGCTTTCTCTGAATTTTTTGATACTGTTACATCAATATTTAATATGCATCAAGTAGCTTAGGAGGCGAAATAAATATTTGAAGCAGGAGGGGATAAGATTCATTTTTAGGATTTCGGCCTCCCTCTCATGGCAGTTCCTAGAATGCGCCATTTTCCATAAATCATGGGATGATACATGGATTTATATTCTGAAGAACAAGATGCAGTTCTCGCCCGCAATGGAACTCCATTTTACCCCATTAATAATGATTTTATCCCGAAGATGTTGGACATCCTCACATATGTGCCATGCAGAGTATTTAATGAAGAGTCCCTTAGCACTAAGTACAAAGAGATAACAGTCGAAGATAAGGTTACTTTTCTCAAGACCCTTCTCCCTCCAAATGCTGACCTACCAGAAGGTTAGCCTCCATTTCCATTAGAGTTTCTTTATGAAGTGCCTAAAATAGCAATGGCCTTATCTTTTCAACTCCTAGAATACACTAGCGATTAGTTAGTTAGTGAGATAGTCTTAGGCATGCTTCTTGAAATGATTCCTAATCTAGCCGAACCAAATGTTCGCCTTGATTTCGCTAAGTTTTTAGATGATTCCATTCATGAATAGATATCATCCTTTTCCTCTCTCAAGTTTTTCAGATATTAGTCCTACCTTTTATATATGATCATCTACCAGTTTGCTGAACATTTTCATGTATCTCACCTTGATATGATGTTACATCATCCAACTAATGTAAGATACACTAAGTTTGCAAACTAAGTCATGTCTGAGGTATATATAATCCTAAATGGTACCCCTTTACCCAAAAGCTTGTCTGATTACAAGAGGTTACTACAGTTGAGTCTTGAATCAACTTATGGAGATTGGTTTATTTTCAAATATCACACTGAAATTAGAATATAAGGATGCCAAATCCCTCCATATCAACTCCTAGCTTTCTTAACACCCATAATTGTTTCTATGGATTACATCTGTGAAAGGTTCAATTCAGACCAAGTTCATTTATGGAAAAATAATAGTCTTATAACCTTCAGGATCCCTCAACAGGTTGGGTTGGGTGGTTAGATCTCGCACAACTTCGGTTCTTGTAGAAGGGCTGCTGAAAATTTTGAACTTAACTCAAAGTTTTCGTTGGAATTATGACCCTAGAGGCATAATTTTAGGGAAAAGGAAATATGTATGGTTGGCCGAGTATGTGCATCAACGTTGGAAATGTTGGATTTGATAGAGAATATGGAATCATGTGAGGAGGTTAAAAATATACTCATGCTAGAACAACATAATGAATCTCAAGTGGTCCCTAGTCCAGCTAAGGCAGACGTCAAACTGAAGAGAGATAATCCAGAAATCATATCGGACATGGAAATGATAGATGTTCAACAAGAGAATCCTGTAGCGAAGAATCCAAGACACAAGCCCTAATTCACCAATGAGGTATTCCAACCTCATGAGACCACGGAAAATTCGGCTACTATGAAACCACCTTTTATTATAAAAAATATCTCAACAGCCAAATGGCCGCAGCAGACAAAATCATCATCAAGCACTCTTTCACCGGCATCAGGGCTAGCACAAGTGTTTTTGGCCATTCGGTTGGAAAGTGCTAAATTAAGGAAAGACATGTTCCCTATATCTCAACTCTCTTCCCCTAGTTAGTCCAGGCTATTATCAAGAATGGATCTCAATAAGGGAACTTTCAAAATGGCAGTACTAGAGCTAAACATTGTGGCAAAGAAGCTCACTCCAGATCAGTATCGGGCTACTCAGGTGACCTTTAAAATAGATTATTTTCACCCACTTGACAAGGTTCAGATACATAGGAATACTTGAGATATGCTATTTAGATATGTTTTGAAATCAACCACGAATATCAATAAAATCTAGACTATAATCAAAATATTGGAAAAACAACTTAAAGATGAGAAAGTGGCAAAGAAAGCTAAGCTGATAAGAATTACTGAGTTAGAGAACAAGGTAATTGAGAAAGGCCAAGATCCTCTTAGCCTTGCTCCCTTTCAAGGGTTGTTGAAAGATAAATATAAGGAGATCCAAGCTCTTAGGAAGAGGCTGATATGACTTTCAAAGACGCAGAATTCAACCATACCAAGGAAGACCTTAGGAAACATTGAGAAGAGATTCAAAATATGAAAAATGTGGTACAAATCATAGATGCATTAATCTCAAATATACAAGGTACCCAAGACCAGCTTCGGAAGGAATTGGGACAACTGAATAAGAAACATTCATGGAGATCTCCTTTTGTAGGAGCAAAACACTTGGCATGGGACCAAATTGTTGTGGTCATGACTCGCCATTGGAACCAATTTTCAATAGCACAAGATGGATGGGAATTGGATTCTACATCGATAAGAGATTCAAAGGATACCACTTACCACTTAGATGACAAACCCGAGACTATAGACAGGGTAATTGATATTCTGAACTCCCAAACAAGACCTGAATGGGAAGAATTGGAAGTTTGGGATAGAGCCATGATAATCATTGAGGCCTCCAAATTAATTTCTAAGAATAAATGAGCTCAAATGGTTCATGTAAAAGCTCTGCAATTGGATAAAGATGCTAATTATTTCAAGAAGATTTTTGATGAATCTATAGATCAGGGTCTTCCATCTCCGTGGGATGGGAATGGATACCTTTATCCACAACAACACTATAATACTTTGTTGGTTGAGCGATGCAATGATTATCACATTTTTGATGTTGTCACCAGCAGTATTAAAGGTCAAACAGTCCTTCAAAAATTGAAAAATGACCTAGATTTACTCTACAAGTTACAAGTATTGTTTAAGAATCTGCCTCCACCTTCATATGCACACTTTATTGATCTGGATATGTGCGCAAGAGAAATGAGAGCTTTATAATATCCGATGGGGAAGGATTGGAATAAAATATCCATTTACACTAAATTTGATATTCATTAGTAGGGACAGACACACCTTCCATAAGGAACAATAGGTGCTTCTTCATGACTCTCGCCTCCTCAACATCACCATGTGCTAGAACAGCATGCTCTTCAACTTCCACTTCAATAGACTTGCCAGGTTCCTGCCCAACAAGTATTCTAGATACCATGACTTGAGCACGAAAAAAAACCACCTCAATCACGTGGTCAACATCATGGACAGAGGATATCACATCAAGTTAGGCCGAGGACTGGTCAACATCAGTGACATCCTTAGCCTTAAAAAAGAGTTTCAGTTAAAACCATTTTTTTAACAGCTAGTATAGAGTACAATTCTGTTAGAGTACAAGTCACCGTTGTCGAGGCCCAGCTGCCGGCTAAGCATAGTATTCATGATCAGTGGTCAAATTTGAAGGGTGGGTCTTAATTTTTATTGGAAGGGCATTTGTTCTTGGAGCCCTTCAAAGATGAAGGTCAATTCAAATAATTGTACTTCAATTGACAAGTATAAATTAACTAAACCTTTCCCCCAAAAAATGCAAAAAACAAATATTGCCTATCTAAATTTTTACAATCTTAAACAATTGAACACTCCTTAATATCTACATGATGAAATGGTATCTTTTCAATAAAACTGAATTTGAACACATTAATTTGACATATATGTAACATTAATTTTACAGTTCACTAAGATAACAACTCTTTTGTTGTATTTTTCTGGGTTAGACCACACTTCATTATATAGAAAAACTACTTAGACTATGCAATAACCATATTGGGGCATCTACATGATCTTATGCATAGTGCAAGACGTTGTAACTAGATATAGTCTTAAAATAAAACTAGAACCATGAGAAAATGACTTACTGTTAACTATGTAAAAAAAGAAGCCACTATGCAAAACGAGGCTATAATAAACCTACAACCAAAATATGCATATAAACCAACCAAAATCTTAATTCAAACCGGAGAGAGGGAAACCATCCAAGCTTGAGAGTTGTAAGAATGATGGACATTAGGCACCTAAGAAAAAATAATACATAGCTCAAAAAAACATTAAAAAAAAATCCTCCTCAACACTTGTCGTGACAACATACAAATATGGGATGGAGGGGAAATGGAATCAAGCCTAAGTCAATTGGAGCCTTGCGACTCGCTGCATGTATGAATCTCGACAACCAGCCTTTTAAATTAAAGACGTATATGGTAAATTTAATATAAGACTTACATATTGTTGTCTCTTACTGTTTGCGTCTTGACACATTTGATAATTTATGGTTGTCTCTGTGCCTTTACCCAATTGATATTATAAGGTGAGGATGTGCATGCACAATAATCCTTAGTTATGACTATGCGATGAGGATTTAAATGGAAGAGGATGTAAAGGCATGGAATTTTTATACGTATTTTGGTGGCGAGTGTCGAAGAGAAACGTGGTGAGAAACCACATATGTTTGGAAGGACAAAGGGAGATTACATGATCATGATCATGCCACCCATCAAATTGAAGACAATTCCTGAGCCAAAAATTGTTTTTTTAATAACCATTGTGGTACTTTGGTCCAAATGTTTTTTCTAACTCATCGTTTCTCCATATTTTGTGCCTAGTGCCACCTCTCTATATCAATGCATAAATCAACCTCTGTTTGGTTTGTGGTTCTAGTTGCATGCCATTATTTGTAGTTGCATGCCATTGAGTGTTGTTTAGAGTTGTCATGAGTCTGTGATATTCATGCAATAAATGAAGTCTTGTAGAGGAGGACTCATCAAAGCGGCAATTTGAATTTCATTTTGACGAAAAAAGAGTGGACATTGGTAGCCAAGTTCACATAGGTAGTAGGCACAATGTTTCGGCCTGGTTTTGGGCCTAGTAGTGGTTCTCTATTGTTGCAGCCATAGTCATTGACACATTGTCACACCTTAAATCTCAGCCCGAAGTGACTTGGGATTCAGATTCAAATCCTAGTGGCTAGTACCTCGTAGTCGTCAATCATCACTCATCACCTTGCAAAGCTAAGCAGCGAGTGCATGACATGAGTGAGTGAATGATTATAATTTATGATATTTCCAATATTTTGAATGACGAGTAGAATTTTATAGCATAGGAATTTCAACATAGAAATTGAAATTTATATGGATGGGTAATTTCAAATGTTACCCTTCTTTTGAAATGTTGATATAAATTATGTCTTTCCCATTGGATGGGTAAAATTCAGATTTTAAATTTTGTTTGAAGGGCAATTTTAACTTTACACTTCTAGGAAGGGCTAGAACCCTTTGGAAGGGCTGGGAAGGGTTCAAATTTGAACACTGTTCATGATGAATTTGATATATACCACTAATTGTTTTGAGAGTTGATGTATATACTTACTCTGACAAAGTAGTCATGGAAATGCATCCTGATGAGATAAGCTGCAACACCAGGATTTGCTCTCACGGCTTTAGCCACAGCTGCACTTACAATTTTCTCCGCCTCAGGGCAACTGTGACTGTAGTAACCCACCGTTAACCCTTTCGCATTCGCTACAATTACAGGAGGATATACCACTACTAGTATTACGACTGCTACTACTAAATTAAATAAACAGCGACAATAAATTGATCGATATTCCATCTGGATAAATGGAATTAATTTGCTTCAGCAGCAGATGATCCAGTGATTTAATGACACCCTAATTTAGGAGGAATAGCAATGGGACTGATTGCCGATGTACAGATCAATAACTTTCCACTTCCACGGAATGCAGGTAATATCCAAACAAACAATTGTTCGCTGAGAATAAGCTCAATCTTATCATGCAGATGGATTATGGATAGATAGATCGATGGGTGAATATATATAGTGGCAAGGGCACCCTGTGGCGTAGGTGGGCGTTCTAGAGTAGAATATAATTTGACCAAATCCTGATGATGAGATGCTATATGAAGGAACCATTCAATTCAAGCAAGAGGGATCCCTTGCTGGTTGATGATAGCAGGAAGGGAAATGGTCGCAACTCGCAAGCAAATCCATTGCACAGAAGGAGGCTAGCTCTCTGAATATGTCTCAGCGAACAGTTGCAGTGGTACAGTTCATGAAAACCGCAATTTCATGAAAATTTTGTTGAAACTACTTCGTTTATTCTCCAAAGTTCTTCAAACAGCCGGTCCAGGTAGCTGAGCCGCCCTTCGAGTCCTCATTGTCATTGTTTGTATTGTCTTAAGCGAAACAATTCATCGAAGAAGAAGGAAAGGTTCATCTACCCTTTTGCGGAAGAGTTGATCGAAATGTCCACCACTGAGGAAAAAATAGGCGAGTTCCTCTGTCATTTCGGAAAAAGAACCTTAACTCTTCCCTCGAGCCAGACTTGTTGGTCAAAAAGGCTGTTGCGGTAGAGTTATGCTAGTTTCTCCGTCGTTGCAGAGGAATTTAATTAAGACCTTCCCCAATTTCGAAGACATTTAATCTATTTCCTCCGACAAAGCCGACAGAATGTCTTAAACCTTCCGCCATTTAAGAAGCCTCCTTCGGTCTACAACCATGAAGGGAACCCATCATTGACGATTCCATAATGTGAAAGAGTTTTATCATCATCTGCATCAACTTGATCGTGACTCTCATGTCTCATCGGATATGAAAACAGGCGTCGGTTGTGCAGAGCAGGCCTCTTGGAACCTTTTCCAATGACAGAAGTATTCTTGGCAAGAACCAAAGAATTACTCACAACTCGAGACATATTAAGCACATTCTTAGTCAATATGTTTTGCAGGCTTCCGCTAGCCTTCTGTTGAATTAGGTTAAGCCTATCGAATATCACCGGTATTCGCCTACAACATACCTCCTTTATCTCTCGGAGAGTAGTTAACTGAACTTTACACACTGTTTGGACCGAGTCGCTAAGTACTTTGCATGTAACTGTGATATTTCCAGTCAGGAAATTCCAATTTATATCTATAATTATATGAGAAGGAACATGCACATGACAAACAGATAGTGTAATCTCTACGTTGGACTGGATTTCTATATTAGACACCACCAGTCTCGCTCAATCAGCACGCCTTGAAATCTGCTGCGTATAAATTATTTTAGCATAGAACAATTAATTTCTGCTATGGCCATGGAATTCAGCGATGAACCAAGTCACATTCCTATTTGCGTCGCGTTGAAAGTAATAAATGTATTTAGCAGATACCTGTGTGGGGACGAACAATTATGCTAACAGAATAAAGATCAATGATTTCATGGCCAGTAACTAGCGTTGACACCATCACATATCAAAACATAGAATTTATGTTGAGCCCAGAAGGATAGAAATGAATTTTGACTTATTAGGTTGAGCTCGGAAGAATGTATGTTTATATCCTCTCGAGGCATGATTGAATTTCTTTTTACATTGCTTTGTCAACTCCACCAACCAATCCAATAATCGCAAGCTTGTAACTTATATCCCTCATGCCTTAAAATCTAATGTTATTAACTGACAGATCAAGTGCCGACGGGGAGCTTGAGACAGAATTTACATGCATGCTGAGAATTTACAGATACACATCGGGGTAATCGAGGTAATGAAGCATTTTCAGGCTATTTGCAAGTAACGTTAGTGCAGGCGGCCAGGGCGGCGAAGCATAACCATCCACGTGGCAGGATTCCATTTGCTCCATGAGCGAGGAATCTAGCCGACATGGAGGTTATGGACCTCCATGGTGAAACGCCTACGACGTAATTAAAAAAAAACCATTATGATCAAATGACGAATATGATTTTTATTATTTTAGAGTTTGAAACCATATAAAAGCTAACTTTTTTTAATAACCATTTAAATTACATTAATTAACTACAAAACTAGTACTTCTACCAATATGCAATATTAAACTTTAAAATTATGATTGTATCAAGAGTAGCTAAGCACTCTAGTGGAATATAGAAGAAATGTTGTCAAAAAATAAAAAGTGTATAAAATTAAAACTAAACAAGTTATTACTGGCACTTAAAAACAAGGAAAAATAGTAATAAAACTAATGTGCAAATAAATAAATAATATTTTCTACATATTTAATTTCAAAAGTTTTTTGGATAGTTTTATTACTGCCGGTCTAAATATTAAATTTTGTCTCTCTTTCAATTATTTCTAATGCTTTGAATAGTTTTATTAATGTGGGTATAAATAGTTTTATTAATGCGGGTATAAATGAAAAATAGTCCATAATTTTTATCTAATTGGTTTGTTTTTATTTGGAAATAAAGTTTTCTTTATAAAATTACTATAAAAGAGTTATCGTAATTAGGTTGTTAGAATGTGTTTTCATTTGGAAATAAAGTTTTTTTTTTATAAAATTACTATAAAAAGAGTTATCTTAATTAGGTTGTTAGAATGTAGTTATTAAATTTTGATTATATTGCATAGAAATGTAACACTTTTTAACTTAAAATCAAAATTAATCACACTAGTAAATAAAAAGTATTATCAGCCTAAGGTATATGAAAAGCAAAAATGTGTTTCATTAAAAAATATAAAAATACCAAACCCAAAATGGATGAGCCAAGTAGCTTAAATATATATATATAAAATAGCCATCGTGAAGGGTATGATGTTGACATGGACATGACTAGGCGGCAAGAACATGGTAAATATTTTAGAAATTTGATAATTTTTAAGTGGTCGTAACCTTCACTGTATAATTTGTAAATGGTCGTAACCTCCTTCATCATATAATCATGGCCCAGAGCAAGATCTACCGTCTTTAATTTTTAATTTCCTTATGTTATCACGGTTGCTTGATAAAGAAGCACACGTGACTAGACAGGGCTGGCCAAATGGCCAGCTAGCGTAGATGTTTTTAAAAATAATCAAGTGGAATTAAGAACAAAGTTTCTTAGTATCTACCTCTTAATAAAATTGTAAAAAAAAAGAATAATTAATAATAATAATAAGATAAGATAAGAAGGGAACGGGATGGAGGGTATACGATGAACATTAATAAAAATAATTAAAAATAGTAATAATAATAGATTGGTTATGTCTTGAATGCTATTCATAATAATTTAAATAGATTGATGGTATATTATGTAACTACTAGTTGTACCTCCTTACTATTATAGATCTTTTCCTCAAATTTAACATTCTAAAAGGGATTTACACTTCAAATGATTTGATTCATTGAGCACTTGGTAGAACTATTAATCTATTTTTGAAAAGATTCTTTATAGGTGTAGTCTAAATATTCTACGTTTTCAACTTTTTCAAGTCTGATTATGTTACTATTTTGGTTGGAAATCTTTAAAAAGTCTAAGCATCACATATATTAGCTATGGAAATTGCATAATTTAGGTGCCATAGGGTATTCGAAGGTGTTGAATCTATTTATAGATTCAAAAATACAATTTAAACATGTAGAAATTTTATTTTACCAAAAAAGAATAACAAATATCCCTTAAAATAAAGAGCCTACTCCATTTTTATATGCTCATACATCTAACATTTAAGTTTGTATTAAAAAAAAGATATTTTATTTTCAAATGTGATATCTTTCTTATAATAAATACCAAAATATCAATATTAATTATAATTATAATTATTATTAATTTGCAAGTTGTCTTAAAATTATGTTAATTTTTATTAATATTATAATTAATAAATTTGTAAAATTATAAAGAGTATACTATCAATTTGCTAATTTTTACTAATATTACAAGATGAGGTAAAACATTATATTTTTTTCCAATTATAAATTTACATTAATTTATAATGAAAAAAAAAATTTAACTATGTATTATAAATCTAATATACATTTAATTTTATAAAAAACTAATTATATATTTTTAAAAAATATTAAATTGGTTTTTATCCTTATTATATTATAAATAAGAAACATGTACTATCTAATATTGTCATTAATGTTAAAATTAATAAGAAACATGTACCATGTAATGTTGTCATTAATGTTATTAATTTTATTTGTTTTAATTCAGCGTCATTGTTAATAAAATACTTCTTAGTGATGTTAATCATTACTTTATTCTCTATGGTATTTTTAGTTTGAAGCACTTTACTATCATTATAGCCTTTGAAAACTTTGAAAACGCTCGCCATGGCAATCCCACCGTGAAAAAGACCACGACAGAGAGCAATGGAGTTAGGGGAGGAAGTTCCATGGAGATTCGAAGCCAAAGATGCTGCAGCAGCCGCGTACTAACAGTGAAAATGATAATAAGTTTGATTAGTAGAAGTCAGTTACCAATAACCATTAAATAAGATGCAATGTAGGTTCGAGCAGACAGAATACAGAACCAATCAATATTTTACTTTTAATTTGGAATTTTCAGCCCCTGCCACCAGCAATAAGAAGAAAATGGTTAAATCATATCACACATGTAGTGAATTAGAAATGGGCCAAATGGCAAGGAAAAGATTTTTTTTGAATTTTATAATTTAAAATTGTTTTTTATTTTTCAAAATTTTACATTCTAGTGAGGGGTAATTAGTCAATTCATGGTTTTAGCCAATCATAAAATAAAAAATTTAATTTTAAAAAATTTAATAAAATAATTTTCATTTTCAAAAAATTAAATTTAACATACAATTATTAAAAAACATTGGAAAACATAATACTTTTTAAAATTATCAAAACAAAAGTAATAATAATAAATAATAGCAACCCATTGCTATATTATCTGCATTTGTAGTAATAATAAAAATAATTAAAAAAAATCATATAGATTTGTAAAATAAAAATTTAAAACCAAATAAATTGTTATTAAAAAAATCTATGTTGATTAATAAGATTAAAACATAAAATCAAAATAGATCTATCTAAAACCTAAAACCTAGATCAACTAAATCAAATTCCTTGAAATGTAAAAAAAAAAATTAGTTATATAAAAATTTAAGATTAAAAAAAATTACACTGATAAATCTATGCTTGTTTAATTTACAATGTAATAATAAAAATTACCATTTTAAAAAAATAAATCCTGACACAATTTGATTAATTAAATGAAAATATACGGACATACGGGAATCCGATATCGTCCACACATTTGAACAATGCCTCATCTCTTGGATCATCGCAAATATCTGCAGGGTTTGCCACGAAGGAACTCCCATCATCTTCAATCAAACCAGCGATGAATCTCACTGTCACCACCGGCGATGGTTCTAACCTTCGTCCACAGGCTGCACCATTGGTACTGCTGCCACACCAACATGTTGCTTCCGGTCATGGAGTCACTTGCATCTGGTACGTTGGATTTGTCTCAAATTTCCTACAAAATATCTGCAAACACAGAAGAAATTGGGGCACAAAGAGCAACGGTAGTATAAATTTTGTTTCATCGGTTAAGAGAGAAAGAAGACCACCCAAACCCAAAGTTTTCAAAAGTAAAAGTAATGGCGCCTCACAATCTGAAATGCAATCAACCCAACTCAAATATCAGCCAGACTTGCAATCTCTAGCAATTCCAGACTTCATGAATAGTATCCCCAAACCTTCTTGTCTGGGAGGAAACCCCGCCCATGAATATGAATATGATGATCCATTTGAGAAATTCAATGAAGCCCAAAATAATAAAGTGCTGAGAAAACTGTGCAGAGCAGGCAAACTAGCACAAGCCGTAGGCCATCTGGAGAAAATGGCGGAAAGGAATCACATTCCTGATGTTAAAGCTTGCACAAGGCTTATTTGTGGCTTGTGCAAAGATTGCAGAATCACGAAAGCTAGCAGGGTCCTGGAGATCTTATGGAGGTTCGGCTGTGTACCTGATGCTGTATCTTATAGCCTGGTAATTACTAGGATGTTCAAGAAGGGCCGCCTATATAGTGCTACTGCTCATCGACTTTTAGATGAGATAGGTGAGCGTGGATACCCTCATCTTGAGGTTACATATAATGCAGTCTTGAGAACACTCTGTAGACAAGGTGGATTGGACCATGTTATGGAGGTTATGAATCGACAGTTTCAGAAGGGTCTCCTTCCGGATGTCACCACTTACAGCATAATTATTGGAGCGACCTGCAAGGAATGTGGAGCGGATCGGGCGTTGGAGATCTTTGAGGAGATGATGATTAGGGGCTGTGTTCCTAATTTGATTACACACAATGTTCTGATTAATGGGATCTGCAAAGAAGGCAGATTGGACATGGCAGTCAAGCTTCTTCATGATATGCCATCAAGAGGGTGTCAACCCGATGTGGTTAGTTACAATCCTTTGTTGCAGGGCTTGTGCTCTGAGGGCAGATGGGGGGAGGCAGAGAAGGTTTTATCTGATATGGGTAATAGAGGTTTTGCTCCTACTGTTGTCACTTACAATATCCTAATCCATTATCTGTGCAAAGAAGGGCGGTTGCATCAAGCAATTGATGTCATGGAAGAGATGTTGAAGAAGGGGTTTACTCCTGATGCCTTGAGTTACAACCCAATCATTCATACATTCTGCAAGGAGGGAAGAATGGATCAAGCAATTGAGTACCTCGATATAATGGTTTCCAGAGGAGGTCTTCCTGACATAGTGACCTACAATACAATGCTTGTAGCTCTCTGCAAGGATGGTAGGGTAGAAGAAGCTTTATATATTCTTCGCCAACTAGACCAGAAGGGCTTTCGTCCTGTTCTTGTCACTTACAATATAGTGATTGACGGGCTTTCCAAAAATGGCAATACAAAGCAAGTATTGGAACTCCTAGATGAGATGGCTAGAAAAGGTCTTACTCCAGACGTGATTACATACTCCTCATTGGTGGAAGGTCTTTGCAGGGAAGGAATGGTAGGCAAGGCAATGGCTCTTTTGTATAAAATGGAGGATAGAGGGTGTAAGCCCAATGTGATCACGTATAATGCTTTGATACTAGGTCTATGCAAAATACATAAAACAGATCAGGCAATTAACATTTTGAGCAAAATGGTTGCAGGAGGGTGCAAACCCAATGAGAAAACTTACACTATACTTATTCAAGGTATAGCCTGTGAAGGCAGGATAAATGAAGCCATGGAGCTAACAAATGAGTTGGTTACCAGAGGTTTAATTGGAGCAAAATCCTTGGAGTGCATAATGCGTGAACGACAACAAAAGGAAGAGTCAGCAAACACAGGAAACCGATGATTCCTTGAAAGGCTCTAACTCAAAGCACACAAAGAAAAATGCCTAACTAACTTCTGATGATTGCAGCCATCGATATGACTTTCAAATTTTGTATTGCATCAATGCTAGGAGGTCCACTTTCATTGTTAGCTGTTCATGAGGTACCATAACGTTAAGTTATTGCTCCCCTTTGCCACAATTTTATGGCTAAAACTTTTGTAGCTTTCCATGGCTTACTATCAGTGGCACATCTATGACATTAGTTGGATAAAAGATGAGCGTCTCAGTATGAACTTCTTACACTCATGAAAACATTGTACATTGAGTTTGACATGTATATTGCTGCTAGATTCAGAATAGTGTTAATGGTTTCTATGCAATGGGATTTCAGTATGGAAAGATTTATAATAATTAGTTTATAAATTGGTGAAATGACAATTTTATCAAGAACATGCATACATTCTCCAGTAATAGATGGTTTTTAAGTTCTGGGTTTTTCATCATCCCATTTGACATTTCTATCAGTAATAGATGGTTTTTAAGTTCTGAGTTTTTCATCATTCCATTTGACATTTCTATATATTTTGTTTTCAATATGCAATATGCAGTAATTTTAATTTTAACATGGTATTAGAGCAATAAAATCCTAAGTGATGATAACAGTGGCATATGAGAGGAAAGTGAAACAGGTATAATGGATAAAATTTCCATACATTTAAAAGGTTATGTTTGATCGAGAAAGGTTTATGGTATTGAATTTCCGAAACAAAGCATTGTCGAGTGTGAATTGTAGATTGTTGAAAGAGCCTAATAAGTCTCGTGAAAAAATAAATATTATCAGCAATGTCTACATGGTGTGAGCAACAATGGAAGATGAGACAATGATATTTAACTCCAAAAATCGTAGGAGGGGGTTGCTCATCACCATAATTTTTGAAAAGTATTTAACTCCAAAACTCGTAGGAGGGGGTTGCTCATCACCATAATTTTTGAAAAGTATTTAACTCCAAAAATCGTAGGAGGGGTTTGCTCAGAGAAGTTTTCTTAGTTATGTGAACGCATCATTTTCATTATCTTGTGACATAGTATTATTTCCCGAATATTCTCCATGTCATCCCAAATTGCAGCTTTCAAAGTTTTAACTTCAATATTCCCAATCATGCCAGTCAAACACATCGGAGGAAAGGCCCATTTTCTCAAATTAATCCAGAGTCAAATTGTGCCCTTGAATTACTTTGACCCTTGAGGCTCGTGCACTTAATGCTCCCCTGTATGCGCTACTACAAGCTTAATCCTTCGGAAAGGATGTGCCACCCTAAAACATGTGAAAAAGAGAAAGTTCAAAGTGACAACTTTTACATGGGTGGCGTTGGTTTTTGTTGAGCCAACTAGTTGAATTTGTGTGCCCTTGGCCTGCCTCCTTTGAGTTATTACATTCACATGAAAAGGCACACTCCAAATTCACTTATAAATAGAGCCCTCCTCTTCCATTTTCACATGCTTTGAAATTGATAGAGTTGTGCTTGTGTGAGCTCTTTTTAGTTTGAAGTGCCCATTATCACTCATCTTACTTTTGCACTATCACTTTGTTATCTGGTTGAATCTTTGTCTTCATATTAGGAATTGTTGTATAGATGAAGAGAGCCCTAATTGAGGAATGACCTTCGAGGAGAAAATATTTGAGGTTATCTCAAGTACCTTGAGGTAAAATGGTTATGCTTATGTGATACTTTTCTCAACTCCATTAACATAAAGACTTCTTCTTTTTTCCTTGCAAAAAAAAATTCGATGCATGCTCTCTCAATGGATTTTTGGGTAAACTAATTATTGGATTCACCATTAGTAGGAACTAGTAGAAGTTTTGTGGTTGTTCCAACATGTGTAGGACTATTGCAAAGCTGAATTGATAAGCAGATCCTCCTTCTTTGACTTATCCTGCTCAATTGCAAGACTAAAGATTAAACAAGGAGCACCCCATAGGTATGTTTCACATTTTTTCTTGAATCTTAGTTAGTTTGACTTGCTTGATTGCTTGGGGATAGAAAAAGTAGAGTAGAGTAGAGCAGCTCTTTATTTTTTGTTTATGTTTGCCTTAGTGGATCAACCTGCCATTGAAGGAGTGTTTAGTCCCATTGCACACAAACACCCATTAGCAAAATGATGACCATATAGTGGAATGTACATGAAACTCTTCCTTGATTGGATTTAGGAATATATTTTTGTTTTTCATTGATCGATATCATATTGCAGCATCTATTAGGCTTTGTGCTAGCCCCAACACACGGATGTGAGACCTTTTTTTGTCAAAACTTGGAATTTTTTCTTGGACGAATCTCGTTCCTTTGTTTGGGTATTTTATGTGCTACTATGTGCTTGTTGGCATGTTAAACATGTCGCTGCGCACTTTCCATTAAGAAGACCACGATGTCCTTATTTGGGGTTGTACGTTGCTTTTTAGAATACTTCTACATTGTGGAACATTTGTGTCCCCTTTTTTGACATAGGTGGGTTCTTGTTATCTTGTTTTAGGCATGATCCTTGATTTTGGGGGCTTCACTTGCTTGTGGAAGTTTGATTTTCCATCCTTTAGCCTTCTCCCTGTTCCAAATTGAGTGATGCTACTTGTTCATTTCTATCTACCTTAATTTGTGCATAATAAAAAGCATTGAAAAAAGGAAAAGCAAACAAAGACCATTATGTTTAGATGCATTATTGATTTCTAACATTTCCTTTCTAGAAATCACATATCACCTTTTGCACACAAATATTACTACACTCATCAAAAAACCCTTAAATTCAACACCATACTCTAAAGAAAAATAAAGTCACTTTTTAAGCAAGAGCTTTTGTAAATTCACTAGCTTATGACCCCTACACCAATCTCAACTTGTGGAAGGGTGTAGTGAAAATAGGGCTACATGATTTTATTCAAGACAACACTCTAAAATCAATTACTTAATCTAAATTTTAATCAACGGTTTCTTGAAACTCCCTAGCTTATCACCCTTGCACTAACATAAATTTTCAATAGGGTGCAACTAACATAGAGATGTTGATTCTATCAAACAATACCAAAATTTAAATTACTTCAGGTCCTTGGTTGTAGGAGTTGTAACTAAACACTCCAAGGTCATCCAAAAACTAAAACTAGAAGTTGATTATTTGAATGAAAGTCCTTTGTAACATGTGTGCAATTAGGAAGGCACCATCTCTTGCTAGACAAGAAGTTGTACAAGTAGAGGGGAAGCCATGTTGAGCGAAGATAAACCTTTTACATTGTGCAATAGACTCAAGAAAATCTCACCTAGCGTTGATCAACTTACTAGGCACTCTTAAAATTGGATGGATCCATCTTGCAACAATTATATCCTTGTTTCCAAGAGCAATGAATGTCAAAGAACATCTTACTCAAGTACTTGTAACTTTGTCTTCAATGACCATAGAATTGTGAAGATTCATGTTAGTGGTATGTCTTTTATGTTTCCACCTAGGGCATCTTGCTATTGGGTTAGTTTCAACTAGGCATCCTTAGTAGGCATATTACTGTTAGAATATGAGAATATGTGGATAACATATAACAATACAAAACATGCACACGATGAACTAATCTAGTCTTTTATCTAATCAAGTAACAAAGAACATGAATAAAAATGGAGATAAGAGAATAGCTAATAGAACATGATGTATATGTGGTAAAACCCCTAATGTGGAAACCGTGAAATTCTATGTCACAGCAGATCTAAGAGATGAGGATACCTCACAAAGAAAGAATGAGCGAAAAAGTTGAATAAGAGTAAAAACTATAGTAAAAAAGAGCAGAAGAATAATTATGCAACAGAACTCGGATAAGAGCAGAAGAATATCACATGATCCAATAATCAGTATAATAAACAATGATGATACAATGGAGAGAATTTGAATCACACTGGAAAATTCGAATCTCATTTGGTCTAGCATAGGAATTATCAGTGACTGGAGTGCTCCAGAAGACTCAAACTCAATTGAACTGAACCTAACTCAGCTAATTGAATACATAATTAGTTAATTGATTAAGGAGGGCGCAATAGTGAGTTTGTCATGCATGCCAGTCAGAAAAGGGTGCATGAGGCCACAATCAATGGAATCCGGAGCTCTAACCCCCCACAAGAGTCAGCTAACTCAGGTGGACTGCACTGGAACACTCAGTAGGTTCCTACAAAATAGGGAACTGACTGAAGTGGTCATAAAATGATACGTGCAGGGCTCAGAGGGTGGTAGATGGATCATGGATGACATCTGCACACCACTAGGGGGGAAATGACATCATTAACAACTAGGGAAAATAAATAATGCTAGGTAGGACAAGGATGCAGTATTGAAATATCCTAACACCCCCCCTTAATCCATACTTTTGTATCTTGGGCCTTGGTTTCTAAGACCAAAGGTCACCCATACAATCAAATAAATGATAAAAAAGAATTGTCCATGAACCAAGGAAATGGGGAAAAACGTCATGGGAAAATCCCCCCCCTAAAAAAAGCAGCAGTAGGGAACTCAAAGAAATTTCATACTAAGAAGAGAAGGAAAAAACTTTCCTCAATGAAAGCCTTTGCAAAAATATTGACAAGCTACTCCTTTGTAGGATAGCAATGCAGGTGCTAGATTTGGATCTGGATCTAGATCTAGATCTGGATATGCTCCTCTGATGTACCTACCACTATGTAGAAGTTGTATTTTCCAAAACAAGTTTTTCAGGAACCCTTCTTGCTACTTGAGCGAATGGCTTATTGTGGTCCAAATCATGAACCTTTGAGTACCTTTTTTTCAGACAACCAAGATTGTTGCTTGGTTGTAGATCCCCCATGGAAAGTCTCTCCAAGAGATTGTGGATCAACCCCACCATCATGTAGCACCTCTCTGAGAGAAGTGGATCTGCATGACATAGTGCAATTTTTGCATGATACTGAGATCTAGTGGTTCTATGGTAAGATGGATCCCCAACTGTGTTCCCAGCAGCTACAAGGACTTTGTGAGCCTATATTGGCCTTGGCCATGGATTGAGAGCATGTGTTGGATCTACATCTGAATTTGAATATCCTTGAACTTTATTCTCAACATCAAGATCTTGATCCTGATCTTCATTAGAAGAGATATCACTTTGATCTTCATCAGATTCAGATGGGGTAGGAAGAGAGTATGGAAAAAAATGTGAGAATGCATATGCCTTGGAGTCATGGTTTGCAAACCCTTTCGCTATAATCTTCCCAGTAGAGATCTCTGCAATCTCAATTGTTTCAAGACCAAATACCACTTTCTTCGGTGAACCTGTGTGAGTCATTTGATATATAGACAACAAATTTGCTAACAAAGAAGGCACAAATAGAACATTTTTGAACTTCCCATGCTCCATATGTACTATGCCCTTCCCTTCAATAGAGATCTAAGAGTTGTCTCCCATGTGAATAATCGGACCATATTTGAGATCTAAAGAAGAAAATGATTCTTTGGAGGCAACCATGTGGTTGGAGGCTCTTGAATCTATGAGAAGGGATTGTGATTTTGAAAATCCAACCTTTAGTGCATGGCATCTCTCATGAACATCAAAATCACTTCCAGAATCAGTCTCTCTTGCACCTTTTGGGAGGGCAATGTTGTGTTGTTCAAAAAGCTTGGTCTTCTGATCTATCTTCTTCTACATGCAATATCTCTCTAGGTGGTTTCCTTTCTTGCAATATGAACACTTGGATTTATCAAATCCCTTTTGTCTGTCCTAATTCTTAGAGCTGGAGTCTCCTTTTGATGGACTTGACTTGGCGTTCATCTTGGGTTCAGATGGCCTCTTATCCTTGCCCTTGTGCTTCCCCTTCCCATTCGCACTTTTTGCTTCTCCAGCCATAAGAGCTTGATTTTTGGAGGCCTTCAAGGTGCCCATCTAGATCAGCTTATCTTGTCCTTGGATGAGAGATTTGTTGATGTATTTGTAACTTCGGAAGATATTCACTTGTATATTGTATTTGTACTTTATTGTATCCCCAACGGAGATGTATTATTCCTCCGATTGGAAGTGTCGTCAGTTGTACTTGCAAGTGTCGCAAGTTATATTGTAAGTGTCGTAACTTATACTTGATGGGTTATTAGACCACCTTGATGGGGTCATCCCTGTATGAGTCATGTGGGTTAAAGGGTTATTAAACCACCCTAGTGGGGGTCGGCCCAATCAACATTATGTTAATTGGTTAAGTTGGGGCCGACCTAGTTAAAGTTAAAAGACAAGTGAAGTAGTGTATAAATAGAGAGTGTGTCTCTCTCATTTTACACGTTTTCTCATTCACTCACTTCGCATTAGTGAGAGAGAGGAGGAGTGCGCACAAGTGGAGGAATAGTATGCTGCTGAAGATATCTATCTCTTGGGTTTGATCATTGTGATCCTTGTATTGGTGCTTATTCTATCTCTGAGGAAGTTGCGGGGTTTTTCACTTTCTTGGTTTTCCCCGGTGAAATGTTTTGTGTCTCTTGTCTCTTGTCTCTTGTCTCTTATGCTTGATATGCAGTCCATGTTGTTCTTTTAGTTAAGATCCTAGATCTATTGAATTAAATGATGAAAAACTAACATGGTATCAGAGCTAGCCTGAAGGAAGGCATGATATGGCATTTATGACACTTGTTGCACTTGCGACAAATTGCAAGCTAGGGCTTGATAGAGCAAAAACCAGTCATCGTAGAACTTTCTCTATAACTCCATTTTGGAGAAGGTTCAGGATATGAAACATTTACAGGTCATATATAACATCCCCATGTACCTTGTGTCCGAAGCACAGCATCTGATTCATTGTACTTTGTGATTTATGATCCGTACAAGTTAGGGTTTCTGCCTCTTCCATATCTCAGTCATAAACAGGTGACCTAGGAAAAAAGGTCACAAATTGGGATAGGAAGCTCCAAATGAAATTTCGTAAAAATTGATAAGTAGGACACGGACTGTACTTTCACAGGTCCTCTTTTCAGAGGCTGAAGTTGAACTAGTGACACGTGGCATGCCGTACAAGTTCGCTCCCCTGTTTTATCCCATAAACAGGTCATGTTGTGACACTTGGCATAACTTTCTCTTAGAGAATCCAATTGAGGTCAGACCTGTGGGGTTTGAAAGAAGACAGTTCAGGCTACCACAGGTCAAATTTTCAGACCTTGTGGATTCATAATTTCAGAGATGCACCAGAAACAATAAGGTGCATATTTGTGTCAAAACATAATTGGATTCTGAGCACCTTCATTCTTGGCTTGTCACTGCTGTGGGAATTTAGGGCTTCAAAGAAAGTTGGAATTTTTGGAATCGGATACCACGGCTGAATTCTCCTCATTAAAATCGAAATTTAGAGACCAAGATCAAATTTTTTGGTTGGGAAGAAGGTCGAGCTTGATCAAACCCTAGTTCGAGAGTTTGATAGGAAAGGTGGAAAATTAGGGCTTCTGCACAAGTTGGAATTTTTGAAATCTGTGACCATGGCTGGAAGGGCCTCAGAAAAATCAAAGTTTAGAACACAAGATCAAACTTTTTGGATGGGCAGAAGACCGGGATTTATGAAACCCTAGTTTGGGATCCTGTCTAGAAGATCCGAAAGTTTCAAACGCAATTTTGAGGGGTCAAATTTTGGAGATTTCAAAATTGAAGTATACCAGCTTGATCAGCTCAGCAAGGCACATCTTTTCATCCAATCAGAAGTTTGAAATTCAAAGTTTGAATTTTTAGGGTTTCTCTAACAAACCCTAATCCAGCTCCAGATCCAGTTTCAGCAAATCAAAGTGGATTGGGTTAATCCTAGAAGAGAATGAATTGGACACCTGCATAAGTGAAGAAGTTCCAGTTTCAGAGGGAGATGAGGCCAAGGCCTTACATAAGAAGACTACAAGTAATCTCGACAGGTACATCAAGAAAGAAAAATCAAGTTCTAGATCAAGAACATATGACCATGGTGACATGAAGACAAATACTCATGGATCACATAGAAGCTCTACTTACGAGGTATGTATAATTTTGGTTCTACAATGGTTAACTTATGAGTTATGCAGGTTACTAGCACAAGTCTTTGAAGAAGAACAAAAAGACATTATATGGGTATGTTAAACATAACTAGCAAGCATGATAATCTAGGTATGTTTTTCCTATATCAAGTTAGAATCCTACCTTATGTTAGGATCTTATACTTGTGTATGTATGATTATTCTTGAAGTTAGAAGTTTAAGTAATCAAGGGTTTATGCATATTATGTTTCTTACTTTGATTGATGATATGACTATCCAGAAGATTCCTATGGTCAAATAAGAATATGCATGAGTAAAAGAAGTCTTCCTTGAAACCTTGAATACTAACGCTTATTACCTACGTATGAAATGATCATGACCATACATAAGATTATTTAGAATCATAATGTTTTGATAGTATTGAGATTATACTAATGTATGTATGGTTATGTATGAGATCTTGAGGATAACACAATGATGACACTAGTGCACACTTAAGCATGCATAGTGGTCCAGGATGGATATAAGTTCAAGGATAGATAATCCAAGAAGCAAAGATCAAGAGGGAGCACACTCCAGTAGCTCCTGCAAGGAAGCAAAGATTGAGAGGGAGTCCACCCAACAAGCAAACAAAGATAAGTATTTTAATTTTCATTTCTTATTACTTAAATGATGTTGTACTTATGTTTCTATATTTAGGATGTATATTATTCATTTTAGAAAAGTTGCATTAATGAACAAGATACTACTAATATAGTAATGGGTAAGTGGCCTATGGTATTGTACAACATTCCATTGCTACTTATGTAGAATGAAACCTCTTTGTTGACATGTTGGGAGTTGTGCGCATTCTTAACAATGTTCTGGTAGAGATGGAAGGCATCTAGAAAGTTACGGGATATGGATAAATGTTGTATTAAAGCATTGGCTAAGATAATTGCGTGACTATATGACATACATTCTTATGTGTAAGAATTTGTTTTGAAAAACCGTGAGAAGTTTCTAATTATGCAATTGAATTTGACTTGTAGGAACGATCGTGTACAATCACCTACAAAAGAAGGACAACAACATTTGTTCCAGCAACGAAGTTCACTATCTATTGAAGATATTGAAGAATCTAAAGTTCCCAGGATCAGGGATGCAGTAATGGAAGGATTCCATGATCGAGGAGTACCAGTCGATCATGAAGAATGATGTTTTGGATGTGGTCCCAAGACCAGAAGGGAAGTCTGTTGTGACTTCCAAGTGGATCTAGAAGATCAAGCATGTTGCAGATGGTAGCATAGAAGAATACAAGGCAAGGTTTGTGTCTCGTGGCTTCTCCCAGAAAGAAAGGATAGATTGATTGCCGACACAAAGAGGAAGCTTGCTGCCGAGTTCGAGATGAAGGACTTGGGTATGATGCATTAATTTCTAGGTATGGAGGTGTGGCAGAGTGCAGATGGAATCTTCCTTGGACAAGGGAAGTATGCAGTAAAGATCCCGAAGCGGTTCGGGATGATGGACTGCAAGTCCATAGCCACACTTATGGCATTGAACCTAAAGCTATTGAGTGATGCTTCATCAGATTCGGTTGATACCACGATGTATCGTCAGATGATTGGGTCCTTGATGTACCTGACGATCACAAGACCAGATATTTTCTTTGCAGTGAACACCTTGAGCCAGTTCCTGATAGATCCTAGACATGTTCACCTGATTGATGTAAAGCATATTCTGAGGTACCTGAAGGGTACGGTTGATTATGGGCTCAAGTATGACGCGAATCAAAAGTTTAACCTGGAGGGTTATGTTGATTCAAATTGGGAAGGAAGTACTGCATATAGGAAGATCACTTCGAGGTGCTGCTTCAGAATGGGATCAGGTGTGATCTCTTGGTTCAGCAGGAAGCAATCCTACGTAGCACTGAGTACAGTCGAAGCAGAGTATGTCGCAGCTTGTTCGGCTAGTTGTGAGGTAGTATAGCTTAGGAAGCTACTGTCTGAGTTATTTGATCTCCCGTTCGATGCTACCTGTATCTATTGTGACAACCAAAGTTGTGTGAAGTTGTCAGAGAAATCGATGTTCCATGACAGGTCGAAGCACATCGAGATAAAATATCACTATATCAGGGATATGGTGCAGATAGGAGCAATGAAGCTCCTGTATGTTGCGACAAATGAGCAGATTGCAGATGTGTTAACTAAACCACTAGCCAGAGTGAAGTTTGAGTACTTCAGAGAGAGGCTTGGTGTTCTTTAGATAGAAGATACTTCAAGAAAGAAGTGATGGGACACATTTGTAGGAGCCATTCCAAGCATGGTGATAGGAGGATCCTTCCCATGGATATGGATGTAAGCGCTGTGTGATGAGCATCAGGACGATGCTCTGGATGATGTTCTACATGATATTGATCAGGATGATCATATGCATCAGGTAGATGCTTTACATGATCAGGTGGATCATGTGTGATGAGTATCAGGATGATACTCCAGATGATATGCATCAGGACGATGCTACAATGATGATCAGGATGATCATATGTGATGAGTATTAGGACGATACTCCAGATGATATGCATCAGGACGATGCTATGATGATGATCAGGATGATCATGCGATGATGATGTGCATCAGGATGATGTACTATATGATGATGATCAATATGATCATGAGTATCAGGTTGATACTCCGTGGTCGTGGACAGGTTGTGCATGTAGCATAGAAAAGATCTTGGGAGATCCTTTAGTCTGAGCTAGGATGCTCTTTCGAGGTTTTGCTACTAGATGCATGTAATAAGCCTTAGAGATCCGATAGGTTGAGCAGTAAGCTCGTAATCAGTCCTGGGATGCTCTTTAGAGTACTTGCAGGCTGCAAGACGCTCTTTAAAGGTTATGCCTAACCACATGTAATCAGCCCTAGAGATCCAATAGGTTGAGCAGTAAGCTCATAATCAGTCCTGGGATGCTCTTTAGAGTACTTGCAGGTTGCAAGACGCTCTTTAAAGGTTTTGTGGTGTGGGGGTCACATGTAATCAGTCCTGGAGATCCGATAGGTTGAGCGGTAAGCTCGTAAATCAGTCCTGGGATGCTCTTTAGAGTTCTTGCAGGAAGCAAGACACTCTTTTAAGGTTTTTTGATAGTCAACATGTAAAAGATCTTGGGAGATCCAATAGGTTGAGCGGTAAGCTCGTAAATCAGTCCTGGGATGCTCTTTCGAGGTTTTGTTGGCGCACGTAATAAGTCCTGAAGATTCCACAGTATGGCGAGTGATGATGAAGACCTACATGAGGCTAGGTCTACATCCAGCATGAAAAAGGGTTGGATCTGTAGAACTTCCTATGACGAGAAGAATTCAGAGATATCCCAGTGATCGATATGTCGGGTACAGCAACAGTGATGATGATGATGCTCTGTGATCCAGTGACGATGATCCAGCGCTAGAATTGAAGACTTGTGTCAAGAGAATACCTTCCTAGTTAAGAGGGAGTGTTGATGTATTTGTAACTTCGGAAGATATTCACTTGTATATTGTATTTGTACTTTATTGTATCCGCAACGGAGATGTATTATTCCTCCGATTGGAAGTGTCGTTAGTTGTACTTGCAAGTGTCACAAGTTATATTGTAAGTGTCATAACTTATACTTGATGGGGTCGGCCCTGTATGAGTCATGTGGGTTAAAGGGTTATTAAACCACCTTAGTGGGGTTCGGCCCAACCAACATTATGTTAAGTGGTTAAGTTGGGGCTGACCTGGTTAAAGTTAAAAGACAAGTGAAGTAGTGTATAAATAAAGAGTGTGTCTCTCTCATTTTACACATCCTCTCATTCACTCACTTCGCATTAGTGAGAGAGAGGAGGATTTCGCACAAGTGGACGAGGAGTATGCTGCTGAAGATATCTATCTCTTGGGTTTGATCATTGTGATCCTTGTATTGGTGCTTATTCTATCTCTATGGAAGTTGTGGGGTTTTTCACCTTCTTGGTTTTCCCCGATGAAATGTTTTGTGTCTCTTGTCTCTTGTCTCTTATGCTTGATATGTTGTACATGTTGTTCTTTCAGTTAATATCCTAGATCTATCGAATTAAATGATGAAAAAATAACAAGATTTAGTTAAAACATCTAAGGAGGGAATCTTCCAACCAGGGATTGACTTTCGCCCAGATGAAAGGTAGAGACAAAGATGGAGAACTCTGGACCTAGCTTGCTCATAATGGATAGCACCAGCTACTCATCCTTCTTCTCAATGCCACACTACTTGTATTGCATCACCTGATATTTCAATTTTGAAAAGAACTGTTGAATGGTCTCGAAACTACTTGGTTGTAGGGCAATCAACCCATTTTTCAGAAGATGGCCTCTTAGCTCATCTTGTTTTCCGAAGAGGGTCTCTAACTTCAACCATAACTCTCTTGCAATCTTCAATCCTTCGATGTGGAAGAGTAGATCTCTAGAAATATGAATGCACATGAAAGCAAATGTTTCATCAAATCTATTCAGATACTTGGTTTTCTCTATAGATGATGTTGGTTCGGGATCCTTCCCCATTGTCACCCTGTACAGTGATTTGTTGCGCAATACCATCTGCATATCATCCCTCCAATCAAGGTAACTGAAGGGTGTCAGGATCTTGGGAGAGAGAGGAGAGTTTGAATTGTCCATTACAACTTTTGGAGCGAATACAAGGTGAAAACTGTTGCTTCTGCAGTAAAACTGTAGCAACTACAGAAAAACTACTGCAACTGCAGAAAAGTACTGCAATTGCTGCAACACTCAAAATTTTTGAATAACCTGCAAAAAATTGCCAATAATGGAGGTATACTATTACCGAGCACTACTTTAGGATAGTAGTCAATTTTATCCGGATCCTTCACACCTGGCTAGACCTCATTGGATTTCTCTAATTAATTCAATGCAATGGCACCAAGATTTGCTGTGGAAATCCAGAGGCTTCTGGTGCACTACCGAAAGCAGCTACTCAACCTATTCGCTCAATGGATCTGATACCATGTGAAATTCCATGTCACGGCAGATCTAAGATATGAGGATACCTCACAAAGAAAGAATGAGCAGACAAGTTGAATAAAAGTGAAAACTGCAGTAAAGAAGAGCAGAAGAATAATTATGCAACAGAACTCAGACAGGAGCACAAGAATAATTATGCAACATAACTCAGATAGGACCAGAATAATATCACATGATCCAATAATCAGTATAATAAACAATGATGATACAATGGAGAGAATTTGAATCACACAGAAGAATTTGAATCTCAGTTGGTCTAGCATAGGAATTATCACCATTGGAGTGCTCCAGAAGACTCAAACTCACCTGAATTGAACCTAAACTCAGCTAATTGAAGACATGATCATTTAACTGACTAATGAGGGTGAAATAGTGATTTTTTCATGCATGCCATTCATAAAAGGGCGCATGAAGCCACAATCAGTGGCATCCAGAGCTCTAACCCCAAACAAGAGTCAGCTAACTTAGGTGGGCTGCACTGGAACACTCAGTAGGTTCCTATAAAATAGAGAACTGACTGAATTTGTCCTAAAATGATGCATGCAGGGCTTAGAGGGTGTTATATGGATCCTGGATGACGTCTGCACACCACTAGGGGGAAAATGGCGTCATCAAAAACTAGGAAAAATAAATAATGCTAGGTAGGACAAGGATGGAGTATTGAAATATCCTAACATAAACATCCACAGGAAGGGACAAATCTTCTTATTCCTCAAAATATCTCCATTACATATTGAGCTCCACTCCACATATGTTATCCCAGCGCGCATTGTTTCTCAGGTGTCTTGATAAGACTCTCCTGACTCTATTATATACCAAGAGGTAAGGACGAATTACATCCCATATTATACATGTGGGATAAATGTAATTTCACCTCTTTATATAATAAATGGTAACAAGAGTAAATTATTACATAATACATGTGGGATAAATGTTTTACATAATAGTGGACATTATTATATTCCAAATTAATATAATCAGTCATCATTACATATTCCAACACTCCTCCTTAATGATGACTGGGATATAGAATAAAAATGGAGGAAGATGGAATTACATAACATCCCCAACGATGACAACTTTCATAATGTCCATAAGTTGTAAATAAAAACACACATCACCTCATGGAGTAGATGAAGATAACAAATTCTTCTCACCAAACCATGAAATTACACGTGAACCAAGTTGTATGTTGAACTCTTGCAAAATAACACAATAGTGTATGGCCAATACAACAAAACATGTGGCGGCAAGATACAACTACAAAATGCCTAGATCATGTGGCAAGAGATCCAACAACAAAGTGCCTAGAACATGTGGCAAGTGATCCAACAACAAAGTGCATAGATCTAAAAGAGAAGCCATAGTGGCTACTAGATCCAACAACAAAATGCCTAGAACACCACAACAATCATCACAACCAGAAATCAACTAATAGTTGAAAGAAATCTGCAAAAGACCTCATCAAGAATAAAGAACCCAATAGTCTATACATAAAAAATGATATCGTGCAGACAGTCTTCACAACCAAGCTGAAAGATGTAATAAAACTATGTAATAGACCTCATTAGAAATACAAAACCCCAATGGTCTACCATCGAAAATGATATCATGCAAACTTAATCATCATGATGTTAACAATAGAAGATGGTGCTTCATTACATTATATCTAGAATATGCAATTGATATTACATTATAGTCTCCCTTGAATGACAACTTCAAATATCCAAGATAAAGAGGCAAATAGGATTACACTTTGTTGCCAAGGATAAGCTTATCAATGAGGAACAATGTTGAAAGAAAGAGATAATCACAACATATGTTTAAGATAGGAAGGAATGTCATAACCAAGATGCTCCACAACTCTTCACAAATACACGGGAAATGAAGTAAGAATAGAGCTAATCTATAGAAAGAACTTCCAAGAGTATAGAATATAAAATGACAATCCCATAGAATCAATACATGACATGATATCACTTATAAAAATATGAAATGACTAGTAAGTAAGCATGTGTTACCGTTATTTGAGGTGACACATAGCGTGTGATATCTATTTATATTGTTCAAAATGCCACCAAAAGGAAGTGGAAAAAATCACACTCCACTCAAACCACCAGAGGACTCATCCCCGACATACACTAAAAGGGAAGACCTATCTTTTTTAGTGTCCCGGTTGGAAGATATGATTAAAGGTGTTAGGATAATTAATACTCCAACCTTGTCCACCTTAGTGTTATTAGTATTTTCCTAGTATTGGATAATGTCACTATCCTCCTAGTGTGCATATGTCATCTAGAACCCATTTTCCACTTGATGCATCCTGGATGCATGATTTTAGGACATCCAGAGTTAGTTCCCTACATTTTAGGAGCTAATCTGGTTCAGTCCACCTGAGTTCCTGACTCTAGTGGGGGGTTTGTGCTTCGATTGCCACTTATTGTGATATAATGTGGCCTCCCTAGCCTGATTGCATGATATTTTGCATGACAAACTCACTAATGTGCCTTGCATGGTCAGTTAAATGACAGTAGCTTCAGTTCACTGAGTCTCAGTTGAGTTTGGTATCCTTGGAGAACTGCAGTGGTGATATTTCCTAG
Source organism: Larix kaempferi (assembly GCA_027924585.1). Taxonomy (NCBI): domain Eukaryota; kingdom Viridiplantae; phylum Streptophyta; class Pinopsida; order Pinales; family Pinaceae; genus Larix; species Larix kaempferi. The sequence goes on along the minus strand of BSBM01000660.1, from coordinate 19,840,127 downwards.
GCTAGATTGATTGGGATTCAAATTCTCTCTGGGTATTCGTATTTCCTCTATTTTAACATATATTTTGACTGTACTGATTAATGAATTATGACACATATTTCTTTGCACATCTGATTTCAATGCATGATTAATTTTACTACTCAATTCACTGTAATCACTGTAATTCATGTTTCTTCCTAATTCTTTCACAATGAGATTTTCTCAAGCTCAATGATCTATTGTGTTCAAGAATTTCACATGGTATCAGAGCCCAATAGGGTTGGTTTATCTCCAATTCGATAGTTTTTACAAGATTTTGAAATTTTTTCAATGCAGCAGTAGCAGCAGTTTCAATTTGTATTCGCTCCAGCAGTTACACATGGAGAATTCGAATGCTCCTTTGTCTCCAAGAATCCTGACACCCTTCAATTATCTTGATTGGAGGGCTGATATAAATATGGTATTGTGCAACAAGATTCTTTACAGGGTCACAATGGGAAGGAATTCAAACCTCGGGCAGTTGTTGAGAAAGCAAAGTACCTAAACATATTAGATGAGGATTTTGGTTTTATGTGTATTCACATCTCTATATATTTTCTCTTCCACCTTAATGGATTGAAGACAGCAAGAGAGGTTTGGTTGAATCTTGAGAATCTCTTTGGCAAGCAAGATGAACTGAGAGGCCACATTTTGGAGAATGAATTAATTGATCTTCAACCCAACAGTTTCGAAACTATACAAAAGTTCTTTTCAAAGTTCAAGTCCTTGGTTATGCAGTGCAAACAATGTGGAATTGAGAAGAAGGATGAGAATTTGGTGCTATCCATCCTAAGCAAGCTTGGTCCTGAATTTTCAATTTTTTTCTACCTTCCATTCAAGGAGATTTTCAATCCCCAATTGGAAAATTTCTTCTTTAGATGCATTCATTGTATCTCTCAGCCAAGAACAAGACAAACTGATTCAGATAGGCGCCTTGAAGGCCTCCAAAAATCAATCTCTTATGGTTTGGGATTCAAAAAGTGTGAATGCTAAAGGGAAACAGAAAGGTAAAGAAAAGAAGCAATTTGAATCCAAGCAGAAGGATAAGTCTAATCCATCAGAAGGAGCCTCCATCTCCAAGAAGGATAAGCAAAATAGGTTTGAGAAAACCAAGTGTACGTACTACAATAAAGGAAACAATCCAGAGAGATCTTACATGAAGAAGACCATAGATAAAATGGCCAAACTTCTTGAACAACAAAACATTTCCATCACAAAAGGCGCAGAGAAGACTGATTCTAGAAGCAAGATAGATGATCATCAAATATTCCATGCACTGAAGGTTTCATTCTCCCAACCACAAGCCTTGCTCATAGATTATGGATCCTCCAAACACATGGTTTCCTCCAGAGAGTCATTCTCTTCTCTAGATCTCATTGATGGTCCTAGTATTCACATGGGATATGATTCTCAAATATCAGTTGAATGGAAGGGAATAATACAACTTGAGCATGGAAATTTCAAAAATGTTATGCATGTGCCTTCTCTAGCAGCAAATTTTTTCTCTGTTTATCAGATGACACACACAGGTTCACCAAAGAAAGCTGTTTCCAGACCTGACACAGTTGAGATTGTAGATATCTCATCTGGAAAACTGATAGCCAAAGGTTTTGCAAACCATGCCTCAAAGGAATATGAGTTCTCCTATTTTTTTTCCATATTCACATCAAAGTGCTCTCTTGACTCATGCAAATGAGACTAGCATACTCTGGCATGAAAGATTCAGACATCTAAATTTCAAGTACATGCAACAGTTGCACAAGAAAGAGATGGTTGAAGGATAGCTCGACATAAAATTCTCTCAGGGAATCTAAAAAGGTTGCTTGGTAGGGAAGCATCCATAGAGAAAGTATGATGTTGGGAAGGAAAAGAGATATTCTTCCACAGTTGATTTGATACAAAGTGATGTCTCGGGACCGATGCCCACAACTTCTATGAATGGATCCAAATACCTTCTGACCTTCATCCGAATGACTTCTCTAGGTTTTGTTGGATCTACTTTCTTAAGCAGAATTCAGAGGTATTCGAAACTTTCAAAGTTTTGAAGGCCTTAGTTGAGAACACTTCTAGGAAGAATATCAAAGCACTCAGATCATATAATGGATGGGATTACATCAAGAAGGAGTTGCAGTAGTTTTGTGCTTCTGAGGGAATCCAAATGCAACATTTTGTCCCATACACACCAAAACAAAATGGTGTCGCTGAGAGGAAGAATAGGTCATTGAAAGAGATGGCTACCTATTTGCTTGAAGCAAGGGATATTCCACCATATCTCTGGGCAGAATCAATGAACTGTGCCACATACATTCAGAATAGGGTACCCCACAAATCTATGGATGGGGTCACTCCATTCAAAGCACTAAGGGGACACAAACCTGATGTCTCTCATCTGAGGGTTTTTGGATCCAAGGCATGGGCCAAAATCCCCTCTGAAAAAAGAAAAGTTCTTCAACCCCAAAGTAGCGAATGCATTCTGCTAGGATATGTAGAAGATGAAAAATATTACAAGCTAATGGAGATTGCAACCAAAATATTCTTCATCAAAAGAAGTGTCAAGTTCGATGAAGATCCACTGCAATATCTAAATCCAGTTGAGTAACAAGGTATAACTCATTTTCCTACTCCATTTTCTCCTAATGATGTTTTTTCAGATGATCCACATTGAAATTCCGAAGATGAGGACCAAGATGAATCAGATCTTGCTATTGAGTATGAAGATCAAGCAGATCTAGATCCAAAGCCAACACCTACTCCCAATCCAAATCCTAAATGGGATCAAAAAGTCCTTGAGGATGTTGGGAACATAGATGGAGATCCATCTGACCATAGAAGAACAAGATCTCAATACCAAGATGCAAATATTGCACTATGTCATACAGATCCACTTCTCCCTGATAGGTGCTACATGATGGTGGGGTCTAATCCACAGTCCTTTAGAGAGGATTTCCATGATCCGAGATGGCAGGCTGCCATGGATGAATAATATGAGTCACTGCAGAACAATCAGACATGGTATCTTGTCTCTCTTCCCCTAGGGAGAAATATAGTTCAATGCAAATGGATCTACAAAACAAAACTTGCTTCTGGTGGATCTACAACCAAGTACAAAGCTCAGTTGGTTGCAAAGGGGTACTCACAATTTTAGGGTTTGGACTAGAATGAGACATTTGCTCCTGTAGAAAGAATGGATTCAGTAAGACTTGTTTTGGCCATTATAGCTTCAAATCTATGGGAGGTACATCACATGGATGTAAAGAGTGCCTTCCTGCATGGTGAATTAGAAGAAGAGATATATATGAAACAAACTAAGGGGTACATTGATGATCCATCCTTGGTATGCAGACTGGGGAGATCATTGTATGGGCTCAAGAAAGCCCCAAGGGCATGGTATGCCAAGATGGATGATTTCTTATTGTCATAGAAGTTCGAGAGATGCAAATCTGACTACAATTTATGCATGCAACAGAAGGGAGGTGTCACATCCCCAAAATTTCGTAAAAATTTTAAAAATTTTCTAAGTGGTTTAATTGCCCATGAATGCTATGCGGAAGTATAAAGATTAACATTTTAAATTTACTGTTTTAAAATAAAATACGACAATCAAGTAATTCACATTCTATCAGTAGTTATTTAGTTGTCTCAACGACAATTATCACAACACTTTAGGAAATTTAGCCGTATTCATAATTCTAAATTTAAATATGTAATACAACCTATTTTATGAAATCTCTTTATCACCCTTTGGACGGTTATATGAGTAAGTGGACAATTTATACTTGATCAATTATTTTCCATAGTCCTGAAATTAATAGCAACTAACACATTCATCATTGTTTACATACAAAGATTTCTAACTTGATTTTACTCATCAAGTGGGTTTCTAATGACTCATATGAGACACATCTAAGGAATGCATTATTACATATATATAATCAACATATCAATACATGAACACATAACTCGCAAGGTACACATAAAAACGTTCGATTTCAACACAAGTACACACATATGCAAAATCAAGTCATACACAGGAGACCAAAAGTAACGTGGTTCACCCGTACACGGGCTAGTCCACAAAAGTGTGCATCTTTATTTATTCTGAAAACATAGTGTTTACAAGCTGCAACTTTAGTTGTTGCCATAGTAATTCCTCTTATTGAAGGAATCTTTTACAAGATAATCAAAATACTAGCTATTTCCATGGTTACAAGATTCTAGCCTAAGTGTCAAAATAGCCATCAAGATTCTCTTGATACTAAAAGAAGTAATTTCAATAATCTAAATAAGAATAATATCATTTCTATGAAGATCTACTCTTGTATAAAAATATATCCCCAAGAGAGTTAAACACTTCTAAAATTAGAACTCCTTCACCAACTTAAATCATAAAGTACTAGGACTCATATGAAAACTTTCAGATGACTTACCGAGGTCTAAAAGATCTTTCCAACGTATTTATAGCTGACTGAAGTTATGTGCATAGCAGCGATCTATTGGATCTTTATAATATCATTATAACTGACTGTTCATTTGTGTGTGTTCTTATATCTCATATGAAATATTTTCCCATTCTTATATACCTAAATAAGTATATCAATAATAAAAATGACATCCATAATTTAGGCTACGCCCTTGCTGGCTTTACTCTAGGTATATATAATATAAACTTCAGAGTATTTAGTAGCATTCACGCTATTACACGATCTCTATTCTAACCACAACATTAAACAACAAAATTTAGGCATTCACCATAGCATCGAGTTATATATCTAGAAAATAAACTACAGAGAAATTATCTATGAACACGGACTCTGTTCTAATCTCAATCTTTAGACAGCGATTTCAGGCATTCTTCTAAAACCCTTTTCCTAATTAGAATCATATATAAATTAGCTTACTTAAGCGGCCCCTTCACAAGTTGGGTTTTAAAATAATTCTTTAAAGTAAAGTATTATAAAATACATACTAAAAGACGCCCAACTTCCCATAGATACAAAAAATAAACTTGGGACCGATTCTTAACCTATTTTGTAGTTATATAAAAGAGCACATCTAAAGGTATATATATACACCTAGATCTCATTCATAAACCAGCATGGTCATTGTACGTGTAGACACCTAGATCGGTTTATCACCCAGCAAAAGTTTTGGTGTTGCAGCCATGCATATCGCATAACATGTATATATTCGATTGTTATCTTCCAACAAGATACTCTACATAAATAAAACCAGCATAATATATATATTAATTCATATCAATTTGGCATAAACTAAAGGTATAGTATAGAAGAAAAGATAACCTGGGATCGGCTTGTCCAGCCTCCCCATCCCCATTCTTTCATAATACATATCTAAACAAGGAGAAAAATGGTAGGCGTAGGAGACCTACACCCAGCAAGAAATACAGGGGTTTGGGATCAAGCTTGCTCAGTCATCCCCTCCCCACATTGTCACCGCAAATAAACATAAAATCTGGGAATGAAGATCGGCGTAAGAGATATACACTCAGCAAGGAAAAACAGGGGTTTGGGATCAGGCTTGCCCAGCAGTCCCATTCCCATATGCTGTCACCATAGAGAAACATAAATTCACGCAGACGGTTTAGAGAGTTTGCATAGTTGCTATCCGAAAAAGAAAAACCGAATCAACAGTTTACTAAACAGATGTAAATATGAGCCAGGAAGAAATTCGATGTATGCACCGATGGGTTGCAGAGATCCAATTCTGTCAAACAAAATACTCCTCTACTACAGAGATATTATCTTGCAGGGATCGAAAAACATAAAACCGATCACAGAAAACTAACAACTAGCTAGTGTTTAAACTACAGGCTCTATCAAGCATAGATCGCATTCTATCTAAAAATTGCGATGTGAAAATCACTATGTCCATCAAAAGATCCCTCTAAACAACGATATGATCTTACAGGAATTGAAAACATAAGATGGATCACAGGAAATTAACGAATAGGTATTGTAGATTCTGCACTGATTAAATAGTGCAGAGGTTGCTAAAACCATATAAAACTTTGTCAAGCAAGACTTATAAACATAGATCGGTACATAAGGTTGTTTCTTATACTAAAATGACTCTATTAACTACTGTGAACAGAGATCACTTACCATCTCTTTACCGCAGAGATTACTTCTCAGAACGTTGAGGCTATAATTTCTTTCAGAGATCACCTATTTCGATTCATAGGGCCAGAGCTTCCTTTCTTTCATAACAAAGATCACCTACTCCCTTCGCCGAACCAGAGCTTTCTCTCTTTTATAGCCGAGAACCCTACTTCGTTTGTAAGGCCAACTCTCCAGTCTAAACCCATAGCTCTCAAGACTATGCATTACGGCGATTGCCTTTTTGCAGTGCGTACCCTCGTAAAATAATAGGTATCAAACCCAGGAAAAAGCGAGTCCCTCCCTCTCAATAGCAGGGTTCGTGTAACCATACAACCCATTCCTCTAACTCGTGATCCGAGAAGTCAAACTCACCTGCTCCTCCCCTCTAATATCAATTTATAATTTAATAGTGAACACCTCATTAAAATTCGTGGTGGATATTGTGGAGTTTGTTAGGTTGGTGTCGAGTTCCACTAGCATTTTGAGTAATAGTAGTAAGACATGCTCTGACACTCCACTATGTAATAAATGAAACAAACAAAAAGTTCCAACCCACTTTCCCTCGATTTTATGGAGTTCGCCGAGCTAAGTGAAAGTCTCCCTCCACGAAGGAGACATTTGCTATAATCTCTCCTTCATATTCTCCTCCACGTCTTCTTTTCATTTAGTAGATATATATGTAATTATTAAAATTACATACCTATATATTGTCATAATTTATTAAAAAGGGGTCTCTTTATATTGCTATACATATATATAAGAAACACTAAGATTTGCCGAGGTCTTTTTAATATCTAACATGTAGTGGTTAGTCGTCTTCTAACCTTATTACCTAAGGTATAGATTAAGGTATTTCACCGTTTCTCCGGTGCTAGTAGCCTTTGGATGACCTACGTCATTATACATACTCCTCCTAGTGAATTTCAATTGTTTGTTATGTAGTTGCAACCCAACTTCCAGTAACCTAGGTCTACAACTTTTAAGAAATAATACTTTAACATACAATGTTTACTGGTGGGGCCTTGGCCTTGAGCTCCTCACCAGAAACGATTACAATAATTGTTTATATTTATACAAATCTATTAGGTCAAAAATGAAGGATGTTACAGGAGGTTTCCTACTATTTATTTTTTTGGATGTGGATGACTTGCTCATCACTGGTGGTTCATCTAATGGGTTGAAGAACATCAAGTTTTCTTTGAGTAAATCCTTCTCCATGACAAATCTAGGGTTGTTGAAACAATTTATTGGCATCAAAGTAACTCAAAATGCTTCAGGGATCATAATTTCACATTCTAGGTATGCATCTGACCTGCTCAAAAAGTTCCACATGACTGATTGCAAAGCTGCAACTTTTCCCTTCCTATCTAGCATTAGATTGGAAGAAGGTGGCTCTAATCCTTTGGTTTATAGCACTTTGTACAGACAGTTGATTGGTATCTTGTTGTAATTGACACATACGAGACCAGATCTGTCATATGTTGTTGGTGTTGTGTCTAGGTACATGTAGGAGCCACATGAGTTGCATTGGAAGGCAACAAAGACGATCTTTCACTATGTGCAAGGTACGAGAGAGTTTGGTATTCATTATTATGTTGGTGATTAGTTAGATCTGGCTGGTTTTACTAACTCAGACTGGGATGGAGACAACACTGACAAGAAATCTACTTCAGGGTATGTGTTCATGTTGGGATCAGTACCAGTCTGTTGGTCAAGCAAGAATCAAGTAGCACTCGCACTCTCTTCAGCAGAATCAGAGTACAGAGGGTCTATGAATGTAGATATCCATGCAGTTTGATTACATGGGATCTTGATAGAGTTTGGCATTCGCACTTATCCTTCAATAGACCTTTTATGTGATAATCAAAGTGCCATAAGGATCTCCAATGATTCATTTCAGAATCAAAGGACCAAACATATTGAGGTTCGCATGCACTACATCAGGGAACTAGTGCACAACAGGACCATCTCACTGCATTATTGTGTTACACCTAAAATCTTACCATCATGAGATTCAGTGTATACATCCCTAAATTTTTATTGGCTAATTCATTGACCTGGAAGAGATGTAATCTCATTTACACTAGGTTTTGAGAGGTCATCGCAGGCTACACTCATGCAACCTGCGACGTCGCATCTTACTCTCTTGCAGGGTGCGATGATGTCAGTTAATAGACAAAAATAGCTCCTTCAAGCCCATTCTCGAAGCTAGTTGACATGGATCCTTATCCCTGACCTTTTGGGAGAGCTGGAACTCGGTTCCTAACCTCTTGGAAGGATACCCTATCTCTCTCCTACCATATCTCAACCTACCCTATCCATACCGTATCCACTTAGTCCTATATAAGTGAAGCTCACTCCCATTCCAAAGGGAGGAAGTATATAGTGTCTATATGTTGGTGAAATCATCTTAGAGAGATCTCTACTCATCCATTGAGAGACTCACACTTCCTTGGGAGGATATGGCATTTGGCTTGGATGGAGAAGGATTGCTTCGTTAAGCTTCGGTTCTAGTCTTTATCTTCTATGTACTTTCCCTATTTTTACAGTAATATAAACGCTTTCCACCAATATTTTTGTGTTGATGATATTGTGTAGTTTACCTACTCAACTGTTTACTTAGATCTGTTATCGTTTAGATGTTTTTTACTTGTTTGTCTTGTTTGTGTATCTTGGCAGGTCTTGCAGCTTAGATTTGACGACCACGAGGGGTGGAACAACATCCAAGAAAAGGGACTACAAACTTAAGGTAAGAAATATGATAACTTGATCCTTAACTAGATCTAGGAAAGTGGTTTATATTCTACTTTATTTGTTCTAGACTCACATTGAGCTAGGGAGGTCTGGCTCGCGTCCACTCGAGTGGATTGTCTGTCAAACAAATCTGGCGACCATACTGGGGAGACCAAAGTTTTTTAGTTGTCAATTTGAATGTCATTTTTCGGTTGATTTCTTGTTACAAGCCATTTTATTTGCCATTTGCCTCTTAAACTAGTTTCACCATCAGATCTTCACTTTGAAGAGTTTGATTACCTTCCTTTGAGTTTGTACTTCTAATTTTCAAACCATTTCATTGCTATTTGCTTGGAGATTGGTTCATTTTTTAACTTAGATATCGCCTGTCGCACCTGGTCAGTGGACTCATAGCGACAATGTGTCATTTTTTATCTTTGTTCTTTTTATGTTAGCATGTCGTCGCAACCCTTTCACTGGTCTATTACGACACCGTCGCACTTCCCGCATTGGTAAATTGCGACGTCGCACTGTGTACAAACACAGACTGCGCCAATCTGTCGAAATTGGCCGGCAGGCATCCCTTCTCCATTTTTTCATTTGAGTTTTAGCTTGATGTACGAACTCCCTCTGTGCTGCAAGATCCAGTCAGAGACCCCATTTTTTTGTGTGTGGTAGTAGTGTTTGGTTCTTTTTGGGTTGGTTTTGGGTCTTATCTTGGACAAGTCTGAGATTTGGTAGTGCTGGACACTTTAGTCTCCCCCGCCTGCATCCACTCACCCTTGCATTCCCTCCTCTCCTTACCTGATCTGGTCATTACATTGGATTGGTTTCCAGACCTCGTTTGCATACATCTTTTGGTTTTGCTTGCTTTGGTTTTGCTTGCACCCGGTTGATTTTGGGTCTTTTGGGTTTTGGATCCATGTTTGGCCCCTTGAGTAAAAATTAGTGTTTTGCTTGCATTTTTAAGCGAAATGGGTTCTATTTTTGAAAAAAAATCCCCCTCATGGCCGAGGGGGCTATGAATCATGCATCCTTTAGTCATTTTGACCCATCTCAAGGTTTTGAGATCATTTTTGGTTTGGTGTGATTGGCTTGTTTTAAAGACTTGAAGAGTGTGGGATATCCATGTCTTTTTTAGCCTCTTTTTCTTGGGTTATGCATCTTGTTTCCTTTACATGCTAAGCTATCTAATGATTATTGGAAAATATTGATTCTTCGTCTCCACTTTAGTTCAAAGAGAAGCTTGATTTTGTCCTTCTTTTGCTATATTCACAAATTTGGAAAACTTAAATATTCTTCCTACTTTACTTTGATCATTTGATATTCTTGGTCTTACCATCATAAGAAGAAGAAAGGTTTGTTTCATATTTGTGTGCATTTGAGTTAGATAAGATTGTTAAGTGTTTATCTTTGTCTGGCATTTTATTATAAACATTTGTGGAATATTTCTTTCCATAGCTTAGATGTGTCTTTTTCGAGTGTAAAAAAGATAGGAAATGGTTTGGAATTATTGTATGTGGTGTTCATAAAAGGATCTCTTTTACTGCTTTGGGTTAGTTTTGGGTGCATCTTTTACTTCTTTCCATCATTTTGAAAGAACTAAATTTGCATTTGCATTGGGTTGTGCATTTGGGAAGAAAACATATCTCTCTCTCCTTGTTAAGTAGGACTTCATTGAAAGGAAGACTTGCATTTTCATATAGATCAAATTTGCATCTTGTTTAAATTCCAAGCCTTCACATCATGCATCCACTTAACCGCATAAGATAAAATTAATGCTAGCTTAGGTTAAAAAAATTTAGCAACTTGTGTATTAAGTTAGAGGCGTGTCTCGGCGTCGTTAAGCATGGCAGTTGTCGTTATTTTTCAGCACTGTATCCTAGGGGTATTGTAGTCTTCCACGTACTTATCGGTATATCGAAGATCTTTCACGTACCCACCAAGTACTACGTGTACTTGGCGTATATCGAAAGGTGTTTCACGTATTCGGTAGTATATCGGAAGGTCTCTTGTCGAATGGTTGTGCATTAGACAACACCACTACGAATTTGATCTCCCACGTACCTTGAGTATATCAGGAGACACCATCAGGAATCCTAAAACCATCTGAGTTATCCATTTGGTCATCTTAACATTGCAATACATCGAGAACAACACTCTGGGAGATTACCACGCACGTACTGTCTAGGTAGTCGGGTATTCAGGAAAGGGTACGGTCCCAATCCTCCTTGTCACGTTTTACAGTTGGACCCTGCGGTATATAGCGATTTGTGATGTTTTGACAATCCTGTGAGGTTCCTAACTCTTTATCCACTCCTTTCACAAGTTTTCCTGTTGCTTTTAGTTTTGAGTAACGTTTCTTGTGTGTGGTAATTAGAAGAACTTAGCGAGTTGAGATATGGAAACCTCTTCTGGGACCACCAATCAAGAGGCCCCTTTTCAAGGGGTACCTTTTTCCTTTCCTCCAGTTAGAGATATTGGTCCTCCCTTTATTGCCACTTTAAACCTTCCTGGATTAACCATAGGATTACCAGTACGGTTATTCAACCCGGTGATTCCAGTTGTACCCACTGTATCAAATGTTAACTCTCCACCACGAGAGGGTCCATCCCAAAATGATCCTTCCCCTTCTTCCTTGGATGCATCTTCTTCCATTTCTTCTTCCTCTCCTGATCAAAGCAGTAGTGTTAGTAATCGGGTGGATAAGAAGAAGAAGAAGGATAAGAAAGAGACTAAGCATCCACCATCTTCCTATGATGGCATTCATTCTATGCGAACACCTCATAATCCCAAGTTCCCTTGTAATATTTGCAAGGGTGATCACCTTCTCAAGGATTGTCCCGATCTTTCCTGTGTGTCAGAAGTGTGGTCTAAAAACCCCAAACCGCTTGTATCGTCAACCTCTGACCATCATGTTGATGACACTCCCTCGACCAGTGACCCGTTGTTGAAAGGTCAGAAGGGTAAAGTCCTGTACCCCTGTTTGATATGCAAGGGTATGCACCGTACTTTCCTTTGTCCAAGCATGGATGAAGCTTCATGGTGGTTGGAAGATATTACTAGTCCTCGACAAGTGCTTCCAACAAGTGATGGTAAGTTGTCCCTCGACCCTCCGCTGGTTGACCAAGTGATCAATTCAGTTTCATCTGTAATTGATCCCACTCTTCCTTCCGAGAGTGAAGTGATCGAGTCGTTGTCATCTCCACTTGATCCCGCTCTTCTATCAGAGAGCATTCAGAATACAACTGTCACCTTGATACAGTCTTCACCTCATCCTACTCTCCCCGATGAGAGTGGATTGATAACCACTAATGTTTTTCTAGTCAGTTCTGATCATAGGGGGAAAGAGTCTGTTTCCACGGGACCCCCTCCAAGCACTGAGGTTATTTCATTTGACTAGAATAGTCTAGCAGAACCTCGTCTCCCCTCAGATGTTCCTTTCTAGATATCTGTAGGTGTTGCCGATAAGGAAATATTTCGCATCATAGTTGACGAGGGAGCTTTTGTTAGTATTTTATCCTCAACTGCTTGGAAAGCTATAGGGTCTCCTCAACTTGTGTCGGTTATCGACCAGATTTTGGCTTTTAATAAAAGGCCTACCAGACCTTTAGGGATTCTCCTCCAGTTACCTGTCACGTTGAGAGGTAAAACTGTTTATGTTGATGTCATGATTGTCCAAGGTCCTTTATATTTCAATCTACTCCTTGGACGTGATTATGTCTATGCCATAAAAGTTGTCGTGTCCACACTCTTTCGAGTGATGTATTTTTCCTATGATGGGAGGATTGTGACAGTTGATCATCTTTCCTACGTACACCCACTCATCGCATGACTCCTAGTCATCAAACTTCCCTAAATGTTCCACATCTTTTAGTGGTTTCTTCCCCCTAAGGATGGGGGGCATGAGCTTTTTGTTTTAAGCTCGTTAAAAAATAAAAAGGGTCCTTTCAAGCATTGTTATTGTCTATTTCAAGCTTGTGTAAAAATGAAATAGATCTCCCTCCCATTGGTTCGAGTCTCTTGCTAGAGTTAGAACTTGAACCTTCATTTCCTCTGATTTTCGTTTTCCCCCCCTTGGTGAACATTTTCAAATTAGTAGCCAGGTTGGTAGTTGGGTTAACAAGCAGCATTTTCAGCCGAAATGAAGCTTGGGGAGCATGTCATATGTCGTACTATCAGCAATCATGCTGGGGGAACACTACCAACCTCTAGATATCATGTTGGGAAGGAACCCGTCAATGGGCCTTAACCATGAGCATAGATCCCTTTCTATGCCAAGCTCGTTAAAAAATGAAATAGGTTCCCACGAGCATGGTTCTATCCTTGTGTCAAGCTCGTTAAAAAATGAAACATATCCTTTCCCTTTGAGTCGAGTCTCCTCGTAGACTTAGTACCTGAACCTTCTTTTCACCCACCTATGACTTAGGCGAATGAAATGAAGCTTGGGGGCATGTCTTCAACCTCTGGAAGTTACATTGAAGTCAACTCCATCGCCTCTCCACACCATATTGGAGTTAAGTCACTGACTTCTAGCAATCATGCTGGGGGCATGTACCAACCTATGGATACCAAGTTGGGGAAGAATCCACCAATGGGATCATTTTCGAGCATACTTTCCTTTTTTGGTTTTCGAGCTCATTAAACCATGAAAATAATCCCGATCATTTCCTGTATCAAGATCGCTAAAAAATTAAACAGTACCTCTAGAAATCATACTAGAAGTAAGTCGTCAGTTTCTTGTGCTGGGGGCAAACTTTCCAACCTCTAGCCATTATGTTGGGAAGAAACCTGACAATGGGCATAATCCTGAGCATAGTTTATTTTATGTTACAAGCTCGTTAAAAAATGAAGCAGACATCATGAGCATTCTTCCAACCTATCTTCGAGCTCGTTAAAAACAGTAAGATGGTGTTGAGCTTACTTTTCACTTTTTTCGTGCTCTAGTTGAAACATGAAAAGTGGTTTGAGCTTACTTTTTACTTTTTCGTGCTCTGGTTCAAATATGAAAAAGATTTCGAGTTCTTTTGATACCATTATCGTGCTCGTTAAAAAATTGAGTAAAAAGGTGTGTCTAACGAGTATAGGTTTATCACTTTATCCGGTCTCGCTAGACTATTTACGAAAAAGGTATACTCCAGCCAAACATGACTGGAAGAGTTCTCTCCCTTGTTGTTTTACCCTTTTTCGAGCGATGAGGCTAACTTTACGAAAAAGGATCGTTGGAGTCTTCTTTAGTTCTTTTCAGACTCTCTAAACATGAAATGACGACCGAGTTTACCTTCTATGGACTCATTAAATTTTTAAATTGAAGGGCCCGTCATGGGATGAACCCCTCCTATCCCAGGTTCGGAAAATATTTGGGATTGGACTCATCTATGAGATGAGCTATACCGAGCATATGGTTACCCTCATCAATCTCGTAAAAAACACATGAGGCATTCATCATTCATGATGGGGAAAAAGAAAAGATTTTATGTTACACCCTTTATTAGTGGCAGTACCTAGTCATTTCTTGAACATGGCACTCATCTGCATTTGCATACTACACTTGGATCATCTGTTTGTCCTCAAGTTTCACCTACTTCCTGAGTCTTGTTACTCCTTCGAGTCATTCAAAGAATGCTTCCCTCATCATTTTCATTAGGATTTGGTACCATAACTCGTCAAGTCAATACTGCCAAGGCATGCTACTCCCATGTTCAAGAATATTATCACCACTCATTATCTGCAGTCTGTACACCTTCCATCATGTCGTTCTACTCTGAGTCAGTCTTGCATGTTTTTATATCATCCGATCTACTCTACACATCCTTTGTCGTGTTTCGTGTCAATGATGGGGGATACATCATGGCCCTCCTTCGACGGATTCATCCTTGTCGACTTCAAATCATTATCCGAGGATTGAATCTAGAAATAAACCAAGTACCTTGGCCCTGCATGCCTCAATGGCAGGTTACCTCTCTTTCAACATGAGTTTACATCATTGACTCTTGATTGAAATATTTCATCTCGCATTCAACTTCAACTCATTTATTCACACTTGATGATATGTACTGTGATACCTTGGGAATAATTGACATCAATGGTGATTTCCCTCGCGCTTGTTAACAGTATACATCAATGACCGATAATCAAGTGGTTTCTACCATGTTCGATGTCAAGACATTTGTAATCACATCGATAGATTCGTATCATTGCGGGTTCAGCTTGAAGGACCTGGGGAGTGATATTTTACCCAGGTTGCGATGGAGTTTGTATTGAGTCATATCACACGAATCCACATTTGTATTGGTCGTGGCTGTGTTATCATCTCATCATGGATCTACGCTCATGTCTAGTAGCCATGATTGTGTTCATTCGGTCATTACTACCATGGATCTGCATTGTATTGGTCGGCAGCCATGTTGTACGTCATATGAGACTGTGTACTCAAAGTCAGTTATACTGCAGCAGCGTCCTTCATCCGACAAGCCATTTCCATTTCCTTCTATCAAAGCATTTCACCTGTCCAATTTTTAACAGCTTCATGCTTTGGGGGGCATTCTGTTACACCTAAAATCTTACCATCATGAGATTCAATGTATACATCCCTAAATTTTCCTTGGCTATGTCATTGACCTGGAAGAGATGTAAACTCATTTACACTAGGTTTTGAGAGGTCGTCGCAGGTTGCACTCATGCAACCTACGATGCCGCATCTTGCTCTCTTGCAGGGTGCGACGATGTCAGTTAATAGAAAAGAAATAGCTCCTTCGAGCCCATTTTCGAAGCTAGCTGACATGGATCCTTATCCCTGACCCTTTGGGAGAGCTAGCATTCGGTTCCTAACCTCTTGGAAGGATACCCTATCTCTCTCCTACCATATCTCAACCTACCCTATCCATACCCTATCCACTTAGTCCTATATAAGTGAAGCTCACTCCCATTCCAAAGGGAGGAAGTCTATAGTGTCTACATGTTGGTGAAATCATCTTAGAGAGATCTCTACTCATCCATTGAGAGACTCAAACTTCCTTGGGAGGATATGGCATTTGGCTTGGATGGAGAAGGATTGCTTCGTTAAGCTTCGGTTGTAGTCTTTATCTTTTATGTACTTTCCCTATTTTTACAGTAATATAAATGCTTTCCACCAATATTGTTGTGTTGATGATATTGTGTAGTTTACCTGCTTAACTGTTTACTTAGATTTGTTATCGTTTAGATGCTTTTTACTTGTTTTTCTTGTTTGTGTATCTTGGCAGGTCTTGTTTGTGTATCTTGGCAGGTCTTGCAGCTTAGATCTGACGACCGCGAGGCATGGAATAGCATCCAAGAAAAGTGACTACAAACTTAAGGTAAGACATCTGATAACTTGATCCTTAACTAGATCTAGGAAAGTGGTTTATAGTTTGTTTTATTTGATTTAGACTCACATTGAGCTAGGGAGATCCGGCTCGCGTCCGCTCGAGTGGATTGTCCGTCAAACAATTGTCCTACAGAGGAGATGATTGCAGACATTTTCACAAAAATTTTCACTCAGAAGAGATTTTCCTATCTCAAATCTCTACTTGGTGTGAAAGTTGTTTGAGTTCCTTGTTGTTCATTTCTACGGGGGGGGGCATCTCCCATGAGGTTTTCCTCATTTCCTTAGTTTCATGAGCAGTTATTTTTTTATTATTTTGATTGTATGGGTGACCTTTGGTCTTAGTAACCAGGGCCCAGGATTATCTAATTTTGGGTTTTGGGGTGGTGTTAGGATAATTAATACTCCAACCTTTCCCACCTTAGTGTTATTAGTCTTTTCCTAGTATTGGATGATGTCATTATCGCCCTAGTGGTGTGGAGATGTCATCTAGAACCCATTTTCCACTTGATGCACCCTGCATGCATGATTTTAGGACATCCATAGCCAATTCCCTACATTTTAGGAGCTAACTCGGTGATCTGGTTCAGTCCACGTGTGTTCCTAACTCTAGTGGGGGGTTTGTGCTACGATTGCCATTGATCATGATATTTTGCATGACAAACTCACTAATTCACCTTGCATGGTCAGTTAACTGACAGTAGCTTCAATTCACCAAGTCTCAGTTGAATTTGGTAGCCTCGGAGCACTGTAGTGGTGATATTTCCTATACTAGACTGAATGGGATTCAAATTCGCTATGGGTATTCGAATTTCCTCTATTGTAACATATATTTTGACTATAATGATTAATGAATTATGACACATATTTATATGCACATCTGAGTTTCAATGCATGATTATTTTTACTGCTCAATTCACTGTAATTTTCACTATAATTCATCTTTCTTCCTAATTATTTCACTGTGAGATTTTCCCAAGCTCAATGATCTACTATGTTCTAGAATTTCACAAAGGGATCTTTGAAAACAATTGATTTAGTTGATTTAGAGGGGAATTTGATGAAACATATGGATAATCAAATGGAGCAAAATATGAAAGAGTATGTGAAAATAATTGATTTAGTTAATTTAGAGGAGAATTTGATGGAACAAATGGAAAATATTGCTAAGATCATACAAAATTCAAATGAAACTCCTTCTTCAGGTAATGATGTGTTCCAGGATACTCAGTACGATAAAGATAAGGTCCATGTTGAGAAACATTCCATTAATAAGAATATTTCAAGAGGAAATGATTCTAGTAATGGAAGTAATCAGGGATGGTCACCAAGGGGTACCCAACTTCCTAAGATTGACATGAGAAATTTTGATGGCAATGATCCAATAACATGGATATTCCAGATGGATTAGTTCTTTGATTTACACCAGGTGCCAAATTTGCAAAAAGTAACTATTGCATCATTATATTTAGATCCTGATCAATTTGTATGGTACCAATGGCTTTGTGATCGTAAAAAGGACTCTATTATATCTTGGTCTATATTCACAGAAGAATTGATTGCACATTATGGGGATATTAATAGCAACACCTTCTTTAGCGAGTTAATAAATATCAAGCAAAAAGGTCCAGTTACATAGCACATCAAGTAGTTTCAGAAGCTAATCCTTAGAGTGAAGAACATTTCAGAAGATAATTTGTTGGATCTCTCTATTGGAACCTTGAAAGATAGCATTCAACATGAGGAGCGTCTCTTTGAACCACCATCCTTAGAGAAGGCTTTCATGGTGGCAAGGGAGGTTGAAAGTAAAATATGACAATGGATACTAGAAAGACTAACTCCAACACATACAAAGAGAATATTGTTCCTTCTTCTAACCCACCTCAAAGGTTGACACCTTAGCAACTATGTGAAAGAAGAGAAAAAGGCCTATGCTGTAATTGTGACAGCAAGCATAGTAAGGGACATAAATGTGGTGAGAAAAAATTATTCTACATATATTGTGAAGAGGAAGAACCAAAAGAACAAGAACCATCTCAAGATGAAGAAATAGAAGATACTACTTCTGAAGAGATTACTCCCACCATATCTTGTCATGCATTGGTTGGAATTAGCACTCCTCAAACTCTCAAGATTGAAGGATATATCAAAAATAAAAAGGTAACAATATTGATTGATTCTGGTAGTACTCATAATTTCGTTCATTGTAAATTAGCCAAAGTTCTCAATTGCTTTGTATATCCAGCACCATATTTTCAAGTAATGATTGTAGATGGAGGAACTATTAATTGCTTAGGGAAATTCCATCATATCAATCTTACTATGGGGAAATATGTATTGAATAGTCCAATGATTGCTATTCCAGTAGGTAGTGTTGATGTTGTCTTAGGAGTTCAATGGTTACAATCATTGGGAATAGTGGCTTTTAATTTTTAGAATATTTTCATGAAATTATTATGGGAAGGAAAATAATATGAGTTAAATGGTATCACATGGAAACCAAGCAAGGTGATAAGTTCTAATAGTATGACAAAATTGGTGAAAAAGGGACATCAAGGTGTAATTGCACAATTATGCTCATTAGATGTTCAAACATCTAAGTCTTCTATTTCCCCAAATATCCAAAGGTTCATTAATAATCATTCCAAGGTATTTGAAGATATTCCAAAAGGTCTTCCCCATATTCGAGAGTTTGATCATGCTATTCACTTAATTCCAGGAAGTGTTCATCCTAACATAGACCTTACAGATACCCCTATGGCCATAAGAGTGAAATTGAGCGTATTTTGGGAGACATGTTACAGGCTGGCATAATTAGGCCTATCCAAAGTTCTTACTTTGCACCAGTGGTAATAGTACAAACGTTGTATGGATCATAGCGTATGTGTCCATATTATAGAGAGCTCAACAAGATCACCATTAAAGATAAGTTTCCCATTCCTTTCATTGATGAATTGTTAGATGAATTACATGGAGCATTTTTCTTCAAAAAGTTGGATCTCCATTTTGGGTATGGAACCAGATTAGAATGAAGGATGTGAGACATCCCAAAAATAGTATTCAAAACTCATGAAAGTCATTATGAATTTCTGGTCATGCCATTTGGTCTCACGAATTTACCTTCCACATCTCAAGGTTTAATGAATTCCATTTTTAATCCTTTCCTTAGAAACTTTGTGCTAGTATTCTTTGATGATATACTAATATATAGCAAGTCTTGGGAAGAACATATTCAACATGTCGACAGGGTACTGCAACTACTAAAGGAGCAACAACTATATGAAACCTTCCAAATGTTTCTTTGGGGTAAAGGAGGTAGATTATTTGGGTCATATTGTATCACATGAAGGTGTCAAGGTACACCCTAACAAAATTAAAGCCATGATGGAATGGTTGGTTCCCAAAATCTTGAAGAATCTTAGAGGATTATTAGGTCTGATAGGGTACTAACGCAAGTTTGTTTAGAACTATGGAAGAATAATAGCACCTCTAACAATATTATTGAAGAAAGATGCATTTTCTTGGACTCCAGGGGCAACTCAAGCTTTTCAACAGCTTAAGGAGGCAATGGGAAAAGCCCATGTTTTGGCCACACCAGACTTCACAAAAACCTTTATTGTGGAATGTGATGCTTCAAGAAATGGAATTGGTGTTGTTCTGATGCAATAAGGACACCCGCTTACTTTCACAAGTCATCCAATCAAGGGAAAAAACTTACAGAAGCCCATTTATGAGAAGGAAATGTTGGAAATACTACATGATATTAAGAAATGGAATCCTTACCTAATATGTAGGAACTTCAAGGTCAAAACATATCATGATAGTCTTAAATACTTCCCGGAACAGATACTATCTTCGGAAGAGAAACAAAAACGGGTAACCAATATGTTGGGATATGACTTTGAAATCATCTATCAGAAAGGGAAACAGAATGTGGTGGCAGATGCTCTCTCCAGAAAAGATGAAGATGTTGGGGAATTACTTTGTGCAATTTCCATTCTACAACATATTTGGGTAGTATCAACAAGGGAATCCTATGGAAAAATGACCTATCTGTGTGGACACGCATTCAAAATCTACAGAACAATCCCAGTGTATCAGATACTTTTGTGTGTAAAAATGATTCACTGTGGTATAAGGATCACTTTTATTTATGAAAAAAAAAACAACTCAAACAAAAGGTCCTCTCAAAATTACACACCTCTCCTATAGGTGGGAAATCTGGATTCTAAAAACTTACCACATGGTCAAGAAGGAAGGTTTTTTTGAAGGTCTTAAATCTGATGTTCAAAGGTTTTTGGCCGAATGTTTGGTTTTCCAACATAATAAGGTTGAAACAGTTAAGACACCAGGACTTCTACAATCAATATTATACATACCTTGCCAACGCTGGGAGGAAGTCTCAATGGATTTTATCATAGGTATACCCAAGTTAGAAAGAAATAATTCTATTATGGTGGTTGTTGATAGACTCACGAAGCATGCACATTTTTGTTCACTCTCTCACCCTTTTAATGCAAGTACAGTAGTTGCATCCTTTATGGAAATAGTTCAGAATTTACATGGAAATCATAAGATTATTGTAAGTGATAGAGATCGAATTTTCACTGGAAATGTTTGGATTGAATACTTTCTTGTTTGGGTACCCAATTGGCTCACAATTCATCTTTTCATCCTCAATCTGATGGGAAAAATAAGATAGTGAAAAATTGTTTGGAATGCTATCTTCGTTGCTTTGCATCTGATAAACAAACACAGTAGGTGAAATGGTTGTCTTTGGAAAAATGGTGGTACAATACTTCCTTCCATACATCATCAAAAATGTCTCCATTTATGGAACTTTATGGGTACCATCCTACATCTATCACATCTCCCTTAAAAGGAAAATATAAAGTTCAAGTCGTGGAATATCACATAGAGCACCACCAAGAAGTTCTCCAAATACTTAAGGACAACCTGACTATGTAAAAAAATAGGATGAAACAACAAGCTAATCAACATCAATGATAGGAGTTTCGAAGAAGGGGATTGGGTAATTATAAGGCTACAACCTTACAAACAGATGTCCCTCAAGCAACTAAATAAGGACAATAAATTACCACCCAAGTATTATGGTCCTTATAAAGTGTTGCAGAAGATTCGTGGTATGGCTTACAAATTGAAGCTCCCTCCATCTTCAAGAGTACATCCAGTTTTCCATGTTTCTTGCTTAAAGAAGGTAATAGGAGACAAGATCCCAATTCAAACACTCTTATCGAAGCTTGATGAAGAAGGAACATTCATATTGAAACCTAAACAAATAACTAAAACAAGGACCAAACAACTATGAAATCGGGCTATTACCGAGTACCTCATCAAGTGGAATAACTTACCAGTTGAAGATTCAACATGGGAAGATGATTCCTTCATACAGAAGCATCGACAACTAATCAAGCGCTGAGGAAAACACTTGTATGAATGGGAGGGGCATGTTAATCCCTAAATGTGGGCACATTTCCCCCTATATTGTGGTGCATTGCATTAGTTTTGATGTCAGATTTGGTACATCAGTTTTAATTGTCATTAGCATGGTTATATTAGTTATGTTGGCTTGGGTTGGTGAGTTTTAATTGTACCTCTTCATCTCCTATATATAGGAAGGAGATCTTTTCATTTGACTATATTGTCTTGTCTTGTCTCGTGTACTCAGTACATGATATAAGGAGCTTCCCCCATCGAAGTTGTTAAATTTTGAGCATTAATTCACAATACTCTAGGATCTTTACTGAGAGAATAACATGTACAGTATATCAATGCATATCAATCATAACAAGCATGTCAATCATCACAAGAAGCAAAAGCATGAGAGACAAAAGACACACAGAGTTTCCGTGGGGAAAATCCTAAGGTGAAAAACCCCACAACTTCCTCAAAGATAGATAGAGAAATAGCACAACCAAAGTACAAGAGATAGACTTCTCTTAGCAACTGATCCTCCTCCTCACAAGTGCGCCACTTTCCGAGTGAAGGAAGTGTGAGTTATGAAGTGATCCAAATAGAGATCTCCCGATCTCTATTTATACTTGTCCTGTTTGCCCAATAACCTTATGGGGCCGACTTGTCTAGCTAGGTAAAATAACTTCATATTACATTATATCGGACCGACCCCTTACAAGGTGGTATAATAACCCATCGGCAAGTTAACATACTTGTGACACTTGTCAATACAAATGACAACACTTCCATATAGAGGAATAATACATCTCTATAGGAGTAAAATAAATATATAAATGAAATACATTCCAAAGTTACATATACATCAACAGAAGTGGATTTCTATTCATCTATGTTCTTCATTATTAAGGCGTGGATTACTCTCTTTGTTCTATTTCTACTCTTTTCATGTCCTTTTTGGAAATTTGTTGCATAACAAAGGCTAGCATTGTAAACTATTCCCATTGTGATACAATATATACACTATCATGAAGAAGTGTGATAAAAATATTTCAAGCTTGATTTTCTAGCTTATCTCTGTCTACATCCTATTTTGAATGTGGATCTCTTATGGTGTTATAGTCCTCCATTAATTGCAAAGAGAATTGTGCAACATGAACCTTCAATCAATGCCAATTCTACTTCAATACCCATGGAATTTGATTAGATGGTAGAAAGACAATGAGACACACTTGCAATAAGGTCATATTTCTCTTCAAATTTCTTAATATTTTTGAGTTACCAACATGTTGTTGCAGCAACACTCCCCCCAAAATTTTGTACATATTGGGGCCCCTCCTTTATATTTTTTAGAAAGGCTGCCTTAAAAGTCTTTCCCAGCTTTTATCTTTGTTGTTAAACAGAAAGTCTCGCCATGAGAAACTCCAAGGCTGCCAGAAGATTTTGTCTCTCAAATAGAAAATCTTTCAATGAAGTCTTCTTCGAAGTCACGGAACGATTTGCTAAAACCCCGCAGTGGCGGAAGCCTCTCGCTTAAACGCCCGCAAAAGGACTTAGAAACTTTCGTCAAATAAACCGCGAAAGCTCTCGGGCTATCCTTCCGAAATGGCGGAGGCCATCCGCTTAAGCTTGCCGAAAAAACTTAGATTATTTTTTGAAAAGTTGCGGAACACCCCAAGGAAACGGTGCGGAATCGTTCAGCTTATGTCCCCGAAATCGCGGAAGCTCTCGGGCTATCCTTCCGAAACGGCGGAGGCCAATCTCATTAACCGCCCGTCTAAACCTCCCGAAATAAGACTTAGGAAACTTTCCGATTTTGTTTTTGCGGAACAATTCAAGTTTTCCTCCCGAAACGATTGTGATTGCAAAAAATTCTGCTTCCGAAACGGCGGAGCAATTCAAGCTTTTTCCCCGAAACAGCGGAAGCGTTCATCATAATCTTTCCGAAAAGAGACTTTGAAAACTTTGGAAAATCTGCGGAAACCTTCGGGTTTTCCTCCCGAAACGGCGGAAGCCATTCCCAAAAGCTTTCCGAAATACCACGGAGAATTTCACGAACTTCTTCCGAAACTGTGAAGAGACTTAGAAAATTTCCTTTTTTCGGAGCTGTCGGACTTTCCATCCCGAGCCTGCGGAGCCGTTCTTTTTATCCTCCCGAAACGGCGGAAACAACTCGTCTAACCCGCCCGAAAGATTTAGAAAATTCGTCGCGAAGACCTTTGCGGAAGTGTAGGCGGAAGTCCCCCGAAACTGCGGAGGCCACTTACGAAAGCTTTCCGCAGTTTCGGGAGCCTTCACGTCTTCATCCCGAAGAGGCCGCCAAAATAACTTTATCACGTTGCGGAAGCCTCTTGCGGAAGCAATTCACCACTCTCTCCCGAAACAGCGGAAGCTTCCACGATATCCTCCCGAATGAGATGAGCTTTGCAGAACGTTTTCTCTTCCGCGTCGCGGTGGCCTTTTGCGGGGGCCATTCTCCTTCGTTCCTCGAAACGGCGGAAGCGGCTCGCCAGTTTGTCCCGCAAGAGGCGGTCGCATGCAAACCGAGGCGGCTTGATTTGACGCTGGCGTACGGTGCATTTAAAACCGATTTTAAAACGCCACCAACCATATTAACGCCCCACACGTGTCGGATTTGTTTAAATACACGGTGGGGGCTCGAACCACAACCCATTGTCAATTTGTTTATTGACAAAACCATCGGACGCCACGTAACCATTCCAGCTCATCCTGCGCAACCACGTTCGCGGCCACCTCAGTCAGCGTTTTTCATCAGTTCCAGGTAGGATCTTAACCTTGCCTTTGTCCCTCCTACACGTCGTATTGCTATTGGGTTATCTTTCTTTTGAAAATGATGGGCATTGATGGGGTTTTGACGGGCAAAACGCCCGTCATGGGCGATTTTTGCCCGTCAAATACAATTTGAATTGAGTTCTGCTCGTCACATAAAATAGAGACAGGATAAAATTGTTTTGTGGGTGGAGACAGCTAGTTTGGACGGTTAAGCTTTTCCATTTTCCTCCCCGGGCCGCATGCCTTGTTATTTCAAAAAATCGTCGAAGCCCCACGAAATTTTCATATCCCCGGCCGAAAGCTTAAGACGTAAAACCCCGGGCCTTTTCGTAAACCTCAGTCCCAATGTGACCGTTACCCAATTCAAATCCTAGGACAAGCGCCATTGCCCCTGTTCAAACCTCCCATAGAGCACCTCGGCAAGTGCCGTAAAATAACAATAGCATTCGAAACCCGCGCCGGGTCGTAGATACGAAACTCCTCCTTATTTCGTCACAAAGTCTTCCCAACCTAAGCTTACCCGCAATTAGCCTTTCAAACAGCAGCAGTGACGAAAGTTACCCTCTTCCCCAGATCTAAACCAAAAGCACGTTGCTTCCGCAACACACTTATCTACACAGAAGCATCCCAAACCTGCCCTTTTAAAGAATTAGGATGGCTAAAATTGATAATCTTGTTCCTGCTAAAAACAAAGATCATCATTTCTCCCAGGGCGACCCGAGAGCGGATTGTTCCGCGATACACCTATCCTCTCGGGAGCATTCCAAATCCTTCCCTTTTAAAGATTCAAATGTTTTAATTTGTATTTTAGGTTGAAATGGTGTATTTTGCTTCCTAAACATACAGCTTCACATTCTCATATGAAAAAAACGATGATGCTCTCTGTTGAAATCTCACAGTATGTTGCTCAAGTTCATGATGACTTGTATATGGGTGCTATCAGGGATAAGTCAAGATGCTGAAAACCGGTAAGAAGAAGGCTAAGATGACAGAAAAGAAGCCTGCGCCACTCAAAACTGAGACTTCACTCCAGGACACTAGGTGCACCACCGGTGTCCCTCCTGAAATCAGATGGGGTGACATCTACAGAATGATCCGGGACCAAGAGATCCCAGATATGTTCCTAGAGGAAGGGCCAATTTATCTAAATATCAGAGCCTCAGGCATAACTAGAGCCGCTACCCGCCCTGAGCTGTTCCCCTGTGTTGAAGTGATCGGATGGATACTCCAACATGCCAATGCTGAAGGGAGAGTGATAAATGATAGCGGGAAAGTGGCCATTGCCTCATTTCAACCCGCGTATCTTGCGGCAGCCTACAAATTTCCCCGTGTCCAACAGGCTCTGACCGATGAATGGCTGAGCCAGATGAACAACGTCGAGATGGCCAAGAAGCTACTGATGGCGGGCAAGCATTTGAGAAAGAAAGGAAGTGATGAATATGACGTGCAGAATCTGAGAGCTCCTTTCAGATTGATCGCTTTAATGCTGTGCAGAATCTTCGGCATGCCCGATGGCACGGTGTATAAGATTCAGTGGGTCCCTATTATCCACTACGTGGCATTCAAGGGAACTGTGTTGACTGGGCCACTATCCTGTCAGATAGTCTGGCCTCGATGATAGTTGCTGCTAAAGAAGGACTAGCCTTGAAGAAGGCTGAATTTTTCATGTCCTCATATCTGATTGATTGTATTTTGGCCAAGATAGACTTCCCCAAGTTGGGCTGCACATGGGATAGGGCCACCGCCCCGGTCTATATCGCGTTCAAGATGTTGTGGGATCAGAATTACAAGCCCAGCTACAAACTCATCTGTGAGGGGTTCATCATGCCCCTATACGAGAAAATGTTCAAGGAAGAACCAAACTGCCTATCAGAGAATGCTTTGGAAGTCCTTGAGGATTATGGGGACTTTTACTTTTCGGAGCAAGGTACCTACCTGAGAATGTTTGGAGGGACTAAGCCCCCATACATCTTGCCGCAGTATGCCACAGACTATGTGGTTCTTAAAGAAGCAGTAAGACAACTCTTCCTGGATGGGATTGGAGCAATGCTCCACAAACAGCATAAGGCTTCCTTTCCCCCCCTACCTTTCTGCATAGGTGCTTACAAGTTTTCAGGGGTTGCCTCGGTCGACGAATTTGTTCAAGAGCTGAAAGCCTTCCACTTCGGTGAGGTAATATTCCAAAGGAATGACAGAAAGGGAAGAGTTGCTGAGCACTGTAAGGATATCTATGCTCACTTCGAGTACTCCCACTATCCTGATGCCGAGGAAGAGGCATTCAGAGGCATCAGCAACGTGGCTGAGCTACGGGTCTGTCGCCAAAGCACTGGAGCAAGCTCTAGCTCAACCAAGGCCCAGAAGACCAGCCAGCAAAAGGAGAAAGAAGCTGAGGATGCCCGAGCTCAGGAAGAGCTCAGATTAAGAGAAGAAGCGAGGTTACAGCGGGAAGCTGAGGAAGCAAGAAAGCAGCAGGAAGCTGAAGTGGCGAGAATGCAGCAAGAAGCTGAAAATGAAAGACTGCGGAAAGAGGCTGAGGAAGCCCAAAAGCAGAAAGACGCTGAAGCTGAGCAGGCTGAGGCAGAAAGGAAGGCGGAAGAAGAATTGAAAGCAAGGGAAGATGCTCAAGCCAGTGGGTCCGGTGCCCAAGACATGGATATAGACACATCTCAAGCAGGTGGCTCTGGTACCCAAAATAAGGGCGTGGACCCAGCTCAGGAAGTCCGGACCCCACCTGAAGAAGACATAGACATCATAAACCGACCAATTGTCCCGTACACGCCATCGGGAAAGCGTACAGTGTCCAAGTGGAATGAGTTTGTCTACGATAAGAAAAGGAAGGCTATGGTCCTCAAATCAGAAGAGAGGATAAAAAGTCCCTTCCATGAGGACATCGTTACCCACCGAGAGGTCACTGTAATGAAAAACATGGATCAAGATCCCTTTGCTATGGCATCCGCAGCTGTAGCAACAGCAAAGGCATCATTTGCCAATGTAGGGGTTATAGTTAAAGAAAATCTATTGACAAAGAAGAGAGCTCGTACGCTACAACAGACTGTGGCTAATGAGCAAGCCCAAAGAGATCTGGTAGTGAACAAGTATAATTGCTTGTACGCTGAGCATAAGGAGCTGTAAAACAAGTACAGCCAGCTGGAGGAGGAAAAGGACCAGCTAACACTCCAAATAATGATTGTAGAAGCGGAGAAGAATGGAGCAGAAGAAAAGGCATCTCATCTAGAAGCAGACAAGCAGGCATTAGCTGAGCGTTTAGAGCAAGCGGAGAGCAGAACAATGGACATGTCTCCCTTCCATGAGCTGTCATGCAGCATCCTGAAGCAAGTGTATGACACTCAGGAGCTAATCACTGATGAGGTTTGCAAGCTCAAGGCCATGGTGGTTAGGTTAAAAGAAATCAATGCGGAAGCCCATAGACTCAAAGCGAAGAATACCCGTGTTAAGGCAAATATCATCAGTCAAATGGCATGGAGAGAAGGAAAAGGGGGTTTCCCTGCGCACCTCCCATTTAAATCTGTGGACAGTTTTAATAAGGACGTAGCACTGTTGGAGTTTGGCAGGAACTGCGCCAGTAAGCTGATGGCCAGTGTGCAAAGAACAACAGATAAAATCAGCAGTCTCTACCAAAGGCTCCAAGAGGCACATGACAAATGCACATTGAGTTTCCCTCAGACCCTGGAGGACTTTCCGGAAAAGGAACAGCGTTTGTCCCAACTAAAGGAAGAATTGGGCGTTCAAACGGAGTATGTGAAGAGGATTGATGTCCTGGCTATTGATGACCTCCAACATTATATTGGGTCGTCATCACTCCACAACCATCTGCTGAAGGAAGTGCATCAAGCTGCAGTGGCGGAAGTTCAAAGCATTAAAGCAGAGCTCAGGAAGAATGTGACTTCTCAGAAAATCTTGTTCCCCGCTGCAGCAAACATAGTCATAAGGGACACAGGTGTGTGGTACAGCTACATAGCAGAGGAGGAAAGGAAAGCTGCAGCAGCAACAGGAGCATCAGCAGATCCAGGATCTTCTCTCCCAGCAGCCAGCCCGGCTACAGCAGTGGGCTCGATTCCCTCTTCCCCAGCAGTGGCAGAAAGCCTGGCCAGCTCAATCCCTCCTCCCCAATTAGAAGCGGCATCAGCAATAGGCTCGAGTGTCTCCTCCCAGGCAGCCTCAGCAGCAATTAACTTGGGCGATCCTCTGCCAACAGAAGCTCACGCACAGGAATGAAATAAACTAAATTCAGTTGAGCAACTCTCTTCAACCAAACACGTGTACAGCAGGGAAAGCGTTGGTGTTAGCATTATTTCTGCTATGTATATTTTTTTAAGCTTTCGAACGTGTAAGGCATAAGCCATGGGACAGCTTTCCCTATTTTTTGTCAAAACAATTTTGTAAAAGAAGTGGTCATTTTTTGGTGGTCGGTTATAGAAGAAATTCCTGTAATTGAGAAGTGGAAGGTGCTAGGTGGCAGCCCAAACGGCAGAATTGTAATTATAAATAGAAGCTAGGAAGAATAGAGGAGGACTTTTGGCAGGGAATGAAATTTTGAAACCCATACGAGCTATCTTGTATCGGGCCTGTAAAATTGAATTTTCTAATAGAAGCCAGGGAGATGGACGTTTTACATGGGGAACGGAAGAAGGATGTGTGTTGGACTCTCCTGATGACATCTATACTGTAATGTGAAATCTGCATTGCTATTTGAACTATTTCTTGGCAACAAATGATTTTGCTTATTTCTGTGTGAACGATTTTCTCCATTTCATGAACAGTGAATGTGTTTCAGACTAAATCAGGAGCTATCTGCTGATATTTTATTTTGTTGTAGAGTTCTCTTTTAGATGAAATGGCTAACTGTTTTTTTTTCAAGATGACTCCTATGGCTCGTTGTTCATGCCTTTAAATGTGCTCCCTGCAGAGATCTTTAGAGTCATTTTAGTTTGTTCATAATTAGCTCGGTTTCTTTATTCTTTCTACGTAGATTAAATAATCTTTTGTTTTTTCTGTTTTATGAGCAATAGATGCGTTCCATGCTGAATTAGAAGCCATCTTCTAAAGATCTTTATCTTGTTGTAGCTTTACTTGTGAGAATTAACAGCTATCTGTTCTTTCCTTTACGTTATCTATTACAGCTTATTGCTCATCCCTTAAGCGTGTTCTCTGCAGGGATAGGTAGATTTACTCCAGCTTCTAGACTTAGATCTGTTTTAGTTGCATCTAGATCAAATATAATTTAGGCACTTGCATCTCATTTAAAACACATAAAACCCAAAATAAAGGTGGATCGGGCCATAACCGGTAGAATCGGATTTAAACTCCAAACCCACGGTTGCCGGAACCGCTAACCGGACGGATTCCCTACACCAAACGGGAGATAGTCTAATTGGGACCATCTCTCGGGGAGAATCCCTTTCTGATTGATGCTACGATATCCGAGGCATCAACACAACACAATCCAAGTACTTCACACTTTTCTATAGAAGTTCCTTCCTCCGCTTAGTCATACAATGGGGATCGATTCTTCTAGGGACGTCCCTTCACATGTACTAGGGACTAATTCTTCTGAGGACCCTTCACATGTAGTGAGGACCATTCCTTACCTAAGGGGAACTCTTAATGTATGAAACAATATAGCTCTCCATTACATGAGGAGAAATATATCTTACAAAATGTAGTTATCCTATGTGTCAAGGACCAAGGTTTCAATGCACCTCCTTATTACTATAGTAACATTACTTTAGTATGGGAAGTGGTGCAAGAAAAACTTGAAACCAGCATTCCAAAAATATATATCTATATTCCAAACTCACTATATACTAGAACGTCAAAACCCCCATTAAACACCCATGCGTCAACTTAAAGATAACTGAATGTGTTACTTCAACACCAACTCACAACGGAGGAGCCATGCAAAAGACAACATGGACGATCAAATTTGACCATACAACCATTGTGCCTGAGGTAGTGATCAAATCTAACCAAGTAAACGCACACCCTAGCTAACCTATTTTTCAAGAACAAAGTGTTGATTACCCTTGTACATTATACCCAAGGTTTACCATGAGGGATTTTCTAGGATGAGAATTTATCACCCATGTACTCTATAAATACATATCATATAGAATTATATAATCTCTTAAGAGTTCAAAGATACCATCTTAGTCTTTGTTTGTTCTTTGTATGATCCAGGTGGATATCGGTGGCCACCCACCTTTCCAACTGGCTCAAAACAGTTTTCTAGCGATTTTGGTAATTTACTATTTTTAGCAGATTTTTCGGGTCCTGAACTTTCAGGGCCATTTTGAGGCCCTAAATGACCTTTTTTGGTGATTTGGGGGGCCAGATGGTTGCCAATGGCACATATGGCCCCAATTGAAATTTGTAAATTTCGGATAGACCTTTCCAACAGGCTACCGAGTGCCCCAAACGAAGATCATATGCAAAAGTTATGACCCCGGGAAGTTGATTGTTCAACTAACCACCTTGGGGACGCAAACTTTATGACGGTTCATCTTTTAGGGTTAGGTTTTTAGATGTTTGGGATTCTTTCCCTCATGCTTATGATAAATAGGCCCTTTGGGCCTCTCTTTGTATTCATCTTCTTGCGAATGAGTGCAGCCGTCACATCTCTTCTCAGAGATAAGCCGCCACCATTCCAGCAAGCTTGTTTTCCGCTGCATTTTACAGTTTTAGCTTATTCCCTTATTGAATAGAAAACCAGTTTTAATGTATCTATGTTATTTTGTGTTAAGCATCTGATAATAATCTGTATTCATTTTGTTTTGCTCATAAAATCCTGATCATTGTATTCACATGGCTTACTCTACATTCTTATTCTAGACGAGATTATGAGTGTACAATGTTATCTTGCAACACTACAACCTCTACTCAATTTTGTACTCCTTATTGCACTGAATAGAGTTTCTATGGCATCGTGTACTGAGGGTAAGAACAACTAATCCACCATCCATACTTAGGGATCCATCCATTCAGCCAGCCACATAGTGGTAATCATCGTATCGAGAAGAGGAGAAGAAATTATATTCCATAATGGCTCAGGTTCCAGTGGCAAGAAAGAAGATCAAACGAAGCATGCAACCTTCACATGTTTCACAACTTGTAACCTCCACAAAGAAAAAACAAGATTTGGCAGTAGGAAAGAAGAGGAAAGAGGACAATCCTAAACATGCGAAGTCAAAACATGTGAAGTCACAACATATGAACTCCAAAGAAAAAACATGTTCTTAAGTGTTAGAGACACTATAAAAAAAATATAGCATGTACACATAGCGATAGGCACATTCTTACATAGGAAAGTACACATAAACCCAAATGAACCTAGATGAGATGGGAATGAATCACAAGCTACTAGGAACACCCCTAGAAGGAAAGATATGAAGGATACTCATGTCTCTCTCGAGTCTTTGAGTAGTGTCCCTGCATGGATCAAGACCCACTTCCCTAAATTGCTCAAAACTATTACCAAGTTGAATTTATATTTGTTTAGATTCATAAAATCGAGTAAATATGGCATGGATTTGCATTCTCCTTGTGTTGAATGTGGTACTTCTATGCATTGGGAACATCCTAACAATAATAGTTACATGAGCAATGAGGGGAGCATGACATTGATGGAGGCATAGGGGCCATCTAGGGATTCATTTCCCACAAGAAGCAACCTAATTATATCCATTGATGGTAACTAGTGTGATGGAAGCCCTCCTCAACTTTGTATATTGCTTTAAAAACTTTGGCCATATTTCCTTCAATTCAAAGACAACATTGTTGGAATAATTAATCCATTGTCTATGTCATACTAATACATTAGTAGCTTTAATTAATCATTTTATGATTAATTACTATGTATTAGACTAGATAGTTGGCATATGAGTCATTGTGTGGACCACAAGTTTCCTAAACTCACTAGAAACTATTTATGGATGTCCTAAAATAGATTCTTACTATTTTTAGACAATTTTGAGTTAGATTGGCGTATTAGCTGCTTTTACTGCTTTTTGGCCACTTTTGGGGTGAAAGGTAAAAGCTAGTTGACTAGGGAAACTGTTTTTTGGACCACTCATCCTCCATGATGTTTCTTCTTTCCATTTTTGGGATTTGGCATGTTTTTTCTTCATCATACATCACTATTTGATCACTAAATCAGAAATTCGTGAGCCTTTGGTGTGACTTGGAGAACGCACTTGCCACCTAGGGGGATTTGCATTATTTTAGTAAGTCAGCTTTTGTGTGAATTTGAATGGCATCTTTATGCATTCGAATCTCTGATGTAAATTTATATATTGACAGCCATTTAATTTCCCAAGGTTGGATGATGTAATATTATTCATTTAAGTAATTCAGGTTGCATCTTATGTGAGTAAATTTCAGCGTTGTTGACTAGTTGTGTGAGATCTTTTGTGAGAGTGTGTAATTTCTTGATCAGATCTTGGTGTGAACTAAATTTCACAAGCATACCTTAACAATGTTAGTTATTACAATATATAGCACTAATTGTAGTATACTCTCCATGTTAATATTCTCAAGTGGAAGCATGGTACAATTACGCTAAAGTGCCATTTGTAAATATGCATCTTGTATTATTGAGATCAATCACATTGTGTTAAATGTAGATTTGACGTTGGTTACTTAAATTGATTATGAATGGACCAACTAATTTCAATTTGGATGGATTGCGTCATTGTGTGTGTGTGTGTGTCTGTGTCTGTGTTTGTGTACGTGTGTTTGTACACACACATATATGAGAGAGAGAGAGAGAGAGAGAGAGAGAGAGAGAGAGAATACTTTTCATATACCAAGATATATTTATAGCCATACCCATAAAGCGTATAACTAGCAACTCAAAAGAAAATTATTTAAATGCTTTTTGCTATGAAATACAAGTAATAATGAAAGTGAATAAACAAATAACTTAGAATTTGTTTGGATATGATAGATCCAAATCCAATTAGATATAGAAATGGAAACTACATAAATCCAGATATAGGAATGGAAACTATATATATCATTAAGCCTTCTATAGGGGAACTATATATATATATATATATATATATAACCATGCACAGGACCTCATCGGGATTTCTACACACGTCTCAGCGCTTGGTTTGACATCCAATATAACTATTTTCGTCGAAATTGCTATAACAAGTTCATCGGACCTCACACATTTTTTTTCAAATGTGTGATGTACTGCTAGGTACTATTTGTCGAAATTGCGACATTATTTTCAATAGTGTGGAGTCGGAATTGCAACATATGTGGACATTCACAAAAGTGAATCAGTATTTTGTGACTTGAGGAATCCCTATTACAATGAAGAGTCATCGATAGTGCAACAATAGTTCAGCGAAGTGATCTGCTAGGCCTGTTTCTACTACTGGACACATGGCAACATATTTTTTTCAAACTTATGAAGGAAAAATAGTTGTGTTGAACATGCGATTCCATTTGTCCAATGAACAATTCTTTAAGATTATGTCAGAAGTGCTACTTGATTCCTATGAAACATCATTGGTAAAACGTTGGAATTTGTACTGAAATGTAATAGTGCCAGATCAATGTAGTTAGAAGAGGAACTTCCACACAAGTTTAGTGTGAACATGTTGCAAGTAGTTTGACTTAATTCTATTTTATAATTCACTTTAGGAATAAAGTGAAAGTCTTATATTTATTTGATTGAGTCGAATAAAGTATATTTATACATTGGTGATTTAGATTAATCTC
Organism: Larix kaempferi; assembly: GCA_027924585.1. Classification (NCBI taxonomy): domain Eukaryota; kingdom Viridiplantae; phylum Streptophyta; class Pinopsida; order Pinales; family Pinaceae; genus Larix; species Larix kaempferi. The sequence continues at coordinate 19,805,936 of BSBM01000660.1, read as the reverse complement.
AATACATCTCAATTTGAGATTTGGGTGTTGGTATATTAGGGTTTTAGCTCAAGTATAAAGGCAAGTCAAGATAGAGTGTTTAGACACAATTTTTTTCTAGATAACGGTAGTGGTTGTAAGAGAGGAGAGAAAGTATATATATATAGGAAGAGGATCAAGCAGCAAACTTGCACATTAAAGATAGTGTTGTACATCAATATTTTCTATAGTTATGCAGACAAATCCATATAGTATGTATAGTCATATGGAAAAATTTGTTTGGTATAATTTGCACATTCATATAAACAGGACCGTACAGTATAGTATAATCCATATAGTGGCACCTCAATTTCTATGTAGGCTTCTCTTTAGCAAGTTCTACACCTCAGGTTGGGGTGATTTTTGTTTACCATGCAAATATTGGTTTTAAGTAGTTGTGGAGGTTTCCTTGTTATTTTTGAAGAAGTTAATATTAATTTGGTTTGAAGGAGAAATTCCCTATGTGTGTCTTTGCTACACTTCTGTTATTTACTTTCCATCTATTGTGTGGTTGTTGCTATGTGAAGAATTATATTTCTACAATTAAATAAATTACTTGTTTTCCATGAGAGAATAAGGACAGTAGTCACCTAGGGTTAGAAATTTTTACACCTTTTTGTTTCAATAATCATGCATATTCAATGCATTTTTCTAGGCCATATTACCGTGATTTGCAATCTTTGTCCAAGAACCCAATTTTGATGTATTTTGAAACATGAAGTTTTAAAGGTACAAATTTAAGGTATAACAATGGGGGAAGGTTCGATAGGTCATGAAAAACACTCAACAAGTTTTAATTATTGATTCCATTGCATGTGTAGGATAGGGCATACATTTTAGAGACAATTGTGTGCATTTTTCAGAGGTGAAAAACAAGAAAATCTTTTAAATTGCCATTTTGATAGAGTTTTATCTTTAAGAGGATAGTTTTGAGAAATATAGAATTGTAGTTTGTATCTCACTTACATGCAACTTTGATGTTTTGACGTGCATTAGGACAGGTAGCTTGCTGAAACTACTCTATTTTTATACCAAATTTGGATTTTGAGCAATTAATGGCATTTATAAGCCATGGGAGTGCCATCAAAGTTGACATATAATGATAGGAATGCAAATTTTATTCCATGACCCTTCGTTTTAGTGCATTCAATTTTCAAGGCATGTACTTCAAAGATGGAATAAGATTTAAGGAACATTCCTATTTCAAGGAAAGGGTTGGATCAAATATAAAAATTGTCATGTATCCACTGTTTCATAGATCTTTTCCTATGGAATTTCATATTTCATAGATTTTTGTTGAATCTCAAGCAATGGTAGATTGAATTGAAGAATTTTTTATAAGTTGCAAAATAAATGTTAAGATTCATTTTTTGTTAATCTTGAAAAATTTAACAACAAAACATCAATATGTTTGCACTAACAAATTCTTTTCAAATTTCATTATCACAAAATTTGAATGTGAACACAAACCAAAGGACTTAGTAGGTAAGTATATGCTCAAGGAAACTCTACATTATGAACTATCATATGAAAAGAGATTACAACTAAAATGAACATGAAAGTATAAACAACCCTTAGTAACACAATATTAATATATCAAGACATAAATAACTAAATGTAATGAATAAAATATTTATAAAGTTTGCAACACATAACTCACTATAGATATTATACCAAACACCAAACAATATATACATAAAATGGTAGAATGTTTACAACTCTAAATGGTGTGCACCAATGTTCATCCCTAATCCATAACAATGATGGATGACATCTCATTGGTGTGAATCCCATGAAAAGTGTACTTGTAGACAATTTTGTTGATTATTATACAAATATCAAAATCTAAATGTTAGTCCCACTCACCATTTACCAAGAGGTTGAGTATGATATTTTGAGCTTGAATTAGTTAGATGACATCTATCAAGAAAGGTTGTCCATGTATAGAGAACATACTCCTTAATATCCTCGTTGCCTTCTATGATGAACTCTAGTGAATTGTTCTTCACACTCCTAGGAGGCATGAAATGTGTTCCAATAAGTTCAACAGTTACCATGAAACCTTCATATGAACATAGAGTTCCCAGATAATCTTCATTACACATCATATTTCAAGACCTTGTGTAATTGAAAATTTTGTAGGAAACAAGATGAATATTGTGACGAGGGAGAAGATGCGACGGAAGGAAGATGGTGCAACGGAGAACACGAGGGTTTTCTAGGAACTCAAGTGAGGGCTTGTGGCAGGCGAAGGCGGCGGTCGTTAGGGCCTCCTCTGTTTGCGGTCTATGAAGTGACATGAGCGAAATTACCAGAGGCGAGGCCATGGCCTCTCCCCTGATTATCGACAAAGGAAAAGGCACTGAAGAGGGACCTAAATCTGACCTCCTGGCTGGAACAGGAGGAGAAGGGATTAGCGAAACTGCCAATCTGGCTCAGGCAGCAGGAGAATCAAGGAGACCAAGACAGTGTCTACCGAAATCTAAAAAGGTTCCTAAACTCCAGATTAACTCGGAAAGAGTTAGGATTGACATCCAATACATGAAAGATCATGCGCTCATTGGGAAATTTGTAGGAATCTGGCCGGCGAAGAAGGCTCTCATCTGGTGGATCAACACAACATGGAAGCCTCAAGGTCATTATGACCTACAGCTTGGAGCCAAAGGGTTACTTACTGTGATCTTCTTCAATGAGGATGATCGCACACGCATATTCGACAATGGGTCGTATTTCTTTAACTCTGCGGGGCTATACCATCGCCCCTGGAAAGAGCACTTCAACCCAGACAAGGAAAATTTGACGATCGCCCCGGTTTGGCTGTGTCTTTATTCCTTACCCACCGAATACTGGAAGGAGGAAATACTCACTGACATTGGCAATATGCTTGGAGTGTTTTTCAAGGTCTCTGAGCAAACAAAGAAAATGAGATACACCTCGTATGCTCGCATTTGTCTCTATATGGATATCTCCCAAGATCTTTCGGAGGGGATCGATTTAACTTGGGAGGATGAAGATTGGTTCCAAGCTATAGACTATGAACATATCCCATTTCGATGCCGGAGATGCCATCAACATGGACATCTTTTGAAAGACTTCACGTTAAATAAACAGCTAGGAGGGAATACCAATTCGGAAGGAAAAGATCCAGAAGGGTTCACCAAAGTAGCTAACAAGAAGCGGTCAGTGAAGAGAGGATCGGGGCCAGAATTTCACAAGAAAGCTCAGACCCACAATAGATATGAAGTTCTGCAGACAGGAGAAGATAAAACCAGTGGGGAGGAGACACAACAGAAAGAAACGGGGGATATGACAACCAATCCCGTTTCGAATAGCACAGCCCAAGACCCAGAGAAGGTAGCAACGGGAGAAGACTGCTCCATGCAAGAGGAAGCCAGCGAAGAGATGGAACTGGGAGATCTAGACTTGGATGGACTGGAAGTAGCATGCACAGAAGCAGATCTAATCTCTATCCCCCCGCAACAGGTATCCTTATTAGAGAAAGCTATTATAAAGACAAAAAATCTTAAATATCTAGGCATAGCCTCTGAATCCCATAAGGAAAATGAAGGGAAAAAGAAAAGCAGAGGGGAAAAAAGGGGACGGCGAAGCAATATCCAAAGAATTCAAATGGTTGGGAAGAAACTGGTTGCCTCAGGCCAGTATCCAACTATCGATGCGGCCCTAGCTTCCTCCACCCCCAAATCGTTATAAGATGTGGATTACATCCTAGAACATCAAAGGATGCAAGAGTCTTCTAAAGACCCGTCTTCTGAGACGGAAGATTGAACTAGAAATGCCATCTATAGTTTTTCTCCAAGAAACTAAATGCTCTGAAGCGGACCTACAATCCCTCGGGAAGAAAATTTGGAAACATTGTGAGGTTATAACAACGGACGCAATCAGAACGACTGGGGGAATCGGCATTTTGTGGAACCCCAAGGAGGTTAGTCTAACTAACTGGATGGCCTCTAAGTTCATCTTATCGACCTCCTTTAATGTACTAGGAACCAGAGTCAGAGGTTTCTTGTCCAATGTGTATGGACCGTCTACAGTTAATATGAAGAACTCTTTCTTGGACTCTTTGCTCAGCCTTAAAAGGGAGACTGGTTTGCACCCATGGGTCATAGGGGGAGACTTCAACTTGTTCAAGAGCCTGGATGAAAAACGTGGGGGAATCCGTTGCCTACACCCCAGTAGTGAGTACTTCTCGGAGGTGATTGAAACGTTGGAACTAATTGATGTTAGAACCTCTAACGGTATCCTCACTTGGAACAATAAAAGAGAAGGGGACAGAAGCATAGCATCCTGGCTTGATAGGTTCCTAGTGTCTAAATCCATTATGATGGGAGGGGGAGAACTGTCGGCAGTGGTGCTTCCCTCTGTTGGTTTTGACCACTGGTTGATCAACCTTGATTGGAAAAGAATAGGGGAGAACCTCCGAAGGCCATTCAGGTTTGAACAATTTTGGCTCCTTCATCCTGATTTTCCGGATCAACTAAGACATTGGTGGCAAAACTGTCCCTCTATTACGGGAACCCTAATGTACCAATTCCAACAAAAGCTAAAGTACCTAAAAGGTAAAATCAAGCATTGGAATACGGAAACCTTCGGGAACATTTTCCAAGGGAAAAAATAGTTAGATCTAAAAATGCGGGAGGTACAGAATGCCGCCATGTCCCAGGGCTACTCTGTGGAGTTGAAGGAACAAGAACAAAACCTACTAAAAGAGCTCAACCTTAAGGATCAACAGGAAGAGCTCCTTTGGAAACAAAAATCCAGGAACCGTTGGCTGAAAGAAGGGGAACACAACACTAAATTTTTCCACAAAGCGGCTATTCAACATCGGCAAGTGAACAGGGTGGTTTGACTAAAGAGAGGGGAAAAGGTTTTGCGGAAACACAAACGGAGATGGAACAGACCATGAATGAATTATTTGCAGATCTATTGGAAGAACCCATTATTAATAGACGGGCTGAGAGGGAGGAAGTCCTTCAACACATCTCGAAATTGGTCATGGAGGACCACAATAAGTTTCTCATGAAATCAATAAGCATGGAAGAACTAGATGAAGCAATCAAGCAGATGGCAGATTACAAAGACCCAAGTCCTAACAGATTTACCACCAATTTCTTCCACACCTGCTGGGACTGGTTGAAAGAGGAAGTCCTGGCAATTGTTGAATATTCTCGTCGATCTAGAAGCATCCTAAAATCTCTCAATGCCACTTTCCTGACGCTCATCCCGAAGGAAATGGGCACAGAAGACCCGGGCAAGTTTAAACCCATATCCCTTTGCAACGTCATTTATAAAATCATAACAAAGGTCATTGCAAATCGGTTATGTTCGCTCCTTCCCTTGCTTATCTCTCCAGAGCAGGTGGGCTTTGTGGAAGGGTGTCAAATCCTTAATGGTATAATTCTGGTCCATGAGTCCATTCATTCCTTGAAGAAGGACAAAATACCGATGTATGCTTCTTAAACTAGACTTGTCCAAATTCTATGACAAGCTAAATTGGACCTTCTTAGCAAAGGTGTTAAGGGCTTTTGGCTTCAATACGGTTTGGATTGATTGGGTAATGAGCCTGGTCTCCTCCCCCTTTTTCTCAATTCTGGTTAATGGCACACCCTCTCAACCCTTTTCGGCTTCTCGGGGAATTCGTCAGGGGGAACCCTTATGTAATGTCCCCATTTTGACCCCCCCTTTGTATTAAATCGTAAATGATGTAAACATTGTAATTTGATCATGGTGAGGAGCTCAAGACCAAGGCCCCACCATTGATTTAGCGTTTTATGTATCGGCAACTAAAGAAATAGATGCCTATGGTTCTTGTGCTAAGATAGGCACAATGTAAATTAAGACATCATGTAAATACAAATTTTAATGGAAATACCCACAACTAGCTATGCAATGCAACAAAGAGATGGGGGCATGATTCTACAAGGAATGGGAAGGGAAATTATTCAAACCCTTGAGCCAATGGTGTTAATCCATGTGTCAATGAGAAAACCCATAAACTACCAACTACCCATTTTGGGTTATGGACCCAATCATTTAATTCTTCCAAGAGTTGGTTGAGGCAGTTAATGCCTTGGGAATGAAGAGGTATGGCAGCCAATTTCGTGTATGGGCAGGCCATCAACCTGGGAAATCGTATTTTGTCTCCTTGGGCAAGAAAACACCCACGAAAATGGTGCCCAAAGCATTCTGAACAGTCAGTCTTTCCTCTCTCACGCAGTTTGAGTTAGCTAGGTCTTTCCCTACATGTTTTCATCCATTTTCTACATTTTTCTCATGCCTGGGAGCTCGTTTTTGCATTGTACAACAGCTGGGAGAGAAGGGCCACGATTTGGGACTGTTATGGAGGTCGTTTTTGCCCTAGAATGTCCCTGGACGTTTTTCTAAAAACAGATTTGGCTTCCCAGCATTGTTCCCCATCTTCTAGTTTCGTTTTTGGGTTTCCCACGTTTTTCTGAAGCTATTGAAAACCCCATCTTTGGGCATCTCAATGTGAAAACGTTTTATCATGCCCAATAAGTGTGGCTCTGCTGTTATGTGCATTCCGGTTTTGATTTGAACCTGTGAGCAGGAAACTTGGAGTGGTAGTGGACAAAATTGGCTTGATAAACCTAGTGAAGGGAGTAACCTCTCAAGAAGATCAAGAGGGCTTTGGCTACTTTTCTATGCACACCCTGAGAGCACTAGAAAGGAAGGTATGGCTTGAGGGACTGTGTGGCAGTGAAGAGAATACTTCCTTGTGTTGGGTGTGTAGGCATTGTGAGTGCCAAGCTGAATAGATCTGGGCGGGGTATCCATAGCTCTGTGGTTGAGCTCACTAGCTTAGCAATTCTTCCTTTCCATGTCCTAGCAGCCTGATAAACCCAATTGTAGATTGGCTTGGCTCATCCTGGTGTATGCTTGGCTATGTGTGAGTCTGCTGTTCCCTGGTTCCTTATAGAGATCATGCCCAGCTCGGGGGTGGCAGTTGCATCAAGAGGTTGATAAGCACAACTGGCCTATGGTTGGGAGGAACGTTGCAGTTGCATAGCCAGTTGCTTGGGACTACCTTGTTATAAGATAAGTATTCTCCTGTGTTCACTTGATAAATATCTTGAATGTATGATGAATATGTAATTGATACTACTTTCGCTATGCTTTTTTCATATATTATACATTTCCATATGTTCTTTCAATTATGTGAATGCTTGGTTAAAATTTCATGGGGCTATATGCCCGGTTTTAACATCACGTCCTCTCTATCATGTTGGTATGGTAGGAGGGGGCATTACACCTTATCCCCATTTCTCTTCATCATTATAGCGGAAGGGCTGGGAAGAATGTTATGAGCAGCTCAGCAAAGCGATGGCATTCGTGGTATTAACCTATGCAACAGGTTGGCCCTCCAAACCCACCAGCGATTTGTTGACGATACCATGTTGATGGGTCCCTCCTCATTTCAGGAAGCCAAGGGTATCAAAAGCATCCTAGATACCTTTCTCAGGGCCAGTGGTTTGGAAATCAATAAGGAAAATTCCCAGGTTTTTTTTTTCAACATGCCGAGAATTACCCATAGAAATATTCTGCGTATCCTGGAATTCTCAGAAGGTCATCTCCCGTCTAAATACTTAGGTGCACCCCTGATGGAATCCACAATTCGACAAGTCTCATGGAAGGATCTCCTAGACAAACTTAAGAGAAAACTTGAATTGTGGACATATAGAGCCCTGAATTTTCCTAGTCGCCTCATTCTGGTTAAGTCAATGCTTCAAGCCATGCCCGTCTACCTCTTCTCGGTGTTGGCTGCCCCAAAAGCAGTCCTCAAGCAAATTCGCAATATTCAGAGGAACTTCCTGTGGGGTGGAACCCACGAACAAAGGAAATGGGCCCTAATGAAATGGGATACTCTGTGCACACCCAAAGAGGCGAGGGGCCTTGGATTACGTGATTCGCTTTGGGTTAACAGGGTGATGGGACCCAAACTCCGGTGGAGATGGACCACGCACACAGAGGAACCATGGGCGTTACTATGGCACAGAAAGTATGCTCCCAACTGGCCTAAGCAGGACCTTATCAGATATGGGGAGGACCTACCTGGTTCGCTTATATGGAAAGTGGCTCAAATGAACCGGGGATTAGTTCAACGACATGGCTTTTGGGAGATAGGAGACGGAGCCTCTGCCTCCTTTCTCAAGGACTGTTACAACGTAATCTTCCACCTTGTGAGTATCAGCGTTCTTTGGCCTGTAGGATCCATTTCACTGACTCAAATCCACTTTATATCCTTCAAACATACTGTTTCCTCATTTTTTCCCTTGTACGCTTGTTGCATCATTACAGCGGGCGTGCCCATGAGTTGCATCACTATAGCCCGCGAGTAGCATGTAAAATGGTAAAAATCACTAGTTAATTACTTTTTACTCCCAAAAAGCGGTTATTGGGTGATCTTTGACCCTCGATCTACCCAAAAAACGCCTCGATGTGTCCTTTCACTTACTTTTGAGAGGACTATATATTGAGCACATGTGGCTTATGGACGGGAGGAGAAAGAAGAGCAAGAAAACTCTAGTAGATTTTTGCCCTATCTTGAGTCTACACTCATTGATCCTTGTAGTTGTGAACCCCTTATGTTCACCTTCCAAACTCCTACAATAGTTTGAGTTTTCCATTCATGGAGGATTGAAGTGGTGGAGGCACAAGTGGATTGATCCAGATCTTGGTTCAGATTGGTTGCCGGCAAGAGGTCGTATCACATTGTACTTCTTCTTGTTTATTAATAGAAATACTCATATTCTCGTCCATTAATATTGTGAATGTTGTTTTTTCTACATTGGGTTGCATTTACTTATAATATCATGGACCATTGCTATTGATGATGTTAATGTCGTTTATATATTATATGTACTTGTTGTATATCGGTTGTGAAGACTAATTTGCAGATTCAAGTGCACGGATTGAAAGCTCCAACGGGGATCTACATCAAACGTTTGGATCGAGGTTGGTTACATTCTCCATTATCTTAGCATTGTCATTTATAATAGCATAGTTCTAAGAATTGAGTTAATTTCTGGTAGTCGGCTGTCTGTAGTGGTCCCCCAAGCCATAGTGAGTTTTCTCCAATACAAAAATGGCGACTCCACTAGGGAAAACATCCATGTTTGGGGATTTTTTGAGCCTTAGTCCTTAATTAGAGTTGTTGTTTGTCGAAGCTCTGTGTCACTGATTGGCCGTTAAGATACACTATAGAAAACTTGCTTTTTCTGAGCCATTGGACTCTTTATTTGCCCATTTGCCTTTCCTCACCCGCAGGCTAGCTTAGCTCTGCCCGCGTACACCCACCTATGTTTACTCTACTGCTCGTGGTTACCCGCAGGTTTTCCTTCGACAGTAGCGTACAACTCCAGCTTTTGTTGATTTATGACTTTTGGTTGTTGCTGGGTTGGCTTTGGATGATCCTGAGTCTTTGTTGGCCTGTTTCTTGACTGTTTCATGCCTTAGTTGTGACCAGAACTCTTATTTTCTCTTGGTTGAGCCTTATTGGTTTTTTACCCATCTTTGGATTTAGCCTTGTTGGTTTTTTTCTTTTGAGCTCATTCCTGTGGCTGGGTCTTACTATTTGGGATCTGCTGGGTTGTCTTAGTGATCTTTTCAGCACTTCAATCACTGAATAGTAGGATTTTGCTTGCATTTTTCATTTCTTTATATTGAAAAATACAAAAAAAAATACATATAGTTTTGCATTTTCCTTTTGCTTATAAGAGAAAATACAAAAAAGAAAAGTTTACTTTCATGTACTGCATCTTGCATTGAGTGCTTGCTACTTTCATTTAGGTTCTACTTGTGCATCGAAAATATAAAAGGATTGCATTTTTAGTTCGAAATCGTTGGGTTGATTTTGCATGTTAGTGACATTGTTTTATTGGATATATGAGTCTAGGATTGGGCGATTTTGCATACCATTGAGTCATATACATCACTAGTTTCACGACCATATCCTTTGAATAACCACAGCCATTAAAATTAACGTTTAATCTTAAAATTGATTAGATCGATTTTATTTATAGGGTACACCAACTAGCATAGGTTTAGAGTCTTGGAATAGATCATTGTGAGTTAACAATCCAAGACTACTAGACGAAACATTAGGTGTCTGACCAGGGAGTGGAGGAATCCATGGTATATGTCGGTGTTCTCAGGAAGCTCTACTCAAACCAGAGTTAAGCACGAGGTCACGAGAGGTTGGTTGAAGGGATATCCCTCTGATACCAGCTGAACGTGGGAGATATTTCCAGGGTTTGTTCGTATCTGGGGGTACCGGAGGTTCGTCCTCTTGTGCTTTGGGCTTAGCTACCATGCCCATACGACGGATACCACCTGCGACTGTCCCCCTAAGCATTGGTTATATTGTGGTGACCATAGTTGCCTTACCTAGGTATCGCATAGGGTACTTGCAGTGGTTATGTTGTTTGTGTCCTGAGTCAAATAGGGATTGGACAGCACAGTTTTGTTTGACAGTGGACTTGACCCTATGCACGCAGTGAAGCCTGGGTGTCTCTATAACTGATTCTGTTACCTCCGGATATAGTTTGGGAGTCTCAAGCCTCTCCTAGGGAAGACATACCGGCTCTAGTATCGGGAGCTCATTTACCCACTCTGTTTTTCTGCTCTTGGTTGTAGTTTCTCTAGATGTGTGCTTTTGATTTACTGTTTTTTATCGATAGTTGGCCTTTAGGAGACGTTTTGATTTTATATTCTCTCCGGAGATATCATGGCGCGGAGTCCTACTCTCTGCCGATCCCCTCGGTTGGCTGGTTTAAAGCCTGCCGAACTTTCACGCCATGTTACTAGAGGACGCCGGCAAGCTCCCTCCGAGTCTTCAGATTCTTACGAGACATACGTCCAAGATGTCATGACCACTGCACAATCTGACACGAGAGAAATCCCTACTAATCCATCGGGCAGAGCTGAACACACTTCTGACACCCCTACGCCTCGTGAGGCGTGGGGAGGTGATCCACCTAAGACCCAACCTAGTTTGTTTGGTCTCGACCCACCCGAGGACGACCCATTCGATCCTTCGTTTCCACATTATTATTTATACGGGATGCCAGAGGTCCATGATGATTTAGTCCCTACGATCAACCCTACTGCATTCTCATATGGTATGTCGAATTACGCCACAGTTGATCCTTCCACTAATTTTGGTAACTAAGCTGGCACCGTTCATAGCATTAGCAACACTGCACCCACTGGGGGCAATACCCTCGCCGGGCGCACCACGTTGTCCACTCACACATGTAGTATGGAGACCGATCACATTCCTCCTAATAATGCTAATGTTGGAAGACGACCACCTCCTAGGGTTACCCAACCTAATAGGAACGCCGTTCAAAACACGACTTGCCATCCACCACCTAACACACATATCGCTACACGTCAACCCAGGATCACTTTCGCAAATGTTAATGTTCCTCCTAAACATGGGGGTGGACATATACCGCACACTTTTGCGTCCACCACCGCTACTAGTAATACTAATGTAGGACGTGGGAATATATCTTATCCTCATGGTCATAACGCCACCATTCCTGCTACTAGTAACACCAACGTTGGGGTTGGGGATACTTCTCACACTTTGGGTCACCACACGACTGCTCATGCTAATGCTAATGTTGGGGGTGGGAACATACCTCACCATTATGGTCATTACAAATCGGTTCCCGCTACGAATAGTACGTATATGCCCCATACTTATGGTGGCAACCCTTACTACAACACAATCGGTGCTGGTCACCAATTCAACCCACCTCAATACGGTGCCCAAAATACTTACATGCCTGCTTACTCTCATATGGGTCAGGTCGGAGGAGGTTATCAACCTTATGACCATGGTCAAGCTTATGGTCCGTTAGGTCCTCATTATCAGCAGTTTAATGCTCATGTTCAAGATTTTGGTCCACCTTATAATACGGTTCCGTTCAACCAACCTTTTATGGGAGCTTATAATCAAGCTTTCCAGCCATAGCTCCCGTTCCTTGCACATTTGAATCTTCTGAATCTTTCGAAGCTCACGAATGATCCGGTGTGTCACGACCCTAATTGGCCCCCGATCCCTACCAAGCTCCCTTCGGACATTCCTAAGTTTGAGGAGAAAGGTGGTGAGGATCTGGGTGATCATGTCACAACGTTTCACCTTTGGTGCTCCTCCAACTCATTGAATCATGATTCCGTTAGATTACGACTATTTCAACGCACCCTCACGGGGGCAGCTGCGAAGTGGTATGTGGAGTTGCCTAGGAACACCTATAGGGGATTCAACGAGATTGCTTTGGTTTTCTTGGACCATTTTCAGTTGTCGGTTCGTTATGATACTGGTATTGAACTGTTGTCTACCTTCCGTCAAAATAAGGCCACACATATTTCTGACCACGTTCAAGAGTGGCGCCGATGAAAGAGATTAGTGAAAGCCAACATTCCTCCAGAGTTTCTGTTGGAATGGTTCCTCAAGTCTCTACTCCCATACATTGCGAAGGATGTTTCGATGTCCCACATTGTGACTGAGGAACAAGCCATCTTGAAAGTCCAGCAGCTAGACCTACTATACTCTTAGTCTGGCATTTTATATGACATTATTCCTGACGCACCGAGAACATGACATGAGCCCAAGTCAGTTCCTGGACCAAAAGCCGACGACATCGTGGGATCCACAAGCACTCACCCCATAGACTTGGTAGCTAATCAAATGCAAAATTTGTCACTAAACCAGTCTACTCCTAGATAGGTTCACACCTTGTCCACTTCCACCCCGTCGTCTGATGTACACAATGTGCAATCAACGAAGCCGTCAGGTAACCAACAACCTGGTGGTAAGAAAAAGGGGAGAAACAACCGTAGGGGTGGAAACAATGGGAATAACAATAATAGCAATCGCAATACCCCTCGTACAGAGAATTCCAACCCTCCTTGGGAAGGCGGAAATGCTGGTGAGGATCGTAAACCTAAGCGTAAGGTGAAATTCCCTTGCAAGCTCTGTGGGGAATATCATCTTACTCACTTATGTCCTCGAATCGAAGAAGCATCGAAGCATTTGGCACAGAGCTCAGCTGTGTTAAAGGATCTCCTTCCTCATCATCAAAACATGGCTTCGCATGCTCCCACCACTGGTTATGGACCTATTGAAACGGTGACGTCTTCTTCCAATACTAGTGGTTATGGATGTGTGAATATGGTTCAATCAGAGGTTAGTGTTGCTACTTGTCAACGTGATTATGGTGCACCACAACCTAATATGGGGAGTAAGCCTCCCCCCTCCTCCTCCTGACAATTCCTTGCATATCGAGAAGCCCTCTAATATGCCGCGGATACCGAAAGGTGTTCTCAAGCACTCTACGCATAATCCTAATGCTTGAGCCGCCCAGAACTACTCCATTGTAGAAGATTTGGGCCAAACTCCGTGTGCCATGTCGGCTCTTGAAGTTTTGCAGGCCTGTCCTTCTCAGAAGCATGCCCTTTTGAGTGCGTTAGGAGTTCAGGATGGGGGAAATCCCAGTGTTATCAAGTTCGATACTACTGATGTTCAACCTCGCTTACCTTACCACCTGGCTTTTCAAATCCAAGTGGTGTGCCTTCAAAGTTTTGTCAAACGTACTATGGTTGACGAAGGTGCCTCTGTGTCAGTAATGTCGTTAACTTGTTGGAAAGATCTTGGCTCTCCTCCTCTACTCGCGTCTAAAACCACGCTCACTACATTCGATGGTCGGTCATTTAAGCCGCATGGAATTATTCCTTCCCTTGTTGTCTGCTTGGAAGGTAAGTCTGTGCCTATTGAAGTCGAGGTGGTTGATGTGCCCATCGACTACAACCTGTTACTGGGTCAGAATTGGATGTACGCTACGAAGGCTGTCGCGTCCACTATATTCAGAGTTATCTACTTTCCCCATGAAGGCAAGATTGTGACCATCGATCAGCTGGATTTCGTTAACACTCCTTCCACAGCATCCACAAGATCCATAGTCCCGCAAATTACTGATTCTCAGCCGGAAACTGGGAACATAGGTGTTGGTATGTACCCTTCATTGATGGGAACTTATAGTCTTTCTGCACCTGTGAACTTCATCGGAACCATTTCCGACAAGGCGTCTCCTCCTTTGCATAGTATGTCATTCCGGACTTCCTATTGTACTGATCCATGGACTTTACCGTCCACGAGTTCTACGTCTGGAGATATTACGCACGTCGGGATGTCTGTGCCATTGTCTGTAGCTGAGCTTGCTTACGAGCATATTCAATAAGCCGCTGCAGAACCGAATCTCTCTTCTTCTCAGACAGTCAAAGAAGATCCCGTTACGCTGCCAGTTTGGGCAACCAACTCATCTTGTTCACACGACTGCCTTGATGATACTTTGCCATCTAATGAAGCTATTATGGAGGCCATGTGTGGTAGTGAGAGGCCTTGGGAGGATATGCATCATCGCTCTTATCTCGTACCGATGATGCATATCTCCAAACTTTGAAGTTTCCTCCACATTATTCACGAAACGAGCGACGGCGTGTGAAACATCACGCTAAAGACTATACCATCATCGGTGACACTTTGTATCGCCGAGGAAAGGATTCTATTTTCCATTGTTGCTTAACTCACAAAGAAGCAGAGCAGCTGCTTAATGATTTCCATGCAGGGGCGTATCGCAGTCACTTATCCAGCTTGCTACAGCCCAGCGTATTATGCGAGCTGGCTACTTTTGGCCTTCGATCTTTAAGGATTGTGTTAACACTATGAAGAGATTCCACCCTTGCTAGGTGTTCTCTTGGAATATACACTCGCATCCAGCGCCCCTTCATTCAGTCGTCACCGTCAGTCCTTTCACTAAGTGGGGGGTGGACTTCATGGATTGCAACCAGCTTCGACCGGGGGGCATCACCATATCATAGTGGTCGTGGACTATTTTTCCAAATGGATTGAGGCCATGCCTACCGTAAAATCCGACGGTGCTACTGCAACCCATTTCGTGTTCAAGAAAATTATCACTTGTTTCGGTATCCCGAAAGAGATCGTCACTGACCATGGCAGTCACTTTCAAAACAAGATGATGGAGGATTTGTCTCGTCAAGAACACTCGTCTTCCTACTATCCCCAAGCGAATGGTCAAGTTGAAGTATTTAATAAGTCTTTGAAGACCATTCTCCAGCGTACCATCCAACAAAGCAAGAACAATTGGCACATCATGTTATATCCTGCTTTGTGGGCATATCAAACCGCAGTCAAGACTGCCACCGGATTCTCACCGTTCCAGCTAGTTCACGGTGTGGAGTCACTTTTACCGATTGAATGCAAAATCCCTTCGCTTAAACTAGCCATAGAGCTCCTCCCTGATACGATAGGTATTGAGCAACGTTTAATCCACCTTGAGCAACTTGACGAGCAATGTCGAGATGCTGCTGTGACCATAGATGCCAACAAACGTCGTGTTAAGGTTCAGTATGATAGGTTTGTCCGTCCCCGGCAGTATGTTGAAGGTGACTTGGTCCTCTTATATGACCAAGCTAAAGAACCCCTAGGGGCAAGCAAGTTCAACCCCATGTGGCACGGTCCTTACATCGTGAGGCGTGTCCTAGAAAAAGGAGCCTATGAATTATAAGACTATGAGGGAACTGTCTTGAAGGAGCCTAGAAATGGGCTCTATCTCAAGCGGTATTACGCTTGAACCTCTAGTTCAGGCTGATATTTTTGTATACTATTGTATAGTTGTTTCTGTACATAGTTTAGCTTGCTTTTTGGTTTTCGGGTCTGCTGATTAGCTTCCGTTTGATTGACAGATGTCAGCGGGATCTCCTACATTCTTAGGTTTCGTGGATGGTGCTAGCCGGCATACGCAACAGCTTGCTTCTGCTACCTGGGTTATTTTCTCACCTGACCACCTAGTTGTGTCCTCAGGAGGTGCTTGTCTCGGTTCTACATCTAACAATGAGGCTGAGTATAGTGCCATCATCGAACTACTTCGAGATGCTATTTCACATGGCGTCCAGTCGTTAGAAGTCCGCCTGGATTCACAACTAGTTGTGTCTCATTTGAATGGGCAGTACCGTGTACAAGACTTTACACTACTACGAAATTCCTAAGGGTAAGACTCTTGGAGAGACATTTTGTTTCAATTACATACATTCATGTTCCGAGAAGTCTTAATCATATATCTGATGCATACGCTAACTATGTATTAGATTGGCATTTATCACATTCATAATGAAGCACACAAATGAAAGAAGACATTCATACATTTGTACATACACACATATCGTAGAACCAGAGAACCATAGTTTATATATAAATATGTCCAAAAATGGTAGTGTCATACAAAACTGGAGCCCGTAGCCCTCAAAAATATACATATCGATACAAAAATAAGATCCTGAGATATCTACTCCCTACGAGGAGGCCTAGCTGCCGCCCATGCTGATACTCACAAGGTGGAAGATTACGTTGTAACAGGGACGCGTGGCAACAATATCCCAGACTAGCTGAAAGACAGGACATTCAGGAGCTAATGCAGTACCTTCAGAGCAGCTTCTTAGAAAAGGTTCAGGACTTTTGGGAACCTACGTTGGAGGGGCATCATGTCAGGATCTAGAAACTGAAACATTGGTGGCAAGCCTTGGCCCCGGATGAGAACCTGGACAACCTCTACGAGGAGATAATTAAACGTCAAATCCCACTGATGGAGGGACCGAATAAAGTTCGATGGAGTTATACCAACACTGGAAACTTCAACATTGCTGAAGCGGTTAGTCTTCTCGAAGGGCATGAAAGAATACCGCGGGAGGAAAAATGGAAAAAGGTCTGGCAAAAGAATCTCTGGCCTAAAATTGTCACCTTTGGCTGGTTGCTTATTCACTGTCACATCCTAACTTGGGAAAATCTATGGAAAAGGGGCCTTTCAGGACCTTCTCGCTACTATATGTGCCTTCAAGACAACGAATCCATCAATCACCTTTTGGATGAATTCCCACTGCCCTCTTCACTCTGGGTTAGGGGGGGAAGAAAGATTCAAAAAGACAACAAGGGTTCGAGGTCGTCTCGACCTCTCACTGGCCACATGGCAGTCTCAGCCATTCAAAAATGAACTCCTAAATCGTATTTGGGAATTGTTCCCTGGATTCGTGGTTTGGGAGGTCTGGAAGGAAAGAAACCAAAGAAATTTCGAGGGAAAGGAGTGTAGTACTGAGGCGGTCTGGTTGATGCTTGAATTACACCTGAAGGAAACTTTGCAACTTAACCATTGGCCCCTCAATGCCGAGAATGCAAATCCTACAGAAAGATTAATTCTAAATGACTGGGGTATTTACAGCTTACCTGCATGTATTGATGGAGCGTGCGAATGGAAGGCTCAGCCCCAAAGTCCCGACTTCTGGCAACCTCCTCCGTTTGGAACCTTCAAGCTCAATTTTGATGGCGCGGCAAAAGGGAACCCGAGTTCGGCAGGTTTCGGGGGTGCTATCAAAAACAACTCAAGGAAGGTGCTCGATGTCTTTTGGGGCGACCTGGGAGAGTCCACAAACAATGTAGCTGAGTTAGGACTCGTGAATGGAATGAGATGGGCAATTCTTCAGAACTGGTTACCTCTAATAGTGGAAGGAAACTCCATTATTCTGATCGCGATGGCTGGTCGCATCCAGAGGGGGTCTGTCGTGGCTAAAATTTCGCATAACTAGAGATGGGAATGCAGACTTTCTCAGCTTCAACAACTTCTGCTCACCACCCCGACTGTCCAATTCCTGCATGTTCAACGTAAAGGCAATCGGTTGGCGAACGAGCTGGCAAACAAAGGAGTTGAAGCATGTGTCCCCTTCAAAGCAAGGACGTTAGAAGATGCATGTGATCACGTGGTGAGAGGACAATGCATTGAGATCGCAACTGTCAATCTTAACCACCCGGATGGTACCACTCAACTTAGTGGTGAATAGGCACATGGCATCGAGGAGGCAAGGACACACGCAAGCCTAAGATCGCCTCGCACTAATGATCATCCCTCAAGTGATTCCACGTACCCAGTCGGTATTATTCCTCCAAGTGGAGAACAGGCTGGTAGGCCTGCTGAAATCACTCACACGAGTACCCCCTATTAATTTGCTTAAGTTCATTATTCTGTGCAAGGAAGGGTGCAATGAACGGACAAAGATGAGAAGCAGGATCAAGCACAGTAGTGATGCAGGAAGTGATCTCAGCAGATGGGATCGTACCAGGTTCAGACTGATTCGAAGGCTCACAACATCCCAAGCATGTGAGGCCTTGGGAAGGGATGGAACGATAATGATTTCCATTAATGGAAACTCAAGCCCCTGTACGATGGCCATATCTCATAGCAAACCTTGGGATTTTAAAGCCGAAAAGGCTGATCGTTGCAAGCATGCCCGCACTGTTAAATTAGCCTGCCTTATTCAGAGAGGCGATATGTTGTATATGCTCCATTTCAGGAATAGGTGGTTACCGAAAGTTGGGAGCATATCTTTCTCGTCGGGAACCATCTTCTTATGTATTATGGCCCCCCACATGCGTCTATGCAACCATCGTGGCTCCAGGAAGAACACCGGTGCGAGAAGAAGGCAAAGGGGGGAAGGCTCATCCAACCAAGCGAACGTCCCAAAGAATGACCACCCTATTGAGTTCGACCAGGCGCACCATTATCTGGAGGAAACTCCTGAGGCTACTGAGGTTCAAATTGCTCACTTGGAGATTTCGTTGCAGCAAGAGTTAGAAGAGTAGCAAGGGCGTCAGATTGCAGCCAACCCATTGTGGGCGAGCCAAATTCTTCTTGCTCGCAAAATCCAGGCTCGGGAGCAAATTGTCAAAGAAATCAAGGATATCATCATGGAACTGAAAGTAAATCAGCAGAATGGACTGGCGAGTACGCGCACTCTGGAGGCCTTAGTGGAGGAGCTCAGCTTCCAAGACCCGCAGGAAGCCAGGAGTCGGGCTCGAGGAGGGCCTTTTAATCCCGACTCGTTGTCTCGGTGATCCCTGTGCAGCATTGGTTGGCTTCTTTGCTCTTTGTCCTGTGTTTGTGGAAGTGCTTGTTGTCAAGTTTAGTTTCTGTTAATCTTCTGGAAGGATTGGATGTTCTTTGAGAAGCCTATATCTAGCTCTCACTGTTTTGTAGCTTTGGGCTGAACTTTTTTGCTCCTTGAAGTTTGTTTCTAGTAAGATCAGTTTTGAGTTTCTGGTATTTCTCTGTGAAGTTGTCATGCTATATTGTGAAGTCGTTAAGCTGAACTTAGGGAGCCCTGTTTTCTCAACTCGGGAAGGGCCTCTATGAGATTTTTTGTCTCACTCTAAATGTAACTCTATACCATTTTTGTACTATATTAATAGAATTTTCCAGCTCTGCTTACTTACAAAAAAAAGATGAATATTGTGATGATGTACTCAATGTGGCTAATACTCTAAGTTATGATAGCAGTGCATTATGTGTTCCATATTTTGTAAAGACGTCTAATTTGACAATCATAACTTTGTCATCACCCTTTGTTGCAAGAAGTTGGAAAGTGGTGTGTTTATCATTTGTAACACACCCTTTTAACAAATGCATTTTATAGTGTATATTAATTATAGTTAATTAGCGGAAGCAGAAAAAAATCAAAAGGCCCATTAAATATTACAAAAAATGCATTAAAACTCATAATATCATAAGCATAGACTAATCTATGAGACATTTGTTTAATATATATAAATAAAAAAGTTTAATGCACATATGCAAAGTTAATAGTAAACTCCTGCACAGTAAGTTAAAAATTTTGCTTATGGACTACACGTTAAACTATTCAATTTTAGAGCATAGACATATTTTAAAAACTTAAATTAATATGCCTATATTTATTTGTCTACCCATTAATTAGGTAACTTCGACTTATTCTTTTCCTTTCAAAATTTACTGTACAATAAATTTCACGTTAAATAATAGATTAAGACCTATATTAATACACCCAAAATAATAGTAAATTATGGCGTTTTTTTATTAAATAAGTTTATTCCAACATAACTAAATTTGGCCCAAAAACAATATTTCCAATTCTTTTCCTATAAAGTTTATTCTTAGGAATTCTAACCATTTTTCATAAACTATGCTAAAGGAGATTAGTCGACTAACCAACTAAAATCCTCCACTGACTACGGTCGAGATCCAACTACAGTCCACGTTAATGTGGTCAGACAGTTAACCGACTAAACAAATACTTGTCTAAATTCGACCTAAACAAATACTTGCAGGTTGCCAACTAACCCGACAATTATGAAAATAGAGAGATCTTAAATAAAATATATAGTCTACTTCAACTAAAACATATAGTTGTTCGTTGTAGACTAACCTGACAATTATGAAAATAGGGAGCTTTTAAATATAAATATACAGTATACTTCGACTAAAACATATAGTTGTGAGTTGTAGACTAATCCAACAATTATGAAAATAGAGAGATTTTAAATATAAATATATAGATATAGTCTTCTTCGACTAAACAATTAGTTGTTGGTTATTCCAAATATTTCCTTAAAACAAGGAAAAATTATTATTTTCCAAATATATGCATATTTCCATTTCACTAAGTATAACTTAGTCCATTATCCGACTAATTCCTAAGCTATAATAATTAAAATTACTGACAAGTATAACTTAGTCTATTATCCAACTCCTCCATTGACTACGATAGAATTATATAACTTCAACTTAAACATATTCATATATATGTAACTTGGACTAAAGCATAAATTTGTAGTTGTACCACTCTAACCTGTGGTTTTCAAATCATCAATGCCACTCATTACAAGGCTCCTAAAAACATGTCTTAACTCAAGGTATTGTTTATCATTTAATTACTAAATACAATTAAAATTAATTTTTTTCAAAAAATCTACAAGAAAAACAAGTTGTCCAAATGGACTATATAGGTTACAATCAGTATCTTTAAATTGAAAAGAAGTAGTGAAAAAAACAACCTATCTCTATTGACATAATAAAAATAGTAAATAGTTTGTACCTTTAGTAAGAACCTTTGATTTCCTTTCTCCTTAAAACCACGATTTTGGCTTTCATCCACAACAAAATTGACAATGCTAACAAATTATTAAGAATATAATTAAGTACTCTACATCTACAATAACTGATAAATAAACTCTTATACCATGTTTAGAAACAAAAAATGCAAAGTAAAAATTCAAAAAGTAAAGTGACAAGCCTTACTTAGCCTCTACATTACAATAAAAATAGCCTCTACATTACAATAAAAATAGGGATTATTGGCCCTTTAATTAAACTTAAAGAAACTTGGATAAAGGTCTTTATAAATCATTTTAAATATACAATGAAATCAAAGTATTCCAGGTACTTGACGACAATCAATTATGGATAGACTAACAAGACATAAATTGATTAAATAAATTCAAGGATTGTTCTTCTAGCAAGTATTTGTATCTTTATTCATTACATAACGTTTTATTGCATGTAACTTCAATCCCACTAGGAAACAAATAATATCTAGAAGATTTGCTAAAAATCCTCTTCTAAAATTTCAGAAAATAATCAACTTGATATCATTTTTAAACATGTAATTTTTTTCACAATAACATATATATTTTTCCAATCAATTATTATTTATATCATGTAAATTCAATCACGGATGGAACCCAAACATAAATACAATCAAATCTAAAACAAAATACATCTTCCAAAATATATAGCTATAGCTTGGGCAAACAAAACAAAAACAAAAAACCTTATAAACAAACAAATTAAATCAGCATATTAGTGGTCGCCATCATTTTTTATGGTTAAAAGATTTATATGCCATCCAATTTGGTTTATTTAGGGATCGCAACCAATATGATCGATCAGTGTTATGTATAACATCCAACCTGGTTTGTTAAAATGGTTCTCTCATAATGTTTGTTCAAGATCCCCACGTAGGGTGATGTACCGCACAAACCCACGTGGCTAGCTCATGACTATCACACCGGGAAGATAGCAAGAACAACCACCGAGTGTGTGGCCTATCAACACATTCATAAAAGTGGGAGGATGGCTCATGGCCGATATAATGACAAGATTTGGCAACTCTGACTCGATCAAGCAAGACTGCAACTCAATTTCTACTTTCCCTCCGCATGAATTTCTCATCATCTCAACATTCATGGCATACATGCCCCTCTTCAAACACAGTACAGGCGTTGATCAGACGATGAGTTGGTTAATGATTTTTCTCATGGAACAAGTGGGTTATCTACACCTTCGACCCCGCAAAGGCCACCATTTGCTTCGTATTTTCTCCTCCGGGTCTACTCTGCATTCCTCGTGCCATCATCATTATCGATCCCCTCTTACTTGTCTCCTCCTTGGTCTTGTCTCAATTATGGTTCGCTCTAAACACATTGAGGATACATTTTGGGGGTGGTAATTTCTTATTTATTATACATTTTGGGGGTGGTAATTTCTTATTTATGATACATCTTGGGGGTGGTGGTTTCTTATGGGTAGAAGGCATGACCAATGTGAATGGGTCATCAACAACGGAGGATACCACCAACAGGTGTAAATAAGATTCTTGGTGAGGGTTAGGAGTGTCAGAGCAAGCAACAATTGGCATGAGGGGGAGCAAGGCTCGTGGGAGATGGAAAAGGGTTGTCAATGGAAGGGAGTGGGTGTCAAAGGGATGTTAGGATAATTGGAAAAAAGGAGGCTGCACGAGGGCCAAGGGTCAATAGAAAGGGTATGACCATGGATAAAGGTTGAAAAAGTACATAAGCGGTTGAAGGTGTGACCCTAGTAAAAGGGTTACGAGCCTCCTAAAATCACTTCATAATAAACCAGTGGTACCAGAAACAAAGAGAAACAACAACCAAGAGAAGAAAACCATCAACCTAATTTTTATTAAATTTAAAAATAAAATTTTGATAAATCAACGACCTAATTTTTATTAAATTTAAAATTAAAATTTGTATTAATTAAAATATTTGTGAACTCAAAGTTACAAATACACGAATGAGGATGGGAAAGATCTTCGAATATAGAGCATTCAAATTCAAAACCTGATTTCAACAAAATGAGAAGTGTACCTATCTAATTCAACTACTCCAAACACAATTGCATAGTCAAATCAACTTCAGAAGTCATAAAATGTGTGAATCTGAAAAGTACCCATGTATTCAAACTATAGAAGCCAAGTGTCAATCTCCTTTACAAATCGGAGTTTACTCTAAAACCACTTTGATACCATTTTTAAAATTGTGCATGGACCACAAGATCATAATAAAATAGCAAACTCACAAAGGACACAAGATAGTATGTGATAAAACCCTCGAAACGAAAAACATACATGGAACAAAAGAAAAAACACAATTATTTTCTCACTTCAATCAACATAGTACAATAAATACCCAAGGCCAATTTATAGAGCATTGAATTGAATGCTAACTACTCAATTATTTACAGTTCACTAAACAACTTGTCAATTAGCTATGCTTAAAATAATTGGATGCTTCAAGTTAAGCAAACTTCTAACTTAAGACATAAAATAGGCTAACTAAAATGAGTCAATCTTATTCCAAAGCTTATTTTTTATATTTACAAAGCTGATTATTATGAACAAATAATTATGCACCAACAAAATCAAATATCTAGCTTTTTCAGGAAATGGAATTCTTAGACATAGTGATGAAGGAGACAACTAAAAAGATGTGAAAGAGAGTGGAATATTTGGCAATTAGTTTAGAAGATCAAATGGGAAATCTTGTTATTTTGGAATTCTATAAAGGTGAATATTTATCCAATTTTTCGTTGTAGAGTTCACAGTTAAATGGCCAATATTTCTTGTCTCTATACAAATATCATCAATTCCTCAATCCTATTCTAAAGAGATGTTGGGAAGCATTGGAAGCATGTTAATATGTTTTAGTGGAAGAGAAATGGCCGTTATGGGGAGACTCAGTACAACTCACATGTTTGGAGAAAAAAGAAGCTTGGAAATCAGATCGGCAAACACATAGCTTGTGATCTTTGTCTCAACCAAACATCTTTGGGATCCAATTCCAAAGGTAGGTTGCTTCACTTGGACAAACAAAAACAAAAGGGTGGGAAGAAATCATATTACAAAAAGCATTGACAAACTTTTGGCAGATTCCCAGTGGTTGTCGGATAACCTTATTTTTGAATCCAAAATCCTTAAAAGTTCTTGGTTCGACCATTGGTTGATTAGTTGAAATTTAGTTAGAATTAGCAGTGAAAGTTTCTCCTTTCAAAGATAAAATGTGGACAGACTCTTTTCTGACCACTCCAGAGGAATAGAAGTTGGTGGACAACACAATGGATTATATTCAGAATTTTAATGATGCTTCGGTCTCCAAGTTGCAATTGGCCAAAACACAATGCTACAGGTTGTGCCAAGAAGATCTTCCCCATTGGCTCGCCAATATGGGTTGGGCTTGGCTTCAACTTGCCCAAATTTTCAAGTTCCTAGGCACACCCTTTGCCTTTTAGGGTTCGTCGAAGGCTCTCTTGGAGGTTTTATTGCATCGGATTGCCAAAAAGGTGGATAAATGGATCTCTAGACCTATGTTGTCGGCAGATAGGTTCCAGATTTGTTCTAAGGTCCTCACCACTACCCATGTCTACTATTCATCGTGTTGGGTTCTGTCTGTTGTGGCCTCTCAAATGTTGGAGAAGCTCTTTCGAGACAAAACTCCTTGGCCGGAAGGCTTCCCCACTGATTTCTTCCAGGAAGATTGGGACATCGTCAAGGAGAATATGATAGAAGTGCTGGAAGAATCGACAAGGTCTAAGAGAGTTTTCAAAGATCTTGATAACAACCTGTTATTCTCTTATTCCAAAGAAACTAACTCCTTCGATGCCTTTAGGCCAATCTCCCTTTCTAAAATGATTCTATAAAGTGATTTCTAAGGTGATGGCAAATCAATTGAAAGGCATCCTCCCTAAAATCATTTTGGAAACGCATGGAGGATTTGTTAAAGGGAAGCAAATTCTAAATGGCGTCACAATAGTGCATGACCTTGTTCACATGTTAGCTTCCAAGAAGGGATCGCATGCTAATTGAACTGGATATGGCCAAAGCCTATGAGAGGGTTAACTGAACTTTCCTTGACAGCATGCTTCAACATTCGGGTTCTCAATGGAGTGGAGACTTTGGGTGAAAGCTTGTTACCCCTCACCTAGATCCTGTTCTGATCAATGGCTTGTCGGATGGATATTTTGCATTCAAAAAGATCTCCATCACACTGTCAAGGAGACCCTTTATCTCCCTATTTGCTCATCATTATGGTCGAGGATTTGGGCAGCGACCGAAAGGATGGTACAAAATCTGAGATTTATTTCTTCAATGTCAGTATGGTGTTAAGACAATGGAGAATTTCCAATTTACAAGGATATGATAAAATCCTGTTCCAAGTGTGAGTATCTTGGAATTTCATTATTCTCAGGCCAGGCCAGAAAGAATTTATGGAGGAACTGCTGGACAGAATCAAATACAGGTTGTCAGGCTGGAAAGGGAAATGGTACTCTTTGGGAAGTAGACTCCACCTTTTAAAAGCAATCCTTCAAGCTATGATAAATTATCCCTTCTCAATCCTGAAAGTTCCTGCAAGTATCATTAGCTCACTGAACTGTATTCAAAGGAATTTTCTTTGGCAAGGTACAGCAGTGGTTAAGAAAAACCCTTTGCTGTCCTCGAGAAAAATTGGCCTACCCAAGTCCTGGAGTGGTGTTTGCACTTAGATGGGGCAGCTAAGAAAACACTGCTCTCAGAGGCAATTGGTTTGGACTCTTGGAGACTTTATCCTGAGTAGGCTAGATTGTGGGGCATTATCCTGAGACATAAGTCACTGGATAGTATTGAGCCTCAGCACATTTTCACAACTCCAAATCTCGTAAAGGTCTGCAATTTCTTATAAGAGCAAATGTAGAGATGGTCAAGCAGGACTTACTTTGGGAGATAAGAGATGGCTTGAAGAAGGATTTCTTGGATGAAACCTGTATAAGAAGTGCACCCCTTTCGGAGGTGGTTAGCTACACACCTCTTCAAGAAGCACTTCAACAGACTTGGTGCAGAAAAGTCTGCAACTAATAGATGGAGCTATAAAATCAACTTGTAGAACTATTGGCTAGCTATAAACTCCCCTGCAGAGAAGGAACGGATTCTTTGAAATGGAATGTCTCTGTCTCAAGCGAATACTTAGTCAAAGTTGGGTATGAATCCATAGTAAAACAAGAGGGTGATGGACAAGTCAATATAGTTTGGAACAAGATTTAGATCAAGGAATGTTGGTTGAAGACTATGTCTTTTCTTTGGCAAGTGGCTAGGAATAAGATTCTCACTGGGGATCAACTAAAAAATAGAGGCATTGAAGGCTCCTTTAAGTGCGTGCTGTCTAAAGGAAAGCAGGAATGGACTAATCATATCCTTTTGAATTGCACTATGCTTCGTAGGTCTGGGGTGGAATTCTCCAACTGTTCAATTAAGATGGTGCCAACCAGAATCAATTTTTGAGTTGGTGGCAAGCTAGCCTAATCCATAGAAAACCGAAGTAATGTCTTGCTTATGGAGGATGTTACCTTCAATGGTTTCTTGGAAAATCTGGTCAAAGTGTAACAGTAAAAAAATTAGGAACATAGAACTCCTAGGTCAAAGAGTTATTCAGAAAACTATAGCCTCTTTGGTAGATACTCCGGCCATGTATTCATTCAAGGAGGAAAACCCTTTGTCCTCGGAGGTTGCCATTCTTGCTAAGTAGTGTGTGCAGCATCCTAAGAGCCTTGATAGAAAGATAATCATAAGAAGAGCTAAGACCGACAGAAAGAGATGGAAGGTTCCAAACGAAGGGTTTTGCAAGATTTTTTATGGGCATCTAAGACGATCCTGGATGGGTAGGTGGGGAGATGGGGAGGTGTCATCAGAGAATGGAAAGCAGATTCAGTAGCTTATTGCCTTAAAGTTGGGTTTGAACTTTAATAACATAGCTGAGGCAGAAGCAGCAGCAAGAGGCATAAAGGAAGCACTTAGACTGGGGATTCAAAACCTCATTGTGAAAAATAATTTAGCCATTGTTATTAGGGACTATCGTCAGGTTCAATAAACCATCGGAGACTCACAGCAATCGTTCAAGAAGCCAGGCAAACAGCCTTCTCTTTTCAGGAGGTTAAGTTCCACCATTGTTATAGGGGTGCCAATAAGGTAGCTGATCTCTTAGCCAACTTCAGAGAAAGTCTTGGATCATCCATTGGATCAAGAGTCTCCTGCAGTAAGGATGAAATGGAATTGCAAGGCCTGGAGCCTCTATTGAAATTGGACTCGGAACTTAATGGAGCTGACTCTAGTTAGTCTGTTCTTCATTGGGATGAAGGGCTGTTCTTCTGCTTTTGCAAGAAGTATTATGTTTTGTCGCTCAGACAATCAATTTCCTTCAGATGGTCTGATTTTCTAAGGGCGGCAGCTTTTATGGTCTATTTCAGCAGTTATCCAGTCTTTAGCCCTAGGAGGCTAGGCCTGTTTCATAAGCAAAGCTCTTGGAATTGTGGGATTCAAACCTCAACGCTGGCTGCCTAGGAATCAGATTCTTTGCTAGCAGGTTTATGCCATCAAAAGCTTTAATATTTGTGGATAGGTCCTGTCCCAGATTTGGTGAGTAGAGCGATTTCTCACATTGCAGCTGCATTTAGGCTGAGTCTGTCCTACCTTTTGTTTGGGTCTCTTCTTTGATCGGCTAGTTTTGTGCTGTCCATGGCCGTGCGGCCAATCTAAGACCTGATTTTATTATCCTGGTGAGTGTTTGTTAAGTATCTGGGATGAGGAGGCTGTTTCCTTTTGTATTCTACTTCTAGTGAACTCCAGGTGCAATATAAAGTTTTTGTTTAACAACACAAAACAGTGTTCTCAGTGTCTATTTCATCTCCCCAGACTACTGTTATATTCCATGCCTCTAATGGATTCTGCTGTCTGGAGCTATTGCAAATCATTTTTCTGGAATAAAAGGTGGGGTTTTTGTGTAGTATGAGAGCAGAACTATAATAACGTCAAATTTTGGTTCGATTGAAACGATCATATATCCTTTCATTCAATCATTTTGACAACAATTCATTTCACAAAAAATGCACTTTCTGAAAACCTTGTATTTCCCTTGCAAATCAAGCTTTTAGTTTAAAATCAAAAGGTTCACTTGCAAACTTAATGAGAAAATAAAGTCTTAACTTTGCAGAAGATCTAAAGTTGAAATACCAAGAATCCCTGCTTCAAATCTCACCAGAGGTTCAGCTTTCTTTGTTATAAAATAATCCAAAAAGTCCCTCTGCTATACAAATTGACATATGGCACAGCTTGATCAACTGCATTGCCAGCAAAGTTATTCTATCTATGATGTGGTGACTGGTGCGTTAAAGGCATGAAAAGACAAATAGGACAAAAATTGAAATTTTCATCTTTCATACTCTTAGCAAGCTTAAATATTGCAACATACAAACATAGAGTAAATAATATAACCGAATGCATGCTTCAGTCCTGCCTTTTAACTCTTTTGGTGTTGATTGAGACTTGCTAGTTGCTACTGAAAAGCCTCATTTAATTAAGCTTACAGGAAATTCCAGTCAAACCTCATGGAGTATCCAAAATATTTGCAGATAGGAGTAGAACACTGAAGAGACCCAAGTGATGGAAACTATGAAGATATACAATACTCATTCTTTATTTTGGGCCAACGGCAAAACATGTAGACAATGGAAGAAGATATCCTAAAGAGTCCTAAGCCAGCTCTTAACTGTTCTTCTCAGCAGCTTGAACATCTAATTGATCTCACATGGCAAAGCCAAAACAAAGAATTATAATACAGGAGTCTCAAACTTGAGATACAGAAGTTGTGACAACCTGAACGAAAATGGTTATAGAAACCCTTCACAATGCAAGAGAAGACCAAGAATCATACATTCCTAAGCATTAATGTCTTTAATGGTATTATTTTTTTTCAGAAACAAGGCATTGGTTATGGCTGCATTAAAGATTGCTATGCTATTCTTGACAATTATCTGCACTTGCCTTGATAGCAATTTGTGTTTATGCATATAAAAAAAAGAGCCTCACTTTAAAAAACAATCCAGTTCCACCCGTAGATATGAATCTAGCTTCTTGCATTGCATGTGATTATGGATTCCGTAAATCCCTGTTCAATTGTCTTGTTGAAGTAATGTCATCTCAAACTCCCGTCTATTACATGTGTTTTAGATAGCTATGTAAGATTTTCCTTCAAAATTTTGTCAATGAGCCTCATAATTGTTGATGTATATGTAACTTCGGAATGTATTTCACATATATGTATATTGTATTCCTATAGAGATGTTATTATTCCTCTATACGGAAGTGTCGTCATTTATATTGTAAGTGTCGTAACTTATACTTGATGGGTCATTAGACCACCTTGTTGGGGTCGGCCCTGTATAAGTCATGTGGGTCAAAGGGTTATTAGACCACCCTATTGGGGGTCAGCCAAGTGGGTCAAAGGGTTATTAGACCACCCTAGTGGGGGTCGGCCCAGTCAGCATTATGTCAAGTGGTTAAGCTGAGGCCGACCTAGTTGAGTAAAGGTTAAGTCAAGTTAGTGTATAAATAGAGAGTGTGTCTCTCTCATTTTACACATTCTATTCTCTCACTCACACTTGGGAGAGTGGCGCACTTGTGGAGGAGGAGGCTCTACTGCTAGGAGAAGACTATCTCTTGTATTCTGGTTGTATCATTGCTCTATCTATCTCTGAGGAAGTTATTGGGGTTTTTCACCTTTATGGTTTTCCCCAAGTAAACTCTGTGTCTCTTGTGTGCTTGCATTATTGTGTCCATGATTGTTATGCTGTAGATTTATTGTACATGTTGTTCTCTCAGTTAAGATCCTAGATCAGATTGAAGTAAATTCTGAAAATGTAACATGGTATTAGAGCTAACCTGAAAGAAGGCATGATATGGCATGTATGACACTTGTTGCACTTACAATGCTAGGGCTTGATATAGCAAAAACCAGTCATCGTAGCACTTTCGCTATAAATCCGTTTGGGCGAAGTTTTCGGGTATGAAACTTTTATAGGTCGAAGATCAGATCCCCATGTACCTTGTGTCCAAAGGGCAACCTCTAATTCGTTGTACTTTGTGATTTATGATCTGTACAATATAGGGTTTCTGCCTCTTCCAGATCTGAGTCAAAAGCAGGTGACCTTGGCAAAAAGGTCATAACTTGGGCTAGGAAGCTCCAAATGAAATTTCGTAAAAAGTGACAGGTAGTAAACAGACTATACTATCTCAAGAAAAAATTTCAGAGGCCGAAGTTGAACCAGTGACACGTGGCACGCCGTACAAGTTCGCTCTCCTGTTTTATCCCATAAATAGGTCACGTTACGACACTTGGCATAACTCTCTCTCAGAGAATCCAATTGAGGTCAGACCTATCAGGATGGAAAGATGACAGGTCGAGCTATCTCAGGAAAAAATTTCAGACCCTGTGGATCGAAAAGTTCGAAGTTACACGAGAAACAATCAGGTACATATTTCTGTCAAAACAGAATTATTTTTTAGCACCTTCATTCATGGCTTCCAGAATTTAGGGTTTCGGATAAAGTTGGAATTTTTGTAATCGAAGACCACGGCTGAATGCTACTCATCAAAATTGAAATTTAGAGACCAAGATCAGAATTTTTGGTTGGGCAGAAGGCCGGGCTTGATCAGACCCTAGTTCGGGACTTTGATCAGAAAAGTGGAAAATTAGGGCTTCTGCAAAAATGGGAATTTTTGAAATCTGTGACCACGGTTGGAAGCTCCTCATAAAAATAGAAGCTTAGAGCTTTGGATCAAACCTTTTGATTGGGCAGAAGAGTGGGCTTCATCAAACCCCAGTTCGGGGTCACATCTAGTGAATCCGGAAGTTTCAAAGGCAAAATTGAGGAGTGAAACTTTGAAGTTTTCAAATTCTGAATATACCAGCTTGATTAGCTCATCAAGGCGCATATTTCTATCCTTTCGGAAGTTTGAAATTCAAAGTTTGAATTTTTGGGGTTTCTTTGACAAACCCTATTACAGCTCCAGATCCAGTTCCTACAAATCAAGTGGATTGGGTTAATCCTAGAAGAGGATGGATAGGTCACCTGCATAAGTGAAGAAGTTCCTGTTTCAGAGGAAGATGAGGCTAAGGCCTTCCATAAGAAGATTACAAGCAATCTTGACAGGTATGGCTTACAGGTATGTTTCGAATTCTGTTCATAGTTAAGTTTATGATATGTTTGTCTTCATATCATTACAGTACAATCTTGATTAATTACTAGACTTGTCATATTACCTTAATAGAAGATATTCATTGATTAAGGTTTTGACACTTATGATTGTACTAATGCATTGTGATGTTGTATGAGGTTTATGTTGTTCGCTAACATGAAAGGTACACCAAGAAAGACAAATCATGTTCTAGTTCAAGAACATATGATCATGATGACATGAAGACAAAGATTCATCCATTGTCATGGATCACTTATAAAATCTACTTACGAGGTATGTATAACTTGGTTCTACAATGGATAACTTATGAGACATGCAGGTTACTAGCACAAGTCATTGAAGAGAACCAGAAGACATTATGCGGGCATGTTAGACATAACTAGCTAGCATGCTAATCAAGGTATGTTTTTCCTATATCAAGCTAGAATCCTACCTTGTGTTAGGATCTTATACTGTTGTGTTGTTGATAATGATTATTCATGAAGTCATGGGTTTGAATAGTCATGGTTGTATGCATATTATGTTTCTTACCATTTGATGATATGACTAACCAGAAGAATCATGAAGGTATAGGTTTGAGTAATCACAGTTTTTATGCATATTATATCTCTTATCTTGATTAATGATTTAACTAACCAGAAGAGTCCTATGATCAAATAAGAATATGCATGAGTAAAAGAAGACTTCCCTGAATACTAATGTTTATTATTTGTGTTTGAAATGATCCTGACGATACATGCTTTAGATTATTGTGTTTTGATAATATTAAGATTATACTAATGAATTTTTGATTATGTATGAGACCTAGAGGATAACACAATGATGATACTAACAAGCATGCATAGGGATCGAGAATGAATATAAGTTCAAGGACAGGTAATCCAGGAAGCAAAGATCAAGAGGGAGCACACTCCCGTAATTTCTGCAAGGATGCAGATATTCAGAGGGAGTTGACCACTTTTCACAATCCACATCAGAATGGAGTTGCATAAAAGAAGCAAAGACTGAGACGGAGTCAACCCAACAATCAAACAAAGATAAGTATTTGAATTGTCATTTCTTACATAGTTGTTTGTTTAAATAATGTTATTCAATGATGTATATGCTTATGTTCCTAGAATTAGGTTGTGTATTATGCATATTAGAATAGTTGCATTGATGAACAGTATACTACTAATATACATGGGTAAGTGGCCTATGACACTGTACAACATTCCATTGCTACTTATCTAGAATGAAACCTCTTTGCTGACATGTTAGGAGTTGTGCACACTCTTAACAATGTTCTGGTAGAGATTGGAAGGCATCTAGAAAGTTACGGAATATGGATAAATGTTGTATTGAAGCATTGGCTAAGATAATTGCATGACTATATGACATATTTCTTTATGTGTAAGAATTTGTTCTATGAGATGTTTTCTAATTATGCAATTCAACTTGTTGTGTAGGAAAGATCGTATACCATCACCTACAAAAAGAAGGACTACAACATTTGTTCAGCAACAAAGTTATCTATTGAAAATATTGAAGATATTGAAGTTCCCAGGATCTGGGAAGAATGCCATGATCGAGGAGTACCAGTCAATCATGAAGATGTTTGGGATGCAGTCCCAAAGCGTAATCTGTAGTGACTTCCAAGAGGATCTACAAGATCAAGCATGTTGCAGGTGGTAGCATAGAGACTTTTGCTCCTGTAGTCAGATACACTTCCATTAGATCCGTACTTGCTCTGGCTGCAGTGATGAAGTGGAAGATACACCAGATGGATTTCAAGACAGCCTTCTTGAATGGTGTAGTTGAAGAAGAAGTATATGTGGAGAAGCCACTTGGTTCTGAGACACATGACAGAGAGTCATATATATGCAGAACTTGGTATGGTAGGATAGACAGCTTTCTATCCAGTTTGGGCTTTACCAAGAATAAAGCAGATTCCAACCTTTACTACAAGGTTGAGGAAGGCAATCCAGTGATACTACTATGTGAATGACCTGTTTGTAACAGATGAGGATAGATTGATTGCCGACATGCAACGGAAGCTTGCTGCCAAGTTCGAGTTGAAGAACTTGGGTATGATGCACTATTAGTTTTTGGCATGGAGGTGTGGTAGAGTGCAAATGGAATCTTCCTTGGACAAGGGAAGTATGCAGTAGAGATCCTGAAGAAGTTCGGGATGATGGACTGCAAGGCTATGGCCATACCTATGGCATCGAACCTGAAGCTTCTGTGTGATGCTTCATCTGAGCCGGTTGATATCACTATGTATCGTCAAATGATTGGATCCTTGATGTACCTGACGAACACGAGACCAGATATTTGCTTTGCGGTGAACACATTGAGCTAGTTCCTGACGGATCCGAGGAGTGTTCACCTGGTTGTTGTAAAGCATATTCTGAGGGGTACAGTTGATTATGGGCTCAAGTATGATGCGAATCAAAAGTTTAACCTGCAGGGTTATGTTGATTCAGATTGGGCAGGCAGTGCTGCAGATAGGGATCAGGTGTGATCTCTTGGTTTAGTAGGAGGCAGTCCTGCGTAGCACTGAGTACAGCCGAAGCAGAGTATGTTGCGACGGATGAGCAGGTTGCAGATGAATTGACCAAGCCGTTGGCCAGAGTGCAGTTTGAGTACTTCAGAGAGAGGCTTGGTGCACTTCAGATCGAGATTCCTTCCAAAGGGAAGTGATGAGTCCGGAAGATGCAGATGCACATGAGCTTTTCTGACATGGTTGATGTGTTCTCCCTTGGTCATGATGTAATTGCTGAGCCATTTTTCACATGGTGGTAGATGTGTTCTCCCATGGTGAAAAAGTAAAGGCTGAAGCCTTCCCCGAATGGTAGTAGATGTGTTCTCCCATGTCGGTGGTGTAAGTGATGGATGATGTGCATCTGGGCTGTGCTTCGTGGACGATGAGATGATCTGAAGAGGACGATGCTATGATGATCAGGAGGATCATGGATGATGAGCATCAGGACGATGCTCCAGTTACTACTTTGTATATGTATATGCATCATGTTGGATGCTTGTTATGATCAGTTGGATCATTGCATCATGTTGGATGCTTGTTATGATCAGTTGGATCATTTATGTATGTATGCATCATGTTGGATGCTGGATATGATCAGTTAGATCATTTGTATGTATTTTGTATATGCATCATGTTGGATGCTTGGATCATGTATCTATGTATGTATCAGGTGGATACATTGAATGATCAGGTAGATCATGTATGATGATATGTATCAGGTAGATACTTGGTATGCATCAGGTAGATGCAGTGTATGATCAGGATGATCATAGATGACGAGCTTCAAGATGTTGCTCCAGATGACATGCAGCAGGATGTTGCAGTGATGATGATCAGGATGATCATGTGTACATCAGGATGATGTATGATGAGTATCAGGATGATACTTTGTGGCCGTGGATCAGGTTGTGCAGATGAGCATGTCTGGGAGATCCTATAGGTCGGAGTTGTGTACCCGTAACATCCTGGGATGCTCTTTCGAGACATTGCTCTGGGAGGACATGTAATTTGTGCCCTAGGAGATTTCAGGTCGGAGTTGTGTACCCATAACATCCTGAGATGCTCTTGCGAAGTTTTGTCCTATGGCATGTAATTTGCTCCTGGGAGATCTGGACAGGATGAAAAAGGCCTCAGATGCTTCAGCCAGGTTTTGCCATGACCACATGTAATTTGCTCCTAGGAGATCTGGACAGGATGAAAAAGGCCTCAGATGCTTCAGCCAGGTTTTGTGGTGACCACATATAATCTGTCCTTGGGAGATCCTATAGGTAGAGCTGTGTGCTCGTAACAACCTGGGATGCTCTTGCGAGGTTTTGTGGTGAGGTCACATATAATATGGCCCTGGGAGATCCTATAGGTAGAGTCGTGTGCTCGTAACAGCCTGGGATGCTCTTTCGAGGTTTTGTGACGCACGTAATAAGTCCTGAGGATTCCACAGTATGGCCAATGATGACGAAGACCTACAGGTGGTGGGCCCACATCCAGTATGAAAAAGGACTGGCTCTGTAGAACTTCCTATGACGAGTAGATTCAGAGATTGATTGAGATAGCAGCAGCAGTGACGATGATGATGACTCGATGACAATTATCCAGTGACGATGATCCAGAGAAGAAGACTTGTGCTAGAAGACCTGTGTCGAGAAATACCTTCCTAGTTAAGAGGGAGTATTGATGTATATGTAACTTCAGAATGTATTTCACATATATGTATATTGTATTCCTATAGAGATGTTATTATTCCTCTATACGGAAGTGTCGTCATTTATATTGTAAGTGTCGTAACTTATACTTGATGGGTTATTAGACCACCTTGTTGGAGTCGACCCTGTATAAGTCATGTGGGTCAAAGGGTTATTAGACCACCCTATTGGGAGTCGGCCATGTGGGTCAAAGGGTTATTAGACCACCCTAGTGGGGGTCGGCCCAGTCAGTATTATGTTAATGGTTAAGTTGAGGCCGACCTAGTTGAGTAAAAGTCAAGTTAAGTTAGTGTATAAATAGAGAGTGTGTCTCTCTCATTTTACACATTCTATTCTCTCACTCACACTTGGGAGAGTGGCGCACTTGTGAAGGAGGAGGCTCTGCTGCTAGGAGAAGACTATCTCTTGTATTATGGTTGTATCATTGCTCTATCTATCTCTGAGGAAGTTATTGAGGTTTTTCACCTTTATGGTTTTACCCAAGTAAACTCTGTGTCTCTTGTGTGCTTGCATTATTGTGTCCATGATTGTTATGCTGTAGATTTGCTGTACATGTTGTTCTCTCAGTTAAGATCCTAGATCAGATTGAAGTAAATTCTGAAAATTTAACAATAATTTCTTTCAGGCAATTGACTCAAAGCAGATAAAATCATCTCAAGAATCTCAAGAAGGGACCTTTTTTGCATGGTGCTTTGGAGATGTCACTTTCTGTGTAAATGATAACCTCGGAATTATAAAATTGAAAAGAACATACCATGGGCTTTAGCAATAATCTATGCACTCTGTTTAATGTGCCTTGTGTTAGAACTTAGAACCCACAAATAAGGTAGAGATGGTAAGTACTCTTACAGAGAAAAAAGTGACCTA
The DNA here is from genome assembly GCA_027924585.1 of Larix kaempferi. Lineage (NCBI taxonomy): Eukaryota > Viridiplantae > Streptophyta > Pinopsida > Pinales > Pinaceae > Larix > Larix kaempferi. The sequence continues at coordinate 19,769,546 of BSBM01000660.1, read as the reverse complement.
ACTAAACTTCATGTTCTGTGCCTTCTGTTAATATTTCCTCCATAGATTTCCTTTTGACAACACCTCTAACAACCAACTCATTGAGTAACTCTGTGGCCTGATTTATCCTGCCTTGACGGGCTACACCTCTAATAAGTATGATGTAAGTTGTTTCATTAGGCTTACACCCATTTGTGACCATATCACCCAGGGTGTCAATAGCCAGGTCTGTCTGACCTACCTTACAGAGGCCAAGGATGAAGGCATTGTATGTCTGCACACTGGGCTTGCAGCCTCTCTCTTTCATCTGATCTAACAGCTCAAATGCCTGGTTCACCATGCCTTCCCTACAGAGACCTCCTGCTAGTGATGCATAAATAATAGCATCAGGACGAAGACCTCTCCCAGTCATTTCATCCAGCAATGCTAATGCCTTCTCTGTATTACCATTCTTGGAGAGCCCATCAATGATTGTGCTGTAAGTGACCAGGACAGGAGAACAGCCCTTATGGTCTAGCTGGTGAAGGATATCCACTGCTTGGTTCACCTTTCCATCCCTGCAGAGAGCTGTCAGAAGTGTATTATAAGTCACTATATTAGGCAGACACCCTCTGGAAACCATCTTATCCAGACACTCAATTGCTTGATCAATCATCCCTTCTTTGCAAAAGCCATGGATTATTGGGTTGTAGCTTGCGGCATCAGGAGAACACACCTTCACCACCATCTCCTCAAGGACATTGATTGCATCGGTTAATTGCCCCACTTGACACAGAAAATGTATTATAATATTGTAAGTAACTACACTAGGAGAACAATCTCTCTGAGACATATCAGATAAAAGCTTGACTGCTTCGTCCCATCTCCCTGCATTACAAAGGCCCTGTAACAGACTGTTGTGAGTAATGACATCGGGTTCACATCCTTTTGATGGCAAATCCTTAAGAAACCGTAGTGCCTCATCCAATCTGCCTTCCTTGCAGATCCCATTGATGATAACATTGTATGTTACCACATCAGGAATACAGCCTTCACCCACCATCTCATCCAAGAGCTTCATCGCCTTATCTACACCACTCTCCTTGCAGATTGCTCCAATCAATATATTATAAGTAATGACATCAGGAAGACAACCATTTAGTAATTGCTGATTCAAAAGCTCCAAAGCCTGGTCCATTTTGGCTTGTTTGCAGAGACTTCTCAACAAAGTATTATATGTAACAACATTAGGAGGGCATCCACATGCGTTCATCTCATCCAAAATCTGTCTTGCATGCTCCAGCTTGCCTTTCTTGCACAATCCATTAATTAAGACATTGAATGCTACAATGTTAGGTACCAAGCCAGACATGACAATAATTTCCAAGACCCTACAAGCTTTCTCTATTCTATGTGTTTTGCAGAGGCCACGAATAAGTCTTGTGCAGGAGGTGACGTCAGGAATGTGGCTTTCTGCCACCATCGCTTGGAGAAGATGGAATGCATTTTCTACTTTCCCTTTTTTGCAGAGTCTATGGAATAATCGGTTGTTGGAAGCCTCACTAAAATCCCCCGAATAACTATAACTATGGGGCAGTACTCTTGCTCTTCCTCCCCCTCTCCTTGGAGAAGATGGTCTGATTGTGTATGTTGTTTTGGATTGGGAAAAGCTTCTTGTGAACTGCACTGCCTCTTCCTTATGGTTTCCCATGCTATCACCATGATCACCACCATACGAGTTTTGTGATTGCAGAAGCACTCGTCTTTGCCTCTGCCTTTGAGATTGTGAGGTATCATGGTCGGGTATGCTTGTCGATTTGGGCAGTTGCATTTCATTATTATACATTAAACAGCAATCAATGCCCTTCCTGCACCTACAAATTCTGTGGACATCCATATCAATATATGGGGACCTTTGTACTCTGTTTGTCAAGTTGATAGCGAAATAGTAAATACTGTTGGTGTCAATGTTGGGGTTGGCATTGTTTTGATGGTATGAATAGGGGGGAAGTAGCAAAGGAGAAACTATGGGTAAGGGTAGGGATTGGGGTTGTTGCAGAGCAACTATGAATGGCATTGACATTAAGAATGTTCCAAAACTATGTGTATGCCGATGTTTTTCCTGTAGTTTTCATTTCACCGACACCACCACCAAATATAACCATTAAACAATAGTGAAAAACAAAACAACAAAAGATGAAATTCGGATAGAGGATGAGGAGGATACGCTGTGTTATGAATTGCTGCACCTCACCGCTTCGCAACAACCGTCTCGTAGCAGGGAAGATAGCCGATGCATGGCGTTTTGTCTTGTAATCCTAAGAGGGTTTTTTTCTTTTCGACGCGACGACGAGCAGAAGAGCTGAGAATGTGTTTAATGGCGGTGATGTCGACAACAATGCAGCGTTTTTTAAATTTCGGTGAGTATGAGGATCCATAAATAACAATAAGAAAGAAAAGGGTACCAGTCAAACGTTCTGCACTCTACATCACTATAATAAATGTGGTTTAGGTTTATATATATATCATCAGATTTAAAATATTTCAAATACAATGTTGTATATCTTTGTCTATACAATATTTACTATGGTTGGATATAGGGTGTTCATTTTTTGCTTTTTCAATCGTTCTTTTTTGCTGAAATATTTTGGAGGTTAAAAAATATTTTGGAAGTTAAAAATGCTCTGTGTGGAATATATTGTGATTTTTTTTTCGTATTTTAAAAGAGTTTGTTTTACTAAAATAAGTGAAATTAGTAACAAAGCTCTTTATATCTGTTTCTTAGAAATATTTTAATGTAATAGTAGTACATAATTAAAAATTAAAAGTTAAAATAATTATGTAACATTTTAGCAATGTATCACTTGTGGATAGTTTGAAAGCAAAATAAAAGTGACATGTTTTACTCTATGTTTTTAAAAGTTGAAATATATTTTGAGATATCTAAGTGTTAGCAACTATTGATAAAGTATTGATGATGGCAATATGAAATGTAAGACTAGTAGCGTTAAATTTGTTTGTTTGTATAAAAATAAATATGATATTTTTTAGATTTTTGTTACCTAGTTTAAGAGATTTGAGGTGATATGACTACTAGAGGGAAGTTATCCAATTAGAAAATTGGATCCCTATTCTTTAAGTAAAATTAGTAAGTCTTTTGATTTGTAAAATAATAAATATTAGACTTTCACATTGATGACCAAATGTGGTAATAGTTAATTTTATGGTAAGAAAAAATATAATTTGAAAAGTGAAACCATAATTACATAGTAAATGACATGTGGATAAGTTAAAATATTTAATGTGTCGGATGTGCAATAGAGAAGGTATAAAATATGTAACAATTCATTTGTAATGTAAAACAAAATTAAAAATTATCTAGTATTTTGTCCTATGGTGCAAACAAATAAAAATTAATGTATAATTTAATTTTAGATTCGCTATCACATTGAGGGGAGAATTGAGCTTTCCCTTCCTTGATGGCTTTGGTTAGGCTTTGGATGGTTGAAGTCTCGGGTGTTTGTCGGCATGAGCTGCAAACTCTGGTAGGTATGATTTCCCCTTGAATAACCATCAACTTGGAGTCAAGATGGTTCGGTACGAACCATCCCAGTACCAGCCAAGGTTAAAAAAAGTGGGAAGTAAGGTTTTTGATGGTTATTCTTGGATTGTCTGTCTCTACCAATTGTTTTTAGTCTATGTATCCATTATTCGTTCTTCATTTTGCTATCTTTAGCTTTAACTGTGGGCCTCTTTAGTTTGGTAGGGATTTTTTATGGTTGATGTGATAGTATTGGATTATAGGTGTTGGTTGACAGCTGAAGGGCACTTTCTAGTTATTTGGGTTTGGACCATTTGTACTGGCGGTGAGTGGTTCTGACAGGTGCCAGTTTCAAATGGTTCAGGAAGGCTTTAGACCGGATGGGTGTGGGTTATACTCACCGGGAGTTGGAGGCAATAGATTTTTCTCACCTGGAGTTGAGGCTCGTGGAGGGTTTGAACAGTTAGGAGCTAATGGTGAGGGATTCGGGGGTTTACAGTCTCACTCTGGTGTAGGCGGTTCTGAGTCTGGTAAGGATTGGAGACATCGCTTTACGGGTCCTAAAGCTCGTAAGAGACGACAGGCTAGGGCCATTAATGTCCGCAAGGGACTTGACCGTTTTGTTATCCCAGAGGAGACGAATCTAGATTGAATTGAGATGCTGTCGACTAGGGCTATTGTGGGCCGACTTGAATTTACCTCAGGGATTCAGAAAGAACTGGTGGATTGGGTTCGACGGCAATGGATGCCGATTATTGGGGATATGCCTAGGGTTATACAGTTGATAAGTGGATGGATCATGCTTGTATTTACCAAACAGGACCATGTTGGAAGAATATTGAAGAGGTTTTGGTGTTTTAAGGATGGGTCTCTCTACTTGAAGAGATGGTATATGGCATTTGACCCTTTGAAGGAAGTCCAGAGTGTTCGACACCTTTGGCTACTCCTTCCAGGACTGCCAATCGAGCTATGGACGGAGAATATATTGATGGGGATTGTGAATGCTGTGGGGAAATTTGTCTGGCTGGACAATCGTTCATTGTGCGGTTTTGATAGGCAGTTGGAGAAGGTTATGGTCTCATTTGAGATGGCTTTGGGACTTCCGGAGGAAATAGAACTTGTTTGGGGTTCCAAGACATGGCATCAGCGCTTAGATTACCTAATGGTTCCATTTCGTTGTTATTATTGTCAAAGGACTGGACACATTAGGGCACACTGTCCGGATGTAGCTCTTCATACTCCTGGTGTGAGGACTCGGGGACGCACAAATGTTCCAGCTCCTTCTCCAACGCCACTTTCTGTTGGGCTTTTGGATGAACATGTTGTTTTGGGTATGTCATTTGTTTCTCCCAAACCCTCTATTCCTGAGATTTCTGATGTTGAGATAAATGAAATTTTTTATTCTAATATCTCCCATAAATTGAAAGTTCCTATTAACTCGGAGGTTATGAACCCTAATTCTGGGGAGGAAACCCAGTCTGCCAAAGCTCCGACATGTCAGGAATTATTTGGGGGTATTTCTAGTCTGGGGGGGGGATATCCCTGTTATGGTTGAGGAAACTTCAGTTGCCATTCCTTCCCCTGATTCAGTACGGGGTACCAATTGTTTGGAGAATGTGGATGACGGGGGGGAATTGTTAAGGTTTGAGATGGATATTCTAGGTGGTTTTTCTCCTTCGCATACTAGGGTCTTGGGGGAAGCTGGTTTTGGAGAGTCTGGAGGTGAGAGTACATTTTCCCCACTCTCTATTTACTCAAAAAACCCGAGCTCTAATCCTCTTGTACAGTCTGTACATTCAGAGAGATTTCAGAACATCACAATTCGGAAATCTCAAAGGAAAGGGGGTACTAGTGGGGATAAGGCTTTCGAATCCCTTCAGGGTCATATTTCTGTCTTGGAGAGATTCGATTTACTGGATAATAATGAAGATATATATGTACAATTGCGGGGTCTTAGAGAAAAATCCTCGGTGAGGAGGGTTACTTAATGTCTATTTGCTCCTTAAATATTCGGGGATTGGGGGGGGTTGTCCAAGTCAAGGACCTCACTGATCTTATTACTACTGCTCGGCCAAACATTTTATTATTACAGGAAACTATGTGTTCAGATTTGGTTGCCATTACAAAGTTTGTTAGACTACAGGGGGGATGGGAGGTTTCGGCATGTAGCTCGAATGGCATGTCTGGTGGTCTGCTTGCAGCTTGGGACCCTCAGGCATATTCATTCTGGGTTTTTTAAACATATTGGGGTATATTGATGGAAGGGTTTCGCCGATCTGATGATTCTCCGATCTCTATTCTGAACTGTTATGATCCATATAAAAACCGTGAATTATTTTGGAATGGGTTACAAGATACTGGTTTGTTGGAAAGAGAAAATATCATTGTGGCAGGTGACCTAAATTTTACTAGGCTATCACAGGAGATTTGGGGAACATCTGCTAAAATGGATGTTTTGGCTGACTTTTTTTTTTTTTTTTTTTTCTGAATATTTGATAATTAATGATATGATTGATGTGTGCACAGGTGTCTACTCTCCTACCTGGTCTAATGGCAGAGGGGGACACGACTCCATAATGAAACGATTGGATAAATTTCGCATTAAGAGATCTCTTCTAGAGTCCTGTGGTAGGTATTGTTCATGGGTTGGAAAGACTAAGATTTCCAACCACTGGCCTATATTTCTGGAGTTGGATGATTGTTTTCAGCACCGATGTTTCCCATTTAAATTTGACTACTCTTGGAATGAAAATTTTGAGTTTGTTAGCTTTGTTTCAAATGTGTGGCAACACATAATTCTAGAGGAAGATATGAACCCTGTGGACCATATTTGTTACAAACTGAGGGTGCTAAAAGGGAAAGTCTCGGCTTGGATACATGATAGGAAAAAAGTGGTTAAGCAGAAATTGTTGGTGATTGAATCACAGCTACATGCCTTATTTGCACAATCACTGGATGCTCCATTGGATGACACTAATTTTACCATTTTGAAAAATTTGGAGAAGGAAAGGGAAAGTTTTTATTTGATGGAGGAAAAAGTGTGGCGACTAAAAAGTCGAGCACTATGGGTAAAATATGGTGATAAGAACACTCGTTTTTTTCATAATTATGCTTCGGATAGGAGGAATAGTAATACAATCTGGAAAATGGATGATGAAGCTGGTAATGAGGTGGTTGCTGCTCAGTATTTACAGGGGTTGGCAAAAAACATATTTTAGCACTATTTATTCGGTTGATAATGGGTGTGACCTTTTGTCTCAGCTGAGGGTAGCCAGACTATATTTGAAATTATTTGATGATAGGGAAGCTGTTGATCTTTGCAAAGAAGTTACATTGGAGGAGGTGGAAGGTACATTGAAATCATTTGCTAAGGAGAAGAGTCCTGGGCCAGATGGTTGGACGGTGGAGCTCTTTTTACAATTTTTTGACATTATGGGTGAGGAAATAATGCAGATGGTGGAGTTTACCAGGACACAGGGATATGTCTCTGGGGCTTTAAATGCTACATTTATTACTCTTATTCCGAAGGTTAATGATCCAAAAACTTTTGGGGAATTTAGGCCTATAGCCTTATGCAATCTTATCTACAAGGTGGCCTCGAAGATTATTGCAGGACGACTGAAGCCTATCTTTTCTAGATACATTTCACAGGAGCAATTTGTCTTTTTACAGGATAGACAAATACATGATGCTGTCGGTATAACTCAGGAGCTCTTACACACTATTAAGTGCAAAAAGCTAAAGGCCATTATCCTTAAAATGGATTTGGAAAAGGCTTATGACCGTGCAAGTTGGGATTTTCTCAAATTAGTATTGATACATATTGGGGTTCCTGCTCTAGCTATAAGGTGGATTATGGCATGTGTGAGTACCATGAATATTGTTATTCTTGTAAATGGTGCTCCATCCTCTTTTTTGAGCTGCTCTAGGGGGCTGCGCCAAGGCTGTTCATTGTCTCCTTTGTTATTTCTTTTGGCGATTGATGGACTTAGTTGGTTGATAAAGGAGGCTATTGAGGAAGGTAAAATTAGAGGATTGAAAATAACAAAGAACTTATCGGTGTCCCACGCATTATTTGTGGATGATGTATTGTTAGCTGGCAATGATTCTGTGGAAGAATGGATGGCATACCAGAGGATTATCGATCTTTTTTGCTCTGCCTCTGGTATGAAAGTTAGTCTTAAAAAATCCTGTATTTATGAGAATCTGGTAAGTATAGACAAATTGAGACTTTTGAAAATCTTTATGCCTTATAATTGCTCAAAGATTGGAGATTGTTTTACATATCTTGGCTATCAGCTGAAGCCAAATGGTTACCTGGTTAAGGATTGGCAGTGGCTCATTAAAAAATTTGAATCCAGGATCAATCATTGGACTTTTCGTCTTCTTTCTATTGGAGGCAAACTTACCCTGGTAAGGTCGGTTTTGACTGGGACACCGGTCTATTGGTTCTCGTTACTCCCTGTGCCATGTTCTGTTATCAATACATTGAGAAAATTAATATTTCAATTTTTATGGTCTGGAGGGTTGAAGAAATCCTATCTTTCTATGATAGGATGGGATAAAATTTCAATTCTGGTTGCTGGTGGTGGTTGGGGGATAAAAGACCTCTCTGTATTTAGTGTTGCTCTTAGGTTGAAAAGCCTATGGAGGGATTTATTTGGTAAGACTCTCTGGACACAAGTGATACACCGGAAGTACATTAAAACTAAAGTCTCCCACTGGTTGAGGAAGCCCAAGAAAGTAATAAGGGGTGTTTCTCCCATTTGGAATGGGTTCATGAAAGTTTATTGTTGGATGGCTGATGGACTATGCTGGAAGGTTGGAAATGGTGCAGAAGTAGCGGTGGGTGTGGATCCAATTGTTGGCTTGAATGAACATTTGACATTATCTCATGAGCTACTACACTTTTTGAGGGGTAAGGGATATGTCACTCTCAATACTATTGTTAAAAAGGAAGCTCAGGGATACTGGTTGGGAGCGTCTGACTTGCAATTGCCGAGGCAGGTTGCAATGGAATGGGAACAGTATATTAGATCACTTAATGCTGCTGGTATTCGTTGTATGGAAGGGGAGGATGAAATTCGATGGGCTAGCAATTTCTCTTCAGGTAATATTACGACCCGCACTACATATGAATACATCATTAAGCGTAGATGTTTATTTTCGTCACACTGGTGGTATAAAGCAATATGGCAGTGGTATCTTCCGTTGAAGCTACAGTGTTTCATATGGTTTGTTTTAATGAACCGACTGAAAACGTGGGACAATTTGGCACTATTAGGGTGGATTGGGCCGAGCCAATGTGTATTTTGTAGGCTGGAGTCTGAAACAGCAAATCATATTTTTATGGACTGTGCTTTTACTAAGAGAGTATGGGAAAATTTTACAAGGAATCTGGTTCTATCTCATAATTGGGTTGGGAGTAATGTGGAGAAAAGTTTGCATGATTGGGTGAAGTTTGGAAAAACCCATATTACTTTTCCAGTCTTTATCTGCTAGATGATTTGGTGAGCTCGAAATAAAGCTATCTTTGAGAATTCAAATCCAAATGCTGAAATTGTTTATTGCGATGCTTTTAGCTACTATCTTAAATATCAGAAGGAGGATATAAACCTGTGGAAAGGAACATTGGACGGTTTCAGTTTATTGTTGATGACCCTGTACTTTTCTTTGATGGGGCAGCAACTTTTGGAAAATGTGGTATTGGGGGAGTTATTTTTCTTAACTCTGATCATTTTTACACACTCCGCATGCATGGTGGATATGGGACTAACATGAAAGCTGAGCTATTAGCTCTTTGGTGTGTTGTCAGGGTGGCACTGTGTTTTGGATTGACTAAGGTGAAAATATTTGGTGATTCAAGAGTCACTATAAAGTGGGCTTGTGGTGAGTTTGACTTACAGGTTATGAATCTTGTCTATTGGTGTAATCGCATTCAGCAGGATCTGAGTTCTTTCAATACTTTTTCGCTGTACCATATTTATCGTGAGTTTAACTCACAAGCTGACAAGTTATCAAAGCTAGCGATTGAAGGTGATGAAGGCATCTTATTCTGGGAGGATGTCTGTGAAGATGTGGTGGTGGACTCTGGTTCTCTTTATTTTCTCTACTAAGTTATTCATGGGTATATGTATGGCAGTTTATAATCCCTGGATATCAGTCCATTTTGTTTAATTTTGTTTTTTGAAGTGATAGAAAGAACCTTTCTTCATGGTATTTCCGAAAGCTATTGTAATATCTTTGGATGAACATCTATACTACTTGATTCAGATATAATTGAATAGCAGTAGTATGCTTTTTTTCGCGGGAAAAAAAAATAAAAATTAAAAAGATTTCTATTGATAACAAAATAAATACTTTTATATTAAAAAACTGCAAACTACAAATATCACATATTAAAAATTATCTAATATTTCGTCTTATGGTGCAAACAAATAAAAATTAAAAGGATTTCTATTGCAAACAAATAAAAATTAAAAATTAAAATAGAAAAAAAATAGAAACAATGAAAATTACTTTTAAAATGCACCATTAGCAATAGTGCAAATAGATGGAGTTTAGAAGCTACATGTTAAACAATCCATACACCACGTGTTCAAATACACATACCCATATATTTATTGGCTTATACTGTTATAGTTTTAACGAGATTAGAAGAATGGAGATGCAAGCTTTTGTATATATTTATTGGCTTATATTGTTATAGTTTTGACGAAATTAGAAGAATAGAGATGCAGGCTTTTCAAACAATAGAAAGAAAAGATTTGAAGTTTTTTACCATGCAAGCATTTATAAAAATAGAAAGATTGATTTATAGCGAATACATTTCTTTAACTAAGTGGCACTCGGGAGAATAATTATTATTATTAAAATTCAAAAAATCCATGTGGAATTAGTACTATTAAACTTAATTTTACCCACCGTAAAGCCAAGGATAAAAAAAGCTAAAGCCACCAAGTGTAAGATCTCAAAGGCTGATAAACTGCAACATACCTTCTCCATGAAAGCAATGGAACCTTTCCCAAGGCCTAATAAGGAGGAGGTCATTTTTTTTCTTCGTAAACACAAGATAGAGGAAGCATGTATTCTAACCTCCCAAAACCCATCCAACTCTACCAACTACTTTATTTGATAAAGATTTTGTCCTTCCCATGCCTTGAACTCCAATGATGCATGCCGCCACCTCCATTATCCGACCCAGTTGGTGGCCCGCCAGCCGATCAAGTCGGCCACGTTGCCCTTTTTAACGGGTCAGAAAACCGTGTGAATCTATATGATCACTGATTGCAAATCTATGTCATCAAGGCAGAGTACATTTTTCAGTTATGTGGTGGCAGTTATAGAATAATAATAATTTTTTAAATTTTAATATATTTTTAAATTTTGATAATTAACCTTCAAACTAGATGAAATTAGTCTAATCATTGTTTTTGGCTAATCATAAATTAGCAATTTAATATTTTAAAATTATAAAAAATATTTTTTGATTTTTAAATATTAAATTTAATATATATATTTTCAAAAACTATTAAAAACTATAAGAAATCTCCACGGGCAAAAGCAAAAATAATTAAAAGTAAAAAAAGTTTGAATCCCAAGTGATTACTATATATCTGCCTTCGGCAGGTATAATAATTACTGGTTAACATTTGTCTATAAAGTATATTTATAATTAAATTTGATTTTTTTAAAGTTTAAATAACATTAAAGTAATCAAACAATTTTTTTTAATTATTTATTAGTTATTTAAAAAGGATAATAAATATTATAAATTTTTAGAAAAATAGTCATATCATCAACAAGTTATGTGTGTTTAATAGTCTTCATACTTCATACTTTTAGTATTAAATGAGATGGATATGAATCATGATCAAGAATCAATTTTTGATACCCACCACTTTGCTTTGGCATATAGTGTATGATATATAGGGCACTCAAACCATCCCATATTTGTTAGTAAACGACGAAGGAAAATTTGTTCAAATGACAATATCCATTAAATCACAATTTTAAGCATTTGGGTAGATTAAGAACATGGAAATTAGTCTATAATCATAATTTAGGAATGTTAAAATTGTTGAATTGCGGATTTCAACCTGAAATTTGACCAGATTTGTGGAGAAATGGGTTGAAATAATGGGGTGATATGATGGCCCATTATCCTATGTCGGCATATGGAGACTAACATAACGCATGTTCACATAATCCTAACATTGTATTGGTGTTTCTCATGTTTTAAGTCATTTATTCATTGGTGCAATATACCCTTCCACACCATTAAATGCATCAGATAAGCCATGTCCACATTATCCTACCATTCTATTGGTATAAATGTGATTTTAAATGTCACCTAATAAAAGCTTGGACATTTTTTTCTTCTCAAACCTCACTTGAAATCATGTATTATGAATATTGTCAATCCTCGTCAATCAAACAATTAGTATGCTAGATATTGTACATGCTTAATTTGTTTGGCTCCGACATTATGCCATATTGAGTAGTTTTTCTTTGTTTCACATAGAACTATATCAATGATTATTTTGGATTAAAAATCTTTCTCAAGCCAAGTGAAAATTTCAAACATGTATGTTCTTGTTTAAGTTTAAATATGACCTTACACAAAATGGACCTTATTGCCATAACAAAAGATCAAATTGTAATTACAATTGTGAGAATTTTGATTATCTTCATTCAATTTTTTGCATCATCAAATTGCCACGTTTATGTTTCCCAAATTGATCAACCCCATTTTTGGATCTATACATCTATGTCTATTACACTTCCACTTTCTTCTTAATGTTTCTAGCAATACTAGCATCTATCTAATGATACTTTGCTCCATCAAATCTTTTTAGAATGCCCTAGTATCCCACTTTTTACGGGCTTCATCCCAAGCCCAAAATCCATGGGACATATCCTTTGTAGGCTTGTATACTGCAATATTTTTTGTCCATGGGTGGGATCCTTAAGCACGCCATTGAGAATGTAATATTATTGTTGCTATTACTAGAATCATGCATTAGGGATTGTGCTCCATCAATCACTCTAACAAAGATTTTTTGTGTATTTTGAGAGATAAAGTAAATAATCATTAATCAACAATCTTATTTAGCTATTATTTGTATGGATATCACAAAACTCAAGTCTTATACATCATAACCTAAATAATTAGCAATGGGTGCAATCATGTTAGATTTGCATATTCCATAAACACCATAGAGTCAGTAGAATATCTTCTATGCTCCTATAGTATTTATAATATATGTGTCCTTTAACAAAGGCCTCAATGTCTAGTATAATTTATTCTTTCATGATGTGATTTACAACTAACATACAAAATGTGTGAATTTGGAATTTAAAATGTAAAGGGCACTAACTCCCATGGTTGAACATGCTTTGAATAAATCCTCTCTTTTATGGGTGTTCAAAAAAATGGCCATTGTGTCACAAGTTTTATGCTATGAGTTTTAACACTTTCAAATTCTTCAAACAAGTACTTGTGTGTTTTTGGAAATTTATTTATTTTATCCCATCCAAAGGCTACATTTGATAGTTCAAGGTATGTTTATTATTAGTTTGTATTGAAATTAAATTTATTTAAGGCTACATTTGATAATTCAAGGTATGTTTATTATTAGTTTGTATTTTGAAATTAAAATTGATTTAAGGCTACATTTAAAAAAAAAAAAAAAAAGCAGTAATGTTATTTCATCTTGCGAGTACAAAATTACATTGAGATCTTCACCACTCTTTAAGAGTGTAAATGCTGATAAGAAGAACCAATAAAAGACCAAATCCAGTGTTCAGGCTCTCATTAGAGAGCTCCATAACCCATCATCTAAAAAATCCCAGTTACAATGCAACCATGAAAGGCACATAACCAGTATACCCACTCATAAAGAGCCGCAGAAAGAAAAGAAAAGAGAGAAACTAAAGAAAACCCTAAAAAAACAATGAACCAACGATATCTCCAGGACGAATGATGAAGGAGCAGAGCCACCAACATTTGTATAATCCACAGACAACCATAAACAGGAGAAGAAAAAACCCAGCACCGCACCAGATGCATCCCCAAAAAGCTGAACAGCCCCCGCCGTCATCGCGAGAGAGAGGCCAATAAAACCCATGCCACAGTCCACGCCCTAATTCGGCGCCTTCGCCGCCGGCAGTGGAAACCTGGGGCCTGGATACGCATCAGAACCCTCCTCCACTGTCGCTAATGAGCCATGGCCTCCCCTCCCTGATACCGTCCCCCGCAGCTCAGTGTCCCCGCCGCGGCCACTGTGAAAAGCTTAAACCACAATCTGTCGTTGCCTATGAGCCATGGTCGCCCCTGTTGCAGACCCTCGCAGCTCAAAGTGCCATCGCCGCCGTCTCTGTGAAGAAAACCACAACCCAATGGGTTTCCGCGCAAAAGCGTCGCCCCATCTCCAAGCACCAAGAGATCCATTAACGCTGGGTGTGGGCGACCATGGAAAAAACTTTGGCCGCCAAGATTGTTTCGTGATCCAACTTCAAACCCTAGTTGCAGACGTTCGTGTCAACCCTTATTTAAGGCTACATTTGATAGAAGGTATGTTTTTTATTAATTTGTATTGAAATTAAAATTTATGTATTTATTTAGTAGGCTAATTTTTAACACTCTAAAAATTTGAAGGACAATATTTTATTTAACATTTTTTATTTCATTTATTATTTTTAATTGTCATTTATTGTTTAGGCTTCACTGCATGCCCTATCATGGGCAAATACCATGGGACACCCAAAACCATGAACATGTAAACCACCAATGGTAACCATCTTTGACTCTTTAATCGAGTCAAGATTAACTTAACATTGGTCATGGTTCATGATAACAGTGAGAATATGCATTGAATCAACATAAACATCATAAGGAGGGCAACCTAAATAATAGGAATTTGGTGGGAATTCATTCATGATGGCTTGGAAAAAATTTATCTTTTCTTTTGATGTTCAGGTAGGAAATCTTTGAAAGTCTTGCTCAATACACAATAAGAGCGCTTTCAATCTACAACATAGAGAATGAGGGTATGTTATGACAAAAAGAGATGTATAAGGTGAAACTATTGCAAACGATCAAATTCAAACACAATGTATATAAATTGTAAATTGCAATTACTTGTTTCCCTAATTCAAATTGTAATTTATCAACAACTCCTTCCATACAACTATTGATTTCATTGCACAAACCTTAATTTTGTTTCCATCATGTCTCTCAAACGCACAATTGGGTAGCTTGTTCATGCTTACAGGACATGAACTATTTATAAACCCCACAACAATTTCAGAAGCTTTGGGCCTTCCATCAATATATATAGATTCTCCTTTATTTTGATTATTTTCTTTCTTTTTGTTATAATTTACACAAATTCCATCTCTTCATACTCGATAGGTATTGGGTCAGCCATAACCAACATTTAGAATCATATGTTGGCCCAACACAGTCCATTAATTCAACTTCACAATTGTGTGGAATGTTTACACCATCCATTGAAAAGATCCTCAACCCAAGTAAACTAGATGGAGCAATTTGATATGTTCTCCCATTGATACAAAAGTTAGTGTACAACTTAGGAAATGGTTTTGGTTCCTAGTTCTTCATATAATGTATGTATCTCAATGGAAATTTCGTGTATTTGTCGATCTTGTTGTCATAAAAGCACATCCATCCTTTAGCAAGAAACAAATATGTATGCTTTTTAAATTGTATTCTAACATTACCACCTCTAGTCGTTCAACTCAAAGTCTAACTTGATGTTTCTCCTTCCCCTTTCTCTTAAAAACTACCATCATCATGTGAATCAATATCTAATATATATCTATTCGGTTTTCCTTTCCCATCATATGATTTGTAACATTCACAACAATCGAGTAAATAAAAAGTTTGAATGACTCATAAGGTAGTTGCAACAATTTTATGTACCATCTATACCATTATTTGTGTCCATACATAAATAGAAAAAACAACTTAAAGACATTGTTTTGTGTCCAAATGTAGAAAGTGTTTTTGGTTCCTACCTTCTGACTATATGTTTGTACCTTGAGGGCACCCTAGCGTCATATTGAATCAATTCTATGTTTTTAATATGCAAGAGGGGTGCTACAACAAATCAATATGAAGGCTAAAAAGAGGTTAATACAGGTTAGGGTTAGCTTCGCTATTGGAGAAGACTAAGCTCTGAATACAGCTATCAATCCTCGAATACCAAGCCTCTAGGGCTTACTTAAGCCCATAAAAGGATTTCTTATGTTTGCATACATGGGACTCCTTCCCATGAACTAAAAACGCCTCGGGTTGTTGTATGTATACTTCTTCCTCAACTTCACCATTGAGAAAGGCAGTCTTCACATCCATCTACTGAATTTTCCACCCCAGAACTAAATCAAGGGAAATTATGGCTTGAATAGTGAGTGTACCTAGCCACTGGAGCAAATGTCTCATCATATTTTATTCCTTCTTTTTGTGAGAAACCACGAGCCACAAATATTGTTTTAAAATTTTCAATACTACCATCAGCTGCATGTTTGATTTTATAAATCCACTTGGAAGTTACTATTGAATTCCCTTCAGGTTTAGGAACCACTTCCCACACATCATTCTTCATGATGGATTTGTATTCTTCCACCATGGCATATTTCCATACTTGCTTCTTAGCAGCTTCTTCATATGAGGTAGGTTCGGAATCACTGATGTGATTCATTTGAGCTACATATCCTACATATATGTCAAATCTCTTCCGCTCTCTAGATGTTCCAGATGGTGCTCCATGCTTTTCTTCCTCTTGTAGAATGTATCGACACCATGCATATATCCTCTTAGCAGGAGCTTCATCAAGATATATTTCTATCAGTTCTAATGTCTCTTCAGGATCAAGCAGATCTGTAGGCTCTTATAACTTCTCCCTCTCAACATATGAAAGGGGAGAATCAGAAACTAGATCCTCCATCATGGGAGTATCATGTTCCTCCATATCTGAATCACACTAAAGTTCTTTGGAGCGCTTGAAGGTAGCCTCTTCATGAAATGCTACATCTCTATTGACTTCAATGTTCTTTGTCTCAGAACATAGATTATATAAGCTTTGGAGGATTCACTATATCCAACAAATGTTCCTTTCTTTCCAATTGGCTCCATCTTTGCCCTCTTCTCTTTTGGTATATGAATGTAGACAAGACAACCGAAAATCTTCAAGTGATGAACATCTGGTTTTTCACCAATGAAAACCTCTTCAAGAGTCTTTTCTCCTAGGATAGAATGAGTACTTATGTTATGTATATAAACAACAGTGTTGGAGGCTTCTGCCCATAAGGAGGTGGGCATATCCTGATTACACATCATATCTTTTGCAACCTCACATGTTGTTCTATTCTTTCTTTCAACAACCCCATTCCACTAGGGGAAGTCATTAAAGTCATGAGACTTTAACTCTCCTCCATTATCATATCTCAAAGCATGAATGTGATTTCTAGTCTGATTCTCAATCAGTGCTTTAAACTCTTGAAACTTGTTGAAATTTTCACTCTTTGCCTTCAGAAAATAGATACAAGACTTGCAGGAGAAGTCATCTATGAAAAGCACATACTACAGATAGCCACACAAGGATGGTGCTGACATAGGACCACATAGATCAAAATGTATCAAGTCTAGGATACCCTTGGATCTTTTGGTACTACTTGGAAAACTATTCCTGATGTTCTTTCCAAGAGCACAACCTCTACAAACACTATCATATTTAGATTTAAACACAGGCATACCTTTTACCATCTTTTGCAATCCAGGTAGTGTTTTGAAATGGAGATTACCAAGCCTCCTATGCCACAATTCACCAAGACTGAGTATGTCATGGATCATGTCTTGAATGAGCTTTCCAGGAACTTTGTAGAGACCTCCCTCTCTAACTCCAATTATAGATGTAGAGTTCAAGTCAGTGTGCTTAGGCCACAGGAGCGCTTTACTTTCCATAAGGATTACTCTAAATCCTTTATCTTCTAGAACCGAAATAGACAGGAGGTTCTTCTTCAATATGGGAACAAACAAGATTTCATCAACATGCAGTACATCTCTTGAATCTAACTAAAAAGAAGTGGATCCAACTCCTTGGATCGAATAGGTGGTATTATATCCAAGCTCCACCTGACAGGAGAACTTATTTTCCTTCAAATCTTTGATAGCTCCTATATCCATTCATGTGTTTAGATGTGCCACTATCCACTAGCCATGTCTCAACAATAGTGGTAATGAATTCAAATAGGGATGAGACAAGATAGTACTCCTTCCTTGTCTTCTAATCATCATAAGAATTATTTCTTGTAGGTTCATCTTCTATGGCAGTAGAAGCATGAAACCTACCCTTGAACTTTCCTTTTTGCTTTGCATGTCATTCTCTTGCAAAGTGACCCTTCTGATTGCAATTAAATCGTTTTACTTTAGACTTATCAAAGTTCTTGTAATCATTTTCCTTTTGATGATAAAAATTCTTATGAGAAAAGGATTTCTTACCTCTCTTTATCTGTGCCGCAAGAGCAAGGTTCTCTTTTTTGGAGGAAGTATATTTTCTCTAGGTTCACCCTTCTTCTTGCAGGAAATCATGCCATATTATTTCAAAGTTTAGTTGCACTTCTCGACCATTTACTGTGGCCAAGAATGTCTCCCATTAATATGGAAGGCCATCGATAACAGTCTGTATGAGATCATCATCATCAACCGTCACACCAATGCTCATGAGTTGATCTCTTACTTGAGAGATCTTTGTGAAGAAGGAAGCAACAGATTTTTCCTTCTCCATCGTCATATTATGAAGCTTATTCTTCAATGCTCTCTTCTAACTGGGCTCCTTCTTCTCATAAATATCTGTTAAAGTGTCGAAGCATTCCTTTTCAGTATTCAATGGAGTAATCATTGGCATCAAATTTCCTTTCACCAAATAAAAAATGATCCTCTTTGCTTTGGCTTGATTTTTCTTAAAATTAGTGTGCCCTACATTAGTAGTAGACTCTTCAACAACACTGGTACGTAGCCATCCAGGTCATGCTCTTCCAGGATATCCAGAATCCTATCCTTCCAAGCATTGAAGTTCGAAGTTCCTTCAAGTCAGTCTTCCGATCTTACTGAGATTGAAGCCATTATTCTTCAAGTACTATGCTCACTCAGGATGTACGTAGGCTCAAGCTTGACTTCTGAACTTGGATCTTTCATGCCATAAGCTCTGATACCATGTTAATTTTTTATCTTTAATTCAGAAATACAGTAGTACTTGAAATCAATTAACAATCATAAGCATAAGCATTCACATATGACACATAAATTTACCCTGGGGAAACCCTCTATACCATGAGGGAGAAAACCCCAGCAAAATATTCCTTAGTATATTGATTGATAGCAAAGAATGACTTGCTTCACAAATGAGAATATTAAATCAAGCACCCCTAGCGCATATATCATAGCAATATAGAATATGGAATAATAGAACTCAGAATAATATCTTGCATAAAGAAAAGCACATTGCCTTCAAGAGAGAAGAGAATTTGCTTCACATTAAATTCATCAATCATGTATAACATATTTATATATTCTTCGCATGCTTCAGAATCTATTTTTATCTTCTTACGTCACGATGAACTCACCCTCCATCTAGATGCTATACCACTTAGTTAGGTGGCTAACTTAAGTGTCGTCATGCAAGCATTGTAACTCAAGTGTCATATTTTAGTTTAACTCAAGTGTCACCATGCAAGTGTCGCAACTCAAGTATCATCATGCAAGCACTCAGTTAACTAGATATTCTATGTTATTGCTTAGTTAACTCTTTTAACTGAATTTTTTCTTGTAGCATCACTAAAGTGATCAATTCGAGTTCTCCTTTAATTGACTGAAGTCTTCTTTGTTAACATCGTTAAGTTTAACCATTCAAGTTCTCTTTATTTAACTGAATTCTTTATCATCACTAAAGTGAGAAAATCGAATTCTCTCTTATCTTATCACATCTTATCTTTATCTCTTGACTTATTTGCATGGTCCACATGTTCCAGCTTAATTAATCATCATATCAAATATACTAAGGATATTTTCCCAATGATGTGATAATCTTTTTCTACTATTGTTCCAAGTGGTTGTATGTTAAATTAATTCACTCTAGGGGTGGCCAGCCTCTAGAGGAGACTTAATAGCTCAACCATGGTTATTATTACATCACACATCATTCATGCTTCGACATGCAACGAATTACCTCAAAAGATGAGGCACCACCTCAACACACGAGGATCTTCCTTGACACACAAGACCTTATCCTTGAAAAGCAAGTCTGTACAACATCATCACTTTGACATACAAAGTACTTACCTCAACACATGAGGTTTATTCATTCTTGAATCCAACTCAAGATTCTTCTCCAAGTTTCCTGAGTCCAACTCAGGCTACTATAAGGCACTACCTCGACACACGAGGCTCAATCTTGACACACGAGTTGATTCAGAGAATGACTCATGATGCTGTAACTTTAACATAAAGAAGATATAGAAACATGGAAGGTCATATATGAAGAGGTCCTTACTAAATAAAGAATGGTAAAAACACTGAGAGAGATCAAGAATATATGCTCGAGGTATATTTTTTATGATCTCCCATCAATAAGTGGCCACCTCCAATTCTACTTAGAATTTGATGTCTTGCATAAACAAGTCACTAATAACCTCAACATTACATAGAAAGGAATACATATTTGGCATAAGATAGCAAAAGTGGAAAGAAGGGTAATAAGTACGCTCTCTACACATGTCCTAGGTTTTATGGGAATTCAAGATAGGACCGAAGTGTACGTGTATATAGAGAGACATGACTTAACAAATTTAATAGTTGGAGGATCACCCATCAAAGGGTAACAAACACAAAGAAACACATCAAGGAATTTCTCACAAATATATGTACAATGATCCATCATGGTCTACCTTGTCCATGGACAATAATATAAGATTACATCCTAAGGAAGCTTAGAAGAGAATATTCAAAAAATCCCTTCCTCACTTGATACTTGTTCTTGATAAATAGACAATCCCTACAGTCATGAAGATTTACAATCAACTACACCCTTCCATTTCCACTTGGGTCATGCTGACAAGGTTGATCCAAAACCCGGGGATATTGATTACACCCCTCTCACTTAATTGGACAAATCATTTAGAATTATGAAGGGAGGGAGGACAATTAGTGATTTTAGTTGGGGGCACATAAAAAAATACATGATTATGTGTTCAATGGACATCAAGGGAAACAAAAGGAAATACCAGAGGCAATTTTAACTCTAGCACAAAGGCTTCTAGATCAATCAATGCCGTCATAGCCCTCTCCTCCTAAGACAAAAAGCACATGAAGGCTTAGAAATCAATGAGTCATAGAAGGTGAATACAATAATATTGGGAAATTAATGATGGGATAAAAGTGGGTGAGATATCTTGATTTTCACTTGCTTCTAGTTACCCTCATATTAGGATAAACAATCAAAATAGGTAATGAGAAAAACAACAACAAACTCATTCATGTGTGCTCATCATGAATCACCAACTTTCCCTAATAGCATAGATTATCAAGGTGCACCAATGGTCTTCACACTCGTTACATATCAAGCATGTGCCAACTACTATGTAGAGAGAAGAAAACTTATGAAAAGGGAACCTCGTGTTTAGAAAAATATGATCGGTCATTTTCATATCATTAAGTTGTTGAAATTTTATCAGTTGAGTGCAAATGGATCTGCAACATCAGTTTCATTCCTTCTTCTTAATCTCATTCTCATTTACCTCTACAAGAATCATATGAAATCTCTCTTTAAGAAGGAAAAACAATAGGCCCATGATTGATACCAAAGGGTTTGTCATAACACCTCATATTGTATTTAAAGGACTATTGTGTACTATGTTGTGTAAATAGGGATTGAGGTAGATTTGACACTAGATGAAGCAATAAAATCTCATCCATGTTATTATGGTTTCTTTTCATTATTGTGTGTCTTCCATCTCATTGAATGAATCAATGGATATGTGTACATCTTCTCCATTTTATTTTTTGTCTACCATAAACATATTCAAGATAGAATGTATGTCAATCTCTCTTCTACACTATGCATTTATGATCTTAAATTTACCTTCTAGTTATGAAGGTTATATTAAGGATCCTCATAAGCATTAGTTTGGTTTTAGTTTTGGTTCTTTGCATTGCGTTTACACCCTTTCACTTTTAAATTAACATCCAAAAAACCATCCATAAGTAGTAGAGGCCAACTCCATGCATCATTGGCCCCTGTTGTAAATATAATCACCTGAGTTTCATAGGCTAAAAGGACATCCTAGGGTGACAAACACAGATATATGACTTAGAAATCAAGGATATGCTCTCTTGGACTAAGGACTGGCTCGATGGCCTAAAGTGGCATAGGAAGGTGCATTCTACATAACTCTCCCTAGCCTTTTAACCCTTCTCACATATTCATTTCCTCTCTCTATCCATTTTTAACGTTATGATGCAGAGTTCCATATTTACTTAATAGAGAGATAGGAAAGAAACACCTTATGTTGCACTAGGTGGGGAAGGGGTACAACCTAGGGAATAACACCTACTCTCCTACATCTTATTCATCTTCTTTAGGAAAAATATACTTTGCAGGCCTTCCTCTTGGATCAAATCTAACAATAAATCACCAACCTACTCTACCTCAAGCCTAGGAATAAAATACCTACTAGCATTGACTTGGAAATACATAGGGATCTGTATTCATCTCATACCTAGTAGTATTAATCACGGTAAATCCATTATCATGATAAATAGAAATCATGTCATCACCTTGTAACCACAATCTACACCACCCTACCTTAAAGAGAATGAATTTGAAGGATTTAAATTCTATATCCAATATATCTTCAAAATAGCCATAGTACCTCAATAAGATGTGATCAGATGTCTTTCACCCCTGTGGAAAATATCAATAACCTAGAAAATTGCAATTATCCCACTGTCATAGGTTGTATTTTTATCATCCAATTGTATGGTGTGATATTTTTTTCCATTATGCCACATATCTTTGCGATATTTCACCTACATGCTCAATGTGTTATAAATCCATTATCATGAATTCATAACTATATGTATAAGATCATTTGAGGGACAAAAAAACAACACAAAAGTAGGAGTTAAAATCTAAAAATCAAATGTTTACGTTCTATCTTTTGCACCATATGCTCTTCTAATAAACTTGGCCACCTCACTCCATGATAAGCTATGCTAAACTTCGTTACATTGATCTATAAATATATTCATCTAGTCAATTATTTGTATTGTATAAATGAATTGCATCCCACTCTCCCCTACCTATATGAAGACAAAAAAAGATTTAGTGCACCAATCAGGCTTAAATAATTGTGTTAGAAAATAGTAATTAATTACAATAAAATAAAAAATACACCTTTTAATTTCCTCCATCTACATTTCCCCAACGACACATCCCCTTCAAATTAGTTGGTCTAATTGACATCATGTTATACAATTATTTACCACCCCCTTGGGGTCACTAGGAACCTTTACCAACTTTAAGTTGTTGAGACGCTTTTATTTTCTCCACTACAACAAATCACCCTTTTAGGGGCAGTTTTGCTAACCCCCCCCCAAAAAAAAAAATTTAGGTCTTTGGGGGCGGTTCTTAAAAAAACCCCTCAAAAGTCCTGAGAATTGGACTTTTGGGGGCGGTTTTTAAAAACGCCCCCCCAAAAGTCCAATTCTCAGGACTTTTGGGGAGGGGTTTGGAAAGACCCCCCTAAAGGTCCTTTTCAAGGCGGTTTTCAACCCCCCCCAAAAAAATTCATGAGAATTGGACTTTTGGGGGCGGTTATTTTAAAGCCGTACCAAAAAGTCATAATAATTGGACTTTTGGGGGCGGTTGTTTTAAAGTTGCCCCCGAAAGTCATGAGAATTTGGACTTTTAGGGGCGGTTGTTATAAAGCCGTCCTCAAAAGTCCAATTTTCATGACTTTTTTTTGGAGGGGGGGTTGAAAGACCCACCCTAAAGGTCCTTTTCAAGGCGGTTTGTAAAAAAACCCCCTTAAAATTCATGAGAATTTGGACTTTCAGGGGCAGTGCAGGTTATAAATCCACCCTCAAAATTCCAATTGTCGCGAATGTTTTTTGGGGGGGTTTGAAAGACCCCACTTAAAGGTCATCTTCAAGGCAGTTTTTAAAAATTCCCCTTTAAAAGTCATGAGAATTTGGACTATTGGGGGCAGTTGTTATAAAGTCGCCCTCAAAATTCTAATTTTCATTACATTTTTGGGGGGGTGTTGAAAGACCCCCTAAAGGTCCTTTTCAATGAAGTTTTTAAAAAAGCCCCCTTAAAAGTCATGAGAATTGGACTGTTGGGGGCGGTTATTTTAAAGCCACCCACAAAAGTCCAATTGGCATGACTTTTTGGGAGGGAGTTTGAAAGACCCCTCCTAAAAGTCCTTTTCAAGGCGGTTTTTAAACCTCCCCCCCCCCAGAATTAAAAAAAAGAAAAAGAAAAAGGTCAAAGTCATGAGAATTGGATTTTTGGGGCCGGTTGTTTAAAGACCGCCTCCAAAAATCCAATTCTCAAGACTTTTTGGGGGGGCGTCTTTACCTCAAAGGTCTTTTATCTCGATTGATTAATGCTTGTTGATTATCCTTGGTTTAGCTAGGTTTTTTCTTGGGTTTTACTAGCTAGGGTTTTGGATATATAGTTTTTTAGTAGCCCTGTGATAAGGATCTTGTATGTACAACTTCATCTTATTCATATTGATGAAGTTTTCATTGAATTTTCACTTGATCCAATACTTAGGGAGCCAAATGAAAGGAGAATGAGCCAACCAAATCTTATTCTTTTAGGGACAAAGATCAACATCATAATACACATTGTTGGAAGAAGATGCAAATGTTGCATGAAGTGATTGGAGCTTTTCTCACAAAACCTAATATCATTCTACCACATTCCCCAAGATAAACTCTACTAAGCTTTATGAATTTCCATTGTTGTATGCTATTGGTGATGTTTTGTCCCTTTTATGCTCTTGGGATTTTAGACAGGGGTAAATTTCTTTAATAGAATGTCGTTTCAACAAAAAAGTACATTCATCTTCAAAATCCATAAAACAAAAGTTGTGATTGAATTGTAAAGCATATTACGTAATCCATCCATCCTCTCAACAACAAAATGTGTATTTGATTATGTAAGCACCACGCATATTTTATTCTGGTGGGATAGCTCAAGTGGTTGAGTGCTGAAAGTTGTGAGCAGATGGCCTTGGGGTCAAATCCACGGGTGGCTATACATCGCTATATAAGGGCCTCACTTGATGTCCCCATCGGGTTAGCTCCGTAATCAGAGCAAACGGGTTGCATCCCCTTTGGGTGGCCCCCCTGTGATTTCTTACCATGGACATAGCAACCCCGCTAGGGGGTTTGTGAACCACATGTGAAAAAAAGCACCACATATATTTTGTGGTGTTAAAATGTTGTTAATGTTTATTGGAAATTATTTTTTTACTCATGTATATTAAGAGAAATGCCATGTTGGAAACTATGACTTTTTGGAAACCCTGACCAGTGTTGGTGCCATCAAAACCCTTAATCAACCTCTAAATAAAAAATGGGTGCTATCGGTGGCACCCATTTCTTATGTCAAAATAAAATTGCATTCATTGAATCAAAACCATGCATAGCATAAGAAAAAAAAATCATGTTTCTTCTTCTTTTAAATCACTTTAAAAAAGGAGAAACAACCCAATTTGAATTTAAAAAAATATAATTTTCTCTAAGATTTTTTTTTGGTTTGCTCAAAAGTTAAAAATCCCTCACTTGGAAGGAGTGGCCTTTGGTTTGAGAAAACATGAGCCAAGGGAATATATTCTGTCAAAATCACCCAAGGATTGCACCCATCTTGAACCACACCAGTCATAAACTTAGTTTGATTTTGGGGTGTCTCCTGTTGAACTTTGTTGTTGTCATTGATGTCAAAGTGTGAATGGTGACAAATATTTGATTCCAGTATACACAAACAAGTATACCTATCCGCGCAATAATGAATGGGTACATGTCACACACATATGGATACACATCATGCACATACTAGGGATTTTGCACAACAAGCAATAATATTAAAATGTGCAGATAATAAATATGGTGTTGGATTAAATGTATTGAAGTGGGTGTATTGGGTAAATGTGACCAAGAAGTTGATAGAAAGTTCCCTACTTGTGGACAAAGCAAGCCTACTTGTGGAAAAATCAATTCAAGCAAGCAAGCAAGTAGTGGTATAAATAAACCAAAGATAGAAGTAAAAATGTAAGCGCATAATGGAGAAGTTATAGTATTTTGTGTTGAAAATTTTGGTTTATTGGGGTTCAATGGATTGTTGATCCAGAAGATAGAAACATAAAGGATCCAAGTGCACTGAATCAGAAGGATGTGCTAAATAGCAGAGAAATACGCAGAAGAAGAATGTTGTGTTGAACCAGAAGAGTGCATAATCAAAATGATGTACTAAACCAAGTGAAGTGTGCAAAATCATAATGATGTGCTAAATAGAAAAATAAGAATGATATTTTGATCCAGTGAAGTGTGCATAATCAGAATGACATGCAAAAATATAATGATACGTTGAACCAGAGAAATGAATAGAAATAAAATGATGTGTTGAACCAGAATTGTGCAAAATTTAGAGTGATGTGTAGAGTCAATACAGTAATTGGAACTATAGGAGAATACAATATAAGAGAAGCAATGATCAGATTTAAACCATAATACATTAGTGGTGCAGTGCGTAGATCAGTGAAGTAGAGAGCACATCAAAGTGTGTAGATCTAAAGTCAGTGTATATCAACATCTATATCTTAGGGAGGTTGGATGGGGCAAGGAAAGGAGATTGTTGTCTCCCTCAAGTTGGTTCCTGAACACTACGGGTTGGTTCTTGGGCAGAGGAATGGTGTCCTCACATGTTGGAGCCTAAATCTGCAAGTTGGTGCTTATGCGGAGGATTGGTGTCCTCACAGGTTGAAGCTTGTAATATGTAAGTTGATGCTTTCCAGTGGTATTGGTATCCCAATCATATGGGTGTTTGAGTGAGTCAGTGCTCACATCAGTAGAGATTGGTGTCTTCCATATTTCTATGTAATTTCATTTTATACATATATATAAAGGTTTATTCAAATATTCTATGCACAGTTTGTTTTTATTGATGTGGTTTTAAATAGAAATTGGTGCATGTTTTAAAAAGTGAATTATTTGTAAATTTGTGCATGATATTGATTCACCCCCCCCTCTTAGTATCATTAAGAATTACAACAATTGGTATCAGAGCGGGTTGCTTCAAGAACAGCTTAATTAAACATACAACATCAGGAAACATTCTCCAAACCAATCTTGTGTAATCCAGATTGATCCTCACGTATAGAGGTGAGCACTTTGATTGCCTTCCGTGTAAAAGTTATTCCTCCCATATAGAGATACTTGATCAAAGTAATGATGTTGTAAATTCTCGTTGGACAAGACTCTGGACTTGTGGGTATCGGATTATCATGTGAACCTTCTGTATAAAGGTATCCATGAGATGGACCTCCCGTATAGAGGTGGACCTTCCATATAAAGGTCATGATTTATTGTTAAAATCATTTTAATGTTGTGTGATATATTATTAACCATGATCACCATCTATTAAGTCTCCTTTAGAGATTGATCACCTCTAAAGTGAATTACTTTAGCATATAATCATTTGGTCCAAAATAATATAATATGATCACAACATCCGATAATTCTTCTTAGTATATTTTAATGTGATGGATAATTAAAGTTATCACATTATGACCATGCAGTAAGAGACAAAGAAATAAAAGATAAAGCATAGAGATAAAGAGAATTCAAAATTTCCCATGCAGACACTTCATCTAATTAAAGAGAACTCAAATTATTAAAGATTCAATTATAAAGCTTCAATTAAGGATCAATGCTTCAGTTAAATCACCAGTTAAATATACGTCTCAGTTAACTAAAGAAATCACAGTGGTCACTTCAAGTAAATCAATCAACATGATTTCAGTTTACTAAGTGTTAAATAAAAGGGACTAGTTAACTAAAGTATTTTCACTTTAGTAAAACTAAAAGACAACACTTCAATTAAAGAGAGTTAAATAAGTGAAAACAAAGAAGATCTAGTTAACTAAGTGTTATTGCATGACGACACTTATGTTAAACTAAAATATGACATGTGAGTTGTGACACTTGCATGTCGACACTTAAGTTATCCACCTAACTAAGTGGGCAAGCTTTCACTTAAGAGGAGAGTTCATCCTAAGTGACAGCTCAGTGAGATGAAGCGCTGCATGAGAAGTGGGGCACACCACTCTATGCAATATTAATACATCCAATTTGAGGCCGAGTTTATCCTAAAGTTAGAAGTTAAAAATAGAAGAGAAGAATGTATAAATATGATATACAGGATTGTTGAATCCAGTCTGAAGTGAATTCTCTTCTCCATTGAAGGCAAGGCACTTCTCTTTGTGCAGGGTATTGTTCATGCTTATTATTGTTGTGTTGGGAACACATCTGATTGATCTCTCTTCTCTATTGCTTCTGTATCTTCACCAAGAAGTTTGGTGATCTCTTATCTTCTAAAATAAATATGCTATGTTGTAAAAGAAAGCATTCTCTTCTATCCAATATATTATACTGAGAATAATTGCTGGGGTTTTTTGTTCTCATAATTTTGAGGATTTTCCCTGGGGTATATCTTGTGCTATGGTTGTATAAATTTCATGGATTGAATTGTCGCATTGCTTCAAGTCTCTGCATCTAAAAGAATTAAAGATCAAAGCTCAACCAAATTTCAACACTTAACAGCTGGAAGATAGTTCACTGCGCATATATGGATAAAGAGGAAGGACTTTCTACGAACAGTGCACCAATATTTGATGAAGACAATTGGTACTTATGGAGTACTATGATGAAGATATATCTACAAACCCTTGGTTCAAAAGTTTGGGATGTAGTGGAAAATGGACATGTTCCTTTAAAGAGAAAACGTAAGAACAACACTACAAGAAGAATTCACAAATGCCATGAAACAACAAGAAATGCCATATTGAATACCCTGCCAGAAGATGTGAAATCTAAAGTTGGATCTCAATCCATATCCCATGAACTTTGGAAAAAAATGGATATTCTATGCTTAAGGAACCTATGTGCTGCTAAGGATTAGGATGATTCAGTTTGTGAAAATGAAATTGGTGAGAGCTTAGAAAATTATGATCAACTCCCCATTGAAGAAGCAAGATATGTTATTGATGGTCAAAGGAAAACTATAGAAGAATTCAAAAATCTTGCAACCAAAATCATGGAAACCCTGAGAAGGAAGGAAGAGGAATCAAAGACGATGGAAACACACTTGTTCAAACAATTGAAAGAAAAGGATGAAGCTTATAAGACAAAGGAGAAAGAGTTTGCATATATAGAAGATAAATTTGAAAAGTCTATATTAGAAAATCAAAAGCTATCCAAAGAAATTGTGTCTCTAAAGGAAGATTTGGAAATAACAAGGAAGGATGTTCAACAAGCTAGTGAAGAGAGAGTTGCTACTTTGAAAGAAGAAATCCAATTCCTAAAAGATCAGCTGCAAGAAAATGTTGCAAAATTTATCTCTTTGAAAGAAGAGTTTATGAGTATGACTACCTCTAACTCCAGTAAAAAGGGTGAAGAAGAACTTGCGGAACTCAGGAAGGAAAATACATTTTTAAAGGATCAGTTGTAGAAGACTAAAAGGAGAATTGATGATGATAGACAAGTGATTAGTGAGCAACATTTTCAGCTCCAGAAAGGAGAAGAAGAGGGTTGAAATTACTAGTATTTGAAAGAAGCTAAAAATACCATAGTTGATCTAAGAGGTCAATTAAAGGAGGTCAAGGAATTTGTAGATGCTCAGCTACAAGAATGTAACGTCCCCTTCCATCATCAAATGCAAGGAAGGAAACGTTAACAACACACGGGCTTATTGCAGACTTAGCCCCAATAATTTTTGCCCATAAATTCCTAACAATTTTAAAAACTTCTATATGCAGATTCGTCTCCATATAAAACACAGCGGAATGAACATGCTAACAAGCACTCAAACAGACAGTAATTGCAATCATATCAATCACAGCAGAGAATGATTCAACCTAAAGAGACCCAATCTCATTCCAATGTCATGCATGGATTCCATACTAAGATAATTTATTTATTTCATTAAACATGGACAATTGGTCATACTGCAGAACACAAAATGCGAATAATTTATAATACACAGAACACTTATCTTGAGAAGTTGATGTCCAACGACTGGCTACGTGAAGGCAACATTCCTCCCAACCGTAGATCTCTATCCAGCCTATATTCCTTCAGCTGAGAGATCACCCCCGAGCTGGGATGCGTATCCACTAAGGAGGACTAGCTGGGTTCACTCACAGCCATGGTTTCAGTCAAGCATCCAAGAAGATAGAGGAGGGTAACGCTAAGCCAGTGAGCTCAACCACAGAGCTACAGGCCTCTCAAGTGAGTTCAACAGTCAGGCACCCACATTACCTACCACATCCAACACAAGGAAGATCCCCTTCTCTGTTACACAGTCCCTCAGGCAACTCTTCCCTCCAGTGCTCTTCAGGATGGGCATAGAAAGGTCCAGCTGTTAATCCTTGAGATCCTAGCCTTCACTGGGTTTATCAAGCACACCCAACCTCTGCATAGTCATTCCCAACTTGACTTCTCCCCATCCTGCTCACCAAGTAGCTCAAATCCGTCACCCGTTTTCTGGGCTGCAAAAACTGGGTTATCCTATTGATTTCGGGGTAGCTAGTGCTCCAGAATTCGCCCCAAGGTTTATGCTAATGGATTCCCCATTGGATTTCTTTGTCCCATGCCAAATCTGGGCGTTTTTGGTCTTTCAAAATCTGGGTTCTCTCAAGGTCGCGATTTTCTGGTTCTCTCACTGCTGGCACTCATTTTTGGATGCAAAATGATGCTAGGTAGTTTCACAATGGAATGGGGTGAGAATGAAGCAACCTCCCATGAGGTTGAGTGACTTCTTTCCCAAGCAAACAGAGCCCATGCCCACCCATACGAATTTCAGGGCTGCCCATGCTCCATTGAAGCCATGGGCTGAAATCTCAACCACTTTCTTACAACAGGCATTAATGTCACCTAGGGAAGTCAATGGGTTCTCATAATGACAAATGGCAGCCTAGGGTTTAGTCTCATAGCTCCCTCACCACTCCCTAGTGGATACACGTGGCCCCTTCTCATTCGTTGCCTCCATAGCCAGTTTTTGGTATTTTATTTCAATATTAAATATTTACATCAATTTACAATATCCCATGGCTTAATAGCACGTGGGTAACAAAATATCAAGCGTGTCTAATTGAAATAAAATCCGAGCATAAACTAGCGGGGCCTTGGCCTTGAGCTCCATGCTAGGGAAACATACATCGTGTGTTTACAATATTTACATTAGAGCCAATATTTCCTAAGGGTCAAAATTGGGGTATTACAAAGAAAAATACCAAATTTGTTAAGTAAGAGAGCTTGAGATTGCCTCTCTAAATGAGGAATAAAAAGGACAATGGCTACAAGCTTGAAGTTTCCAAAGATTTCATCAACCCTAGATGAAATCCTTAGCTGCCAAAGATAATCTCATGTTAAGACTGGGTTGGGATATGTTGAACAAAATAACATTGACGAAAAAGAAGACTCCAGGATCCCAGAAAGGAAGACTGAAGAGAATCCTAAAAGCAATGTCGGTATCCTAAAGAGCCTTAGGTATGGTGTATAAGACAACAAAGAATAAACTCATAACCATCAAAATCCTATCATGAAAACTTCTCCATTTCAAGGAAGTTCAACCACTTCCAAAAATCAAGCAAAATCCAGTCATCGTGCATTTTATGGCTATTGTTATTCTTGCAATGAATTTGGACATAAAGATGCAAATTGCATATCTTGGGGTAGATTCACTCATTCAAAAACCAAAGGTATGAGTGCTTCTTATATTCAATGTTACAATTGTCATTATTATGGCCATAAAGCTTCTAATTGTAGAAAATGTTGGAGATGCAAATTCACTGGACACATTGCAAAATATTGCCCCATATTAGCTTGTCATAATTGTGGTATTCCTGACCATAATGTTGTAATTTGCAAAACAAATGGTCCTACTGATAATTGGTTGAGAAAGACAGAGCACCTTGTGCAAAATAAAAATATTCATTCAAAATTTGTGCACACACGTAAATGGATAAATAAAATTCCATAGATAAGTGTAGTTGGAATAATTAACACAAGTACTTCTCAAGCAACAAAAATTTGTTTCTTATCTTGCTAAATTCAGAATTATGAACAACATCCCTTGAATTCAACATGTAATCTATTAGGAATTCAAGGAAAGTATTAGTAGACTTTGCAGCCATAAAATATATGAAGCTTGTCGCACAAAGTTGCACTCATATGAAGATGTAAAGAAAAGCACACATATATTTTTATTGCCATATCAACATCAGTAAACAATTAATCATTTCTTTAGAATAAAAGATATTTTGGACAGCATGATTGCATGAATTATACTAATCAATACCACATGAAGTTTGACACGTTTGCATAACCAAAATTTGTATTACGGAAAACTATTGTTACAAAAAAAAAGTACATATATCTTAGGACCTCTGTCGCAAAAGCCATAATTGAAATATTCCAAGATAATAGAGATATCCTCATCCACAGTCTATAAAATGGAGTTCTAAGTTACAAAATGAAAGGAAGGTAAGTATGAACATCTTCCCATTACAAGGCCTTAACTAACTATAATTATAAAAAGGATCAAAATGAAGCTATTGCTGCATAAGAAGTGTGTCGCGAAGGCCTAACAATGGCAGAATTACATTTGATTACAAAATTGTGATATTCGGTAGCTACTGATCAGAACTTGGCAACGACAGGAGCAATTCATTGTCAGGATTAGACAGTCTCTTAGAACCTGGAAGTGACAAGCATAGCTCTGTATCAAGGAAATACTGTTGCTCAAAACTGGGAAACAATGAATGCATTCTAGAAAAAAAAGAATACAGACACTCAGAATCTGGAAACAACATGCACAATTATATATCAAGTGAATAGGGTCTAGTACCATTATGTATTCCCTGAAGATCTTGTAGAAGAACAAGGATTTCCCCTTGTTGTTGCTCTAACTATCCAAATTAGTGTCCCAAGGCCGAGATCTCTTGCACATTCATTTGATTCACTTGATTCTAGGCATGCACCTCCTTAATATCCATCTCCTTAGCCTCGAGATGCCCAAATCTCTAAGAAGGATATAAAATCTTGACGTTGAGAATGAACTATCTCAGAAAGTATAGCTATGGCCACATTAGCTTGCTGAAGAGGGGATTCCATTGTGAAAAAAGTATGAAAACAAATACTGAAGACAACAAAAGGCTGATAGTTTTGTGTCGACTGAATATGGCAAGTATCCCATAAATAGATTTGGAAGGAGTCTTCCCGCGTGCTTTGAAGCAAATTGAAGGGACGTTGAAGTTAATTGCATTCATGGCTGATAGCAAAAATTGACTGACAACTCATGTCGACATAAATTACGGAGATTGCGCTCAAGGAAAAAAAATTGCTAAATCACACGCGTACATGAATCATAAATGACATATCAAAACATTGTCGGACATTTCAGATGTGCTAAATGTCAAATCAATATGGTTCATATCGAGGAGGAGTTTTTGAAAAGCGTGATGAGATATGTGAGGTCAAAAATTAGCAATGCAATATCCTTGTCATTAATTATAGTTGAAAAAGGTCTAACAAACAATGCGGATTTGTCATGCTAAAATGTCATCGATATGACAAGAACCCGGTGCAGTAGAAGCAACAGAAGAAAGAAATGAAAGCAATAATCTACGGGGAGTAACTGAAACAAAGTAGTGACATGGAAGTTAGACGAGGACAACATGAAAGACAACACAAAGTCGGAGTACAAGTTCAGAGGAGAACTTGCAATTGCGTAGGGGGAGCATCCCTTTTTCATTGGTATCAAAGGGGGAGATATATGAGGTAGAATACCTTGTGGACAACTGTCTACACAAAATAGAGCAAAGGATCAAATGGCATGAATATAGGGGGAGCATGTTGCACAGAGAAGATGAGCTCATACTCAGGGGGAGCCCATTTTTTATTAGTGTTGACATCAATGCTAAAGGGGGGGATTGTTGAACTTTGGTGTTGTCATTGATATCAAAGTGCACATGGTGACAAAGCATTGATGCCAGTATACACAAGCAAGGCTACCTATCTGCACAATAATGAATGGGTACATGTTTCACACATATGGGTACACATCGTGCACACACTAGTAGAAAAATGGGTGATAAATGACAGAGTGACCAAAACATTTGGTCACCATGCGAAATAAATGACCAAACCACCAAAAACGTTGGTCACCACAGTGTTTTTAAGTGAAATATGACCAAATTTGTGCAATTTTAAGTGATTACAACTAAAAATTACTAAAATAAATAAATAATTTAGTCATGGGATAAAAAATATGACTAATTTAGTCATGGGATAAAAAATACAACTAGATAGTCTAACTTAATAATTATTTAAGATGTACTAATGATCAAATATTTCCTTATATGTCACACACAAATTAAGAGTGTCTATATATAATATAATATAGGATTTTATAATTATATATAACATGTTTCTATACCTCTCTAGATATGTCAATATTGTAATTGACGTAATAGACCTAATTAGTTTGTAATGACTAATTAGTTTGTATTAATCACCAAAAAGAGAATACTTCTTAATGATATTTAGCATGCTCCACTTACTTGCCAGTATAGTTAATGCTCAACATCGACATGATTCCGAAGTATTGAAACATGACGCCATAGGTGAACCTACTGAAATTTTTTGCAAGATCAGTATTCCATTTGTATTGTCATATCCAACTCAATGTGCTTATCATGTCTATATATTATTTCACCATTTTCACTTTCATATTATCCCTTCAACAAAATCACCAAGTTGCATCATGTGCGTCATCTTAGTGTGGTTGAGTTGAGTCTTGGATATTTTTTGTCTTTCCCTTTGGGTATCATCATGTTGTGAAGTTGGTGTCATTGTGTTTGGCTCATCGTACTAGTCGTGTTCATATTTTTACGTTTGAACAAAACCGTCATCATTTGACCATATTGGCAGTCTATTAAAGTTTTGGCAAGTTCATGTATTTTGCATCATGTTAGCTAAAAAACGCCATTTTCACAACCTCTATTAATTATCCATATGCATCCATTCCTCATGGTTTTCCTCACGCATGAGTTGAGAAAGTTCTAAAGTCCCCCGGGGTTCCTCCCCTACAAAAATTAGCCAATATCCTCCATTTTGAAAAGAAAAATTCTTCTTTTTTTGTAAAAAACTCTTTGTAATTCCCATCTCCTTGAATAACAACAACAACAATCATGTTCATGCCCTCATAATCCTTAACCCCACTTTCCCTTTCTCATTTAAAATAAAGAAATGATAAAAAACCCCTTATTTCCCTATATCCCTATTAATATTCCCCTTTCACCCATATATATATATATATTAGTATTAACAAATTTAAAAAAAATATATAAACAAAACAAATATAATAAAGAGAGGAAAATATTAAAAAAAAGATAAAAGAGGGAAGAGGGAAAAGTGAAAACTTAATAAGCTAAAAAAATAAGTAAATTAAAAAAGAAATTGGTAGGGAAAATAGGAGAAAATAAATAAAATAAGTCATTTTTCAAAGAAAACTCCATTACCCTTGGTTTCATGACCACAATCGGCCGGTAATTTACATTTTATTTTTTTCCATTGAGAGTTGTTTACTCAACAATCAGCTTGTCCAACTTGATCCTCATCTTTAGTAAGGGTATGTAAAGAAATATTTTGCATATTTACATGGAATCTCTTTGTTTTGCCAGTGAAACTTTATTTGTGACTTTGTTTTCTCTGCAGGTATCATGCCATGGAAAAGTGGGGGTTCCAGAATGAAGTGGGATCATGGATGCCTTCCCTTCTCCCTGCATAACTGCTAAGGTAATCAACCGTCTCTATTTCAAAATCAATTCGTCTACAAAGAATGTTTATTTTTAGATTTCAATTTCCATATTTATCTTCTATTGTTTCCAAGAGCTTGTGATAGTATGTTTTGAATTCTAGGGATTTCTTTGTGGGAAGTTCTATTTCCAAAGGTTGATCCTATTGGGGTTTCAACATTGCATATTAGGTTTTGTCTTATTACAACATTATTAGAGGGTTTGCTTTTATGAATCCTTTTAATTATGTTAGATATCGTCTATTGGCATTCTGATGTGATGATCTTCTTATAAAGATTGTATCAAATTCCAAACCCTTCTTTCGATACAAAACCCTTCTAGCTTCTCTCTTTCCATCATCGATTATGTTAGGTTTCAATACACAAGTGAAAGAGGCCTCTCTCATATATAAGTTGAAATCTATTATTGTATATATTAGATTAGTGATCGTAGGAACAAGTTCTGTAGAGGTTCAAATTCAAGCTCAATTAATAAGATTTGTGGAAAAAATGAGGCCCTTTGAACTTCAACACACAGAAGTTATAGCAAGAGGAGTAGATGCTTCATTTAGGAAGAGAGTGCAGTATGGGGAGTGCCGAAAGAATCACGTGCCAACATTGATGGCCACGTGGTTGATAGTTGCGGAGAATTTATGGCTAGCAGAAAAGAGGGAATGACTGCAACCCTGAAGTGTGCAACCTGTAATTGTTACCATAACTTTCAGAGGTGGGAAGTTGAAAATAGGACACTGTGAAAGTTCCATCGCACATGAGGGTGATCATTTTCCATTCTAATTCAAGCATATCAGGTTCTCTTACTGACTTAGGTATAACATTTATCTAGCCATTAGATAGTAAAATGGTTTATTATTTATTTGTTGTCTTATGGAGGAATTTCATTGTCGGGGCTTGAAACTAGTTTTGTGTGTATAGAGAGAGAGAGTCTCTGCATAAATTTTGATGTCGAATGACCTAGCGATGCCATTTTTTGTGTGCAAAAATATCCATCTAGATAGCTCTATTCAAAGATGTTGGTGATCAAGGAAAAAAAAAGGTACTTTGTGGTTGGGATAAATATTTGTCAAGTTTTAAGTATTTATTCGCTTACTAGATCATTAGTTCAAACTTCAATGTAAATTTGATTATTTCTCATATTACTATGGTAGGTGTGTTGGCTCATTAACTGTTCTTTAGATTTTCCAAGATAGACCCAGGTTCTGCGCGGTTTAGGGAACCAACAAAACCCCCTTTTCACTGGCCCTTTCGGCAATAGTTTGTGAGCAGACTGAGGTCTCACCCGAGGCAAAGTTATGGGGAGGTTGTGGAATCAAGTTTCCATAACTGGGTGATGCGCGCTTCAATGGAATGGGGGACTGCGCGAAGTTCGCATACTTTGCAGTTGTTATTTATACAATGGCACATCCAAGGACTGCGCGGATCGGAACAACTACTCATAACAGGATAGCGCAACTGAGGACTCTACTTCCTCTTAACAGCCACTCGACTTCGTCAGGATTTACTTAGTGAAAATTATTCACTCGACAAGCATACTGAACAATGTATTCTACAAACTTATGCAATATGATGAACTATCATGCACTGCACACTTCCGGTGCTGCGCTCTAGGGAATCACACTACACACCCTCTGCTGACTTAAATGTTTACCCGATACTCGTGCATTCATCGTGTTCATAAATACTTCCGCATCCAACATTCACTCATATGCATTCAACACTTAGCATATTATTCCTATCATTCATTCTTCTGGAGAATATACATGAAAGCAAAGATACATTTACCCATAAACAGGAATTTAACCATTCAAAGGAAGCAAATACACATTCAATCACATAACACAAGGATTTAACGTGGTTCACCCCCAGGGTGGGAGCTACATCCATAGGAACTGTTGTTTTATTATATATGGGAAGGGTTCAACAGTTCCAGTCCGCGCACTCAGCTGCAGACTCTCTTCTCTCTTCAGTAGGTCTCTACGCATGCAGCTGTAGAGCCTCTTTACAATGATCAGTCTCTCAACAGAGGTCAATATTCAACAATAATCTCAATCAAAATCTAACCCTTTCCCTTACAAAAATGCCCTTTATATATATCGTGCCCGTAGGTCATGCCTTTTACAATGCTTATGGGCCAAAACCCGAAGGTATCCAAAATGGTATGGTTACCCCACTAACTCGGCCTGTCGTAGTCGATAGCTACTCCACTTGTCTTCATCCGTTATCTGGCGCCACATCTCGACTCTAACGCTGTTCTGACGGACCGCAAAATTGCCTGTGTGGCCCTGACAGCGTGCTGGCAGGTCCTTTTCCATTGTTCCACTATCTCTAGTACCGTTGATCTGCCGTTTTTCTCTAACGGTATTCCAACTACCTTGCTGCCTTAATAAACAAGTCACTTTCCTTTATCTCCAAGCCGCTCCTTACCCTGATCCTGGGATTCCGTGGAGTGACTTACCCAAAATAGGTCGTTGTTCGACCTTACCTATCTCGTACTTTGCCTCCAAAGTTAGTTGCTGATATGGCACCGTGCGTTAGCAAAACTGCACGATGCTCCAGCTTCATGATTCCAACTATGCTTCTGTCAAGCTGCGCATTCGCATTGTGCTTTCCTGGACTTCTTAGTGCTAAAAAATGTATCACTTGGGCCACGCCCAACAAGGTGTCCAGAACTGAATTTGAAAATAGCTCTAGTAACATACGTAGTTGATATTATGGGTAGTATCTCCTTACTTCGAAGGAAATAGAATTGGTTGATTGAGAGATTGGAATTCAAGTAGGGAGGTATCTCTCAACACCTACGAGTCAATATCCACTAGATACGGATCCCTTTTGTCATACGGAGAAGGGAAATTGCTTAATGCTATTTTTGAGAAATAATTCTACTTGGTTGTTCAATGCACACATGGTTGGTATGTTTAATGAGATATTTTTTCCAAAGCTCCAATTATAACTCTACCTAGATGTTGTTTGATTATTAATTCAATGCAGATAGGGTTGGTATTTTTTATTACAGTGTTTTGGGGATTCTTCCTGGTCTTAACAACAATTTTCACTTTCCTTCAAGAGCGAGCAATGATATCTAAGAAGTGAGTTGTTGACATGTACAGATTGAGTGCTTATTTCATGGCTCTCATCTTAATTGATATGCTCCTCGATCTCATCCCCCCCATTGGATTTTTGCTTATCATTTACTTCATGGCTCACCTTCGCATGAATGTAAAACCTTTCTCTTTTAGGGGCGAAACTTCTCCCATGGGAGAAATTAGAGGATTTTAAATTTTCATTGGGAGATATTGATGCAGGAGCATCGGGACCTAGGCAGAGCAGTCAAAGATGATCGACAGGAGAAGGCCGACTGGAGGGAGTTCCAACGACCACTAGTGCGGAAGAGAAGATTGGTTGTTGAAGTTAATGTGTCGAGCAGGAGCAGTTGATATGGGATTGACAAGAAGATGTGAAGGTCAAGAGTCGACATGACAAAGGTCAACAGATGACAGGGTTGCATCAGAAGGCATCAAGGATCGACATGTTGTCGAACCGTGACACCGACAAGTTTGGGCATGAGCCAAGCGAGGAGGAAGGGGCGTACTGGCGAAGCCTGAAAGTGCGAAGGGAAGAAGACAGGTATGTCAAAGGATGACAGAAGACAGTATGGTCGACGTCGTGATAGGACCAACTACTGTAGCAGTGTCAGAAGGACGCACAGAAGTCAAGCAAAGTACTTGGTAGCCGTTTGGGGTTGCTAAGGAAGTTATGAGCAGTTATTGCAAATAGTTGGGATCGTGACAGATGTCAACATGGGCAGAGGTTATGCAGCACGGCAGAGACGCTGATAGTTGTAGGCCTGCAGGATCAGGGAGATCGGTGGATAAAGGAGGCGTGTCTCGGGGATCAGAGTGATCTCGAGAACAGCAGCAACAGGGTAGAAGGCTTGTGCGCAGGCACAGAGCAGAGAGTTCAGAGTTCAGTTCAGTTTGGAAACTAGAGAGAGTAGATCTCAAGAGAAGATTTTTAGATTGGATAGGAAAGTCACACATCTACAGATCGAGAGAATATCAAGCCATAGCTCAGAGTTCCGCAGTGAACCAGGAGAGGGTGAAGATCGACACACTGAGATAGCACACAGTTACTTATGTATTGTAAGGATAAGGCCGACATAGTTATTTGTTTTACATTCCTTGCATTTAACATTGTAACCGATTGGTTTGAATTAATAGAAGCTAGATTCTGGCATCTTGTTTACATCTTGTTCATGTGAATGCATGTGTTGTGTGTAATCGTTAAGCAAGAACCCTTATCGGGTGACCTTGCATCAACTGGTATCAGAGCAGGAAGAGAATCCTGAGAGCAAGCAGTATCCTATGGATAGGAGAGACTGCGAGTGTGTTTACAGCTCTAGTTGCAGCTGGGTAGACTTTTACACGACCTGTAAAAGTCCGGTTGCGATTGGATGAGTGGGAGTTTTAGTTGAGGTTGAAAATGGCTCATAGAGGCGTTAATGTCCGAGGAGTTGTACGAAGAGCGCGTGGCGCAACAGTCATAGTTGATCGTGAGATGTTCGACGAGTGCGTCTGAACAATGCGAACTTTGACAAATGAAGTCACATCGATAAAAAAAAGTCAAAGACGTGGATGCATTCCTGATGCGTTAGACCACAACGACGAGGAGGTCGAAGAGGTGGAAGCACGGGAAGAGGAAGTTGAGGAACCAGAAGACAAACTCATCAAGCTTCTGATGGATATGAGAGGTTGGACAAATATGGATGTACATACCTACTCGGGAAGTCTGGATCCAGAAGACTTAATCGATTGGTTCAGAAAAATGGAGAAATATTTCAACATAGAGTAGATTGAGGATCCCAGGCGGGTTAAGGCTACATGTCTGAGGTTGAAGGTTCATGCCTCATTGTGGTAGGAAAATGTGCAGGTTGACAGAGTCAAGAAAGGAAAGGAGAAAATCAAGTCTTGGTATAGGATGGTTGCCAAGCTAAAAGGGAAGTTCTTGCCGAACGACTATGTGATTTTCTTGTTCCGGAAGTTACAGAACTTTCAACAAAAAGAGATGACCATGAAGGAATACACGGAAGAGTTCTACAGATTGTCGATAAGGTCGGGGCAGACTGACGAAGGAGAAGAAGTCGTCGCTAGATACGTGAACGACTTGAAATATGCCATTCAAGACTAGTTGAGCATGTCAAGATTCAGAGCGATTGGTGAAGCCTACTAGTTAGCTCTGAAGGAAAAAGAGAAAATATTGAGGAAATCCACAGCGACCAGAGGTAGGATGACTCATCGGGGTGCGAAGACTGTTTCCGTGAAAGGCCAAAGTAGCGGAACCAGGAGGGAATCTGTTGAAGACAATCGACAGACGGAAGGGACATCGACAAGAGAGAAGACGCAAGAAAACCAATGCGATGGTCCTGAGAACCGCATTCGAGGTGCTATGGTCGAAGTGGTCCATCCGACAGGAAAGGAGTTGATAGACCAGCCATAATCTGTTACAAGTGTCGAGGAGTAGGACACAAGGCATATGAATTCCCAGAAAACCTACATGTTGCAGAAGAGTCAAAACCCAGACATCGAAGAGATGAGCAAGTCGATGAGAGGGTGAAGTCGACATCTGATAGCAGTGAAGGTGGGAAAGGAAAGAAGCGCACCATGCCAGCTAGCAGGATGTTGGTTCAAGACGACCAACGCAAAGAGAAAGAGCCGCTGCAACGAAAGGCTATCTTTCGAACTAGAGTGTGAATCGACGATTGGTGTTGCAAGACCATAGTTGATGGTGGTAGAAGGAAGAATCTAGTGTCGACGGAGGTCATCGACAAAGCGGGGATGAAGTGTCGGGAACACCCACACCCATACAAGATCTCGTGGTTGCAGAAAGGACACCATGTGAAGGTGACCAGACAGTGCCTGATTAACTTCAAGGTCGGGAAACTTGAAGACAGTGCACTTTGCGATGTAATCCCAATGGACGCATATCATTTGTTGTTAGGAATACCATGGAAATATAATCGAAAGATGATCTATGATGGTCGAGCCAACACAGTCACAGTGTGGAAGAATGGCATGTGAAGAACTCTAAAGCTGAAACAGGAGGAGCAAGCCGACTGTAGGCAGGGCGAGAGCAACTATTGGGAAAAGCGAGTGTTGATGTGTTCAGTGAAAGAATTCCTCCTGGAGGAGGAAAAGCAGTCGGGATGTTTCGCCATCATTCCAAAAGGACCATGTGTCGAGAGGTCGACAATGGAGAGAATTCCTGTCCAAGTTGAAAGGATCTTCGACAAGTTTCGGAGCATAGTAGTCGACGAGGCACCAACAGGATTGCCACCGACGAGAAGCATATCCCATCAGATCGACTTGATTCCAGGATCGAGTTTTCCAAACAAGGCACCGCATAGAATGACTCCAGAAGAGGGTCAGGAACTCAATTGACAGGTCCAGGAGTTATTGCAGAGAGGATTGATCAGAGAAAGTCTGAGTCCATGCGCAGTACCAACAGTATTCGAGCCGAAGAAGGGTGGAGGATGGAGGATGTGTACAAACTCTAAAGCCATCAATAGGATCACGATCAAGTATCGGTTTCCATTTCCGAGAATGGACGACTTGATGGATTGCCTGAGTGGAGCGAAGTACTTCATGAAGATCGACCTGAAGAGCGATTATCATCGGATTCGAGTTAGAGAAGGAGATGAATGGAAGACAACATTCAAGATGAAGGAAGGGTTGTATGAGTGGTTAGTCATGTCGTTTGGATTGACTAATGCACCCAGTATGTTCATGCGATCGATGAATGAGGTACTGAAACCATTCATGGGAAAGTTTGTCATATTCTACCTAGATGACATCTGATTTTCAGTCGAACCAAGACAGAGCACTTGGAGCACATTCAACAGGTATTGCAAAAGTTGCAGGAAGAGAAGCTGATAGTGAACCTGCAAAAGTGTTTCTTCATGAAGGAAGAACTGGTATACTTGGGAGGGCTGGTGAGGGACCCAGAAAAGGTGAAGGCAATATTGGATTGGCCGAAACCGACAAGTGCGACTGGAGTAAGGAGTTTCCATGGACTTACCAGTTTCTACAGGAAGTTCATCCGGGGATTCAGTCGGATTTGTGCACCTTTGACATAGTGCATGAGAAAAGGGAGTTTAAGTGGATGAAAGCTTCCCAGAGAGCTTTCGATAACTTGAAGGAAAAGGTCACTGAGAGCCCAAAGTTAGAGCTCCCATATTTTGAAAAAAAAATTCAAGTCGATTGCGACACGAGTGGAATGGAAATTGGAGCAGTGTTGAGCTAGGAGGGCCGACCAATTGCATTCTTCAGTGAGAAGTTGGATGATGCGAAGCAAAAATATTCGTTCTATGACTAGGAGTTCTATGCAATTTTCCAAACATTGAAGAAGTGGAGGAATTATTTGTTGCCCAAGGAATTTGCGTTGTACACAGATC
Source organism: Larix kaempferi (assembly GCA_027924585.1). Taxonomy (NCBI): domain Eukaryota; kingdom Viridiplantae; phylum Streptophyta; class Pinopsida; order Pinales; family Pinaceae; genus Larix; species Larix kaempferi. Next base: position 19,726,417 of record BSBM01000660.1, on the reverse strand, counting down.
ACCAAGCACTGAGATATTTGAATACTCAATTGAAGTTGAATCAGTGGCACATGAAATGGGTTGAGTTCTTGCAAGGATACACTTTCATGTTGCGACATAAGTCGGGCAAGTCAAATAAGGTTGTCAACGTGCTGAGTCGAAGAGTTGCATTGTTGAACATGACGATAGTTCAAGCAACAAGATTAGGGTCGGTGAAAGCAAAGTATGCGACCGACGAGGATTTTGCGAAAGCATGGGAGGCTTGTCGTGAACCATGGAGTGTCGACAGGACTCCGTACTTGGATTATTTTATCCAAGAGGGATACCTGTTCAAGGGACAACAGTTGTGTATTCCCAGAGGATCCATAAGGGAGAACCTAATCCAAGAGTTGCACAGTGGCGGATTAGCAGGTCATTTTGGCATCGACAAGACCAGGGAATTGGTCGAAGAGAAGTATTATTGGCCAGGAATGATGACAGATGTTGGTAAGTGGGTACGACAGTGTCGAGATTGCCATTTGGAAAAAGGAAGGAGTCAGAATACGGGATTGTATACACCATTTTCTGTACCGAATACCCCATGGGAGCACCTGAGCATGGATTTTGTGCTAGGATTGCCGAAGATGTAGCCAGGAAGTGATTCAATCTTTGTTGTAGTCGACAGATTTTTGAAAATGGCACACTTTATTCCGTGTCGAAAGACAAGTGACGCCACAAGCATTATTGTTATATTGTTCAAGGAGATAGTCAGATTGCATGGGTTTCTGAAGAGTATCACGTCTGATAGAGATACCAAGTTTATGGGGCATTTCTGGAGAACCCTATGGAAGAAACTGGACACGAGGTTGCATTTTAGCTCGACATATCATCCGCAGACAGACAGACAGACCGAGCTGGTGAACAGAATTTTGGGAAACCTTCTGAGGTGTTTAACGATCGACAGACCCAAGTAGTGGGAGAACGTGTTGGCACAAGCAGAGTTCGCATATAACAATTCTTTGAATCGGTCGAGAGGTTTGAGCCCATTCCAGATTGTTCAAGGACGAAGCCCACATGGAGTGGTAGATTTGGTTGAGTTGCCGACAGAAATCAGGAAAAAAGTGGATGCAGAATCATTCGCAGAGCATATGAAAGAAGTGCATGAAGATGTGCGAAAGCGCATAAAGAAGCGTAATGCGGCATACAAGTTGAGAGCCGACAGAAAGAAGAGGCTACAGTCGTTCAGCGAAGGAGACACAGTTTATGCACATTTGCGAAAGGAGAGATTTCCGACAGGAACATATAACAAGATGAAGCTGAAGAAGATGGACCATGTAAGATTCTGAAGAAGATTTCGGACAACGCTTATGTGTTGGAGCTGCCGAATGACTTGAGCATTTCACCAATGTTCAATGTCTTAGATCTGCACAAGTTTTAAGAAGGTTCAAGCAGCGGAAGTGTCGAACATCGACTGGATAGTGCATATTTCAGATCGACAGAAAGAGGAAATCGTAGAAGTAATAGAGGAACGCGAAGTCGGGCATACGCACAGTTCGCGAAGGAAAGAATACTTGGTGTGATGGAAAGATGATGAGTTGTAGGAGGCGACATGGATTTTCGAAAAAGAGTTCAGGAGATTGACGGAGCAATCGAGTTCTTTTTCACCTAGGGAGTATGATGTAGGAGCATCGGGACTTAGGTAGAGCAGTCGAAGATGATCGACAGGAGAAGGCCAACAGGAGAGAGTGCTGACGACCACTGGTATGGAAGAGAAGATTGGTTGTCGAAGTCAATGAGTTGAGCAAGAGTAGTCGATATGCGATCGACATGAAGATGCAAAGGTCGAGATTCAACATGACAAAGGTCGACATATGACAGGGTTGCAGCAGAAGGTGTCGAGGATCGACATGTTGTCAAACCACGACACTGACAGGTTTGGGCATGAGGCAAGAGAGGAGGAAGGGGCGGACTGGCAAAGCCTGAAAGTGCGAAGGGAAGCCGACAGGTATGTCGAAGGCTGACAGAAGACAGTATGGTCGACGTCGTGATAGGATCGACTACTGTAGCAGTGTTAGAAGGACACGAAGAAGTCAAGCAGAGTACTTGGTAGCCGTTCGGGGTTGCTAAGGAATTTATGAGCAGTTATTGCAGGTAGTTGGGATCGTGATAGATTTCAACACGAGAAGAGGTTGTGCAGCACGACAGAGGCGCTGACAGTTGCAGGATCAGGGAGATCGGCGGACAGAGGAGGCATGTCTCGGGGGTCAGAGTGATCTCGGGAACAACATCAATAGGGTAGATGGCTTGTGCGCAGGGACAAAGCAGAGAGTTCAGAGTTCAGTTCAGTTTGGAAACTGGAGAGAGCAGAGCTCAAGAGAATATTTGTAGATTGGATAGGAAAGTCACACATCTACAGACCGAGAGAAGATCAAGCCATAGCTCAGAGTTCCGCAGTTAATCAGGAGAGGGTGAATACCGACACACTGAGATAGCACACAGTTACTTATGTATTGTAAGGCTAAGGCCGACATAGTTAGTTGTTTTACATTCCTTGCATTTAACATTGTAACCGATTGATTTGAAGTAATAGAAGCTAGATTCTAGCATCCTGTTTACATCTTGTTCATGTGAACGTGTGTGTTGTGTGTAATCGTTAAGCAAGAACCCTTGTCGGGTGACCTTGCGTAAGATATTTTTATATTATGACTATTTCTTATCGTTTGATTCATTCCCCCACAATTTATTTTTAAAAGAATTATGTATAAGAAATTAGCCAACCCCTAATTATTAGGGGAGGGAAAATCATTTTTCTTCATTGAATGGGAGATGTAGTCTTCAATTTGCCTCCCTTTCTAAGGGAAAATTGGGTTACAACTTTCAATTCGCCCCCATTTTAGGAGTGGGGATTTTTTTTTATTGTTTTCACTCTTTCCATCTCAATGCATATGTAGATTATGTCATTGTTGTTGGGCTATTTCAATACTATTGCCCTGGTACTTCTAAACCCTTGTTTCCATTTTTTGTCTTAGTTTTAATTGAATTTAAGCTTATATTTCTGGAATTCAAAGATTCAATGGTTTAAATTACTATGAGGGAGATAGGAGATACTTCAAGCCACAATAACATCACTCATTATCTGCAAAATAACTAATTAGATCAACTACTAATAACATTCGATATATCTCTAGACTAAGACCAAACTCAATCTAATAGCTGAGGATGGAAAGATATACAAAAATATATAACAAATACTTTATCAATAGCCTTCTTGTTCGATTAAGTTGAGTGAATGGTCGGATATAGGGGATCTTCTCATAATACCCTTATCAAATACCCCATCAATAGTTTTCTTGATCGACTAAGTTGAGTGAATGGTTGGAGATAGGGGATCTTCAAAGAATACCCTTACGTATATGAGAAACCTTAGCCAAATAGCATGCCGTTGGAGCAATGTTCAGTTGATTTACGTCAAAAAGAACTTGTTTGACTAGGTTTGATGCTTTAGTATTAGTAAAGGTGTTTTCAGTGAGGATAAAAGAGAAAAATGCATAAGTTATGACATGCCAAAATTTTCACTAGGTTGATAGTTGCGAAACGGTTATTGGGACCTTGTACTGCATACCTCCAATGGTAATTTTAGATTTATTAGTCCCTACATGCCTGTAGAGCAACAGGGACTATAGAAATCGCTCCGCCATGAGTTGCATTAGTTTTCACAGTTTTCAAACCTTTATATCCTAAGTTTTTTTGATGAATTCATGTTCCATCCAATCAGCACATTGGAGGCCTTATTTGGCCTCTTTTCGAGGAAAGCTAACACCAGAGCATTTAAGTCAAACACCTGGACACCTAACAATCGAGAGCATTGGAAACATAGCGTTCTTTGGAAACCTGGGCAGCTTAGAACTAGCCAGCATTAGAAACGTTGTACATTTGCGTCGCAGGCTGCATGACTGCAAGGTGGGGCTTGCATGCATCCAATCCTACACCTAGCTTGACAAGGACATAGCATTTAAGTTGTTGTACTATCTACCTAGATCTTATGGAATAAGAGTGGTTTCGAGGGTATCCAGATCTATTTTCACTTTCAGTTTTGTGGTAGTGAGGCTTTGCTCTTTTGTTGGGCGATTCCTGGAGCTCAGCTCCCTCCTTCATGAGAAAACACATTAATATCTATGTTAGTTAGCTCACTTATGGAGCTTGTGATTTCCAGGTAGCTATTCCACAAAACTCTATTGAAAGAAATCCTCTATATAGCTCGTGAGGATTCAAGTTAAATCTATCGATACTAAGCTCGGCCTCTCTAGCTCTCATAATAAATAGGTAGTTCGTTAATCTACAACATTACTATTTGTTTATTAACTTGTGTTTACATATTTAATTTATTATATATTAACCCTCTGTCATGATATTTTTCTTGTAGATGTAAAGAGGTTGTATCGTTCCCCTACTAACTTAAGGGAAGAGAGGCATGAACGCTGGTAAGCCCACATCCAGTCATTGTCCATTCCCTCCGGGCTTGAGAGACTTACCTAGTTATATTTCTTTTACTCAGTGTCGATTTCTAGTTATTGTAGGCTATACTCAGCCTAGATAGGAAATTATAAAAGCTCAGATCTCTTTTGACAGTGCCTATCATTTTAGCTCAAGCATATTAATGTTTAAAATGATGACTCAATTAATCTTATTTGTATTATTGTAAGAGATTGGGGTTCGAAAACCAAAATCTCGAGTCTCCTCAAATTTGTTATTTTGTTATCACTACGGCCTTATACACTCGGCCTTATCTATGAAAATCCTTTCATTACAATCTTAATGATTTGTCTATACTTATGAATAGAAATTATTTTTTGTTAAATATTAAATTGCTCACATAGATGTATGACCCTATGGCATAACTTGGGAAATCATTTTTACTTAATGTTACTTTGTTCAGGTTGCATTTGCTTAGTTAAACTTTTGTAGGATTTTCCCTATGGGTTTCAACCTTGTACATCTATATAATTGTAGAAACAAAAGAGTTACTTATACATTTTTTTATTCATTGCGGGAACATGACCAAGAGGCTTCGACCATGGGCCTATACATTTTGTTTTACGTTCGATGGTTACTTTTTCCTTATGTGAATAGACGGCATAACCTACAAGATCGACACTAATTTTTTAATGTGCTTAGTGGCTTTGGTGTGTTGAGATTTTAATTTACCTATATAATATTATTAACCAGTCGTGATAAAACGTGACCCTAAGGGCGTGGATGTGTGAATGTATAGCCGTGAAGATAAAACATGACCCTAAGGACGTGGATGTGTGAATGTATAGCCATTATTTACAGACCCTTTATGTTAGTTTACTAATTCATATGGGATTTGATTAAAATTTGTAAGCTTCGGTAGCATCACTAGTAGAGGAGCGAGCATCAAGAATGCTTGGCAAACATTTTGCAGGAAACAGAATACTAGGTAGGTCATTCAATTACGGGTACATAAACAATTTACAGAGGCTACAAGCGTATGAAAAACTAACAATTATCTCACTTTGCTAGAGGAACCCATCTTTAAAATAAGTTTTAGATTGCTAATCCTTCAAAAGATCTGGGCAATGATACTTTCAAGTATATGGGAATGTTATCTCGTATACCATATTATTACTACTAATGAGATTAATGATACACAACACATAATACAATATTTTTTATAAAAAAAACTAAAGTAATAGAAGCATTTTTTTACAAAATAAAAAAACCACAGCAAGAATATGGCAATATTTTTCAATTTTTTAAGTTTTTTTATAAGATTTAAAAGAGGAAGATAAAGCTCAATCCTTTTTTTTTTAATTTTATAAGATTTAAAAGAGAATGATAAAACTCGAGCTTTTTTTAAATTTTACAAAATTTAATTTTTACTACAGTAAATTTATTACAGTTTGTAATAATTTCATAAAATAAAACATTTGTTTACATTTAATTTTCAATGAAATCCACATCTGTATCACCACTTATAATCCTTATCATCTACTATGTCAACTAGTGACTTTGGAGGTACTAGGTACATCTATGAGTAAAAGCATGGAACGATTCCAAGATTTTCATGACTAATATCATACCATGTAACAAGCTAGTAGCAAGGACTTGCTGCACTGCAGCTCATCTTGTTTCTCTCACTCTAAATATTACTTCTACTTGTGTAACTTCTTTACTTCTGTGATCTCTTGATATCTTGGATTGCAGTAACTTCTTTACTTCTGCTATCTCTTTTTATCTTGATATCTTGGATTGGAGGATTAATGTGCCCTCTATAATTTCATTAACTATGTTGACTTATGGTTCACTATCCTTGTCACAATTTGTATTATAATTTGTTTCTATTTTATATTTTCTTTTCTATTTTACATGATAATATTTTTGGTGAAAGAATATCGCTACCAAAATTTACCATTCAACCAAAACTTCATTGACCAATTCTCTTTTCAGATTCCTATCATTTAATGGATTTTGTGGTAGCTACATAAAATGTCTTTATTCCCTAATCGTAAAAGCTAAAAAAAATAGTAATCATAATAATTAAATAAAATTCATGATATAAAATTAGGGTAGTTGAAATTATATTTATAACATTATTGAATTAAATCTATATATATATAGACAATAGGCTCAATTCAAATTGAAATTTAACATCATACAAGTACATTCTACAAAACAAAAACATACATTGATGAAATATATTTGTGTCCAGATAATATCTATTTCAATTGTACTGTCGTTACTAAGATCCATTAATTGCCTATAAGTATGATATTAAATATCTCTTTATATATATATATATATATGAGAAAAAAAATTAGCCCCAAGAGTTAGCTCGATCGGTTGTGTTCTCCGAAGTTAGGCCTCCCAGCATGCGAGGTCACGGGATCCATCCTCATAGACCCTCTTGGGGTTAGGCACGCAGCGGCCGCAGGGCGGAAACCCCTTCGGGGCGGGTCCGTCGGAAATTATTTCGTGGATGTAGCGGTCGGCTAAGCCGATTAAAGTGAACCACATGGAAAAAAAAAAATATATATATATATATATATATATATATATGAGAATTATTTATAATTCCTATATATTTGATAGTATAATGTAAAACTATATCAACACTTACACAAGAAATCAGGTCAAATAAACAAATTTATAATTCTTTTATATTATTTTGGATTATGAAATATTTGTTTAAATTTGATATAATTTACTAATTTCATAAAAAATTAGTTTTTAAATTTAAAATAGTTTGCTAATTTTAAATTAATAATTCAGCAATGCACACTCGTATATAAGTAACCTTATTGATTTATTTATGGATATTGATATGTGAGTCCTCACACTTCTCACATCCTTTGCATTGTCCCACATTGTCCGTAGTGTTTTACGTATGGGTATAGGTACAATTGTGGAAAAAGGGGTGATCCCTTACCTATCTCATTGGAATCCACATTATTTATATTAATATACAAAATGTTAAAAGTTTAAAAATAAATAAATAAATATACAAAATGTTAAAAAGTTTAAAAATAAATAAATAAATAAATATACAAAATGGTAAAAAATTTAAAAATAAATAAATATAAGTTTTTGTTAATAATTATTAAGTTATTTTTGTCAAATGTGTTATTAATATTTAAAATGTTAATTTTTAATTAATTAAATAGTTTAGAATTTAATAATAAAATATTAAAATTTTAAAATATAAGATAATTGGTTGAATTTGTTTATTTTGAAGCACTCATGTGATAGGTGGATTTTATTTATCTTCAAGTATTTATTCCTTTTTCTTATAAATGTCATTTACATAAATGTGAATATATATTCATTATAATATCTAATCTACAATAAATTAAGTGTTCATTTCCCATTTTTTATTGTTTTTGGAAAATATTGTAGTATTTGGATAACACATTAATAATAATGATGACATTCCATTTTGAAAAACATTCATAATGATGATCATTGTTTATGTAATTTATTATAGATTAAAATCTGAAAGTGAAGTTTGATGAATTAGGTTATAAAGATTAATACTGAATGTGGGTCTATATAGAATTACAAAGATCTCATATTTCTATACCACAAAGATGATAAATTCTTTTATACCATGGTTTTCTGAGATTTGTTCAACCGTCAACTTTTAGGATTTGTCTAGAGGCAAGCTTGTGAGAGTCTGACTATAGGATTTGTCTTATAATGAGACTCTCAATTGACCCTATTTGAGATATGGCTCCGTAGGTATAGATTTTGATCAACAAGGCAATTTGTATGTCTTCACTATGATCTACTTTTGGAATGGACTGATGACTTTGCTTTCTTTCTCTTCTCTCTTGTTAAAGTATGCTATAGGAGAGAAGCCCCTCTCTAGCTGGTGCACTTTCCATACCTTTCATCCTCTGTTAGGAAAAGCACCAAACTTACTTGTGTTACTACAAATTCCTTGTAGTTTTTTGTAGGTGGAAAAAAATGTTTTCAATTTTGTAATATTACTTTTGATCGCACCACTGATTGCATATATTTTTAATTACCAAATAGGGTGGACATGCCTAACTTTTCATTTCGTTTATGCTGCCATAGTTCATTTGGAATATGTTGTACAGATTCTTTATTGATTTTGTAATAATCTAGCCATCACTCTTGTTTATTACATTAGAAGTTCTAATAATTTTAATTTCTATTGTGAAAAGTTTTCATATTTTTAAAGGGTACTAGCTCAATGGAAGAGCACCTGCCTTACAAGTAGGAGGTTGTTGGTTTGATTCCTCCGTGGCCTATCTACAAAAATCAATGACTAATTAAATAACCAATTAACAGAAATCAATGACTAAATAAATTACCAGTTAACAACAATTAGTGACTAAATAAATGACCTATTAACAACAATCAATGACTAAATAAATGACCAAATAACTGCACTTAATGACTAACTAAATGACCAGTTAACTGCAATCAATGACTAAATAAATGACTAGTTAACAACAATCAATGACTAAATAAATGACCAGTTAACAACAATCAATGACTAAACAAATGACAATTAATGACCAAATAAACGTCCAAATGGCAACAATTAATGACTAAATATATGACCAATCCATGAAAAAATTCAAACCATTTATGACTAAGTGATAAATGACCAATTTGATTGGGTGATAAGTGACTGCTAATTTATGACCAACGGTCATGTGACCAAATTTAGTCATTTATCACCCATTTTTAGTCTTTTTTTAGTCACTTATCGCCCATTTTGTACTAGTGACATACTAGGGCTTTTCTGCAACAAGCAAGAATATTAAAATCCGCAAATAATAAGGATGTTGTTGGCTCAAATGTATTTTAGTGGGTGTATTGGGTAAATGTGACTAGGAAGCCAACATAAAGTTCCCTACTTGTGGACAAAGCAATTTAAGCAAGCAAACAAGTAGTGGTATAAATAAACCAAAGATAGAAGTGAAAATGTAAGTGCATAATGGAGAAGTTATAGTACTATGTGTTGAAAAGTTTGGTTTATTGGGGTTCAATGGCTCGTTGATCCAGAAGACAGAAACAACAAGGAGCCAAGTGCACTAAATCAGAAGGATGTGTTGAACAACAGAGAAATGTGTAGAAGAATAATGTTGTGTTGAACCAGAAGAGTGAAAAATCATAATGATGTACTGAACCAAGTGAAGTGCGCGGAACCAGAATGATGTGTTGATTATCAGAATAAGAATGATATATTGATCCAGTGAAGTGCGCAAAATCAGAATGACGTGCAGAAATAGAATGATATGTTTAACCATAGAAATGCACAGAAATAGAATGATGTGTTGAACCAAAAGTGTGCAAAATTCAGAGTGATGCATATAATCAGTACAGTAATTGGAACTATAGGAGAACACAGTATAAGAGAAGCAGTGATCAGATTTGAACCATAATACATCACTGGTGCAGTGCACAAATCAATGAAGCAGAGAGCAAATCAAAGTGCATAGATCTGAAGTCAATGTATAGCAACATCTGTATCTCAGGACGGTTGGATGGGGCAAGGAAAGGAGATTGCAGTGTCCACTCATGTTGGTTCCTGAACACTGCGAGTTGGTGCTTGCGCAGAGGATTGGTGTCCTCATAGGTTGGAGCCTAAATAAGATAGTTAGTGCTTGCGTGAAGGATTGGTGTCTAAATCAGATGGGTTTCTGAGTGAGTCGGTGCTCACACCAGTGGAGATTGGTGTCTCCCATCTTTCTATGTAATTTCATTTTATACACACACACATATATATAATTTTCTTCAAATATTTTGCGCACAGTTTGTTTTTATTGATGTGGTTTTAAATAGCAATTGGTGTATGTTTTAAAAAGTGAATTCTTCGTAAATTTGTGCATGATAATGATTCACCCACGCCCTCCCCTTCCAATATCATTAAGAATTCCAACATCACCTCCCAACTAGTTCACCCTAAGGAGAATTGAACTTGAGTCACCTCACTAACGAGACCCACACCTTAACCAAATGAGCTAGTGGGAATTGACAATTTTCTCTAAGAAATTAAAATGCCCAAAAATTAAAAATTAAAATAAAAGAAAAATTATTAAAAAAATAAATATTAAACAAACAAAAAACTAAATTAAAAAAAAAATCTAAATAAATAAATACAAAAACTTAAAAATAAAATAAAAACTATCTAAAAATAAAAATTAAAAATAAAACAAAAAATTAAAAAAATTAAAAAAAATGCAAACTACAAAAAAATAAATAAAAATTAAAAAAGACGAAACTTAAAAAATACAAAAAATTTAAAATGATAAAAAATTAAAAATTAAATTAAAAACAAAAAAAGTGTCACGTGCCTTGAATATTCATTAATAATTTTTTTTTTCAAATGTAAATAACTTCGTACGAAGTCCTATGATAATGATATTCTTTTTAACATAACCATGTTTTCTACAGATAAACAAACGTTGTCAAGTCTGTAATATTTTTAATGATAATTTATATAATGTTCATGTACAGGATACAACTGTGGTGGAAGTTCTTACCACAAAGGGGGCGTAATGTCAACGTAAAAATAAGGTGATGTTTGCATTTCCTAAACTTGTTGTTTAAAATTATAAAGGGCATACCTAGCCCTAAGGTTAAGCTTGGATTGAAGGTTCTTACCCTAACTATATACCTTAACATTTTAATTAAAGTGTTAACGAGGGAGTGAAGACTAGGATAAAGTCTAGATCCCCCCCCAAAAAAAAAGTATTAAGGTCATGCGACCAGCTCTACCCTATCTTATGCAAGGTAAGGTTGTAATGTAGGGTTTACGTTTATGAATTCTTGTGAATAAACAACGTAGAGATTATGGGATTCGCCATGATCAAGCCTTGGTTTATGAGGTTTATGTTATGTACCACTCGTGGTTGTTGGTTAATTAAACTGTGGTTGGTGAACTTCTTTAATGAGCCACCTGGCTGCAGGTTGACAGCGCAGCCAGGTCTTTAATGTTCATGTTGGAAGTGATCCTGGCCATCCAATCGTGCCTAGGGATCATGAGGTTTTGGGAGTAGGGTTTAATTTTTCTCCAAGGATGTCTGAACCCTCATTATTGTAGTTGTTTCAAGTCTGCAAGCTCTGTGGGATGAAAACTCTGGGTCTGTCATGGTGAAACTGTGAAAAACATAAGGATCTATATTTCAAAATGGTAATGGCAATTGTTTGGTTGTCTTTTGAGGTTGATACACGGCTGGAAGGTTGCCATTCGCCCTTCTTCTTGGTAGCTGTGACAGAAACTTGAATCTGATTGAGCCGCCATTGTAAGGTAAGGACCAGACCCTTTTCCAGTAATTATATTGTTGTAACTTCTTTCATAAGTAGGGTATAACGCGTGCATTTCCATTGCAGGTGGCTTGGAGTAATAAGGGCGTCGGGAGGAGCCGACCCCTGGCCATAAAAGACCATTGCTCATGTAAAATAACCAACTCTCATTAAAATATATAGGTACGATTTTCATTAAGGTTTGTTTGACAATAATTTATTCTTGTTTTGTGATGACAGTGGTTTATAAACGTAGAAGATGAGCGCTTGTGGAGAAGGAAACATGGTCACCTCCTCCCCGGTTTGCGTCTTAGAACACCCAAGGTAAGCAAAGGAAAACGATCCTACTCTGTCAATTAATAAAGACCAAAAAGTTACTAGCATTCCCAGGTTTCTAAGTACTTCGGTTGTTTGTTGTAGGTGAATTTTGATATAGGGTTGGTGTTATGGAAGAGGTTCCATCTTCGCTTTCAACAGATAAGTTTTGGCCTCGAAAATGGTCTTATTTTTAGAGTTTATAATCTGTCGGATAGGGCCTTGCACCTTCTCGGCTTAGTTATTTGCATTTGCTTGTTTTGCTATTTTAAGTGGTTGGCAATGTATGATCATGAGTATCATCGTGAATGTAATTTATTTTAAGTTTCATGTTGAAGTATAGGGTTTTAGAGTGATAAGCGGATGCCATATGAACAATGTCTTACGCCCACAGGGTTTGAAAAGGTGGTTTCAAAATAACACCGTTTATACTTTACTTCCTTGAATATGGATTTAAAATATTGGAAAATGATGTTTATTAGTTGGGCTTATAGTCACATGTGAACGCAATGGTTAATTCCATCCTTCGTTGGTTAATACAGGATCTTTATTCTGACCCACAGGGTCTTTCATGAATTATGTGAACTCTCCAGAATAACGCTGTGTTTTTGAGCCAGACAGTTTATAAATTTTTAGTAAACTCTTTTGTTTTATTTGAAATACTTATACTTGGTTATGAGAATGCATAATTACAAATTGTTAGTTGATTTTCTTGGTTATAACCCTCGACAGGGTTTGATCCTGAATCTAAACTTTTGGCGACTTGATTTAGTTTTGTTCCTTTAATAATAGTTGGCGTAAACAACTCTGTAGTTTGAATTAAAGGACTATACTATAATTACCTAAAGATTGTATTTGAAACAGTTCCAGGTTTATAATATATCCGTAAGTTTATCCTGTATCTAAAATGGTTAGGGTATACCTCAAAATGAATCTAGATTGGTTGATTCTCAAACTGTGTTAAGTTTTTAAAAGGAAGTGTAAGTAAAGGTTAGGGTGAACGACTGTATTAGTCAACTTGCTTATTTTGCTATTGAAATTTGGCGGTTTATGTTATGGAAACATAATCTTTTAACCCTATTCTTTAACTAGATGTGTAATCTATAATGCCTGGAAAGAACATAAATCGAAAAGGGATTTTAATTATGCAATAAGCACAAATGTGGAAACATAAAATAGAAAAGATCTTGATGGCTAAGAACGAAAACCTTACCTGTTTTAAACAACCATACTGTAGATATATCATACGATTCGACTCTATTCTAAATCTTAAAAGAAATGTTTGGAAACAAAGTTTGTTGGAAAAGGTTTAAATGCTAACTGGTGATTCATTATAAAATAATTACCCTAGCGACAGATTTATTAGATTTATATCCAAGTTAAACCTATCCTTTGATCCTAAGGGTCAACAACAACATATAATTTTTAAAACATCCTAAGAGATATATTAGTACGGGAATAAAGCAAGTTTATAGTCTATTTAGATGCGTAAAACAAATTCTGCTAGGGTTAGATGCAAAACAGAAAGGAAAATTCCTACTATAATTAAATTAAGCAAATAGAAGCAAAACCAAGAACCTGGCACTATTGGTGGGAAAACCATAAAGTGGTGTTAATAATTATTTGTTACATGGACATGTACATGTAGGATTTATTTATGAGGATTTTCACCATAAACACAGCCATTTCACAAATAATTATTTTGTAAATTATTAAATTTAATTATTTATAATTTTTTTCATTTAAATAAATTAACAAGACTAATTTATGAGTTTTTGCACCACAATCCCAACAAATTCAATTTCTTATTTTTACACTATTTAAACAAATAAATTCACGTGATCCAATTTAATTCAATTCTTCATCTTAAATACTATTTAAAAAAAATACTTATGACTCTTAATATTTTACAAACAATAAAAATAACCATTTTTTAATTATTAATATTATAAAGTAGCAGTAAAAATTATTTAAATTGAAATTTGATTATTCAATTGAATTTTTTTTATGTTGAACTTATTAAATTTGTAATGGACATTAGTATCATTATTAGATTTTAATCACTAGCTTAAGTCCATCTTTAGCACCACAAGTTAACCCCACTTATATTATATGGTGTTAATATGGGGATATTAGCACCACTTACATTATATGGTATTAAATTGGGGATAGTATTTGTTAATCTTATTGGGAATGACATGCCACATCATATATGTTAATTAGAGAAGTGGTGTATGATACTTTGACAAGTACAATAGGGTGATGATAAGTCCTTTGCCACATTGACACTTACAAATAAATTTTAATTATGAGGATTTGCACCAACCATAAAACAAATTCACAAGTAATCATTTTTGTAAATAACCCACTTCAATGATTTCATTTTTATTTTATTCAAACAAATAAATGTTTTTAATATCAGGCTTTGCACCATATATATAATTGATTCAATTGTTTACTTTTTATATTATTGTCACTTCAAATAAATATTTATATGCATTTTACAAAATTATTATTCAAAGATGATCAAATATAATCAATTTTAATTTATTAAGATTATAAAAATGGTGATAAAAGTGTTTTGAATTGAAATTTAATTGTTTGAATGATAATTTTTTTATTAATAGTAATAATTAATTATCAAATTGTTTGATGGGTATTAGTTCCATTAGGAAGATTTGAGCATTATGTAGGGTCTTGGGGCCCCAAACATGGTTGAGGGAGGAAACTTCTACCTTGAGTCTTATAGGAATCTTCTAAACATATATGGCCAATAAAAGCACCTCAAACCACTATACATGGATTTGTGAGGGTATTCTTAGCCTATGTGTGTGGATATCAATATATTTATGAAGTTTTGATCAGTACATATGGGACTAGGAGTCATTTATATGGTTAAGGGAGGAAATCAATTATCCTTAGGCACTAAATGATGCTTTTAGGGATTCAAGGATAATAAAGATGTTGACACCTCCAAACATAAGACATGACTTCTCAAAGGGATCCTTGACCTTCGAATAGGGATATGGGTGGAATTTGTAAGGTTTTAAGGACTAGGTATGGGTCTTGGGGCCCTAGACATGGACAAGGGAGGAAACTTGAACTTTAGATGCTAAATGAACTATCTAGGAATCTATGGTCAAGAAAGACACTTCAAATGACTATATAAGGCCATTTGAGGGTATCATTGACGTATGAGTTGAGATACCAATTCCATTAGGGGGAACTAAGCAATAGACACGGGTCTCAATGCCTTTGACATGGTAAATGGAGGAAAGTTAGGCCTTAGGTCCTAAAGGCACATTCTATACACCCAAGGCCCATATCAATGGCTTGAATCACCACCAAGGGAATCAGTCACCTCTTAGTGGGGATATTAATTACATTAGAAGGCTTTGAATACTATATATGGGTCTCAGGATTTTTAACATGGTCTACAAATAAACTATTGGCTTTACACCCTAGAAGAAACTTTTATGCATAGAGGTCCAATAACAACACCTCAACCCACCACAAATGACCTCTGAAAGATACCCATCACCTAATGGTGGGATGTCGATAACATTAAGAATTTGTTCAACATTATGTATGGGTCTTGGAGTTGAGAGTGAGGTTAGGGGAGAAAACCTAAAACTTAGGCCATAAAGGAAGATTCTAGTTATCTAAGGCTTAGAGCAACAACTCAAGCTACAACATAGTACCTCTCAAGGGTATTGTTTTCTATTGAGTGGGGCTAAGGGATCCATTGGAATATTTTGAGTAGTAGGTATGTATTTCAAGTAATTTGACATGCTTTTGGGAGGAAATGTGGCGATATGACTCCAAATAAATATTATAGGTACTCATGGCCATCAACAATACCTCAAACCACCACCTAAGACCTCTCAAGGTTATCCTCACCTTCAAGTTGGGATACAAGTGCCATTATAACATTTTGGATACTAGGTAGGTATGAGTCTCTATGCCTTGAACATGATTGAGGAAGGAAAGCTAGACCTTATTCCGCAAAGTAAAGTTATATGCATTTAGGTTAAAGAACAATTCCTTGATCAACCACACATCAACTTGTCGAGCATATATTTGGCCCAAGTATGTGTCTCTCTGCCTTGGACATAGTTGGTAGACTTTGAAATGCATATTAATATTGGAATATAGTCCCAAGAATGATTCCTTGAGCTAAAGCACATGAAATCTCAAGGGGATATTATTTGACCTCAAAATGGTGATGTGGACACCATTATGAATTTTTGAGCACAAGGTATTGTTCACAAGGCCTTGAGCATGGTGGATGGAGGAAATCTAGGCCTTAGACCCTAAAGGGCTATTTTGTGCTTCCAATGCTAATAACAATGCCTTGAACAAACACAGATGGCCTCTAAAGGGAATCCTTCGCCTTCAATAGAGAATATTGGAACCATTATGGTATTTTGAGGACTATGTGTAAGAATTGAGGCCTAAACCAAGATAGAGTGATGAAACATTAGCCTTAGTCCTAAAATGTAGCCTTTGAAACTCAAGGACCATGAATAAACTCTTAACCTACCACACATGGCCTCTATGTAGGATATTTGGCCTCTAAGTTGTAATATGGCACCACTAGAAGGTTTTTAGCACCAAGGATGGGTCGTGGGACCATATACATGGATAAGAGAGGAACCTAAGCCTTAGTATCTAAAACAATATTTTAGGTAGCTTACTTCAAGAACAACACCTTGAACCATCGCACTCAATCTCCTGAGAGTATCATTTTCCTCCAAGTTGGGATATGGGTAGGTAGGGCCACCAACATCACGTTGAAACATCACACATGATCTCC
Organism: Larix kaempferi; assembly: GCA_027924585.1. Lineage (NCBI taxonomy): Eukaryota > Viridiplantae > Streptophyta > Pinopsida > Pinales > Pinaceae > Larix > Larix kaempferi. Next base: position 19,709,526 of record BSBM01000660.1, on the reverse strand, counting down.
TGAGGGTATCCATGGCCACCAAGTGGAGATATATTGGGCACCATTAGGAGTTTTTGAGCACGAGATTTAGGTGTTGAGGTATTAACCATGGTTGGTGTAGGAAGCTCATGCAATGGGATATATAGGAAAAGTTTAGGCCTAAAGGTCTAACAATGATGTCTCCAACCACCAAAGCTAACCTCTCGAGGGGATATTTGTCCTTATAGTCGGAATATGGGTATTGTTAAGAAGTTTATGAGCATTAGGTATGGGTCTTGGGAGCCTAAACATGGTTAAGGAATGTAAACTGGGCCTTGGGACCTAAAGGAAGCTTCTTGGTATATATAGCCAAGAAAGACATGTTGAACAACTACAATAGACATTTCCACAGTATCTTTGGCCTGTGAGTGGGTTTTTTTGTGGCATAGAGAGAATTTTAAGACTAATTATAGGTGTCAACATGGTTGGGGAGAAAAGAGTGGGACTTAGGTCCTAAAGGAAATTTCAGGCATCTTTGGCTAAGAACAATGCCTACAACCACCAAACATGACCTCCCAAGAGCATATTATTCATCTAAGTGGGGATATTAGTGCCATTAGAATTTTTTTACAACCTGGTATGGGTCTTGGGTGCCCTAGACATGCTTAAGGGATAAAACTTGGGCCTTAATCCATGAAAAAACCTTTTAAGAATCCACGACCAATAAGAACAACTTGAACAAACAAACATGGATTCTTCAAAGTATCTTTAGTGTTTGAGTAGGGATGTCTATGTCATTAGATGGTTTTGAATATTAGTTAGGGGTCTTGAGGCTCTATACATAATTAAGGAAGGAATCACATTCCTTATTCCCTAAAGGAAGCTTTGAGGTATCCAGAGCCATGAACAATATTTTAAAGAAACACACATCACTGGCCTAGTATATCCTTGGCCTCAAAGAGAGGATCTCATCATCGTTATGAGGTTTTGAGCATTAGATATGAGTTTAGGGGCCTCGACATTGTTAAAGGAAAACAATGGCAGTGAGAGGAAAGATAACCAGGCTAAATTCTAAGAGGATGATTGAGATTTTATAAGGATGTGTTGATGCCCCAAAATTCGCAGCATGAACAGTTAGGGATTCTCCCCGGTAAGCAAGCCCAATTAGATCGCTCACCATTTGGTGTGGGGAATCCGTCTGGTTAACGGCTCGACTACCGTGTGTGATTTAAAGTTTGGTTTTACCGGTTGCGGCCTGATCCACCGTTTATGTATTTTTAATTAAAGATGAGATGCAATTGCTCTAATTAAATGCATGTAATCTAATCTAATCTATCTGATCTATCTAAATTAATCTAAACTATCCCTGCAGGGAGAAAATCTGAATTAAGAGTAATAACTGGAAATGCACATAAAATCCTCACAGATAGTTGTTTCAACATAATAAGCACATTTACAGCAGAAAGAAAAGATACCAAAGATAACTCTGATATAATTAAAGCATTTTATTACTCAATAAGCACATCAATATTTGCATTAGGAAAAGGAAATCATTCACAACCATGAAGTAATTCAAGACATTTTAGAACAATATCACAGTATGAATGTGAATGTATGAATAATTAGTTCCACAACGACATTCCACATATTCCAGGCAAAAATCTATGTGCTAGCTTTCCACAGCCAGCAGATCCTTCTTTATTAAGCAAAAAAGTAGTTCTCATATAGAATAGTCCAGCTCTATTGTACCTACCAAAAGTCCTTTCATTCTACTCTCTTCTTCTATTTATAACTCTATGGATTTGTCTTCTAGTGACTTCTCCCTCTAACCTAACCCTAAGATTCTCCAAAAATGTCTTTAATTTTTATACAATAGAAAATACAAAATTAGCTTCCAGCTGGCTTTTATACAATAGAAAATACAAAATTAGCTTCTAGCTCGCTTTTATTCAATAGAAAATACAAAATTAGCTTCTAGCTTGCTTTTACACCTCGGAGACGTATTTGGCCCACATGCTAGTTTCTCTTGAAATAATATTACTTTGTACAGGGGTCATCATCTTTAAAGAGATCTCATGGTTATCCAAATTTGCTTCTATACTTTTTACTCTTGCTATCGTTGCCTCGTAGTTGCTCTCTAGAAAGCAGGCATGGATGGAAGCTTGTCAAATGAACTGATGGAGGTCTTCTTTTGTTAGTATGTCTAGATTCTTTATGTATTCCATATCTATGCTCAGCTCATTCTGCAATTCTGACAAGCATTGGTCTCTGTCAGGAAAATATTCTATGGTTGGAGGTATGACCATCTGACACTTCTCGTGGATTTCACAGATTTTCAGGTAGAAGTCAGTGCATTGCTCGATGGTTTTCAGGATTCTATTATTTATTCGTATACCAGACTTTCTGCAGAACTCAATGAGACCTAAATCCAGTTGTGAATCTGCCATGGTCTTGTGAGGTAGGTGCCCAGGGAATTATGATTTCCCCTCTCTCCATTCAATTTGTTTTCTGATATCTTCCATGGTGCGTACAAACTTCCTTCTGAGTCTCAGAGCTTCAACATCGATTTCTTTAATCCTTGAAATCATTACCATCATCTTGCAGACTTCTTCGGTGATGAGCTCTTGTAAATGATATATCTTATTATGAATTCCACAGGATTGCTCGTGAAAAGGGGTCAAGTCTTACTTCTTCTTGTCTGCAACTTTCAGTTGCCCTATCAGAAACTCCTTTTCCTCTATCAGCCTTTCGAACTAAAACTTATAGTTCCCAACCTGTTGCCTGTTGTCTGCCTCGTTCTCCTCCAACTCTTTGATGCGAGTTTCTAAGTCCCTTTTCTCACCCTCTGTAATTACCAACTGCACAGTTAGTGCATCCTTTTCAACTTCAAGATTTTGGTATTCTTCTGCTATTCTTTCATTTTCAGACAGGAGGACGTCGTGTTTTCTCTTCAGCTCCAATCCTTGTTCTGACTCCTTCATCAAATTATCTTTTACTTTGACAATCTTTTCCTTATTTTTGGCCACATCGTCCATCAGCTTGTTGACATTGTCTGCACTTGCTTGTACTATTGCTATATTGACTGCAGCCACAAGCTAGGGATCCTTTTGAGTACCTTCGAAGATTACATTTTTTGTTACTGTAACAACATCTTCGTAGGTTGGACATTTCATTCTCTTTTCTGACTTCCTCATGATGGTCTTCCTTTTAGAGTAAAAAAAGATTGTATCCAATCTTTCCACCATGTGCCACTTTGAAGGGGTAAACGGCGTGAGGGCAAGCTCCGAAAGTGGGGAGTGTCCTCTGGTGGTTGTCTTTGGTATGTCTATGTACATATCCTGCGTGCTCGGGCTTCCTTGTTCCACAGCTTCCTTGGACTTTTCTTCTTCTTCCTTCTGTCGCTTCCTTTTCTGCTCTTTCTTTCATTTCTTGTATCCTTGCGACCTCTTCCCTTTGGATCTTCTCAGCTTCTGTCCTTTGGATCTTCTCAGCTTCTGTCCTTTGGATCCTATCAGCTTACTCCTTTTGGAGCCTTTCAGTCTCTTATTTCTGAAGGCTATCTGCTTCTTCCTATTGGATTTTGTCAGTGTCTTCTTTAAGCTTCTTTTCAACTTCCGCTAACTGTATAGACACTACATCCTGGCGTTGCTTTTTTGAGTCCTCCTTTTGCTTTATCTCAGTTTCCTTGGAAGTGTTAGCCTTGGAACTGGAACTAACTCTGCTTTTGGGACGATAACGCTTGCCTAATTCGGTCATGTTCTGCACGCTTCGAAAGAATTCTTCATCTTTGTCAAAAAGGTATGCGTAATCAAAAGTGATCCGACACGAAGCACAGTGGGAAACAACTTTACCTTCGGGATCATGTCTTCTGAAACTTTTCGTTCCAAAATGGAAAACCTCTCAATCTTGAGAAAAGTATTAACCATCCTTTTCCTTGTTAATCTTGTATGCACCAATAGTAAATGGCATCTGTGGATAGGCGGCCTTCTTCTTTTCATGAAGAAACTTACTAACTCCATTTATGAAGAGTTGTCTCACGGCCTCTTTACGTACGACATAGTCAGTGGCATACCGAGGCAACAAAGAAGGGGGTATAGTTCCTCCACTCATTCTGATATATGTCCCTTCGAAGGAGAAGTAATAATCTCCGTGTGCTTTGATGATTGGCATAGAATTCTCTGACATACAATTTGGTTCCTTTTGGAATATTAGCTAATATAATGGCATAATGAACCTTTCACAAATCTGGGTGTAGTGGCTTGCATACTTGTGGGTCCAGGTCATCTCATAAGCCACATGGAGGGGAGATTCTTTATGGTTCCAGATGCATCCCAAATCAGGGAAAGGGTGCTTGATAAATAAACAGTCCACCAGATAAGAGGCCATAAAGAAATCAACTTCTTCTGCGTTAATCCTCCTTGTGATACAACTATATGTGATGCCATACAATCAGAGATGATATCTGCCCAGTTGAACACCGTACCGTGTGTGGAAATGTGGTACATCACTGACACCCAGCCAAGTTTATACATGTTTCCATTTTCCAAGCCAAAAAATCAGCTCAACATCAAGGCTATGATCCTGTACGGGGTCCTCAGGAGCTGAATCTCGTATTCTCCACTGGTCATCAATCTCATTTGTCTTTCAGATATTGTCATATTTTTGGCGTAGTCTAAAGGATCCCTGTTGACCCCTTTCACCCAATCATTATTCATTAGGACCTTAGGGGAGGGCAGCTTGTATGCTGCAGCGATATGGTTTGCCTGGAAAGATATTGCAAGCCCCAACCCGCTGACATCTGAGATGATTCTGGTGTCGATATTTACCTGGGGCAAGATCCAACCAATGACTTCCAAGCACAAAAACAACTTTGGGTGTGTGGCTTCCTTATGAATATCGGACTTCTTGATATTTTGGTAAACCATTAATTCTTCGATAGTTGCGTCAGGGAAATCTGTATCCCTGATGGCCCTATATAGTTCACTCCATTGAAATTTTGAGGTGGCTCCTGTCACAGCTTCGGTATCCCCGAACATTGTTTCAAGCGCGGTGTCCAACAGGATTTCAACGTCTGAGTCTAATTCGACCAGCTTGGCTTTACTCCTAGAGGAACACCAATGCATATCAAGTTGTGGCGACACTGAATGAACAAATAAGGGATCACAATGTTTATGAACAATATAGTACCCATGATGCAGTGAAAAATCAGAACAAAATTGAGATGATATTAGTGTTAGTTTCCTTTTCCAAAATTACTTATCAAGGTTGAAATTCAGGGTGAAGGATGATCTTAATTTTCTTTGCTTAATGTACCAATAGTTATAGACAACTAAAAACAGTTAAAGAAAATTACAAACAGCCAAGCAAACTGAATTTTTTTTAAGTGAGCAGAGAGACCTATTTAAAAAATTAACAATTTCTGTGTATGTTCATGAAAGTGAAAAACAAAGTGAACGTAGCACGACCTTTAACTTGAGGTGACTTTTGTGTCAAAACCCTGCTAAAAAATATAACTCCTCCATGGCTTAAATGTGACCCGATGGACACAACGAGTTAAAACCACCACAGGGTGAGATGGTGTGTGAACCATGCTGTTGGAAAGCTTTCGGCGCGGGTTTTGTTTCAAAATGATTGTGAGCCAAAGTTCTAAACTAGAAAGGTGTGCGCGGGGGTTTCTGCTGACTAAAGGTTGGAGAACATGGGTTTAAATACTTGAAGCTTCCTTTTCATCTTCCACCCACGAAAACTAACAAAGGACTGAGGAGAGAAACACATCCTTTCTTCCTCTTAGTCGAGTGCAAAGAACTCTGCATCTTTACAATGCATCAAATTTGTGCTGTCAAACCCAAGCAATGGAGCCATACGGCCGCGATCGTAGCTAGCGGGATAGAGTGCGCTAGAAGTAACTGCATAAGGTCTTCTCAAAAAACTCATCTTCAAAAGCTCCAGGAAGGAAGTTGTTTTTTCCCTTCGCGTTACTCTTGACAGGAGATACTTACACTCTATACCATTTATAAGCAACTAACCCACACAGAGTTTACCTTCCGGATGACCGGCTAAAACTGTGACGGTCGTCATGAGAAAATGGGCTATGGGTGGCTAGGCTCAAAAGAAACGACACGGGTAACCCTGGGCGGGAGAGTGGGTGTTCGTGGGAGTCTCAGGTAACAGTTAAAACAGGGCACTAAGACCATATTAAAGGGAAAACTTACTCCCAAAACCCCCGAGACCAACTAGTGGCTAACATGGGTTAAAAAACGATACTTTCAGAAGCCAAAAAGAAACAGGACGGCGTTAAGAACACCTACCTGTCAAAGGTAGAGTGGTTGGGCTAGCTGCGTGAGCCCAACAGTGAGCTAAGTGGCGTTCTCTGACTAGTAGCAACTCCAATGGTACTCGAACGACGCTTGTGCTTTGCAAACGGTGGTAAAAACAACCAAAACCCCCTCTATATATAAATTCCTTAACATTTGATTCGCACGGGGTTCGGTAGGTGGGTATTAAATGACCCCATAGGATGGCGTCCACTTACTCACATCGCACTCTTCAAGAACAACCCACGTCGATTGCTTCAGCGGTATTATCACATCTTTTGTGAAGTGGTCGGCGAGTTTTTCCAACATGCAGCGATCTAATCGGCACAAGACTGGCTAAAATGCCGCGAAGTTTGACGTCCAATGGCGACGAATCGTCGACAAGTCATGGTGAAACCACTGCGAAGAGGGACGCACAGTCTTTTCGGAGCGTCAAGGTCGGCGAGTCTAGGCCAGACCACAATGAACTGTCGGCAATCTTTGGGCCAGTTTGTGGCGAAAAGACTTGGAAAAGAAAGGCTAGGTCGGAGTGAGGCGGTCGACACATTAAGCCCAATTGACTGTGAAACAGTCGAAAGAAAATAGACCAAAAACCGCAAAATGGTCGACGACAAAAGCTCAACAAACTGTGACCGGTCAGCACCGATAAACTAAAAAGCTGTAACAACAGTCGGCAAAATAAAGAACAAAAACTCACGACCATTTCGGCGAAAAATAAACAAATAGTTGTGAAACGGGTCGGCGACAAAAGTTCAAAGACTGCGAAACAAGCGGGGAAAATAAAACAAATACTGCGATTAGTTCTGCGAAAAATAAACAACACCCAGTGAAATAGTCGGTGGAAGATAAGCAAAAAGATGCGACCGTTTCAGCAAAAAATAAACTGAAAGCCGCGAAATTGGCCCGACGAAAATTAAACAAAACTCTGTGACCAGTTCGACGAAGGAAACTCTGTGACCAGTTCGGCGAACACAGATCTCTGAATTAATATCTTTTGTAGGTCAGAAAACTTACATGTTATTGGCCCCATATGTAACAATTTGCTTACATAGTCCATATTTTGCAAAGGGGAGTGACCATTTTTATCATATTTACCATTGGGGGATAAAGGAAACTTTGAATCAGACTTCTTCACCACTCTCCTAGGGTCAAAATGTGGAGTTCATGTTACTAATTTGTCTTTCGGATGTCCACCAAATAGGACTCCACAAGATCATAACAAAATCCCACAAACGCATATGTTTGTTCCTCATTCCCATGTTATTAGCATTTTTTTAGATGCTTTCTTTATTGACAAATTTTTTCGTCTAAGTCTTCCATGATAGCTTTCTTCAATCTTCAACATTTGACTTAGGTTTTTCCATCCATAATGTCCTTTTGTGTGAGCAAGATATTTATTTGATTGCCATGCTCATGGACGGAGAAGAACCTTGATGGGCTGACCATTAGAGCATCTTTCAGGATTGGATTTCTTTGCTTTCTCAACCATGCTTTAATAGAGGCACGATTTTCTGGAAAATTGACTCTTTGATACAAGCTCTTTTGGATTTTGATTTGCAGCATAAGATCATTTTAAATACCATACATCTCTGAGACATGCTTCCTCTCCATGGGTCCATCATAGTGAACTACTTGAGACAGTCATTAATGTGAGAGTGAATGGAGCCCCAAGATAGTAATACAGAAATCATAAGTCTCAGTTATTTAACCGGGATTATCGTGACCCAAATATGAAACTGAAAAGGATCCCCTTTTTCTAAAACTAGTCAGCAAAAGAAAAGTAACATAGAGAAACTTTCTTTTATAAGTAGATTTTGCCCTTTCAAAACCTTTGAGACTTGCTCAAAGCCCTATCTTTCCATTATACCAAGAAGTTGGGATGAGATTTATTTAAAACAAAATAAAGAAATCAAACAATAATCAAAAACCTGAATCCAATGAAAGCAATCGAAACAAAATAGACTACTCAAAAACAAAAAACAACAAAACAAGGTTTATTTATGTATAAAACAATGTCCCTAGACCTGAGTGAAGTACTGCTTCAGAGCAAGACCGTTGACAGGAAGGTTCTCTTCCTCCCCTTCTAAACCTTTCAGTTTGTATGTCGACGGTCCGAGCTTGTTGGAAATTTGGTAAGGGCCAAGCCATAATTGTTGAAATTTTGCGTGCTTTCCCTTATCATCGTGTGGGTGATCCCACTTCAGAACTAAGTCACCTATTTCAAAGATTCTTTTGCCATACTTTCGTTTATCAAACCACCTTTTGACAATATCTTCATCGTGTGGGTGATCCCACTTCAGAACTAAGTCACCTATTTCAAAGATTCTTTTGCCATACTTTCGTTTATCAAACCACCTTTTGACAATATCTTCATGTTGGTGGAATCTAGCTTTGGCCTTTTGCCGTGATTCTTCCAGCTTCAGTAGGGTATCAATTCGTGACTGTAGGATTTCACTACTTGAACCTCGAGATGCTTGGGCTAGTTGTAGGGATGGGAGCGGTATATTAGGAGGGAGTATGGCTTCCTTCCCATAGACTAGCGTGAAAGGGGAAACTCCTAAGGCGTTCTTTGGAGTAACTCTATCTGCCCACAAAGCGTTTGGAAGGGTTGCATGCCAATTTCTCTGATTCTCAATAATAGTTTTCTTAAGAATTCATATGAGATTTTTATTGATGGATTTAGCTAGTACATTTCCTTGGGGATAATAATTTGCTGAATAATGCAATTTAATTCCTCTTTCATAAACAAATGAATTTAATTTTACGGATGAAAAGTAAGTTGCATTATCAAAAACTAAGGAAATTGGAACCCCAAACCTGGTTATGATATTCTCTTGCAGGAACTTGATAACTGTGCCCTCGTTCACTTTACGCAGCGGAATAGCTTCTGTTCACCAGGTGAAATAATCTATATCTGTTAGGATATATCGGTGTTGCAGCGAGGAATTCGGATTTAGTTCTCCAATAACATCTATGCCCCATTGCTTGAAAGGTTCAGAGATAATAACTGACTGCAATGGTCCTGCTGCTTTTGGCAATCTGCTAGCACTCCGTTTACATACATCACATTTTCTAGCATAGGCATGAGCATCTTTGAAGAGAGTGGGCCAATAGTAACTAGCTCTGAGTATTTTATGAGCCGTGGTATCTCCATAATAGTGTCCCCCAGCAAGGCCATCATGTAATTCTTTGACCACTTTATCAGCGTCCTCTTTCTCAAGACATCTGAGAAATATCCCATCGTAATTCTTTCTAAAAAGTACTCCATCGATTATTTGATAGGATGCTTATTTCAATCAGAGTGCCCTTCTCTTTTTAGGATTCCAATGTTCTGGTAGATATCCTTGTTGCAAATAGTGCACTAGGTCCCTATACCAAGACTCAGGAGCAATGAAAATAGGACATACCTCAGTAAGATTCAATTCAGCTTCGTTTTCCCACTCCTGTTCTTCACTGGCTGGATTTTCAGTGAGTAACTTACACAAGCCTTGACCCTTAATGATGGTAGCTGGCTTGAATTCCTGATCATACTCTTGAAGTGCGGTTACCAAATTTCCTCTTCTTTCCCCTAGTTCCTTTTGCACAAACAATGATCTGACAGCGGGGTGAGGTACTATGAATTTTGTTATGTTTTTTAAGATATACGACCTAAACTATTTTACCGCTTTAAACACTGCATAAGCTTGCTTATCCACGGCGGGGTAATTCAGTTCAGCCCCCTGCAAACTAGTGCTCATGAAAGATATTAGATATTCATCTCCCGATTCTCCTTTCTAAGTGAGCACTGTTGTGAGAGAGTTATCCTAAGCAAAGGTGTACATGATAATCCTTTTCAAAATCTGGACTCCTTAAAGAAGGGGCGTTGACTATAGCAGTTTTAATCTCCTTAAACATGATCTTCTCTATATCAGTCCATTTAAACTGTGCACTCTGCTTCACCATTTGCTGCAAAGGTTTAACAATCTGAGCGAAATCAGGCACAAACCTTCGAACAAAATTTATGGTTCCCATAAATGATTGCATAGCTTTTTTGTTATGGGGCATGGGAATCTGACTTATAGCTTGCACTCTCTCTTGATCTATTGAGATTCCCTTCTTTGAGATGATATGACCTAGAAGTTTACCTTCAAGAACATCAAAGACACTCTTCTTAGGATTTAGAGATATACCATATTTTCTGCAGCGATCAAAAATTTGTTTTAGGTGGAAAACATGGTCTTCCCTTTTCTTGGAAAAAACTGTCACATCATCTAAATAAATGACCATGCAGTGGCCAACCAAACCTCGGAACATGATGTCCATAGCCCTCTGAAATGTAGCTCCATTGTTTATTAAGCCAAATGGCATTCTTCGATACGCAAATGTTCCCCATTTCGTACGGAAAGTGGTCTTGAGTCGGTCTTCTTCCGCCACTAATACTTGATTGTATCCCGAAAATCCATCTAGAAGGGAGAATAGCTCTGATCCTGATACCATTTGTAAAATCTACTCCATTCACTACTACATTTTTGGCCTTTAGGGGGGGTTGTCTTCCGCCCCCAAAAGTGACCTACAGGGGGGGGTTTGACTTTGGGGGCGGTTTTGGAAAAACCACCCCTAAAGGAACTGATGTTAAATTTTTTTCCCTTTAAGGGTGGTTTTTGATGAGATTGGAACCGCCCCCAAAAGTGACTTTTGGGGGCGGTTTGTGACCCCCCTCGTAGAGGTATACAGAGGCGGTTTTAAGCCCCCCTCGTAGACCCCTTCATAAAGACCTACGGGGGTAGTTTTGAACCCCCCTCATAATCCCCCTCATGCAAACCTACAAGGGCAGTTTGGAACCCCCCCGTAGAAGACTATAGGGGCAGTTTCAAATCCCCCTCGTAGAGTCCTATAGGGGTGGTTGTGAACCCCCCTCGTATAGTCCTATAGGGGTTGTTTGGAACCCCCCTTGTAGAGGCCTATAGGGGCAGTTTAGAACCCCCCTCATAGAGGCTTATAGGGGCGGTTTTGAACCCCCCTCGTAGAGCCCTCTAGAGGCAGTTTGAAACCCCCCTCTTAGAGGCCTATAGGGGCAATTTGGAACCCCCCTTGTAGATGCCTATAGGGGGAGTTTTGAACCCCCCTCATTGTAACATACAAGGGCATTTTCGAACCCCCCTCTTAGTGACATATGAAGTCGGTTTAGAACCCCCCTCGTAGCAACATACAAAGACGTTTTGAAACCCCCCCTATAGCCATAAAAAATCATCATAAAATATATTTGATTAAAAATACCAATATTGCAATATCATTAGGGCATGGAGGAATCGAACCACCAACCTCTTGCTTGTAAGGCAGGCACTCTTCCATTGAGATAGCACCCTTTAAGAATTGGGGAATTGAGATATTACAAATGGTGAGGGTCAATATAGATTGGTATTTTTGAATTGTAGCAATATATAATCGCAACTTCCCTATACATAGGTAAATTAGAAATTTCCTTCTATATAATACACTCAAAACTTGAAGGCTTGAAATAGTCACAAAAGCACCAGAAGTGTGTTTCAAATTGGCTAACCACCATATAAATTGGATAAGTCATTTTGAATTATTTGTAACTTAGAAAATTTATGTTACTCTTGCTAGTATTGAGAATGTTCTATCATACAAGTACAACATGTTTAATGAAGAAGAGCTTCATTAAATTCATTTATGGTGCTTTCCATGGTGGCATTATGTGAAAGGAACTCTCTATTAATTGAGAAAGCACTCCATTAAAGGCAATAAGGAACTTTATGATGAGAATGTTAGATTTCCTCATAGAACACATTTGGTAGCACACCCTACACATTGGTCCTCTTCTTCTCAACAAGACTGGACTATTGATTCTAGAGCTACCTAACACATAGTATATACCTATGTATCACTGTGTACTTGTAATTATGGCTAAGGTCAATTTATTTCATCTTTTTATGCTAGGTTTGTGGTTAAAGATGAACTAGTCAAACTTGACATGTAAACTAATAAACCTCTTGGGGTGTATTCCCTTGTTATGTGGGCCCATAACCCTTCTTGGGAGTACACCTCATTTAAGTTGTGTATAAATGCACAACTCTGACTCTCATTTGTACCATCTCAACTTGTGAGCTTCTAAATATGAAATACGAAGTGTTATAAGTATACAGGAACTTAATTTTGGTGTTCTTTCTTGTCATTGGAAACTTTCTCTTGGGTGCACTTGTGCTTCTTTTGCACTTTCTCTTAGGCACACTAGACCTATCTCTTGCTAGTGCACTTGTAAGGAGGCGATTTCAGAATTTGGATGAGATTTGGTTCCAATGATTCTTCCATTGACCCTTGTAAATATAAACAAGATTCACAAAAGTGCATTCAATGGATTCTATAGCAATTGAAAGAAACCCAAATATCATTCTTAGGGGTTTCCAAGCCTTCTCCAGTAACATAAATGTTTGAAGGAAGCAACTTTGGTTGTGTATGCCACCCCGAACCTTCTTCTCATGCAAACAAACTATACATGAATCAATGAAGAAACAAGATAGAAGGAAACACACACATACCAATTAGTCAACCCTGAAATGTAATTAAAGTAAGAAACGGAAAGCAACCTGGAGCAATTGAGGCGAAGAAACGGAAAGTACTGACCTTGTCTTAAGTTGTTGTTGTTGATAAACTAAACATTGACTTAATTGATGGTGTTGCTGCATAAATGATTGTTTAATAGTAGGCTTCTTTGTCCTTGAGTCATTATTCAACTCAATAATTTCTTGATGTTGTGGTATTTGTTGTGCCTGAGGCCCTGAATCTCTACCTGCAACTGAGCAACTTCTTGTTGCTGGATTTATTGCTTCTATTGTTGGAGTTGTTGTTGTGGTAATTGATTGTAATATGTTGGTGTTGTTGTATATTTTGTAGGATATCATGTTGCTTTAGATCTAGGTGGTGATGTTGCAAAGCATGATATGGATTATTTTGTTGTCAAGGATTGATCCCACTCTTGTAAGGAAAATAATATTCTGTTGAAGAGGAGAATTATTTTGCTAAAGAGAAGTAATATTATTTTTATTATTTTGAAGATGGTTTACCGAACTCTACTGCAAGTTAGCGGCACTAATTCCTTGCATTAAACATAGATTGGTCGCAAACTGCATTGTAGTTCGAAAATTTTGTTGTGATGTTTGTACACCAGATTGTTGTAAAGGCATGGAATCCTGCTGCATAGGTGTTCCAGAGTTTGGTTTCATTGAAGTAACAGAATAATGTAAATTCATCTGGAGATGATTAACATGCTTCTCTTGTTGTTGCGTCTGAGATAATTTAGTTTGCAGTTGTTGATGTATAGATTGCACTTGGTTGAAGGTCAAAGAAAAAGAAACTTTGTAGCCTTAGTGAAAGACAATACAAATTCCCAAATTTTATGCATAAAACTTCCCTAACAAGAAATGGATATCTCGGATTGAGAACCTCCTCGGATATAAAGACCGTAAGTAGGGGTCAAATGTCATTCTTGTGACAATATAATTGAGGTGAAATTGACCATATAGCAAGTTGGAAATAAGTTATCAGATTCTAGGAAAACCTCACCTGCTGACCATTCATTAAGTAAATCAAAGAAAAGTCATAGATAGTCGGCAGATAAAGTGTATTTGTTAATATTAGAGGCGAATACTACAAATACAGTGTGTTGTTGTTAAACCTTTAGCACTTAGCACTTATCTTTTTGTTTAGTGGTGCACATAGCCTGATGACCATAATGCATGGAATCCCACTGAATGATTCCCATAAAATATGGGTAATTCCTTTAGATCAGGGTTCCTTTTTCCCCAAGGAATTGCACCATAAGAAAAAGGGGGACAATTATGGAGAAATTTAGTTCAATATGCACCAAATACAGGAAAAATCCAAGGATAATCAAGTAGCATGGATTATATAGGACAAGTGTACAAAGGTTATTTTCAGGTTAATTTGTCTGGCGGAGTGACTTGAATGATAATTTGACATGTTTAGCCAATATTAATTTGGATTTGACTTTGAAATTCCTCAAGAAATTCAAGGAATTGTACTACTACTACTGGTAGTATAGATTACAATGTCATCGTTTGCCTACTTATGTGTTATCTTTTGGAAAACACACAACAATAGGCCACAGGTTAAGATTTGACTTTGAATGATAATTAGTAGGATCCTTGGATAATTTGACAAGGATAATAAAGGACAATCCTCTTGCCTCGAATAGGATTAAATTGTACTTTTAATCGTTTTTACCATAACTAAGCAAACGATTGTGCCTACTAATTACTTTTAGCTCACTCATTTTGCAATTGGGCGATACAAATAGGTACAATTCCTGGTGCTGAGAAACCCAGATATTTATAGCCACTTACTCTTCTGAAGCTTATCACAGCAATGGAAAGATAAGCTAAGACAACTATTATCTTGTCGTCCTGCTCTAAACTTGCAGCAATAATCTTGATTTGCGAGCTGTGATGGGTATGTCTCTCAGAGAGGATATTGATTGGGGACCATTCCAGTATTTTAGTCATAGTTATTCTATTTGCAGCCAGGGAAGCTGGATCCAGTTACATCTCTAAATGTTCAACAAGAAGCAATGGGAGATGGTTTAGTCGATGGGTACACATCCCAAACAAATTAATGGTTGTTGGAGTTCAGGGAACCCTTTTTTCATTTCCGCTTGGAGCCCTAGGCATGGGACCTATGATATTGAAACTACTCTCAAGTAGTAACCAGAAGGAATGTATGTTCCCTAAAAAAGCCCAGTCATCCAGAAATCCATTTCTGTTGATATTTTCATATCATGATAACAGTTTACTGCACTTGGATTAAAACCTGAAATGAAAATCTTTCATCTACTCTCAACGTTGCAACTCTAAGCTATTCTAAAAAATTGAAACATGTCACATTGAAAAAAGTATGAACAGAAAAGATAAATGGATTGTCAAACCTTCTACTTCTTTCTCATTAACTCAAGAAAAGAAATCATTATAACAACTCACTCAAAAGTGAATTTATGAACATCTTACCACTGCCTTTATTTTATAGAATAACAAGGCAGAGGGTACAAAAGTAACCCATCTTGGTGGGCACCTACTTTAAAAAAAAATCCCTAAAACTGCCTAGGGATCAGTGCCCAATCCTGAATGAAAAGCTGCATACAAATAATTCACATTTACTGTAGTAGGATAGCTAATAAATCCAGGCACCCTCTCCTTGAGATCTGCACCCACCCAGAATAGAATTCCTCACGCTGGAGTCACCTATTCTAAGTCTAATCTAACACTGGAGTAAAGAGTGAAACTGTTTTATAGGAGCAGTTGAGCTCAAGACAAGCTGGTCTCCACACTGAGGAACTTAAGAGAATGGTGTATCAATTGGATTGTGGATACCATTGTTGTGTGGAAGCAAAGCACTAGAGCTCCCATGCTGGAGACACGCTGGCTGCACCAACGGCACCGTGAAGATAGAATACAGAAGCAAAAGGGTTACAGGTCACAGTAAACCTTGTATATGTGTATCTTCCTATAGAGCTGCTCATTGTTGTGACTGATTTACCTCTGGAAACCAGTATGCATGATCAATGCTCAATGAGGATACTTTAACAGAAGCAAGGACCCAGATGTTGTTGCATAATTGCAAAGCAAGAGTTTGAGGTTGGAGGAGATGTTGGGGAGCCTCTTAGGCCTATGATTTGTCATCATACTTGTATAAGACATAGTAGAATGTATAATAAAGTATTATATAATGTGTATCATGAGAGATTATTGAATGGTTAGGTGGAAGCAGAGATAGCTGCCCGATTATCATATTGTATAAATATTTATGAAAGCTTAACACAAAGCAGTCGGTCAACCTTCCCAACTATATTTTCCAAGTATTTTATGTAATTGATGAAATGTAGTTGTCTGCATGTTGCGACTTCACAGCTTCAACCAATTTATTGGAGAAGTCTCCCTCCATTACTCGAATTTGCAGCCCTTGGGTGTGCAAGTGCCCCCACTATTTTCTCTGTTTTCAACTCTTTGTTTTTGTTACTCTTTGTTTTCTGTTTTGGTTACAACAATAGTTGCTAGATAGAAGGTATTTTTTTGTTATACAAGACACCAAAAAGCATTGGAAAGAAGGAAAATGTTTACACGAGAATTTACAAATATGTAAGCAGTAGCACTAGTCATCAAACATAAAAACCACAAGCATTAATCTGATTTCCAAACAGTTTGCAACGGCATAAAATCCTAGTTCTCCGAATGATCTATCGAAATGCCATAAATGTCACCGGTTTTACCTTTAGAAATTCACATATAACAACAATAAAATCACGGAACTTCTGCATGAAAACATATTTCTCCCCGGCAGATGCTAGAGACTTCTCCAGAACAGTCATGTTCATTAAGGATGCAGACAGATTCTCATCAGTTCTATGCAAATCAGCCTTAGTCCTTCCATGAGTTTCCTACATATCAAAACAAAAAGTACAAGTATTTACACATAGCTACAAAGAATAGATATATAACTTTAGAATCTACATCAGAGGAAAGAAGTGCTTTAAAAATGAATAACTGATATCAAACCAAGTCACTTTCAGCCATTACTTTTAGAAGGCAATAAAAATATATAGCTATCCACATTATTTCTTATAATGCCTTGAGTGTTGTGTTTTGTTGATGGTGAAAACATGCTTAAAACATTGACTTGACAACTAATAACCTGGAAGTATTAAATAAACAGAAGAGATAATGTTTGTGACTCCACGACTTGTACTGCCACTTCTGGGGAATATCCAGGTGCAATAAGCTTGCATAATAGTCTATCAACTTGGAAGATGGCTGAGAAATCAGATATTAGTTATTACAGTAAATATTTATACAACACTAAGAAATAAATTTGAAGCAAGCACAAGGGTTTTGCAACAAAAAAATGTAAATGCATCAGAAAATTCTCTCAACCATACTAATTGGCACATATGTCTGAGGTGGTTATCCTTGTATGCTTTTCGGAGCAGCATTAGAACTGCATCTGGATGGAAAACCAATGAGTAAGGGTTGGGCCACGCACCCTCCTTGGTTGAGCCTGCAAATATCCAAAGAACGTAAATTCTTCATTCATTGATCTATTTTAACTGAAATCAAGTATATATTTACAGAATTGTAAAAGTATGATCATGTAATGATAGTATAGGTGAAAACAATGATCCACTCCCCTTTCAAGAGCTGCAACAATGCTAATAAATGCAGTAACTTCATGTTGACTCATAAATCATACTAACCTGTAAATTCAGTTTCTCAAATTATAGAGATTGTAAGTGGCAAAATCATCAGGATGGTAGGGACTTATAAACTGGTTTTGTTGGTGCTTGATCAGTTCCAATTTTACTAGTTAATAATCGTTTTCAATTAGCCATTTGAAGACATATATCTAAATATAAACTTGATGTATCTATTTCTATTGGGTAGATCCATTGAGAGGTAAAATGATGGTGGCTCCTAGAAAAGGGGAAAAGATTGAGCTGGAAAAGACTTGAGAGTTTTTGCTTCACATGCACACTTTCATTTTAGGCCTTTTTGTCAAACAATTTTCCTACATCCCAGAGATCCATCAAGTTCAACGCAGATTCTTATGTCACCTAGATGAATACATGGGTTTTTAGTGACATTCACTCTTCCTTGAACTATGTAAGTCAAGTGATCAAGTTCATTTGTCCCAATTTGAGAAAGGCCATCATCATGGGATCACTTATCTCCTAGAGTATGAGAAACTTGAACAAATACTTCACCATATTTTAGTGTTTGGGTTTCATCAAGGCATACCATTAAGCATCTTCCCTTTGGCACAAATATGCATGCCCTGTTTCTTAATTCTTGTATCTTACATAAACGAAATGCATGTAAGATCATTCAAAGTAAGGTTCAGAGTATGGGGAATATCCACAAGAAAGCATATCTATAAGAGCCTTGTGACTATCACCTGAAGACATAATTTGTGGAAATTCAAAGAGCCATCTCCCAATTGGTTAAGAGTTCATCTAGGTGTGTAATTGGCTACTGCTCTAGAGTTCCAAAGCTCCGATCTTCAACTCTTAATGTAGATTTGACGATTCAAGAATCAGGGATGAAATCTCGTCTAAGAAAGAACTTATAGATTAGTATTATTTTAATCATATTTCCACATGCTTCCTGGAAGACAGAGTTTGTCAGAGGATGTCGAATCAACTGCTACAACACCTTTGCAACCACCATACCTTATTTGAAAAGAAGACGGCATTTGCTTGCTATTCTTTTCACATCCGCACTTCAAAGCCACAAGATTTGCCAAAGGTAGAGATAGTTTCCCTATCTCATTTGAATAATTATATGTTTTCTCACAATTATGGGTTGTCAAAAAAGGATTCTTTACCTTTATTTCTTTCCAACATCTCTATGTTATATTGATAGCATCCAATCTAGGAGGATGAAAAAAAACCTCGAACTGTGTGAAATTAGCTGGCTATGTTTAGAAACAAGGTTGTCGTTGGCTCTGTATTTGTCTTCATGAGGATGGCTGATTTGGAGACTTGATCCTTCTCATTTCAATAAATATGAGTCTACATAATAGCATTGATAATGGAATTCGATGTGCTAATTTGAGGACCCTGTCTACCCAAACAAAGGTTAGTCAGGTCTGCCACTACTATGCACAATACTACCCTTGTTTTAGTTGTTGCATCACACCCTACTGTGCTTATATTTGACTTCCCCAAATTATTCACTGGTTACAAGCATAGTGTCAAAATGGAATGTGAGTCATTGTTAACAATTATGCAAATATGTGGCCTAAATATCTCAGATTTTTCTTCATCATCCCTTTTTCTAATATTTCTTTGCACTAAAGGCTCGGGTGAACTAGAAACACAGCAATTAGATCTTCCAGGTGTAACTAGCAAACCATACGTTTGGGATATTTATTTGTGGTCATTGGAAGCAGAACATCTTCTTGTTGATCTTCTCTATAGATTCAGTTTTGATCTTGTTATTTGTACACTGTCATACATCCTCTAGAGTCCCAGACACTTCCTATTCTATATAGGAGACAGAGAGAAGAGATCATATCTCGCAAGAGTGTAGAAGGCATGTTGCGCGTATTGACACTGTCAGTGATGATTGGTTGCATTCTCAGAGAATTATTTTATATTCGAGGGAAGACAGAAGTCACTCCATACATCTCTCTTGTCATGTTGGGTGTTCAAGCCATTGGATATAGTATTCCTCTCATAACAGGTGCAGAGGCCTTGTTTGAAAGGTTGAAATCGGATTCTGAGGAGAACGAATTTTTTATCCTCAGTCAGAGCCGATGGTCTGAGGTCATTGATTACATTGTTAAACTGCTAGTGTTGATTGCATTTCTATTGACTCTTAGACTGTGCCAAAAGGTTTGGAAATCACGTATTCAGTTGCTGACAAGGACTTCTCTAGAGCCATGGCGAGTCCCAAGTGATAAACGAGTCCTTTCCATTTCTTCAGCTATACATGCTATAGGTTTTTTAGTTGTTCTAATTGTTCATACTGTGAGAAGCAGTAGTCGCCCAATTCAGTCCTCAACCTATCTTGATTGGAAAGGCAATGTGCACAAGAAACATGAATGACAGACTCAGCTTAAAGAGTATGTAGGTCTGGTGCAGGATTTCTCCCTTCCTCAAATTGTTGGTATTATTCTTTGGCATATTGAATGTAAACCACTTAGGAAACTCTATTACATTGGCGTCACTGTTCTGCGGCTCCTTCCTCACATCTATGACTACTTGAGATCTCCAATTTTCAATCCTTATTTTGCAAATGAATATGAATTTGCAAATCCTAGCTCGGATTTCTATTCTAAGTTTGGAGATATTGCTATTCCAGTCACTGCTCTGGTGCTTGCAATTGTGGTCTTCATTCAGCAAAGATGGAATAAGCTTACAGTTGGTCGGGCACTGAGATTGACCTCAAGTAAAATCACACGGCTTGGATCAAGGATGTATGAGAGGTTTCCATCACAGGCATTTGAAGCTGAGCTTGTTTCTGGTGTAAACTCACAAGAAAATGGCAATGTCCATGCGAACAAAGAAGTGAGTTAATGTCGATGCGGCCCTTCATGGTCATACCCAAAAGAAAATTGAAAAAACGGATGTTTACCAGGTATAGTGATTATCATAAGTCTTACAGACAGGTTGATATCGACGCTGAAAAGCATTGTTTTAGCCAAGATGTAGTGGTTGATAAAAACACAGGTTTGTTAAGCCTAAATCAGACCACAAAGCAGGCCTGAAAATCACTGAAGATGGTTGTGATATAACTAAAAAACAGTTATTATGAATGGGGCAGCTAATATGAGATAGGACCCAAAAGCTTGGAAGTGAAATCTGAGAAAATTAAGTTCATGTTCCTGCTGAAATCAAATCCAAATCAGCAAGGGATCAACATTGACTTGAAGAATCAGGAAAAGGTAAGAAGCGTACAAAATGATTCTATAAGACATTTGATGATGTCTGATTAATTGAGATTCATCAGCCAGGGGAGGAAAGAAGATCAATCAGAAAAGGAGGTAAGAAATCTGAAGTAGTTAATTTAAATTATGCTTTAATGGCTAACATTTAGCACTCTTCTGAACCTCGGGGTTTTGAAGAAGCTACAGGGCAATGGAATGGGGGAGCGCCATGCAAGTAGAACTCCCTGATAAAAAACCAGACTTGAGTGTTGGAGGAATTGTCAACTGATAAAAATCCCAATGGTTGTAAATGGATGTATAAGGTCAAGTATAAGGAGGATAGGACACTTAACGAACATAAAGCAAGGCTGGTCTTGAAGGGCTTTGCTCAGCAAGAAGGGGTTGATTATGAGGAGACTTACGGCCCAAGTTCCAACTGCCAAGATGGTCACAATCAAGTTAGCTCTAGGTATTGCCACACATTTTAACTATAATATTTATCAAATGGATGCTAAAATTGTCCTCATGGTGATTTAGAGAAATAAGCTTATATGTGCCAACCTCAGGGGTTTCAGGTTCCAGGACAGGAGCACTCTGTATGCACACTGGTTAAGGCTCTCTATGGTGTGAACCAAGGCCACAGAGCTTAGCACATCAAACCTGACAAAGAATTGAGAGAGTGGATTTGGAAAAATCCCTTTTGATCCTAACCTCTATATCAAAAGCAAGGATGGTGATGTGATGATTTTGGTGATGTATTTAGATGACATCGTCATCACAAGTATCGAGGTTGGAGCAATTAAAAAGGTAAAATTTGAATTCTGCTCCACTTTTGACATGACAAACCTAGGCCTCCTATGTTATTGTTTAGTGAAGTTTAGCAGATCAACAGATGTGTTTTTGTTTCACAAACTAAGTACGCAAAA
Source organism: Larix kaempferi (assembly GCA_027924585.1). Lineage (NCBI taxonomy): Eukaryota > Viridiplantae > Streptophyta > Pinopsida > Pinales > Pinaceae > Larix > Larix kaempferi. The sequence continues at coordinate 19,687,895 of BSBM01000660.1, read as the reverse complement.
GCTCTTTTAGACAGGTTCAGAATGGCTGATTGTAAAATTTCATCTACATCTATGAAGAATGGGCTGAAATTTTCAACCCAAACTTACTCAAAATCTCAGATAAGTCAGTATACAGACCATTGGTGGGAAGTTTTATTTACCATACAGTCACTAGGCCTAATCTCAGTTTTGCAGTCATCTGAATATCCAATTTCATGACATATCCCAAAGCAGACTGTTGCCAAGCACCAAAATATATTTTGAGATATTAAAGGTACAATAGATTTTGGAATATTATATGGCAGAAGTGGAAGTTTGGTTGGTTAGCTATTCAGAGTCTGATTGAGCAAGATTTGTTCACAATCGATATTCAACAACCTGTTATGTGGTGAACATATTGAGTTACGTGATTAGCAAGAAACATGTTTTACTTTCTTCTACCGAGGCAGAGTATAAAAATCACCCTGCACATTCACCAACATTATTGCAAACAATATATGATAATAATATTTATAATATCACATTATTAATTAGGATTTTCTTACAAAAGGTCACCCCATATACTCCAAACAAGGATAAGACAAATAACTCCAAGAAAGGGGAAATTATCATGCCCCACTTTTCTTGGAGTACTTCTATAAATATCAATAAAAATGACAGCGTAATAGTGGTTCAGATTTGGGTGACAGTCCAAATATTGACTTCCCAAGCTCAAATCCCTCTAATGATTTGATATAATTCTAACCATGGCTACTGTAAACATTCTAAGTTGTTCCTGTATTAGCTACTAAATAATTAAAAGGCCTAGCCAAATTGCACTTGACTTTCCTACTAAAGACCAAGTAGTATAAACGTTCTGCACAAAATGGAGGGTAGATGCAGTCCTCAGAACTGAATCAAGTAGTCCACAATTCATCCAGGAAGAAGAAAAGACGTCCCTGAGGGGAAGAGGAAAAGGTATAGGAACTATATTAATAGCATATGGATACTGATGAGGAAGAACCAATGTACCCTATATTATGTCTGAATCTTAAATTGTAGCCCAACGTTGCTGGAAGAATCTATGTTGCCCGAGGAAAGGCAATGTAGGGATTTCTTAGGCATTAAAGTATGGCAGAAGGTAAGCATTTTCATGTCACAAACCAAGTATACCTGGGATGTATTAAAGTTCAACAAAAAATCATGGAAAACTCACAAAAAAAGCAGCTAACATTGTTGAAAAAGGAGGAAAAAGAGAAAAAGGAACTTTATTCCTGTGATACTTCTCAAACACAAGGCAAGCCAAGAACCTGGTATTTTGATTCTAATGCATCAAAACATGTGACTAGCAGATTTTATTGGTTTGTTGAGTTTGTTAAGGACAAACCCAGATCAGATTATCATTCTAAATGATGATAGAGCTTGTTATGAAGAAGGCAGAGGCAATATTCAAACTGAATCAAAAGGTAAATCTTTCATATTTAAGATTGTCATTTTCATTTCAAATTTAAAAAAGTATCTTCTTTCAGTGAGTGAAATGACCAATCAAAGTCCACATTTGGACGTAATCTTCAAGGGAGGAGATCACTATTTTCTGATTGGAAATAAAACAGGAAAAATAATTGTTCCAAGTATAAAGAAACATGGCCTTGGTTTGTGGCAGATGATGTAACAAAGTGTCAAAGTCACATGCCTTGGTGAAAAGCACCGAATGCCAGCTTGTATGCTGGAATTTCAGTCTAACTCACATCCAAAACTGTTGATTTGGCTACTTGGATAATGAAAACTCGGCCAGATTTCTAGGTATATTGATATTCCCACTATGAAATTTGCAACATAGCACTGAGTTTATTGATCTTCATCGATGAAACATTCAAGGCTCTATGTTACTATGTCAGTTTTATTGACTATGAATGTGACAGCTGTCGTTGGTCAAGCAGTTTAATAGCCATCTTCTTAAGAAATGATTCCATTTATTACCCTTTGCTTTGATTTGATTGTGCCTGCATTTTAGTATTTTTGTATTCAAGATTGAGAATTGTAAGTTGTAACTACTTAACTGGTACAGAAAATGCCATACTAATTTAAACAGTTTAAAAATTGTCTGGAAGTATTTCTCAGTTCACAATCACCAAGTAGCAAACGAAGATTAGATCTCAACGTTTTTTATTTTACTTTTCTCAAACTGAGAATCATTCGCACTCATTTCTTTCAATGGTAAAGAGACAAAACTAGTCAAACAATTATTTTATGAAGAAAAATGCCATTGAGTAGGGCAAAGAAGACTCCCTAGGCCAGTAAAATGACCACTGAGTGAAGGGAAGACTTGTTATGACCACAAGCAAAGGCTTTTACAGTCTTAGGTTACGTGTTCTTTAATAAACTGCCAGATGGCATCTTTGGATGGCATGAACAGCATAATTGGAGATCTTTTAAGCCTTTGAATGTGCAGTTATACATTATGAAAATATATAAAGTGATGAAAACCGTTTTCCTCCTGTGGTACTTTTAAATATTTTCTCTCTCAGACTGTATAAATTTCATGTTTTGCTGTGTTGAATCTTGATAGAATGGCCATGCTACTGATCTTTTCCAAGGTTTTCAAAAAGTACCATAACAGCCATCCATCTCTTCTTAAAAAAGGCATGATCCTATTAGAATATCATATCCTAATAGTTTTAATTTTTTAAATTCATGTCCTGGTGGCAGATGAACCTGTTATCTTTCACAATTGAATATGCTGTGAACAGATACAGCCCTTGGTAATTTCAATAGTTATGAACTTGAATAAGAAGGGGTGAGAAGCCTTTTAGTCAAGACCAATCTTTTCAGAAGTTTACAGAAGAAGACCCCACAGTCCAGAGTCAAGGATTTTGGTGTTCAAATCCTGTGAGAGTTTTGGTATTTGAGGGATCTCTATCTGTGATTCTGTATTTCTTCAAGGGATCTTGGATAAAGGGATTTTTAGAGCTATTCTAAGCAGTGTTATTACTGAAGCATTCCGTTCCCATTCCTCTCATATCAATATGGCTTCTGTTAAGCTAAAATTCTAAATCGTCCACATATCCTTCTTACATCAAAATAGAATAAGAATTATGTGATTCTTTCCCCGATTACTGCTCGGAAAATGAACAACTTAAAAAGGTAAACCAATCCACTTATTACCAAAAGGACACAATTAAGGTTGAGTGTGACATTCCTGACAACAGTGCCCTCTGGATGAGATTGGGATTGAGGACATTTCACAGGATCCTGAATTCCCAAAAATGTTCCAGCTTTAGAACCAAAATTTATTGTACTGAGTCTCCTTTCATACTCGTCTCTTAAGGCTAAGAAGGCTCAGATTCTAAGCAACAAAACAAATTGAATTAGACTGTTTGGGTTCCAGTGAAGAGGTGAAGGTGGCAGTGAAACATATGTATTCCTGGTATATGCATTGACAGAAATCAGAAATGTAACTGAGAAAATTAGCAGCAGGCAAACAAGACAGTAGGAGGAAAAGCTTTTCCCAGCACAGGAATAATTTTTGTTCATGTCTGTTTTGTTGCTTAGGTGACTTGGTTTATTAACTTTTAAGACAGTTGTTATCGTTATTCATGAATAGCACCAATTTTAGAGTTGGAACTGTTTTACCAGTTTGTGTATGGGGATTTTGTCATACATTTTTGCTTCAGAGATCAAGCTGAGTTTCATTTTTCAGAGTGCAGATGTGATCAGTGCTGAGTTGTTATCAATGGATGCCATGCTTTGCCTCATGATGATGCCATGCCGTGTCATATATCGTTATTTCTTACCTTGAGAATATGTTTTATGGACTAATGACTTAGTTAATGATGTATTTTAGATGTCTTCACGTTACTTACAATGATTGATTTTGATAACCATAGTAGAGATGTTCCATAGGCTAATATGTAGTAGACATTTTAGTTTTATGCAGATATCATTTGAGATGTTGTGACCGAAGATACCTTAGAGGGAGAACAAGAAATAGTTTGCTCCCTGCTCTGAACTCTCTACTGAAGTTGTGCCAACCCATCAAGAATCCACTGGGATGGAAATCTTCCTCCTACAATCACTAACCTAGAAAATCTCTTTCAACTCTCAAGGAAGATAATGTTGAAATCAATACAAACTTTGTTGCCTTTGAGACAAAAACAATGCCCTATCAATCTAAATTCAACTAAACACCCACCGTAGAGGTTGTGGCCAAAGATACCATAGAGGGAGAAGAAGAAATAGTTTGCTCCCTACTCTAAACTCAAATAATGTCCTTCCTTCCCCGGCCCTTCGATAAAAACCCCTTCTTCATAAACCCTTATCCTCCTGCACCATCCTCCAACACCAAATAATATATACATATATAAAAATGGAATGCTCCTTCTCCTCCAAGCTTCTCTCATCCATCTGCAATGGAACCCCAACTTCCTAGTCAAATGCCTTAACTCTAGGCACTGAAGTATTCAATGGGCAGGTCAATAGGCCTCAACCTATTCTGCTCCCATCAAATATTGCCTTCCCACTTTCTCTTGCTTCCTCGACTCTAAGAAGATGCCATTAGCTTTCATAGGAGTGGGATTTCTTTGCCTAGCTCCTCAAGGGTGTTGGGAATGGACCGTATGGACCACAAAATTTCCCACAAAGTCAATGTAGTAGCCTTATCATCCTTTATCATCCTTACTCAAAAAAAGGGGCAACTGAGGATAATGTTTCCATGGCAACAATGACGCTCCAAATATTTATCTGGTTCACTATTCGTAGCCCCCTCAAACATGATTGTTTCTCTAATGGAGTGCATACAGTCTCCAAGTGGGGTCCCAGTCCTAATGTAATCTTTGATATCTATTGGTAAGCAACTAGACACCTCTTCATTACTCTCAAGATATTATATTTAGGGACTCTACCCTGTTCATGGTTTTCCATTTAGAGTGATGTACAAAGTCCTTAGATCAATTTATCGCCACCAAAGGCTTGGCCAAGGGAGTCAACCCTTCCTGCAAGGAATTCGCTTCTTGAATCTGAGGCAAAGGGATTTATTCCAATGGCCTTTGATCCCACAACTCATTTAAAATCAAGGAAAGGCCCTTCACTTTGTGTGGATACAATAATGGAGGACCTTTTCATCAAGCTAGATCCTGTGATATTGGGGGATTCAAAGACCTTTTCCTCTAACCTTGGTTTGATTTTCATATTTCATGGTATTTGGCCATCACTGAAATAACTGAATTGTTGGATCAAGAAGTCATGGGACCATATCCTGGAGGATTGATTAAAGTAAAACACTTGGCAAAAAGTTTTCTTATCATATAGTTCAAAGATAGGTAAGATCGTGATCTTATCGATGGACAAGGGCCTTGGTTCATGGGTAGTGTCGGTCTTATGAAGCCATGGCACCCTAGAATCAACCCAAAAATAGCAACTCTTACAGAGGTCCTATTGAAACTCTGTAGCCCTATAACATCCCGAATTTTCATAAAAATTTAAAACTTTTAAGAATAGCATTAAATGAGATAATTATAACTGCGGAAATAATAAATGCTTGATTACGACAGTATTAATTTAAAAAGTTGTTTCGTACTAGACATAATTTAATTTCTGAGTTAGAAACGATTTGATAATGATAACTAAACACACTATTAACAAACATGCTTAAAGTAATAAATGCACGAAAAAGTTAGAAATATGATGCGATATTTTTTTTTTATAAGATACTGACAATTTGCTTTCTTGATGTCCAAGGGTGTCCTACGAGGTACCCTAGAGTTTACTTAGCTACGACGCTAAGGCATTTTAAATGTTTCTATGTGCAGATGACAGGTAAGAGGTTCAATGACGGCATAGCTTTAAAAATACATGTGTAATTCAAATCAACGTCGAATAATAAAATGTTGTGAATTCTTTTGCGAAAACAAAGTATCTACAGGTATGAAATGTTTAGTACTACTTAGTGGTTTTTCAACGCTATCTTGCAATTCATAATTGTTGGAAACAATGACGTCTAGAAAGTCTATATGTTGTTTAAGTTTGTTGTCATCAACCAATGACGTTTTTATAGTTTGGCTTTGGTCGTCGTCTTAAGGTAGTTAATACTTGTATATTACTAATGTCATAATTGTATCGCAAATCTTCAAATGCATTGCGTTAAGAAGTTAGGGTACGAAATACATAGTATTAGCATGGTTTTTATACTAATATTTAAACGTTGTATTTATTTGAAATCCCAAAATGCATCTCTTATCGTGTTAGTATTTGCAACAATGAAATCTATGAAAAGGTATAAATGATAATTAAAATTATCATGTTAACAATATAGTTCTTATGAATTTGCTAACCTATGTAATAAATTGACAACGATTAAACTACTCACTATATATATAAAAACATTATACCTTAAAATTAAATAATGTTCACAACATTAAACTTATAAATATTATGATTATGATCGTGGCTAAATGTATAAAACATTAATATCCAAATGATATATCGAAATTGCGACCATAACATAGAACTATATCGTTGATGTTTATAGTACTGACATGGTATTAAAAATTGAATGGACAGGTTGACAGGCTTTTAAGCTTGGCATGTGCTTCGAGCTGGCGTGGAGATAGCGTTTCAGTCCTGCATTAAAAGCTCGAACCAAAATCCATGTGACATGGATTGTTGACATTCCACGTAGTGTAACAACAATGTAATGGTGATTATGGAAGCCACTGTACAATGGTTGTAAATTGGAAACTCTTCCGAGCTGGCTGTTGATCGATCCACCCAATGCAAATGTGGCAATGCCATGCTTGTGTTAATAAATGAAACATTAAATGCAGTTGATGTTCGTCCCAATTCAACCTTGCTGGCACTCTTATGATCGTCGATTGTGATGAGTCTGGGTCGTTGGATGCAACCCTAGCTTTTCTTCGTCGTGTTGGTTGAAGAAGAGTTAATGTGTTTTCATTGTATCACTAGTGTATCAAGCAGCAAGGCTGACAAGCTGCTGGAATTTAGGGTTTAGCCAAAGAAATGTGAAGAGGCTTCGACCTCGTGACCTGTAGAATTAGGTTAAAGTTGCAGGTTTCATCCTCCCTGTAATGGCGTTGTGCTATAATGTTGGGTCTCTGGTTTGAATTGTTGTCGAGTTGATAGTTTATAGTTCTTGTTTTGAATGGAACACACCTTCCTGCAACAAGAATGAGGGTATCCTGGTCTCGTGTACAGCAGGGAGCTCGTCGTTTGCTGGAGGATGTATAGAGCACGATCACTAAGAAAAAGGTAAACAGTTTTGAAAACTCAATGGTTCTCTTGTTGAAAGTTTGTCTTACAGTTTACATAAAACAATTGTCTAACTCTCGGAAAATGATGTATCAATTGTAGGGTTCGATGGGCGAATTTGGGAAAGGGTTTGGAAATGGTTTGCGAGCCTCCATTCATGGTAAGCTCTGGTGGTTTCAAACCCTTCGTAGGTGCCTGTTTGGACTTGGTTGATAATGAATCACCACAATTGGTCAAAATGTTCACCATGCTCTCAGCAATGTCTAGTAGTCGGGTTTTGTTTAAAAAAAAACTTTGGTAAATAAATGGAAACTTGTACAGAGGAAAAGACCCTCGTAGTTTAAATGTTACTTGGCCTATTTCTTTGGATGCTTAGTTCGTCAACGATGAGAGTTTCAAAACTCATTTTTAAAGCTTAAGGACGGGGATAGACCCTGCGTGGTTTTTCGTTTGAAAAAAATGTATTGAAGTTTCGTTCTGAGAAATGTTGGTTTCTCTTTCGTGAAGTTGGAACTTGTAATGGATTTAAAAACTTGATCTATGACATAGTTTGGTTAAATTTTAATGAATAAGAAAGCAGAGCCGAGGCTCATTTAACTCTGTATACTATGTTTTTAAATCTTGGCAAAGGAAATTGAGGTTTTATGCTATCGTTTGAGTTCTGTGTAAAAAAAATGGAGTCTGTTGAGCATGTAAAACCGTATGCAAAAACTTTAGTTGAAAGTCTCAGTGTGTAAGGAAAACAATATAGTAATTTTCTTTTGGCTGTAAAAGAAATACAACGAGGTTACGCCCAAACTGTAATTTTTTTCTCAATTTGCAAAGAGATGTTTTTCGTAAGTGAAAATCCAGAAAGATCTTGAAGCAACGACTAGGTTTTTATTCTGTAGTTTGATCAAGAAAGTATAGACCGTGTTTGTTTAACTATTGGAAAACAATGTTAAGGGTTTGAAATACTATAAAGGGTTTTGAATGAATGATACGAAACCCAGTTTTGAATACGAAACCCAGTTTTGAATAATTCATACAATTTGTAAAGAAATTGGGAAATATGATCATTATAAACAAGATAGGGTTTTCATTTCTTTTGTTTACAGTTCTGATAATATTGAAATAATTATAAAAATATTCTAACAGTAAAATTGTAAGGAAAAACAGAGTGTGTGTGTGAATATGAAGACTGTGTATTGACTGTGATTTGTAACTTATGTCCATAGTTAGCACTTCTATTTATTTGCAGCAATTCCAGATATGATGTATGGAAATTTGAATTGCATTTATTTCCTATGTAAATAATAGAGATAAGAAAAACACAATGTAATTGTACAAAGAATAAACAATATTTGTTTTTCATGAAACAATGAAATATTCTACAACATTTTAGATACTAGACAGTAATTTCTACTATTGTTAACTATAGGGCAGAAAATGAAAAATATATAAATTACTGTACTTATCTATCGAATCAATGGCAGTTTGCCTATCTTTTCACTTATACTTAATTTGCTTCTCTACACTAGAGTACGATGCAAATAACAACATGTGGAAAAATGTAGAGATTGGATTTTCAATTCAATTTATCATTAAATTTAACATTCAGACTTAAGCTAAATTAGAGATCAATTCTTCTTCAAAACATAATTTACTAATTTTTTTACTAACAGAACTACTAAACTGAAACAAATTAGGAAACAGTAGAACCTGGATTAATTCTTATAGGGAAACAAACAGCCCAAGAAGACTTTTCCACCCAACCAATTCCTGAAGACAGCCAAGTACTTACCTTAGGACCCCCGAGCCTGTTCACTGAACCACCAGGAGGAAGAAACTTAGTAATTCAGGATCTCCACTTGCAGTAGCAATAATTGTCAAATCTTCAAGAACTAGCAGTCCAAAGGACTTGCACCAGCACCTCTGGTTTTCCTTATCAAAAATTTTGCAGACTTATGATTGCACTCACAAATAGCCTCCCTATTTGAATCTCTCAGTGATCACCTGATGCACATGAGAAAATATTTCTACAGAAATATTGTGTAAGAGCTGCCTGCTCGATTCGAATTTGTCTTATGTAGGCTGCCTAGGTCTTTTCAGTTGTTACTTGGTCATTAAATGAGCTGCCTGCCCACTCCCACCACCTGGGGGATAATGCCACATTATTAGGGGTAGTTGTCCCATAACCAACAGCTAGTGGTGAAGTGCAATTGCTGCCATCTGTCCCATGCTTTCCAACAGCTTCCATTCCTCCTAGTGGGTCAGTGAACACTCATTTAACAGTTCCCTTGGGTGTTTGTCTCCTACTTTAATTTATTAAATAATAATAATTCAGTAATTACATTCATCTTTGACTAAACTTGGTCATAATTTCAAAACTTTGAAATTAAAATTTAACATAAAGTATTTTTGCAAATAAAATATTATTTTCAGAATTTGGGTAGGTGACATACACCCCCCCTTAAGTCTCAACATCGTCCTCGATGTTGGTTAATCACTCCTTGAGTGTTCCTGAAACAGAGTTGGGTATGCTGCCTGCATACTACTCTCCAACTCTCAGGTTGCCTCTTCCGGGCTAAGGTGCTTCCATTGCACTTTCACTTTCCCAATGGTGCGATTCCGGAGCAGAGTTTCCCTTCTTTCGAGGATACAGTCCGGTTCCACCTGAAAATCTCCATCTTGTACCACCTGTACATCATTCCAGTTTACAACATGAGTAGCATCGTGTACATACTTCTTTAAAAATGATATATGAAAAATATTATGTATCTTTAAATTTGGTGGCAAGTCCAGTTGGTATGCCACTGGTCCAACCTTGGACAATATTTCAAAAGGACCACAATACCTGGGTGCCAGCTTGGCACAGCTCCCCAATTTCAATGAACTCTTTTTCGGTCTTACCTTGAGGAATACATGTTCACCAACCTGGAACTCTTTATGAGTCCTTTTTAAATCTGCTTGACTCTTCTGCCTATCTTGGGTAGCTTTTAAATTTCCTTGCACCTGTTTCACAATTAGTTCTAACTCCTGCAACAATTCAGGTCCTAAATCAACTCTATTTACTGGGTCATTCCAAGAAACAGGTGTATCACATATCCTACCATAAAGAATTTCAAATGGGCTAAGTCTAGATGATGCATGATAATGGTTATTATATGCAAATTCTGCTAAGTGTAAGTAGCCTTCCCACTTACCAGGTTGATCCTTAACATACATTCTCAGTAAGTCTTCCAAAACTTGATTTACCCTTTCTTTTTGTCCATCCGTTTGTCGATGAAATGCTATGCTGCAATTTAAGGTTGTATTCAATCCTTTGAACAATGACCTCCAAAAGTTTTCAGTAAACTTAGATTCACGATCTAAAATTATCACCTTTGGTATCCCATGTAGTCGAAAAATCCGCTTCATGAAAATTTCTGCAATGTCTGGTGCTTTATGAGTAGTCTTTACAGGTATAAAGTGTGCTGCTTTGCTCAGTTTGTCTACTACCACCATGATAGAATCATTTTGTTTCTGATTTTTGGGTAGTCCAGTAATAAAGTCTATGTTTATTACTTCCCATTTCCAACTTGGTATAGGTAATGGATGTAACAATCCGGGAGGATGTTGGTGTTCAACTTTCACCTTTTGACAATCCAAACATTTAGCTATGTACTCTGCTACTTCATCTTTCATTTTTGGCCAATAGTATTCTTTCTTGAGCATAGTAATGGTCTTCTCATAACCTGGATGACCAAAATAATGACTTTTATGCATCTTGTTTAAAATCAGAATTTTTATTTCTGGTATGTCTGGTACATACAATCTGTTTTTATATAGCAATAACCCATTTTCCTTCATGCTGTAATCTGCCATAAAATTTTCAGAACTGTTGTTTGCTGTCTTTTCCTTTATTTTTCTGTATTCTTCATCTGTTTCACTCTTTTCAAGAATTTGATCTTTCAAATCTGTTGAATAAGTACTGATGGCTGAAATAAAATTCAATTTTGCCTTACGACTCAAAGCATCTGCAACCTTGTTCTCCTTCCCTTTAATATGTTGAATTTTGAAAATCATACTCACTTAAGAAGGTCAACCATCTAGCTTGTCTAGCGTTCAAATTTGTCTGATCTAATAAATATTTCAGGCCCATATTATTTGTCAACAATGTGAATTTTCTGCCAATAAGGTGGTGACGCCACATTTTTAAGGAATGAATTATTGCCAATAACTCTAAATCATAAGTAGAGTAGTTCTTCTCATGTATTTTCAGCTTTCTAGATTCATATGCCACCGCATGCCCTTCCTATTTTAGGACTCCACCGAGTCCGTCATTACATGCGTCTGTACAAACTATAAAATCTTTGTTAGGATCTGCTATCCTCAAGATAGGTGTTGTAGTCAATAATTCCTTAAACTTCTTGAAACTGTCAGAACATTTTTGATCCCAAACAAATTTCTTCCCTTTCTTCTGCAAGGAAGTTATGGGGTTGGCAATTCTTGAAAAAACCTCTATAAATTTTCTGTAATGCCCATAAATGATCTTACATCCGACACATCTTTAGGAACCGGCCAGTCATTAATGGCCCTTATCTTATCGGGGTCAACCGAGATTCCTTCTCTAGAAATTATGTGTCCTAGATACTGAATTTTGTCCTTGTGGAAGTCACACTTACTAAACTTAGCGTATAGTTGATGATCTCTCACTACTTGTAAGATAATCCGTAGATGTTCATCATGCTCTTCTTTACTTTTAGAATACACTAAAATGTCATCTGTAAACACAACAACAAACTTGTCTAAGTACTTGTGCAGAATATTGTTCATCAAACACATTAATACAGCCGGTGCATTAGTCAAACCAAAGGGCATGACTACGAACTCGTAATGTCCATACCGAGTTCTGAAAGTTGTCTTGAAAATATCTTCATCCTTAACCCGTACTTGATGATATCCTGATCTTAGATCAATCTTTGAAAATATCGTTGCTCTATGCAGCTGATCAAATAGATCATCTATGCGGGGCAACAGATACCGATTCTTGATTGTCATCTTATTAAGCTGGTGATAATCTATGCACAGTCTTAAGGTTCCATCTTTCTTCTTAACAAAGATGACAGGTGCTCCCCAAGGAGACACGCTGGGTCTTATATAATTCTTATCAATCAGTTCCTTCAACTATGATTTCAATTCGTTTAATTCCAGTATATTCATTATGTATGGAGCTTTAGAATTTGGTACTGCTCCTGGTATTAACTCGATGGTAAAATCTAAATCTCTTTTAGGAGGTAATCCTGGAATCTCCTCAGGAAATACATCCTTAAAATCCTTTAGGACATGTATGTCTTCTAATTTCAGTTTGTCCTCTTTACAGATAAACTTATTGTTTACTACATTTACTGCAAACAGCTGACATCCATTCCTAACTGTCCTCTTAACTTGCATGGTTGAAATTTGTCTAAGGGTTACCTTTTATTTCTATAGTTTTTCCTTCTTCATTTAAACATGTAAAACTTTTTCCGTAATAGTCCAGAATGACATGATGGGCTTCTAACCAGTCCATTCCGATTATAATATCATAGGATCCTAAAGGTAAAATATTCAACTTGATTTGTGTTTGTAACTGATTCATGGATAAAGTACAACTTTCTATAAAATCTGATACTTTCCTCTTTGTTCCAGTTGCTAGTCTAACTAACCAAGATTTACCAAACTTTTCTGTTTTCAATTTAAGACTTTCCACAATATCTAGTGATACATAACTTAAGCTAGCACTTGGGTCAATTAAAACAGTAACAGGATGATTTTGTAGCATACCTTCAATCTCTACCATGGATATTTGATGATCAGCTTGCCTGTTGTCGAGTGCTGCATTGATTTTGGGCATCTCCCTTGCCACGTCTCCAACAGTAGGTTTAGTCTGAATAGAGTTGATGTTGTTAGCTTTCCGCTTCCTCAAGGGACATTCTGATGCATAGTGGGGACCTTGACACTCGAAACATTTGATGGGTGCCTTTTGCTCATTGGTCCTGGTATTATTAGGTACATTTTTGGGTGTTGTAGAATTTTGTTGTTGATTGTTTCTGGAATTGTTCCCTTGATAATTTCGATTCTGAAAATTTCTCTTTTGGAAACCGGAATTTCCACTGAACCTGAAATTTGTCTTTTTCAGCTCAAAATTGTTGGGCTTATGATTTTTCCAGTTCGACACTCCTTCTCTTTTCCGATTTGTGTCATAACAGAAAACTGCCTTTCTCATAGCCTCTTCCAAGGTTTTTGGACTGTCATACTCGATTCTGTCCTTAATATTGAAAGGTAGGCAGCTCACGTATCTTTGAATTTTCAGTTTTTCTTCTATGAGGTATGGCACATATCTCAGTAAGTTCAGAAATTTACTGTTCATTTCCTTCATGTTCATACCTCCCAGCTTCAAGTCATAAAACTCTTTGGATTTTTCTTCATAGCACTATTCAGATAAAAATTTCTTCGTAAAGTATCGTTTAAAAGTACTCCAGTTTACATCTTTATCCTTGATGCCTTTCACTCTTTCGATGTCCTGCCACCAAATATCCATTTTTCCGGTCAAGTTATATATAGCCATTTCTGCTTTCAAGGACTCTGAATAGTTATAAATCTGGAAGTATTTCTTCATACCGGACAGCCAAGCTTCAGTTGTCTCGCCCTTCTCAGTTTCTCCATTGAAAGTTGGAGGTCTAATTTTTTTGAACTCCCCAGAAATCTGTTCATACTCTTTATAGCTTTTCTTTCTGGGTTTGTAGTCTCCCATACTACTATCGCTTGAATAGTTACGCTTCTTTTTACGTACTTCAATAGCCTCTCCTGATGAGGTTGAACTGCTGCTCACATCTTTAGCTTTTATTTTCTTACTTTTGTTACCATTAGGCAGATCCTCAACCTTGGAGATATCTTCACTATCTCTCTCCTGCCCATCGATTGGGCATTGTTCAAACAGCGCTTGGTTTAATTGTTCTTGTGCCTGCAGAATTCTTTCATTGTCTTGTTTCACAAATCTGATTTCTGCCTTTAATTCATGAAAAGCACGTAACAATTCTGATGAACTGTCTTTTAGTTCACCGTGACCTTCTTCTGCATAATGTTGTCCCGTGCTATGGCTGTTTGGTTGAAATCTGTCTTCTAACTGTTCAGTTGAATTCTTCATACCTATAACTTAAAATAATTTATGTATAACATTATAATTAAAATTTCAAATTAGTAAAATTTTCTGCTGTATAAAATTTTCTGCTGCGTGTTCTTGGACCTCTTTCAGGCTAGAGTTCGAACATGAGCTCTGATACCACATGTAACATCCCGAATTTTCATAAAAATTGAAAACTTTTAAGAATAGCATTAAATGAGATAATTATAACTGCAGAAATAATAAATGCTTGATTACGACAGCATTGATTTAAAAAGTTGTTTCGTACTAAACATAATTTAATTTCTGAGTTAGAAACAATTTGATAATGATAACTAAACACACTATTAGCAAACATGCTTAAAGTAATAAATGCACGGAAAAGTTAGAAATATGATGCGATTTTTTTTTTGATAAGATACTGACAGTTTGCTTTCTTGATGTCCAAGGGTGTCCTACGAGGTACCCTGGAGTTTACTTAGCTGCAACGCTAAGGAATTTGAAATGTTTCTATGTGCAGACGACAGGTAAGAGGTTCAATGAATGCATAGCTTTAAAAATACGTGTGTAATTCAAATCAACGTCGAATAATAAAATGTTGTGAATTCTTTTGCGAAAACAAAGTATCTACAGGTATGAAATGTTTAGTACTGCTTACTGGTTTTCAACGTTGTCTTACAATTCATAATTGTTGGAAACAATGACGTCTAGAAAGTCTATATGTTGTTTAAGTTTGTTGTCGTCAACCAATGACATTGTTATAGTTTGGCTTTGGTCGTCATCTTAAGGTAGTTAATACTTGTATATTACTAATGTCATAATTGTATTGCAAATCTTCAAATGCATTGCATTAAGAAGTTAGGGTATGAAATCCATAGTATTAGCATGGTTTTTATACTAATATTTAAACGTTGTATTTATTTGAAATCCCAAAATGCATCTCTTATCGTGTTAGTATTTGCAACAATGAAATCTTTGAAAAGGTATAAATGATAATTAAAATTATCATGTTAACAATATAGTTCTTATGAATTTGCTAACCTATGTAATAAATTGACAACGATTAAACTACTCACTATATATATAAAAAAAATTATACCTTAAAATTAAATAATGTTCACAACATTAAACTTATAAATATTATGATTATGATCGTGGCTAAATGTATAAAACATTAATATCCAAATGATATATCGAAATTGCGACCATAACTTAGAACTATATCGTTGATGTTTACAGTACTGACATGGTATTAAAAATTGAATGGACAAGTTGACAGGCTTTTAAGCTTGGCATGTGCTTCGAGCTGGCATGGAGATAGCGTTTCAGTCTTGCATTAAAAGCTCAAACCAAACTCCATGTGACATGGATTGTTGGCATTCCACGTAGTGTAACAACAATGTAATGGTGATTATGGAAGCCACTGTACAATGGTTGTAAATTGGAATCTCTTTCGAGCTGGCTATTGATCGATCCACCCAGTGCAAATGTGGCAATGCCATGCTTGTGTTAATAAATGAAACATTAAATGCAGTTGATGTTCGTCCCAATGCAACCTTGCTGGCACTCTTATGATCGTCGATTGTGATGAGTCTGGGTTGTTGGATGCAACCCTAGCTTTTCTTCGTCGTGTTGGTTGAAGAAGAGTTAATGTGTTTTCATTGTATCACTAGTGTATCGAGCAACAAGGCCGACAAGCTGCTGGAAGTTAGGGTTTAGCCAAAGAAATGTGAAGAGGCTTCGACCTCGTGACCTGCAGAATTAGGTTAAAGATGCAGGTTTCGTCCTCCCTGTAATGGCGTTGTGCTATAATGTTGGGTCTCTGGTTTGAATTGTTGTCGAGTTGATAGTTTATAGTTCTTGTTTTGAATGGAACACACCTTCCTGCAACAAGAATGAGGGTATCCTGGTCTCGTGTACAGCAGGGAGCTCGTCGTTTGTTGGAGGATGTATAGAGCACGATCACTAAGAAAAAGGTAAACAATTTCGAAAACTCAATAGTTCTCTTGTTGAAAGTTTGTCTTACAGTTTACATAAAACAATTGTCTAACTCTCGGAAAATGATGTATCAATTGCAGGGTTCGATGGGCGACTTTGGGCAAGGGTTTGGAAATGGTTTGCGAGCCTCCATTCCTGGTAAGCTCCCGTGGTTTCAAACCCTTCGTAGGTGCTCGTTTGGATTTGGTTGATAATGAATCAACACAGTTAGTCAAAATGTTCACCATGCTCTCAGCAATGTCTAGTAGTCGGGTTTTGTTTTAAAAAAAAAAAAATTGGTAAAGAAATGGAAACTTGTACAGAGGAAAAGACCCTCGTAGTTTAAATGTTACTTGGCCTATTTCTTTGTATGCTTAGTTCGTCAACGATGAGAGTTTCAAAACTCGTTTTTAAATCTTAAGGACGGGGATAGACCCTGCATGGTTTTTTGTTTGAAAAAAATGTATTGAAGTTTCGTTCTGAGAAATGTTGGTTTCTCTTTCGTGAAGTTGGAACTTGGAATGGATTTAAAAACTTGATCTACGACATAGTTTGGTTAAATTTTAATGAATAAGAAAGCAGAGCCAAGGCTCGTTTAACTTTGTATGCTACGTTTTTAAATCTTGGCAAAGGAAATTGAGGTTTTATGCTATCGTTTGAGTTCTGTGTAAAAAAAATGGAGTCTGAGCATGTAAAACCGTATGCAAAAACTTTATTTGAAAGTCTCAGTGTGTAAGGAAAACGATATAGTAATTTTCTTTTGGCTATAAAAGAAATACAACGGGGTTACGCATAAACTGTAATTTTTTTCTCAATTTGCAAAGAGATGTTTTTCGTAAGTGAAAATCCAGAAAGATCTTGAAGCAACGACTAGGTTTTTATTCTGTAGTTTGATCAAGAAAGTATAGACCGTGTTTGTTTAACTATTGGAAAACGATGTTAAGGGTTTGAAATACTATAAAGGGTTTTGAATGAATGATACGAAACCCAGTTTTGAATAATTCATACAATTTGTAAAGAAATTGGGAAATATGATGATTATAAACAAGATAGGGTTTTCATTTCTTTTGTTTACAGTTCTGATAATACTGAAATAATTATAAAAATATTCTAACAGTAAAATTGTAAGGAAAAACACAGTGTGTGTGTGAATATGAAGACTGTGTATTCACTGTGATTTGTAACTTATGTCCATAGTTAGCACTTCTATTTATTTGCAGCAATACTATTTATTTCCAGATATGATGTATGGAAATTTGAATTGCATTTATTTCCTATGTAAATAATAGAGATAAGAAAAACACAATGTAATTGTACAAAGAATAAACAATATTTGTTTTTCAACATTTTAGATACTATACAGTAATTTCTACTATTGTTAACTATAGGGCAGAAAATGAAAAATATATAAATTACTGTACTTATCTATCGAATCAATGGTAGTTTGCCTATCTTTTCATCTATACTTAATTTGCTTCTCTACACTAGAGTACGATGCAAATAACAGCATGTGGAAAAATGTAGAGATTGGATTTTCAATTCAATTTATCATTAAATTTAACATTCAGACTTAAACTAAATCAGAGATCAATCCTTCTTCAAAACAAAATTTACTAATTTTTTTAGTAACATAACTACTAAACTGAAACAAATTAGGAAACAGTAGAACCTGGATTAATTCTTGTAGGGAAACAAATAGCCCAAGAAGACTGTTCCACCCAACCAATTCCCGAAGACAGCCAAGTACTTACCTTAGGACCCTTGAGCCTATTCACTGAACCACCAGGAGGAAGAAACTTAGGAATTCAGGATCTCCACTTGCAGTAGCAATAATTGTCAAATCTTCAAGAACTAGCAGTCCAAAGGACCTGCACCAGCACCTCTGGTTTTCCTTATCAAAAGGTTTGCAGACTTATGATTGCATTCACAACTAGCCTCCCTATTTGAATCTCTCAGTGATCACCTGATGCACATGAGGAAATATTTTTGCAGAAATATTGTGTAAGAGCTACCTACTCAATTCGAATTTTCCTTATGTAGGCTTCCTAGGCCTTTTCAGTTGTTACTTGGTCATTAAATGAGCTTCCTGCCCACTCCCACCACCTAGGGGATAATGCCACATTATTAGGGCTAGTTGTCCCATAACCAATAGCTAGTGGTGAAGTGAAATTGCTGCCATCTGTCCCATGCTTTCCAACAGCTTCCATTCCTCCTAGTGGGTCAGTGAACACTCATTTAACAATTCCCTTGGGTGTTTGTCTCCTACTTTAATTTATTAAATAATAATAATTCAGTAATTACATTCATTCTTGACCAAACTTGGTCATAATTTCAAAACTTTGAAATTAAAATTTAACATAAAGTATTTTTGCAAATAAAAAATTATTTTCAGAATTTGGGTAGGTGACAAGCCTCCCATTGAAACTCTATAATTTACACTCCCTTTGAAGTGATTGCGAATACACTAGAAGCATCACAGCTCTTGATCTCAACAAATATTAGGATGTTTTAAATACCTTCATTCAATTGTGCATCTTCGTTGATCTCCATTAAGGTCTACCTACCCAATTCGTGTTGGATTGTAGGGACTCAAGGTGGAGTCAACCTATTGACTATGAGACTATAGCCTTTAGATGCAGGTCATGTTTTTTAGCTGGTCCATAAGGTGGAAAATTGCCCAAAGGGAAGGGAAACCCAAGGAATACATAGGAAGTACAAACAACCCTCTTGGTGGAGGAATTACAAAATGGACAGCCATTGGAGATCTTGGAACCTCCAGAGGATCTCGATCCAGTTACTCCTTCTAACACTATAGCCTCGTATCCAATTGATGCAAGAATTCATCCGTCCCCTACTCTAGAGAATAATAAAGCTTTTGAGGAGAATTAAAAAGTTCCTATGGATATTGTTGGTCCACTACAAAGACGGTAAGACCCCTGATTATATCACTAAATATCCCCCCTCAGGTTGGCAAAAGAAGGCATGAATCGGAATCCTTGGATGGCGACTCTCCAAAGTTTCTTCCTCAATCATCTACTCTTGATCCTCTCAACTCAACTCTACCAATGGCGGCTGTTGACACACTTGTAGAGCATATCTCAACAAAAATCTGGAAAGGGATCAAAAATAAAAGGAGATGAAAGGGGGGACGAGTAGAGACTAGTTTTTCTTGAAGGTTTTTTGGAGGCAACATACAACCCCTTCATGCATTTATGGCGGTGGCTATTATGGCATCTCTAACCAGCATTTATTAGCGTTTAGCTTGAATGGGGCTTTATTTTATGTAAGGCATCCCACGCCTGGGGATTTGAGGGTTATAAATTCCAATAAATATTACAAATTGTTGAAGCCATCTCTTGCTATTTCAAAAGATTGAGATTTACTATGTTGGAATTCAATAACTACATGTATGGAAACAGAATTTAATAACCAGAACATTAAACAAAACAACAATCGAGAATTTGGATGAACCTTAACACACAAATAATGCAACTAAAGCTATAGAATTTGCATAAAGAATTACGCCTCTGTTATTCCTTAGGATTTGTGATAATGGAGAGTTCACATGGGTAAGGATGTTTCAAACTATATTTTGTTTTACCTGGACTTTCCTTGCCTCTGGATTTGATTTCTGGAAATTTTAGACTTTGATGCGCCCGAACGGATACACAAATGAGTCTGAGAGGTCCTTTGACGATTTGTAGACTAGTGATGGCCTCAGGATCCATTTTAGATTTTCTCTTCTCATCGTAGTAGACTAGTCACAGGGCCTGACCAGTTAAAGCCGCGACCGTAGGAGTCGAATGACTTGCAGGAGAGAGATCGAATTCCTTCTGCTTACTCGCCGGGTTCGAAAAGAGATGTGAAAGTTAAAAAAATGAATAGATGTTTCTTCCCGCCATAGCTACACTTTTTTTTTTAAATGTTGGATCTAAATTGTAAAGAAATTTCAAGAGACACAAAAGTGTATATCTTCATTTTTATAATTGGTCATTTAATGTGAATCAAAGCTATTTTTTTATGTTATATCTCTTTAATATGCAAACCTTGTTAAATCTTACATAAGGTATATTCCATTCTAGCTACTCAAGACTCTATTCATCCATGTAGTATAAAAAATTTTGATAGTTATTAAGTGGATCAGTCAATATAAATACATATTCACCTGCATCTATATAAGTCTTAAAATATTTTGCATCACTAGTTTTATGTAATGATTTAATGGATGTGCTTCATACCTAGATATGTGAACTTGGTTTCCTATTTGATATTCAAGGTGATGGTATAACCCTCTTTTAGTCTAGACTTTCATAGTGTGTGGCTATTTTTTTCTCATACGAGATACCAATTGCAAGATGAAGAGCCAAAATGAAATAAGATATAATAAAAAATGAAGTGATGTTCTTTCTATTATTAGCTTGCTTATTTTACATCTCATTTCAATAGTTGTAAGGGATCAACATGAAGGATTATAAAGGGTGCTTACAAGGCTTCCTAGATATGTATTCCATCATCTCTATAGTTTATATAATGAAATTACATTAGAACTAGAATTTTATATAATGAAATAACATTTGAAGTTCTTTTGAATCAAATAAGGCCGAAGTTAACCCATAAAAGCATCTTATGAAAATAAGGTTGAAGTTCACCCATAAAGACATCACTTGAATCAAATAAGGTTCAATCTAGCATTCCAAGAGAAGAGACTAAGACATGCGTGGCCCAAAAAGCAGGGTCCCCAAGTTTAATTTTGTTTATGTCCTTGATGGAGTTAAGAAGAAAAGAGTGTTATAACCCCTTGAACCCATGTGAACATTTGGAGTGTATCCAAGAATGTGGTCCCATGTCCTATTGGCATGATTTCACTGGAATCTTAATCTTGGATCATTTGCAGAAATTAAGACTATGTTCTAGCACTACTGGGCTTAACTTTCACCATCAACCAGCCCCATAGAATCAATTTTGGGCAAATCATTGTGCCATTTTTGTATTGTGTATACTTCTAAGAGCCTCTATGAAAATTATAATCAAACAATCAACATCAAAACAATCCTAAATATGTAGTTTTGGGCACATATGTGTGTGGAATAAGTAGTAAAGAGGATGTAGACAACCTTAAAGACAAATATGAGCACAATTTAGGCTTTTTCTGGCATAAGGCTAATCCCCTAAACCGTTGTAAAATGGAATTCTGGGTTGGTGTTGTCGACTAAGAACAACAGTAATCAATAGTTTCTCCATACTTTGGGTGGATCATTGCATAAACCAATAGTTGTGTGAATAAAAAAACAAAATGAGTAAATATGGCAAGGTCTATTGGTTTTTTTAACCATCAATCAATAGTATACCAAAATAACTTTCAAATATAGGTATGTTCTAGCACTTTTAGGCACTTTTCCACAATGAAATAGCAGTAAACTAGCATCTCTTGCAAATCTGGGTGATCCTTTGGGTTCACAATTTTCTAGAATTGCTTGTATATTTTCCTTGTCCAGGGTAAGGGTTTAGGAACCATGGACTTTCTTAGGAATATCACTTGCAATTTAGATCCATATGACAAAAATAATCTTAGGAATGCCTTAGAGAAGTTGTTGAGAATAATGATTCAGGCAATCTTGTAACATGAGATAATAAGGAAAGAATGCCAAGATTTTCTAGAATTGTTCATATATTTTCCTTGGTCGGGGATAAGGGTTCAAGAACCATGAACTTTCCTGGGCATGTCACTTATAGTTTAGAACCATATGCAATAAAATAACCTTAGGAAAGGCTTAGAGAAGGTGTTGAGAATAATGATTGCAGTTGGAGTGAAGGAAGTTGGTACCCACCATTGCTCTGGCGAATGCTTGAAACCCAAAACATCTAGTCTCTATGAGATTGGGGATTTTAAAGAGCATGAAAGCTCAAGTAGCTTGAGATATTTATCAAATCCCTTGTGTTTTGCACATTAGATGGGTAGTTGCAGAATGGGCATTGATAAGGGCCATTCAGTGGTTGATCCTAGAGGTGAGACATGGGAAGTGGAGGGATTGTTTGTGGTTGATGCTAGTGTCTTACCTACTGCTCTATGTGTCAATCCCATTGAAAGTTTGTTTCACCCTCTCAGATAAAAAAATCTCAAATTCCTTTGCAAATTTTATTTTGGGGGATCTTTGGTGATTGGAACCACTGGCTTCACAAAAAAATGTCTCAAAAAAATTCAATAGAACTTTCTTTGGAAAACATGAAACTGCGAGTGTGATTGATCCATAAATAGACTTCTTTGATTTCGTGTCATAATTTGTTTTCCCTGTGTTTTCTCAAATGGATTAGAGTATTACTTGGTTGTAACCTATTAGAATCTTATTAAAGTACACGATAATACGTCATGAGCATGGAAATGTCATGAAAATAATGATATAGTTAAAGCACATACAATCACTTACCTCCATGTATGCACTTGTACACAACCTAAATAACAAAAAAAAACTTGTATCATTAATCAACCACATGAAATATCAATATTCAATTCCAATTTTATAACAATCATGTGAAATTTTATAACAAATAATAGACTACATAAGTTTTCACAAGCCTCCCCAATCTTCAAAAGGACATTTGTGATCCCTAATTGGGAGAGAAATACAGGTTTGAACTAGTTTATAAACACAAAGCTTACCAAATCCAAATTTGCTTAAGATCCAAATAGTAATTGATCAAGACGGATATTCCACACAGATCCACATATTCAGAGTTGGTTCCCGGAGTTTGATCCTTTGTCTACCCCATCCATGATCACACCCATCTGGGTAAGACTCTCGAATCTACCCCTATTTTCATCTTTTTGATTGATAATCCCTATCAAGACTTTGATCATCAAAGTTATAAAATATGAGTGGTAAGTCATCATAGGTGGAATGAGTACATGGAAAGATACCAAAATTTCCCTAATATCTTAAAAACACTTAGATCAAGTCTCTCTCATCCAAGTAAGATAAACTTCTTTCTTAATGAGTAGATTTAGGGCATGAAACTAGTCAGCAAAGTTGGCAAGGACACTAGATTATGTATATGGAATCGTCCACAACACAAAGAAGACAAACTTGTACCCTAACCATATATTAACCCTTGCATGCATAGCCTAACCCAAAGTATGGTCCAAAATGACAATTATGCCCCCCCATAACATGACACTTGTCACAAGCACACCCATCACATTAACGTTGGTGCAAGAAATATTGATGAATTGGAGTGATGAATAAATGACAAAGCTGATAGAGATAAAACTCATCCACATAACTCACTCTTTCCTTGGGACTAAAGAGCTAGAAGTTCTGGAAATGCTTCACTGCCTCTATGCAAACAAAAAATAAGGTAGGCGATAAATAATCGACACAGATTATCCTTTGGGCAGTATCCATTCCGAAGAGGTGGCCACCACAACTACTACTATGGTAGTCATTCAAGACCTCTTCAACCCCATCGAATTTGACAACAATAGTCACAAGAGAGATGATAAATGAACTTATGTGTAGAGGTAAATGAGGATGTCCCCATACCAAGGTCCATCCAAAGAAACGATGAACGAATGTTCATCTGAAAGATCGTCATTGATACATGGATGATTAAGATCGGAAGGTAAATCCAAAATGAAGTTTGCCACGTCTGAAGCCTTTTTACTCTTTGGGGTCATGAGGTCAGGGTCATATTATTGAAGGATAACAATCCACTTAGCGACCTTGCCTTGAATAAGTTTTCAGATCAAGAGATCAAAGATGGAGTTCATATTCACAACAACTTTGGTTTTTATCTTAAGTATGTAATGACAGAGATTCTAAACCGTAAAAATGACAGCTAAGGCTACCTTCTCGTCATGGTTACGAGTCTTAGGGCCTTGGACATGGTTAGGTAAGGATAGTTGAACCTCAATCCCTAAAGGAATCTTCTAGACATCTAATGCCAAATAAGTTTCATTGAACAACTAGACATGGCCTCACATTGAGGGTATCTTTGGCCTATGATTGGGGATGTTGGTGCCATTTGGTGGTTTTGAACACTATGTATGTGTCTTATGGCCTCGAAAAAGACATAGGGAATAAGTCCATGCCTTAATCCATAAACAAAAATTTGAGAAATCCAAAGCCATGAATAATTCCTCGAATCACCACATATGACTTACCAAGGGTATCCTTAGCCTCTGATAAATCATGCAACTAGTTCTTTCATGTCAACATTTTAAGCATTACATATTGGTTTCAAGACTTTGATATGGTCAATGAAGGAAATCCGGGCCTTATCATATAAATAAAGCTTATGAGCAACCAAGGCCAAACATGATTCCACCCAACCTCTCGAGGGTTTCAAATTAGTCACTTTAGGTTACAAAAATGACCTAAATGGTAGTCGACATAGCCTAAATTGTTTATCTCATAAATGAAGTTCTAGGCATCTAGCACTAAACACAATGTCTTAAACACCATACTTGACCTTGATACCAAATCCTACTATGAAAATACTATGAATTCTTCCCATATATGTAATAAGAGGATTGAAATTTCCCATAGAGTCTATTTGTGGTGATATTGTTTAGGTGTTAGAGGCTATGGATTAAGGTTGAGAGTATTGAGGTAGGAAGCATGGTAGGTTATATAGGTTTAGTACCATTGTAGTAGGAACATGCACATGTTTTACAGTACTGCGTGTGCATTATTAACATGCATGAATTTTAGAATGGATGTGCATTCTTGAAACATTTATGTAAAAATGGCATAAATCCCCAACTCAAACTCTTTGAAAAATGCTCTTTTATTTGTAGGTTATCTGCCTTTTTCCTTGTCGAAAAATGGTTGTTACATACAATGTTTATGATTTTTGTCTGATTGGAAGGAAAATATTTGTTTATTTCTTGTTGACAAAGCATGTAAATATTGTGAACATATATGTAATCAATCAAGCATGTATTTTAGGAAATTGTAGTCTAGTGAAAGGCCAAATTATGAAGGAAGAGAAACAACAATGGTGGGTGAGTCTACAAGTATCTCAAGACCTCATGTTCTATTCATAATTCAAACTTTCTATCAATCAAATAATATTTCCATGCATTTAGGACATGGGAATCTATTGTTACTAAGAGATCCAAGTTGTCATGATCTGCTTACTTTTGCTTGTGAATGTTTAACTGCCTAGACTCATATTCCACCACTTTTCTTTCCTTCATGAGAACTCCCTAAATGCTCTCACCACTTGCATTTATCCATACTAGGAAATCCTTATCAAAGCAAGGAAGTATCATTATAGGTGTTGTCATGAGAATTCTCTTTAAGTTCTCGGTATCTTTCTTCATGTATGGTTTTCCACATAAATTTGACACCTTTATCTTGTAACTTCGGCAAGGATCTTATAATTTTTTATAATCCTTTGACAACTCTCTGATAATATCCAACTAATCCAAGAAGCTTCTTACTTTGGTCGCATTCTTTGGGGTTGTACAACTAGACAATATAGCTTTGATCTTATTAGGGTGTATCTTTAATCCTTCTTTAGATATGACAAGCTTGATATATTTAATCTCCTTCTTAAATAATTTCCATTTTCTTTACTTAGCATATAGATGGTATTCACATAGCTTCTACAACAATAGGAAGAAGTGTGATAAGTGTTACGTTCCTCCTCATTTTGAGAATATATTAGGATGTCATCAATGAATACCAAAACACACTTGTCTAAATGCTTTTGGAACACATCATTTGTTAATTAAATGAAAAGTATGGAGCATTTGTCAATGCAAAGGGGGAAACTAGGAACACATAATGCCCATATATAGTTCTAAAAGAAGTCTTTGGTACGCTAATTTATTCCACTCTCATATGATGATACCCAAAACTTGAGTCGAACTTTGAAAAAAAAAATTCCCATTTGAGTTAATAAAGAGGATCGTCAATTTGGGTAGGAGGTACTTGTTCTTAATTGTCACTTTATTCAACATTCTATAACCAATGCACATCCAAAAGGTTCTGTCCTTCTTATTGACTGGAAATATGTGTGTTACCCAAGGTGATGCACTTGGTCATATGAACCCTCTATCTAATAATTCTTGTAATTGCATCTTGAATTCATCCAACTCATTAGTTTGCAATATATTCTAGGCCTTAGAAATTGGCATTGTGTTATGTTATGATTTATTGTTTCCATTGTTGTCCATTGGAAGCCACTTGAGTCACCCTTCACATAAAGGGGAAAACAATGAGAAGAAAGGGTGATGGAATGAAAATAACTAGCATGTTGAAATTGGAAGGAAAATTTTAGGGGGGGTCTTTTTAGAACCGCCCCCAAAAGTCTTGAGAATTGGGATTCTAGGGAGGATTTTCAAACAACCACCTCCAAAAGTTCAATTCTCGTGACTTTTAAGGGGGTTTCCAAACAAATCGCCTCCCAAAGTTCAATTCTCGTGACTTTTAGGGGGGTTTCACAAACCGCTCCCAAAAGTCATGAGAATTGGGATTTTAGGGGGGGTTTTCCAACAACCACTTCCAAAAGTTCAATTCTCATGACTTTTAAGGGGGGTTCCAGAAAAACCACCTCCAAAAGTTCAATTCTCATGACTTTTAGGGGGGTTTTGACAAATCGCCCCAAAAAGTTATGAGAATTGGGCTTTTAGGAGGGGGTTTCAAACAACCGCCTCCAAAAGTTCAATTCTCGTTACTTTTAGGGGGGGTTTTGACAAACCGCCCCCCAAAGTTATGAGAATTGAGATTTTGGGGGGGGTTTCCAAAAACCGCCCCCAAAAGTCAAATTTCAGGACTTTTGGGGGCGGATTTAAAAAAAACGCCCCCAAAATCTCAATTCTCATAACTTTTGGGGGCGGTTTGTCAACCCCCCCCCCTAAAAGTCACGAGAATTGAACTTTTGGAGGCGGTTGTTTGAAACCCCCCCCCCTAAAAGCCCAATTCTCATAACTTTTTGGGGCGGTTTTAAAAGACCGCCTCCAAAGGTTTGAAAAAACTTTTAGGGGGGGGGTTTACCAAGACCCCTGCAAGCCAAAAGCGCCCCTAAAAGGCTATTTTGTTGTAGTGATTGGTGGCATGGGGTAGTTGTCTTTATCAGATGCTCTGTTCAGATTCCGAAAGTTTACACACAATATTATTTCTCCTGACTTCTTCCGCACGGGGAATTAGCCACCCACTTGGAGTGTCGGACTTTAAAGATGATCTTAGCATCCAACAGTTTTTCATCTCTTTCTGTATTAATGGTTCAAGTGTTGGATGCATCCTTGGTAACTGTTGTTGAAATTGTTTCACGCATGGATTCATGGGTATGACATGCTGTATGATACGTGTGTCATACGTCTTCAAGTCTTCATAGGTCCATGCAAAAACATAATTGTATTGCTGGAAAAGTTGGATGAACTTACCCCTCTCTCCCGGCGAACAACATTTACCCAAATTAACAAATTTGGGCTCCGCTTTTGTACCCAAGTTTACCAACTCATGCTGCATTGAGGAGCTATTAGTGTTGACATTGGATGGCCTCCTGAATTTGTTCAGTAGATCAACCAGTCCTTCAAGAGTCCTTACTCCTTTCGGCATAAAGTTCCCTTTAGTCGCATCCTTGTTCTGCAAATCTAAATTATGTTTATCTTCATCGATTATAGATTCTTGGAAGGCATCTTCATTTGTTAAGAAACTGATAATCTGATCATCATCATCAAAAACTCTTAGATTTGTAATGTTAACAAGTATGGATGGCCTGAAAATCAATTCAATAGAGCATTTGTTATTTGTTGGTACTAATCTGGAAGCGGAAGTAGCTAATAAATCAGCTGCAACATTCTGTAATCTAGGAACAATATTTAAATTGAAAGCATCAAAATGTGAAATTAAATTCCAGACTTCATATTGATATCCCTTTAAGTGCAGTGATAGACAATGAATTGTATTTCTCACATGTCTGACAACTATTTCAGAATCCCTGAAGACTTTTAAATATTTGATATTTAAACCAATAGCCTTCTTTAAACCTTGAACTAGAGCTTCATATTCCATTGTGTTATTCGTGCATTCAAACTCTAGTCTACAAGATAAAAAATGTTTGTTTCCCTCAGGATCAACCAGAACACACCTGACTCCGGATCCTTCCTGTGTTTTAGAACCATCAAAGTATAACACCCAACATTTATTTTATGTTTTAACTAAGTTAACATTGTCACCTAAGTCAGTAACTAATTCTACTATGTTACAGTCAATATCATCAGCCTGTGAAAATTGAAGGAGATCAGACTGTTTGTCTGCGCCATGGCTAACATCTTCTTATTGATAATTTCCCGGTTCAATTTCTAAAAAATAATTCCCCAATACCGAGGACGAAAAATTTACAGGTTCATTATTTTCCTCTAATTGAGTCACATTTTGTTTCATATGAGGCTCTCTTAGTATTTTGATTTGATTCTGTCTATTTTTGTATGGCAACCACAAGTGGGACCAGTCTGTTGCAAAATAACCATTCAGTTTCGTAGACCAGTCCCTGCTCAATATTAATCCATAAGATTCAGGTATATCTACCACCATAATATCTATAAATTGACACACTCTAGGATATGCAGACAGTCTAATAAGTATGTCTTTCATTTCTCCAATTACTTTAACAACATGCCTATCTAACTGTATGATCTGAGAAGGAGACGATATTGGCTATCCATTAATCTTCTTGCAAATTGATAGTGGCATAACATTAGAGTAAGCCCTGAAATCCACCAAGCAATTGTGCACGTTATGATTAAATTTTAAGTTAACAAGAAAGGCAAGGTCTAAGATTTTGACTTCCCACCAATACTAGCTTCGTTTCTCTCAGTGTCTGCTTCAGTGTTTTCTACGGTACTGCTTGATTGTGGGTCAAAAGCTTCTAACAATTTCTTCCTTTGCTGGGGCAGATTACATAATTCAAACAAAGAAATGTTTGCTTTAGTCTTCTTGATATCTTCAACAATGTCATACCCCATGTTTTATTCTTCCGTGTTTTTCCCACCATTCCCTATCTTGCTCACTGTGATCTTTGCCTTTTCATTAATTATTGGGGTTGTTTCTTTTACCACCACTGGATTTGCCTTGGGTTGTGATTGAGTGACACTTATGTTCTTTTTTGGCATTACATTTGCGATCTTTGATTTAGGCACAATTGGGATTTGATCAATAACTGGCCCTTTACTCCTAGTAGTGATATTTACTGATGAAACTTGTCACATCCCCATCTTGACCCTATTGCATTAAAATTGTAAATGATGTAATATTGTTATAAAATCATGGTGAGGAGCTCAAGGCCAAGGCCCCACCATCGATTTATTGATGCATATGGTTTACGTGCTAGCCAGGCATAGTGGAAATTGCGAATATCATGTAAATATGCATTTTAATAAAATACCCACAACTGGCTATGCAATGCAACAAGAGATGGGGGCGTGATTTTACAAGGAATTGGGAGGGAAATATTCAAACCCTTGGAGCCAATCAAGTCAAGCCAAGTGTCAATGAGGGAACCCATCAAACCCTCAACTACCCATGTTGACTTTTGTACCAAATCATTCATTTCTCCCAAGAGTTGGTTGAGGTAGTTAATGCCTTGGGAATGGAGAGGTATGGCTGTCCAAATTCGAGTATGGGAAAGCCACCCTTCATGGAAAAACGTGTTTTGTTTCTTGGGCAAGAAAACAGCCATGAATTGCTCCCCAAGCCATTACTCATTAAGCAGTTTTGCCTCTCTCACGTTTTGGGAGCTGCTTGGGCATTTTTCCTCCTTGTTTTTCAGTTGAGAAGAGGGCGTTTTTGTGTTGCAGATCCACTGGAAGAAGAGAGAGCTCGATCGGGGTTTCAATGAGGCCGTTTTGAGCAATTTGAAGTGCTCATAACCTATGGGAGAAATCGGGTTTGCTCCCTATGGTTGAATCCCCCTTTTCATAGTCCATTTTGGTGTGCCCATGATTTGGGGAAAATCCATGGTCATCCTATTTGTAAATCCAATTGCTGGAAATGTGTATCCATGCCCAGTTTTGAGTTTGCTGTGTGTAAGTGAGTGTTGGGATTGAGATGGGTATCTCTTGCTTTGGCTGTGTATGAGCTTGAATGTCCCATTTTCCTTGTAAGAATTATTCCCAGCTCGGGGGCGGCAGTTGTGTTGTTGACTGTGTTAAATTGAATGGCATCATGTAATGTGTGTGGATGGTGTTATTCCGTTGTGCATGTTTGCTTTAAATTGCATCTGCACACATTTTATTTTTAACTGCTGTGAATTTAATGAATGGGCTGAGTTTATGTAAAAGCCCCATAGATTAGCATCATCTTCCCTTCCTGGAATTGGATAGATGGGAGGGTATGTGACAGAATGGTATTAGAGCTGCTGGTTGTAGCGTTGGGCCTTCATGGGCTACCTATCACAGTTGCAGAGGTAAGTATGCTTCCTGTCCAACACTAAACATCAGAAAAGAAGGAAATATTTCAGAAAAATTTTCTAACTGTTTTTGAAAAATTTGAAAATTTTCTAAGTGTTTTAAAATTTTTGCCTAAGTCTCTATCAGCGATTTTAACCATAACTGTTGTGACATGGTTGGCAAAAATTTGGTTAATTTTGCGCTGAAACGGTTGCGGAGAAAAGACTCTGTCGGCAAAAGATAAGCTAGAAAATGCCAAAACAGGCGGCGATTTTAAGCTTAAAAGTTGCGACGCGGCGACAACTTTAGACTTAAAATTTGCGACGCCGCGGCAATTTAAGGCTTAAAAGTTGCGACGTGGCGGCAATTTTAGCCTTAAAATATGCGACGCGGTCGGCAATTTTAGCCTTAAAAGTTGCGACGCGGCGGCAATTCTAGCCTTAAAATCTGCTACGCGGTCGGCGATTTTAGGCTTAAAATCTGCAACGGTCGGCGGAAATTAAGTTAAAATTTGTGACGTGACGGAGGCTTGTGGGCGGCAAAGATAAGGCTAGGACCGCCGCAACGGTCGCAGAAGTTAAGGTCAAAACCAGCGACAGTCAGCGGCGACACTGGCACAAAAGTTAGGGTTAAAACCCGCGATGCGACGACAATTTTAGGATTAAATCCAGTGACAGAGGTCGGCGGAGTTAAGGTTAAATCCAGCGACGGTCGCAAAGATTAAGCCGCGACTAGAGATTAGAGGAAAAAAAAAAGAATGAGTATAGAGCCCAAAACTTGATTTTTGGGTAGAGGGAGCAGTCGGGCTCAAAATGGGATGATTCCTTTGGGGCTCGGAGGCAATTAACGAAGGCCATGAAAGAACCAGAGAGGGTCTCGAACTCATCATGCTCCAATTTGACAGAAAATAGAGAATAATGACTTTTGTAAGACGATGTCCCGAGGCTTGACGGAAGGTCGGATTGAGCCGAAATTGATATGGCGCGGCCATGGAGCAGGCCTAGTGTTAAGTTTGGAATCTTGGAGCCAAACTCCAAAGGATGTGGAATCGGGGTGTGCAAGAAGGCCAAAAAGCATTGTTCCGGGCCACTTTTTCGGGTTTTGAAAAGCTTGTGGACACTAAAAGTGACCCTAGATGTTGGAATCAAAAATTTTACTAAACTCAACATTTCATCTTTTCATTAAGACAGACAATTTCCGTTAGACAAATATTTTCCAGAAATGCATAGATTGGGAGATAGCCATTTTTGGCCAAATTTTGAGATTTTGGGGGAAAAGTGAAAAGTTAAAAATAGCCAAACCCTGAATTTTATAGAAGTTGACTGGTGCATCAGAACAGGGATCCGAAAGTTGCTGAGTGTTCCTTGTTATATGGACTACCTTTGCCCGGTAGATAAGTTTTCATGATTCTTCCTAAATTTGCTTCTACAAGCAGCTGAAGTTGGCCTTTCAGAATAAATTGCAGCTGTGCAAAAGTGCAGAAATTTGGGCAAAATTTGCATTTTTGGAAGAATGTAAATTCCATTAACTGGATCGGAATGAAGCATGGGAATAGGCGTTGGAAATATTATCCAGAGGAGAACAAGGATGCATGACCAGAATTTGAATGAGGTCCACATATATCATAGATATTTGGTGCAAAAGAATGCCAGTGGCTGTTTTGACAAAAAAATTGTTGTCAATGTGGGCAATTTCTAGAATTGCATGACTGAAAGGAAATCAGACCAATTATGATATGGAAGAGAGATTCCATACTATGATGAGGGATTGGAAAGGGAGAATTCCTTAACCCCTGTTTTGCTATCGTAATTATAATTATGAAATTGTCATGCATATAAACTATGGCATATTAACAAACCTTGCACAGTGCATGTGATAAAATGTTTGTGCATGAATAGGATATTGCATATTGGTAAACTAGTGAGGTTTTACATATGCAATGAGCCACTTGAGATAATTATGGTGGTTGCTAATAATTAGTTGTGTACGCATTGGTTGTAGGACGAAATACAATCAAAGCATGGCTAAAGAAGTTGATGACGTTGTTGCACGAGACCAACAACCTTATGAAGAGAGGATGGTGCAACAAATCCGTGATCATGACGTTGGAAAAAGGACTGAGTAGCCTTGGTAAGAGGCCAACTAATCGGGTAACATCAAGCGATGTTAATGATAGCCATGCAGGTAATGGTTATTGGTGCTTGATTGCATGAATGTTGAAAGAGGATTTGGTAAGATCCCTTCAACTATGTTTAAACTATGTTGATTTAGTTTGCACGTGGTATTGAGTGCCGAATGGGATGTTAACCTACCGAGTATGGTGAGGTGTGGGTAAGTGAAGGCAATGATCCTTACACCCTATAATTGCTTAAAAATCTCAATGCATTCATATGAAATTATATCATGCCATTTGTGTATGTTGGTTGTGAGTTTAACAACCCAAGCAAGTGATGACTTATGGTCCTGTTGTAGTGTATGCCATATGAGATAGTCATGGTTAGGCCATAATATGTTGGAATGCATAGTATTCATGGATTAATGCAAGGTTGTATTGAGGGGCTATGCATTGAGTGAATGCACATCAAAATATTATGTAAATATGGTGAATGTGCATGCATATGTGCGGGTGCACAAGTTGAGATGCATTGTGTGACTGCATGGTTGTGATATATATATATATATATATATATATATATATATATATATATATATATATATATATATATAAGTTTCAATGCAATTAGATAATAGATGAAATGGTGAACTATTGTTAATACTGAGACCATTTCTTGAGCTGCTGTGAATGCAGGAGAATGATTGCATGAAGAAGGTAGACATGTGATGGGCTACCAGAGCACTCTGTTGGAAGGATAGAGTTGCATGGATGTGAAGTAATGAGTATTTACAGTTTATTTAAATTGCATGGATAGTGTGACTGTGTCTTGCAATTTTATTGTGATAATGATGCATATATAGAAATGTATATATTTCATTGCATTTCAAATGTTAACAGCTGAAGGTGTTTGAATTATTGAGTGTTATAATTCCGAGATCACTTTAGTGACTATTGTGGCAATGAAAGGATCATATGCATAGATACTCACAACGTGTTTGGCTGAATGAAGTTTCAGTTTTCAGGTGAAAAAGTCTTACGTTTGGCAATGAGGATAAGTCCATAGTGAAGACCAGGATCTACCATGTGCAGAAGCCAAAGGATATGAGAAGGTTCTCATGGTTGTAACTTATGCATAAAACAAATCTGAAAATTGTCTGATTAAAGTTTATGAGAATAATCTCATTGTTGCAAATCTAATTTCTGTAGGAAAACAGATTTGTAGATTTCAGATTTGAGGATTTGCTTATAATTGCTAATGATTGTTTGGCTTATATAAAATGGTGTCAGGAGGACATGTTGTAGGTGGATGTGCATGTATGGTAACAAGGGTAAGACCATAATAGACAGAGTGATACCACTTACGAGAGCCAAACAATATGAGGATAGCCTCATTGCTAAGCAAATCAATTTCTGTAGTAAACAGAATTACAAATTCATATTGAATTTAATTATTAATGACATTGATTGGTTATGGAACAATCATATTTGAATTTTATTGTTAAATGTTGATGACTGTTTGGCTATTTGATAAGTGTGCCAGGATGACACATTGCAGGAAGACCATGTGTGATGGCCTGCAGAATCCAAACTTGATGGGAATGATCCCATGCTTTGGAAATGGGTTTCGGGTGAAACACCATTGTAAAATTTGATAACACCTCAGTTGCATTGCATGTGAGGGAGATGGTAAAATTATGCCAAGAAGGCTTGTGTGAGTTATGGAACGTGAAAATATTGGGGTGGTAAACCGAAGTACTGTTGACTTAGAGAAGGGAGCCACATTCTTCGCAAATGAAGGAAAGATATATCTGAAAAAGGGATAAGTATTTTGTAACCCTAATGCAGAACATACATGTCTAGTTATTAGATTTAATATGCATGGCATGTTTTATTATTTCATTATTATTCCAGACTGCTTGAGTATGATTATGGCCTACATGTCTCACATTTGAAAGGGAGTGCACACCTTTCTGGTGCTGGGTTATGATAGGGTTGTCAATATTGACTACACCCTAAGGGAATGGACGCATTCCTGGTGTTTCAATACTTGATAGTGAATGTTATGAAATATGGTTACAATTTTAGAGCAGCAATACTGATGAGTCTGCTTATCCTTCTTGTGTTATCAGCTTACACAGATGCAATTTGGTGTTGCACGTTAAGAGGCAAAGTGAAGAAAGGGTACTAAAGAGGACTGTATGAGCAGTGGTAGCTTTTGTGTAGTGCGATTGGGTATCATGGGGTCATGATAGCCTACGGTCAAGAAATCCACCTATAGAGTTCCTAAAGGGAACCATTGGTTTGCTCGGGAAAAGGAGTGCCATCCTTGTGTGGATGAAGAATTGTTATGTGCATGGAGGGTTGTGACACATGTGAAAGGTTGATGCAAGCCTAAGGCAGAGTGGTAGAGCCTTGACCTATAATGGTTGGTGGCGCAGTTTCCTTCCATTGGTCGATGACCTAGACGAATGTGTTGGCTCGGCAATGGAGAGGGCCAACCAGGTATGGGACTGGTTGGGCACCACAAATGCTTGGTAAATCCAGTCGGCGTGAAGGTGTACTAGTTGGGAATTAACTACTTGATGTTGTGGAGCAGCATGCGTGCTGGCCAAACATCCAAGTCCATAGGCAATTCCAAGGCTTGCAAAGTGAAGCAAGACCTTGTGGACCAGAAAGGAAAATGCACAATACAGATAAGTATTCATTTTTCATTTATTCTTGTTTGGAATAATGAATATTTCAGGTATAAGTATTCTAACAGCTAAGCTGATACACTATTGTTTCTTTGTTGGAAACCTTGGGCATTGCAGGAAAGCAAGGACCCTAAAATGCGCTATAAATTCTTGGTAAAGCTAGAGAGTAATTGGTTGGGCGCTATAAATTCTTGGTAAAGCCAGAGAGTAACTGGTCAGGCGCTATAAATTTTTTGATAAGTCCAGAGAGTGACTGGTTGGGCATTAACTACTTGATATTATGAAGCAACATGTATGTTGGCCCAACATCCCTTAAACGACCGATAAACCCAGTTGACGTACTGGCGTGACATTTCCTATTCGAATGGTTGTGGAGTAGCCTGTGTGCTGGCCCAACATTCATTATTGTAACCACGGGCAATCCAAGGCTTGTAAAGCAAAGGAGCCTATGGAATAAAGTGAAGACATCCAATACATATAAGTATTTGGTTATCTTGCAGCTTCTTGCTTATTTAATATGAATATACGTGTGTATATGATTTGGTTATGATTTCTCAAACTCTTGTTTAGAGATAAACCCTATGAAAATAAACTAAACATGTGAATTGATTCAATGTTTGAATATAGGTATTGCTGGAAGCAAGGACTATGGAGGCATCATAAGGATGCATGTGGACCTGTGACTGTCCTAGAGAGCTCAGTATGAGCAGTAATGAAAGATGGTGCTAGTGGACATGTGTGGGTCCTAGCAGCCAACGGTTCTGTAAACAACAATGGGGAAGGGTTCCCTAGTTGAAAATCCCCAGACAGACCCTAGACACTAAGTGTCATAGTAAAGAAAGGGTAAGTCAAGCATTCACATTGAAGTGAAAGAGGCCAAGGAGCATAGAACCACAAGTGATGGTGTGGCTCTGGATTGGAACAAGACTAAGAGGTGAAAACTCTTACTCTTCTTTTTCCTTTTGACTGATGCATCTTAAAAACAAAGGATTGTTGAGTGCATGTCATAACTGAAAATAGATTGTGTTTACATGCTTGGAAATGAATTGCGAATGCTGAATTAGTTATTTCCTGTGAAAGGATGAACATGAATGAGTTCATGTGTATGTTGGGAAAGCATGAAAAGTATGGAAGTCTCATGAGTAAAGCATGGACGTTCCATGTAGATTGGGAAAATAATTGACTAATTTTAATATTGTGTTATGCTTGTCCTAACAGGAATTGCCATGATGAATCTCACAGGTGAGAAATTGAAAGGCATTGCTTGCAGCTGTACTAGCCAAGTGTTGCTAGTGAGAAAAGTGTGGGCTAGTTGTGCACATTGATCATGGCAGTAGACCAAGAGCTATTTTTTTTTGGCTGAGAATCTTTCTCAAAAAGTTG
This sequence comes from Larix kaempferi, assembly GCA_027924585.1. Lineage (NCBI taxonomy): Eukaryota > Viridiplantae > Streptophyta > Pinopsida > Pinales > Pinaceae > Larix > Larix kaempferi. Next base: position 19,650,984 of record BSBM01000660.1, on the reverse strand, counting down.
TGAGGACATCAAGGAAGATGGCGTTCAAGAAATTCCAGACTTGTAGATCAGCTGGAAGGTGAATAAAAGGAAGGGATTGCTATGGAGCAATGCCCACCTGCAGAGATGGAAGATCAAAGCCAGTAGGAGCAGTTGTGGAAGCCAAAGGACTGGATCCTGAAGGTTCAAATTAAAGAGATGAACGCAGGACAAACCTGCCACATTTTGTGAATTTTGGACATTTGTAAAGTGGGTATTTATCCCTAAGTATTGGAACACCGAGGACGGTATTATTCCAAGGGGATGGGTATGTCACATCCCCATCTTGACCCTATTACATTAAAATTGTAAATGATGTAATATTGTTATAAAATCATGGTGAGGAGCTCAAGGCCAAGGCCCCGCCATTGATTTATTGATGCATATGGTTTACGTGCTAGCCAGGCATAGTGGAAATTGCGAATATCATGTAAATATGCATTTTAATAAAATACCCACAACTAGCTATGCAATGCAACAAGAGATGGGAGCATGATTTTACAAGGAATTGGGAGGGAAATATTCAAACCCGTGGAGCCAATCAAGTCAAGCCAAGTGTCAATGAGGGAACCCATCAAACCCTCAACTACCCATGTTGACTTTTGTACCCAATCATTCATTTATCCCAAGAGTTGGTTGAGGTAGTTAATGCTTTGGGAATGGAGAGGTATGGTTGTCCAAATTCGAGTATGGGCAAGCCACCCTTCATGGAAAAACGTGTTTTGCTTCTTGGGCAAGAAAACAACCATGAATTGCTCCCCAAGCCATTACCCATCAAGTAGTTTTGCCTCTCTCACGTTTTGGGAGCTGCTTGGGTGTTTTTCCTCCATGTTTTCCTGTGTTCTCCTTGTTTTTCAGTTGGGAAGAGGGCGTTTTTGTGTTGCAGAGCCACTAGAAGAAGAGGGAGCTCGATTGGGGTTTCAATGAGGCTGTTTTGGGCAATTTGAAATGCTAACCTGTGGGAGAAATAGGGTTTGATCCCTATGGTTGAACCCCCCTTTTCACAGTCCATTTTGGTGTGCCCGGGATTTGGGGAAAACCCATGGCCATCCTGTTTGTAAATCCAATTGCTGGAAATGTGTATCCATGCCCAGTTTTGAGTTTGTGGTGTGTAAGTAAGTGTTGGGATTGAGATGGGTATCTCTTGCTTTGGATGTGCATGAGCTTGAATGTCCCCTTTTCCTTGTAAGAATTATGCCCAGCTCGGGGGTGGCAGTTGTGTTGTTGACTGTGTTAAATTGAATGGCATCATGTAATGTGTGTGGATGTTGTCATTCCGCTGTGCATGTTTGCTTTAAATTGCATCTGCACACATTTTATTTTTAACTACTGTGAATTTAATGAATGGGCTGAGTTTATGTAAAAGCACCATAGATTGGCATCATGTTCCCTTCCTGGAATTGGATAGATGGGAGGGTATGTGACAAAACTTGGATCTCTTCAGCATGAGCTTCTTCAGTCGATCCCATTGTTGGTGCCCAATCCCATAATACCATAGTGGTGTCTGGAGTGGGATCTTCTTGCTCGAATGTATGATCTTCTTGGGGGTCTTCTTGGTCTGTTATTTGTGCATCTAACAGTTGATTCATGACTAAACTCATCGAATTTATCCACTGCGGGCAGCTTTTTTCAGAATGTTGTTCTTGGTGAAAGGTGCAGAAATGGTCCATGCCCACTTCGTTCAGATTTAGCATAGCAGAGCTGTTTACAAGAGGAAGATATTGTTCACCTTCTTCCCTTTTCTTGTAGAAGGGTTTGAATAGTTTTCTACACGTACCAGCTGCCAAATCCTTTTCCAAATCTACAATTTTATTGGACAGTTTCTGCATCATCTTGACCACATTTTCTAATTCGGTTGATGATTCTTCCTTAGGCCTAGATAACAACAGAGGTTTCTTGCTGGTTATTGATTTTACTTCCAAATCAAGTGAGTGTTTAGCAATACTATCTGCCTCAACTTTTACTTTCTTGGATTCTTCATAGTTTTCTATTAATGTAGCCTTAAGCGCTTCTTTAACAAACATAGCTTTGGATGGATCCTGTGCTGTAGTATAATATTCTACCAAGGATTCCTCAGCGGGCTTTGTTGCAGCACTAAAATTATTCAACAGGGTAGTAAATCTCTGATTAAACTCCTATACCTTTTCTTTCTTTTCCATCCTCATAGATAACAATTCTTTCATAAGTGTGGCAACGGTCTTTTGATTTCCAAATTTACTTAAAAAACATTTCCAAAAACCATCATAATCTGCTATTGAATTAGCCTGTAAACTAAAATACCAAGAAGATGCCTTAGGTTCGAATGTGTAGGGAAACAGTCTTCAAACTACATCTTCATGCTCTACGTTTAGGAGATTCAGAGCCAAATAGAAACTCTTAAGGTGATCTTCAGCAGAAATGCCTTTTCCAGGATCATATTTAGGAAACACCCTTTCTGGATGTTTGGGTAGATCATGTAGAGGAGCAGCCAAATTGAGTGGTCCTATGGCTCTCCACGCAGGCACAACCATAACTCGTGGCGGTGGATGAGGTGGTGGCTATGGTGTAGTATGAGGATCTTCTTGACTCAGAGGGGTATCGGGTCTTAATTGATCAAGGGGATCTGTGATTTCTTGTAAAGAAAGATCCAATAATTCTTCCAAACTTTCCACGAGTACCGAATCTCTAGTGTGCGGTGGTTTTCTCCTAGAGACTCACCTTTTGGGTAATAAAGGAGTTACGTTTAACCCCCCAAGTCTCCTCACATAAGAACGCGTGTGTCTTCTGAAGAGTTCTACTTCCTCGAAAGGGATAGCGTACAATAGTTCTTGATGTTCACCTCCAGGATTGGGATTTTCTTGATCTTGTGATTCCAGGAATAAATCTTCTGGGATAGGTGTTTCAAGTGGGTCTTCAAAGGAATTTCTTCTAACAAATGGGTTTCCTCTGCCAGCCATGCACTGGCAGCCCTCCTTCTAGTGCCAAAAAATGTTGATGCCCCGAAATTCGCAGCACCAGCTGTTAGGGATTATCCCCGGTAAGCAAGACCAATTAGATTGCTCACCGTTTGGTGTGGGGAATCCGTCTGGTTAACGACCCGACTACCGTGTGTGATTTAAAGTTTGGTTTTATCGGTTGTGGCCCGATCCACCGTTTATGTATTTTTAATTAAAGATGAGATGCAAGTGCTCTAATTAAATGCATGTAATCTAATCTAATCTTTCTGGTCTATTTAAATTAATCTAAACTATCCCTGGAGGGAGCAAATCTGAATTAAGAGTAATAACTGGAAATGCACATAAGATCCTCACAAATAGCTATTTCAACATAATAAGCACATTTACAACAGAAATAAAAGATACCAAAGATAACTCTGATATAATTAAAGCATTCTATTACTCCATAAGCACATCAAGATTTACATTAGGAAAAGGAAATAATTGACAACCATGAAGTAATTTAAGGCAGTTTAGAACAATCTCACAATATGCATATGAATGTATGAAGAATTAGTTCCACAATGACATTCCACATATTCCAGGAAAAAATCTATGTGTTAACTTTCCCCAAGCAATAGATCCTTCTTTATTAAGCAGAAAAGTAGTTCTCATACAAAATAGTCCAGCTCTGTTGTACCTGCCAAAATTCCTTTCATTCTATTCTCTTCTTCTATTTATAACTCTAGGGATTTGTCTTCTAGTGACTTCTCCCTCTAACCTAACCCTAAGATTCTCCAAAAATATCTTTAATTTTTATACAATAGAAAATACAAAATTAGCTTCCAGGTGGATTTTATACAATAGAAAATACAAAATTAGCTTCCAACTGGCTTTTCCACTTCATATATGTATTTGGCCCACATTCCAGTTTCTCTTGAAATAATATTACTTTGTACAGGGGTCATCATCTTTAAAGAGATCTCATGGTTAGTCAAATCTGCTTCTATACTTTTTACTCCTGTTGTTGTTTCCTGGTAGCTGCTCTCTAGAAAGTAGGCATGGATGGAAGCTTGTCCAATGAACTAATGGAGGTATTCTACTGTTAGTATGTCTAGCTTCTTTATGTAGTCCATATCTATGCTCATCTCGTTCTGCAATTATGACAAGCGTTGGTCTCTATCAGGAAAATCTTCTATGGTCGGAGGTATGACCATCTGACTCTTCCATGGATTTCACGGATTTTCAGGTAGAATTCAGTGCATTGCTCGATGGTTTTCAGGATTCTATTATTTATTCGTATACCAGACTTTCTGCAAAACTCAATGAGACCTAAATCCAGCTGTGAATCTGCCATGGTCTTGTGAGGTAGGTGCCCAGGGAATTCTGATTTCCCCTCTCTCCATTCAATTTGTTTTCTGATCTCTTCCATGGTGCGTACAAACTTCCTTCTGAGTCTCAGAGCTTCAACATCGATTTCTTTCATCCTTGAAATCATTACCTTCATCTTGCAGACTTCTTCGGTGATGAGCTCTTGTAAATGATATATCTTATTCGGAATTCCACAGGCTTACTCATGAAAAGGGGTCAAGTCTTGTTTCTTCTTGTCTGTAACTTTTAGTTTCCCTATCAAAAACTCCTTTTCCTCTATCAACCTTTCGAACTAGAACTTATAGTTCCCAACCTGTTGCCTACTTTCTGCCTCGTTCTCCTCCAACTCTTTGATGCGAGTTTCTAAGTCCCTTTTCTCGCCCTCTGTAATTACCAACTACACAGTCAGTGCATCATTTTCAGCTTCAATATTTTGGTATTCTTCTACTATTCTTTCCTTTTTAGACAAGAGGACATCATGTTTTCTCTTCAGCTCCAATCCCTGTTCTCGCTCCTTCATGAAATTATCTTTTACTTTGAAAAGTTTTTCCTTCTTTTTGGCCACGTCGTCCATCAGCTTGTTGACATTGTCTGCACTTCCTTGTGTTGTTTCTATATTGACTGCAGCCATGAGCTAGGGATCCTTTTGAGTACCTTTGAAGATTAAGTTTTATGTTATTGTAACAACATCTTCGTAGGTTGGACATTTCATTCTCTTTTCTGACTTCCTCATGATGGTCTTCTTTTTAGAGTAAAAAAAGATCGTATCCAATCTTGCCACCTTGTGTCGTTTTGAAGGGGTAAACAGGGTGAGGGCAAGCTCCGGAAGTGGGGAGTGTCCTCCAGTGGTTGTCTTTGGCATGTCTATGTCCATATCCTGCATGCTCAGGCTTCCTTATTCCACAACTTCCTTGGACTTTTCTTCTTCTTCCTTCTGCCTCTGTTGTTCCACCACTTCCTTTTCTGCTCTTTCTTTCATTTCTTGTATCCTTGCAGCCTCTTCCCTTTGGATCTTCTCATCTTCCGCCATTTGGATCTTGTCAGCTTCCTCCTTTAGGATCCTTTCGGTCTCTTCTTTCTAAAGCCTATCTTCTTCTTCTTCCTTTTGGATTTTGTCAGTGTCTTCTTTAAGCTTCTTTTCATCTTCCGCTAACTGTACAAACACTGCAACCTGACGTTGATTTTCTGAGTCCTCCTTTTGCTTTATCTCAGTTTCCTTAGCAGTGTTAGCCTTGGAACTGGAACTAATTCCGCTTTCGGGGCGATAATGCTTGCCTAATTCTGTCATGTTCTTCGTGCTTCGAAAGAATTCTTCATCTTTGTCAAAAAGATGTGCGTAATCAAAAGTAATCCGACACGAAGCACAGTGGGCAGCAACTTTACCTTTAGGATCATGTCTTTTGAAACTCTTCGTTCCAAAATGGAAAACCTCTAAATGTTGAGCAAAGTCTTCACCATCCTTTGCCTTGTTAAGCTTGTATGCACCAATAGTAAATGGCATATGTGGATAGGAAGCCTTCTTCTTGTCATGAAGAACCTTACTAACTCCATTTATGAAGAGTTGTCTTACGGCCTCTTTATGTACGACATAGTTAGAGGTATACCGAGGCAATAGAGAAGGGGGTTTAGTTCCTCCACTCATTCTGATATATGTCCCTTCGGAGGAGAAGTATTAATATCCATGTGCTTCAATGATTGGCATAGAATTCTCTGACATACAATTTGGTTCCTCTTGGAAGATTAGCTGATATAATGGCATGATGAACCTTTCACAAGTCCGGGTGTAGTGGCTTGCGTACTTGTGGGTCCAGGTCATTTGATAAGCCACATGGAGGGGAGATTCCCTATGGTTCCAGACGCATCCCAAATCAGGGAAAGGGTGCTTGATAAATAAGCAGTCCACCAAATAATAGGCCATAAAGAAATCAGCTTTATTTTGCGTTAATCCTCCTTGTGTTGTATCTATATGTGATGACATACTATCAGAGATGATATCTTCCCAGTTGAACACCGTATCGTGTGTGGAAATGTGGTACATCACCGGCACCCAGCCGATTTTATACATGTTTCCATTTGCCAATGCAAAAACTCGACTCAACATCAGGGCTATGATCTTATATGGGGTCCTCAGGTGTTGACTGTCGTATTCTCCATTGGTCCTCGATCTCATTTGTCTTTCAGAGATCGTCATCTTTTTGGCGTAGTCTAAAGGATCCATGTTGACCCCTTTCACCCAATCATTATTCATTAGGACCTTAGGGGAGGGCATCTTGTATGTTGCATCGATATGGTTTGGTTTGAAAGATGCAAGCCCTAACCCGCTGACATCTGAGAAGATTCTGGTGTCGGTATTTACCTGGGGCAGCATCCAACCAATGACTTCCGAGCACGGAAACAACTATGGGTGTGTGGCTGCCTTATGAAGACCGGACTTCTTGATATTTTGGTAAACCATTACTTCTTCGATAGTTGTGTCAGGGAAATCTGTATCCTTGATGGCCCTGTATAGTTCACCCCATTGAAATTCTGGGGTGGCTCCTGTCACAGCTTTGGTATCCCCGAACATTGTTTCAAGCGCAATGTCCAACAGGATTTCTACATCTGAGTATGATTCGACCAACTTGGCTTTACTCCTGGCGAAACGCCTATGCATATCAAGTCTGTGGCGACACCGAATGAACAAATAAGGGATCACAATGTTTATGAACAATACAGTACCCACGATGGAGTGAAAAATCAGAATAAAACTTGAGATGATATGAGTGTTAGTTTCCTTTTCCAAAATTACTAGTTAAGGTTGAAATTCAGGGTGAAGGATGATCTTAAATTTCTTTGCTTAATGTACCAATAGTTATAGAAAGCTAAAAACAGTTAGAGAAAATTACAAACAACCAAGGAAACTGAATTTTTTTTAAGTGAGCAGAGAGAGCTATTTAAAAAATTAACAATTTCTGTGTATGTGCATGAAAGTGAAAAACAAAGTGAACGTAGCACAGCCTTCAACTGGAGGTGACTTCTGTGTCAAAACCCTGCTCAAAAAGATAACTTCTCCACAGCTTAAATATGACCCGATGGACATGACGAGTTAAAACCACCATAGGGCGAGATGGTGCGTGAACCCTGCTGTTGGAAAGCTTTCAGCGTGGGTTTTGTTTCAAAACGAACGTGAGCCAAAGGTCTAAACTGGAAAGGTGTACGTAGGGGTTTCTTATGACTGAAGGTTGGAGAACGCGGGTTTAAATACTTAAAACCGCCTTTTCATCTTCCACCCACGAAAACTAACAAAGGACTGAGGAGAGAAACACATCCTTTCTTCCTCTTAATCGAGCGCAAAGAACTCTGCCTCTTTACAATGCATCAAAGTTGTGTTGTCAAACCCAAGAAATGGAGCCATCAGGCCATGGTCGTAGCTATCGGGATAGAGTGCGATAGAAGTAACTGCATAAGGTCTTCTAAAAAAACTCATCTTCAAAAGCTCCGGGAAGGAAGTTGTTTTTACCCTTCGCGTTACTCCTGACAGGAGATACTTACACTCTTATACCATTTATAAGCAACTAGCTCACACAGAGTTTACCTTCCGGATGACCGGCTAAAACCATGACGGCTGGCACGAGAAAATGGGCTATGGGTGGCTAGGCTCAAAAGAAACGACATGGGTAACCCTGGGCGGGAGAGTGGGTGTTCATGGGAGTCCCAAGTGATAGTTAAAACAGGGCACTAAGACCATATTAAAGGGAAAACTTGCTCCCAAAACCCTCGAGACCAACTAACGGCTAACATGTGTTAAAAAACGATACTTTCAGTAGCCAATAAGAAACGGGGCGGCGTTAAGAACACCTACCTATCAAAGGCAAAGTGGTTGGGCTAGTTGCGTGAGCCCAACGATGAGCTAAGTGGCATTCTCTGATTGGTAGCAAATCCAATGGTGCTTGAACGACGCTTGTGCTTTGTAAACGGTGGTAAAAACAACCAAAACCACCGCTATATATAAATTCCTTAACATTTAATTCGCACGGGGTTTGGTAGCTGGGCATTAAATGACCCCACAGGCTGGCGTCCACTTACTCACGTCGCACTCTTCAAGAACAACCCACGCCGACTGCTTCGGAGGTATTATCACATTTTTTGCGAAATGGTCGGCGAGTTTGTCCAACATGCAGGGATCCTATCGGCGCAAGACTGGCTAAAACGCCACAAAGTTTGATGACCAATGGAGGCTAATCGTCGGCAAAGTCATGGTGAAACCACTGCAAAGAGGGACACACAGTCTTTTCAGAGTGTGAAGGTCGGCGAGTCTAGGCCAGACCACAATGAACTGTCGGCAAGCTCTGGGCCAGTTTGTGGCGAAAAGACATGGCAAAGAAAGGCTTGGTCGGAGTGAGGCGGTCAGTGCTTTAAGCCTAATTGAAAGCGAAACGGTCGAAAGAAAATAGACCAAAAATCGCAAAACGGTCGGTGACAAAATCTCAACAACTGCGACCGGTCGACGCCGATAAACCGAAAAGCTGCGACAACGATCGACAAAACAAAGAACAAAAACCCGCAACCATTTCGACGAAAAATAAACAAATAGCTATGAAACGGGTCAGCGACAAAACGTCAAAGACTGCGAAACAAACGGGGAAAATAAAAGAAATCCTGTGATCAGTTCTACGAAAAATAAACAACACCCGACGAAATAGTCGGTGGAAGATAAGCAAAAAGATGTGACCGTTTCTGCAAAAAATAAACTGCAAGTCATGAAACTGGCCGGTGAAAATTAAACAAAACTTTGCGACTAGTTCGGCGAAGGAAATTTTAATTTTTCCTTAGCCAAAAAAGACAACTTTTCTTGAATATTTTCTAAGAAAAACTAAGGGTCAAAAATTAGACTTTCAAGAGGCTACAAAATTTAAAGAATAAAAGCAAGGGACCTATAATTTTTTGAAAAATATGGAGATCAGGTTGCAGCAACAATAGGATGGTTGAGATGTACATTTTATGCATATCAAAGATATTAAGAGCACTTCTAGTGTCTTATGGTCTTGGGGAAAAGCTTGGAAAATTAGCCCATGGGAAAAGTTTCGCCCCTAAAATTTTCCCTTGTACCATGACTTAATAATCCATGAAAACAATATATAGCACACCAAACCTTGAAATGGCATGCATATCTCACTTATAGGCCAAATATTCCCTATATAGGGCATGTGTGATGGCTTAAGTCGGCACCAGGCATGTACCATGAACCCCAAAGGTTAATGTTAATCGTTTAAGACTCTGTTGTTTGATGTTGGATCATGGATTGGGCTATGAGAACCATTTGTGCTATGTGAACCTTGAAATGGCCACCGTATTGAACTCATAGTACAAATATATGTTATATAGGGTATATTGGCCTAGGGTTGATCCATGCATGGCATATGATCCCCAAAGACAAATGTTAAGTATTTGCACATGAGGGATGGATCTTGAGGCTTGAGACATGGTTAGAGGAAGAGCACTAACATCTTAGAGTGTAAAATAGGATTTAGTGCTCATGGACCATGTATAAGGTCCAAAACAACCACAAAGCCCCTGTAAAGATAATATTTTTCCTACATGTGTCATATAGGTGAGATTATGAGGGTTTGCACATCAAGGATGCATGTTAGTACCCTAGCTACATGTGAGGAGGAACACTAATGTATTAGGGCCTAAAATATCTTTTTATGGATCATGGAGCATGCACATCGACCAAAACCACCACAAAACCATGTGAAAATAATCTTTAGTCCACAAGTGTTGTATGAAAATCATTGCGAGGTTTATGATGTAAAAATGATTTTAAATTAAAAATAAATTAATAAATAATTAATAAATATAAATCTATTAAAATATAATGAAAATATTAATGTTTAATAAACATAAAATTATAAGTAATTAACAAACCTCTGCTTGAAAAAAGGTAATTAACAAACCCAAAATTAAACTTTAACTTTCAATTTAACTACAAAATTAAAACAACTAAAAATACATCCTAACATTTTAAGGAATTAAGAAAAAACGTCGACCTAAATCTCAACATCGAGAGAAACCCTAGCCATGGCCGTCTCCCAGGGTCGAATGCCTCTGATCAAGACTCAGCCGAAGCAGGAAACCCAACGATCCAGCCGCAGAGGAGCTGTGCTGCCCCAACCTTGGAACGCCGCCCGACCCCAAGTCATTTTGCTTTCAGTAGAACCCGATTTCCACCGGATCGCCAGCCAACGATTTAGGCCGCCATAGGAAGAGTTGGAGAGCTTCTCTTTCTTTGTGAATCTCCTCTCCGGAAAAGTGAAATGTTTATGTATGCATTTAGCAGATCCTGTTTCCAAGCTCCTCTTCAATGTTCAGCTCAGAACCAAGATCCCCAAGCATCATTTCAGACTCTTGTTCTAGAACTGGTACTTGGACGAAGACACCCAGCTAAGAGATTACGGAATTGGATGAGATTTGACCATCTCCTTGGTAGCAGGCCTCAGAGGAGGGGACAAAGGCTCTTCTTCAAAACATCTTCCTAAATATCCAACCTTCAAAGCAGCTGTGAATGGCTCTTGATCCGGCGAAGCGATCTCAGGCCAGAAGGCATTATCAGGCTCTGCCTACATTGTAGAACACTTGGAGAACACACCCACATCGAAGCTGGAGAGCGTAGAGGCCATTGCCATAGGGTCTGATCTCCTATGCACATCCATCACCTACAGATTTAATGGCTTTTGGCCCTCTGTTGAAAGTCTGCAAGACTGGAGACAACACTCCTGGCAATTGAAGCCGAAAATCTTGTTTTGTTCTAAAGGGTATTTTATAGCAAAGTTCGAGTCAATAGAGGACTGTAACAACATAATAGCACACAGGCCATGGTTCTGGGGAGGATCAGGGCTATCTATGGAATGTTGGATCCCGGGGTTTGATCCTTTGTCACCCACTTCTATGGCCACGCCCGTCTGGGTAACATTACTGAATCTCGCTCTGCATCTTTGGTCGCTGAACTCCCTAACCATGGTTGGGAATGCGTTAGGTAGATTTCTCAAGATAGATACAGATCGAATCTCAAAAGGTCTAAGGTCCTTTTCCCAGATTTGTGTGGAGCTGGATCTTCATAAAGGTTTGCCAGACAAAATCTTTATAGACTGGGGAGGAGACAAGCCCCATCTGCAAGTCTTAGACTATGAGAATACAATGTTCAGATGTCATTCCTGTCAACAACCAGGGAATCTCCAAGAATCTTTCCCTTCCGCCCCGACCTCTTCCTTTCACAAACAACCACAAGGATGGAACGAAGGTGAAAAAATCAAGAAAACCCCGACTGCGCAGAAGACTGACTACCCCAAAAGCACCCTCGTCCCTCCTGCTTCGACTCAGCCATACTCGGTTCCAGATTTTGACATGACAACAGAAGCCCCCAACATGGAATCCGAGGGTGCCAATCTCAATGATAGATCAATGATTTTGGCTTTGGGCTTGGGAGGCCAAAAGCGACCTCATGAATTCGATCACTTAGACAACAACAAGGAAGCAAATCTAAGCATTCTGAAGAACGCAGAAGACCCCTCGACACAGCAAGTAACTGTAATCCCGATCTCATCGGAGCCGGACAACTCGGCCGACTGGATTGATGTTCGAAGAAAGAAAAAGGACCCTCGCGGGGCGTCTCATGAACCCACTTGATGTTTTAATTCAGGGATGTTCCATTCATAGTAGTATCTGTCATTTTGGCTTTGAAAATTCATTTTCTGTGAGCAGTAGGTTTTGAAAGAAAGGCCATAGGCTTGCATTTGTATCAATAGGAATTTTTTGACTGGTTAACAGAAGGTTTCACAACTAGCTTATAATAAAAAAACATTTTAAGGAATTAATAATATTTTAGTAAAATAACAATTAAATAACAATTTAAAAATAAAGATATAATTTTAAGATTCAAAAATTTTTCCCTTCTCCTGCCACAATCAAACAATGCGATTTAATTTATTTTTTTATCCAAATCTTTCCCGAAACCTCTGTAAATATTATCTCAAAAAACATTTACACTTGAAACCAGATGTATCGTGATTTTGTGGATGTTTCATCAACAAATGTTGGGGTATATGTGCTTCTACAGATGCACATTTATTTCTAGGTTTCATCCCTAAAATGTCGTTTTAAGCCCTAAGTTCAGTGCTCTGGTTCGACTTCGATCTCTTAATAATTCCTATGAAACATTGCAATCTTGCATTTTTTAGTGTCTGATGTTAACTTGAACTCTTTGAATGCCAGATCAATATTGTTACAGGTGTTCAGAGAAAATATCTACAAAATAAGTTGAAGAAATATTTAATGGAGCCGAGGAATGAAAACAAGGGTTTAACTGCAATGGAGTCGAGCAATGAAAACAAGGGTTTAATTGCTGTGCATAACAAATACAAAGACACTATAGCATTGAAAACCAGGGAGATGTATTCCACGGTGCTTGTTCTTTTCTATCCGGATTCGGTTCGTCTGCACAAATCCAGGTTCCCTAATTTGAACCTATGACACCTTTATTTTTTGTTTAACATACTTTTTCTCTTTTTTCTATTTCATCATTTTGGGGAAGGTCGATCAAAACGCATATGTTTTCTATTTTCATGAAAATGCATCCCTTTACTTCTCTATTTAATTAACATACTATGTTTATTAATCCTTCTTTGTTTTAAGTAATCCTATAAAATACTTCTCTGTTTAATTAATCATAATTTACTCTGCTACAGAAATAATATATTTATGTTTATACTCTGCTTTATTATTAATACTCTGCTTAAGAATAATATACTTCTATTTATATCCGCTTCATGATTTTTAATTCCGTTTTAATAATAAACATGTTGTTTCTCAGAATTCTTGTTTATATCCCAGTCTATATACAATCATGCCTTTTCTTATTAATCACAACTCTTCAAATATTAATGTTTGCATTCTTCAGATTCGGTACTAAATACTCCCTTCAACATAGATAAAACATTCAACCTCCTCCATCTTCATATTTTCATTGCAGTTACATGTTTCTTCCTTTTATTATGCATGAAGGAGTTTTATGGAAATGCCTGAATTATCTCGCCTTCCATATTTTTTTCAATTTGGTCGGTTTATATCTCACCCGTGTGATCGCGAAATGGAGAACTAAGACCAAGAATGGATGGACAGATCAACAGAGAACATATTCATTCCATTGGATGAATTTACTGGAGCAAAGACAGCCTCTGGCATGCATTTCCAAATGGCCTTTTAGATTTCCTGTGTTTTAACACTTAGACAGATTTTATTTATTTTTAACAGGCAAACATAATTTTTCTCAATTTGGCAGGTTTATATCTCACACATGTGACCACCAGAGAGGAAACCAAAACCATGGATAGATAGACATATCACCAAGGAACATACTCATGCCATTAGATGATTTTTTGACATAAAGACAACATTTGGTGGGCATTTGCAAATGGCCTTTTGTAACTGGTTTTAACACTTCACAATTTTATCAAAACATAGGTTTACTAAGGTGATTTTTTCTTTTACCAATCTTGGCAATATGAAGCATACAAAGCATAGGGGAAAACATGTTGATTCCATCCATGCCAATTTGATCCTCTGAAACCGAGGTCACTTATGCAGTTTTACCAGTAATTATCGGGCCCACTAGTTTTGGGTAACCCGTGGTATTTTCCCATTGTATTTCCCTTATAAAAGAAAGACATTGTAACACAGCTAGGGTTGATGTATTAGGTATTATGCATTGTAAAGATCTCTGAGATTGTGAAGAGAAACTGTGAGAGATAGTGAAGAGGAAGTGTAGCGATTGTGTTGCAGGTTGTATCCCTTCACTTTGTTGGACGGTATAATAATAAGGACTAGCAATTTCAGTGTGGACGTAGCCCATCTTGGGTGAACCACGATATATTGGTGTCTCTCTTGTAATGTGTTTGTGTGATTATATTTTCATTTATGTTTATTGTTATTGCTCTGCGATCCTGTTTTTCTAACATAGACAGAATTATAAAACCCTAAGTCAACATGAGAGATTTTTATTTTCACCAACTCCTGAACCAATGATGCCAGATGATGTAGTACATCTCACTGAGCACAACCAAAATGATTTCCCCTTCAGAATCATCTTCTTCTGACTTGGGCAGGCATTTTAATGGATTTGAGCAAAACAAGCTAGAGGGCACTTTTGGCAAACTAATAACTTCATCTTCAGAGATTGTATGGACAAAATACTGATATGGTTAGATGCACCCATCAACACTCTAGATACCCATATACCCTGAGAACAATTTAAATCATCAACTACCGAAAATGGCAGGCATTTTACAGAGCTCACTTAGACAGTTTTACCAGTAATTTTATACTTGGACAATTTGTGCATTTTACTGGACTGGAGCAAAACTGCCTGAAACATTATTTTGGCAGACCCATAACTTCCTCCTCAAACACTCTCAAGACAACATGAGACCATATTTAGGTAGACAGATCAACAAGATACCTCCTGACAAGATGGGGCGAGAATTTTCCTAAACCTATGAATTATGGCGTGCATTTTCCTAAGGCCACTTAGGCAATTTTACTAGCACTCGTGCAAAACAGCATGAAACCCTGTTTTGTCAGATCTATAATTTTGTCATCAAACATCCGTTTTGAGAACTGAGACCATGGTAAGATATCCTCTTCAACAAGATATAGCTTGATACTTTCAGATACTTTTTATCGTTCTCTTATATGGCCTAGCGGGCATTTTCCTGAGGCCACTTAGACCAATTTTCCAACATAGTCAATTTCCAGAATTTCTCTAGCATGCCATATTTTTACAGAATTGATTCCAGATTGAAACAATGACTTCATGATAGCTTATGATAGCACCAGAACACCATCATGTGTCTTTACAAGCTCATCACACATGCCACATCATCATACATTCCATGTCATCACTTCCTTCGTTATTCTTTTGTCTTTCACTGAGTTTGCCATGCCATTATGTCCTTGGTTACTTCTTTTCCAGTACTGAACTCCTTTGACATCAATGACAACCATATTCAACATTATCCCCCTGGAGAATCTTTGTAAGCTGAGGAATTTATTAAGTGCTTCAGTACTTCCTTAGTATATATTTTTAAGCTATGTGCGGGCATACTCATACACTGTGTGAAAATGATTTTTTTCAACTTGGAAGGTTAAATTTTCACTCATGTGACCTACATAGGGAAAAATTAAACCATGATTGGATAAACACTTCAACAAGGAACATATCTATGTCATTTGATGAATTAATTGACACACACACATCATCTAGTGGGCATTTGAAAATAGCTTTTTAAACTACTCATCTAACACTTAGACATAATTATAAAACCCTATTCAACATGAAGGATTTTTATTTTCACCAACTCTTGAACGAATGATACCATTTGATGTAGTACATCTCACTGAGCACAATCGAATTGATTTCCCCTTTAGACTCATCTTCGTCTGACTTGGGTGGGCATTTTACTGGACTGGAGAAAAACAAGCTAGAGGGCACTTTTGGCAGACCGATAACTTCATCTTCAGAGACTTTTTGGACAAAATAATGTTATGGTTAGATGCACCCATCAACACTCTAGAGACCCGTACCCTCATAACAATTTAAATCATCAACTACAGAACATGGCAGGCATTTTACAGAGGTCACTTAGGCATTTTTACCAGTAATTTTATACTTGGAAAATTTGTGCATTTGACTAGACTGGAGAAAAACTGCCCGAAACACTGTTTTGGCAGACCCATAACTTCCTCCTCAAACACTCTTAAGACAAAATGAGACCATAGTCAATTAGTCAGATCAACAAGCTATATCTTGACAAGATGGGGCAGGCATTTTCCTTAACCTATGAATTATGGCGTGCATTTTCCTGAGCCCACTTAGGCAGTTTTACTAGCATTGGTGCAAAACAGCCTGAAACCCTGTTTTGACAGATCTCTAACTTTGTCATCAAACATCCTTTTTGAGAACTGAGACCATGGTAAGATAGCGTCTTCAACAAGATATATCTTGGTACTTTCAGATACTTTTTATCGTTCATTTTCCTGAGTTCAAATGGACCAATTTTCCAACACTTAGTCAATTTCCAGAATTTCTCCAACTTGCCATAATTTTACAGAATTGATTCCAAATTGCAACAATGAATCCATGATAGCTTATGATAGCACAAAACACCATCATGTGTCTTTCTAGGCTCATCACACATGCCACATCATCATACATGCCATGTCATCACTTCCTTTGCTATTCCTTTGTCTTTCACTGAGTTTGCCCTGCCATTATGTCCTTAGTTGTTTCTTTGTCAGCACTGAACTCCTTTGACATCAATGAAAACCGTATTCAACATTACCCCCCTGGAGAATCTTTGTAAGCTGAGGACTTTATTAAGTGCTCCAGTACTTTCTTTGAACTTTTCATTAACAGTGCTTCAATACTTCCTTAGTATATATTTTTAAGGTATGTGCGGGGATACTCATACACTGTGTGAAAATGATTTTTTTTCAACTTGGAAGGTTAAATTTTCACTCATGTGACCTCCATGGGGAAAATTGAAACCATGACTGGATAAACACTTCAACAAGGAACAAATCCATTTCATTTGATGAATTAATTGACACACACACATCATCTGGTGGGCATTTGAAAATAGATTTTTAGTTTAACACTAGACAGAATTATAAAACCCTAAGTCAACATGAGGGATTTTTATTTTCACCAACTCCTGAACCAATGATACCAGATGATGTAGTACATCTCACTGAGCACAACCAAACTGATTTCCCCTTCAGACTCATCTTCTTCTGACTTGGGCGGGCATTTTACTGGACTGGAGAAAAACCAGCCAGAGGGCACTTTTGGAAGACCGATAACTTCATGTTTAGAGAATTTTTGGACAAAATAATGATATGGTTAGATGTACCCATCAACACTCTAGAGACCCATACCCTCATAACAATTTAAATCATCAACTACAGAACATGGCGGGCATTTTACAGAGGTCACTTAGGAAGTTTTACCACTAATTTTATACTTGGACAATTTGTGCATTTTAATGGACTGGAGACAAAACTACTTGAAACACCATTTTGGCAGACCCATAACTTCCTTCCCGGACACTCTCAAGACAAAATGAGACCATAGTCAGGTAGACAAATCAACAAGATACAGCCTGACAAGATGGGACGGGCATTTTCCTTAACATATGAATTATGGCGTGCATTTTCCTGTGGCCACTTAGGCAGTTTTACTAGCACTGGTGCAAAACAGCCTGAAACCCTGTTTTGTCATATCCATAACTTTGTCATCAAGCATACTTTTTGAGAACGGATACCAGGGTAAGATAGCCTCTTCAACAAGCTGTAGCTTGATACTTTCAGATACTTTTTATTGTTTTCTTATGAGGTCTGGAGGGCATTTCCTTGAGGCCACTTGGACCAATTTTCCAACACTTAGTCAATTTCCAGAATTTCTCCAACATGCCATATTTTTACAGAATTGATTCTAGATTGCAACAATGATTTCATGATAGCTTATGATAGCACCAGAACTTGACAACCAATTGCTCATTTTGCAAGTATGCATTCAGAAATTTTTATTTGTAATTACATCAATTATTTAGATCCAATATCGTATTTGAGATTATTATGCATATCTTTTATTTAAATCCCAACCAGGAATTCTTCAAAATAGGATTTTTATCATGCCCATGCAGACAACCAAAAGCATTCTTTAAAATTTTTGAATTCTGGTTCGTTGATGTTAGGAGTAGGTAAAGAGAGGATTCAGATCATGACCATTCATGTGGTAAATTGCATTCCTTCATTATTAGCATTCTTGTTGCGCTAAATATGTATTCCCTATCAATGTGTCCCCAGGGGTTAGAGTGATGCCCCCTGCATTCTTCACATTATAGTGGGGAATATTCAGTCACTTCAAAGATGACACCACGTACTGTGAATGTTTGAATAAGTATTCTTTACAGTTGGGAGACCTCACCCATATCTCAGGAATGACAGATAACTAGAAACATATTTTAGAAACATACTTTTTCATTTATATGAATAAAAGGTGGTATGAGAATGTCTCCTATGACAGTTTCTTTAAAGATAACTTGTTGTTTTCCAAGGAAAACCTCGCAGGAATCCCAAGGGATACTTCGTCACATTCATGGATGGCATCCCTAGTAAACTTGTTGGCATAGACTAGTGTTTCTCAACTGTGTGGATTTGAACTGAGTACCTGCCATCACCAAACTAGCCAAATGCCAAGCGATGTGACAACAATTGGTTGAACTAACACCTTGGGATTTAAAATTTACTCATTTATGGAAAGACTGAAAATGATTTCCAATACAAAAAATGATTGCTTGGTTTGAATCCCTTTAAATGTAGAAGTATCTAACTTGCATCTGAGCTAGTGCAAATGAAAAATACTAGGAGAAAAGAAATATAATTATTAATGCCATAAAAACTATACACCTGATCAAAGAGATCAATCTATTATGAGATAGGTACAAATCCTTGTATTGCAGCAAGTTATGTGATATCTGTATGTACCAAAGGAAGACAAGAGAATGGGTATAGTAGATATTGACGAGAAGAGAGTCAGTTCTACAACTCTTATGCTTCTTGGAGCATAAGCTGAGAATAATTTACAAAACATTTTTGTAGTGAAGGGTGCATATTGCATCCCAGATGGGGAGATGGGTAATGTAATATGACAATGATGTGGCATAAGTCAGCTTAATATATATTTATTGCAAGGAAAACCTCAAGGATCTCCCTAGTCCCCACCCCCAGCTCCTAGAATATCCATATGGAAGGAAACTCCACAATAGCAGCTTGTAACCTAACATGACTCAACCAGACTCGAACCTCAGATCTTCAGACCTCACATCAAAGTCTTCCTTGAAATAGTCCTTTTAAACTAATTGAGCTAACCCACTGGGTTAAGTCGGCTTTATATATATATATATGTCCAGTTTAAAATTATAAAAATAAATTTATTTATATATATCTCTGTAACTCCCCAAACATAATAGGATTAATAACATTTTATATAGTTAATTAAACAAATCTGCTACTGCGTGTTCATAAACGGATTTGAATTCAGGGCATCTACAACTTTGGAGGACATTTGGATTTGATAGACAGGAATCAACAAGTTCATGGCTACCTTCTCAGAACATTTTATTGAATCATACTGCACTGTATGGAGAGGTCAAATACAACTACTAGTAAAAAACAACTAGTTTAGATCCATCTTTACCCCAGTATAAGTACTGAATGAAGGTGAGTTCATTAACAATTTTATGATTTCTTGCATTTCCTTTCATTTTCATTGGATTAGTATAATCTTGTAATGTTTTTATGGTTATGGTGTTTAGCAATTTTGAAGTATACCCTGTGGATCTAGTATATGATCAATGTTAATTATCTGTAAACGAGGTACTTAAATCCCAGTTTCTTTACCAACATAGATCCTATGTGAAATTACTATGTAGATTTTTGTGGTTAGACTTCTTTGGGGTCTCTTCATACAGTTCCAAAAGTTAGAAGGAGCTCTAGGCTTATTATGGTATTTTTTTGTGCTTTTAATGTGTTTTGAAAAATAAATTGGATTTTAAGCATGGTTGTCTTTGGATATTATCGTCTTTTCTTAGAATTACAAATGATGCAGTCTGGGTGTTCATATTCTCCTCTCCCCAATTTTGAAAGGGTTCTAGCTCAATGGAAGAGCACCTTCCTTACAAGCAGGAGGTTGGTGGTTCGATTCCTCTATTCCCTATTGATATTGCAATATTGGTATTTTTAATAAAATATATTCTATTATGATTTATTATGGCTATAGAAGGGGTTTCAAACCATCTTTGTATGTTGCTACGAGGGGGGTTCTAAACCGCCTTCATATGTCACTACGAGGGGGGTTCGAAATTGCCCTTGTATGTTACAACAAGGGGGGGTTTAGAATCACCCTAGTAGATACCTATAAGGGGGGTTTAGAACCGCCCTCATAGGTACCTACGAGGGGGGTTTGTAACCGCCCCTAAAGGTTTGTAATAAGGAATTTTAGGGGGGGGTTTTGAACCGCTCCAGTAGGTGTCTACGAGGGGGGTTTAGAACCGCCCCTAAAAGTCACTTTTTTTGGGGGGGGGTTGGGAAGAACCGCCCCCAAAATTCACTTTTAGCGTCGGTTTTTATCTCTTCCAAAACCTCCCTTAAAATTCCAAACTTTTAGCATCGGTGCTATTGGGGGGCATTTTTGTTAAGACCTCCCCCAAAGTTTTGTAAGATGACGTTTTAGGGGGGGTTTAGAACTGCCCCCATAGACACCTACGAGGGGGGTTTGTAGCCGCCCCTAAAGGTTTGTAATGAGGACTTTTATGGGGGGTTTGGAATCGCCCCCATAGTTGTCTATGAGGGGGGTTTAGAACCGCCCTCAAAAGTCACTTTTAGGGGGGGTCAGAACCACCCCCAAAAGTCACTTTTAGGGGTGGTTTTGCTCTCTTCCAGAACCGCCCCTAAAAGTCCAAACTTTTAATGTCGGTGCTATTGGGGGCGTTTTTGTAAAGACCGCCACCAAAGCCAAAACTGCCCCCAGAAGTGACTTTTGGAGGTAGAAGACAACCCCCTAAAATCCAAATTTGTTGTAGTGGACATAGTTATAGCCACAATGAAATCATGATTTTACTCTAAAATCTTAAGTTAGGCAGTGCTCTTTATTTTTCTATCTATATTCTCAAGTATCTTATCTTACCTTTGTTGCATAGTGAGAAGTAAGGTGCATATACAACGTAGTATGGATGAGATGTGTAATTTACCTTAACAATAATAAACTAAAATGACAAATTAATATGTAGAAATATAATGATAAAATAAACTAACATAAGCCCAAATGTACACTTGATCTTTTAAACACCATGAAATTTGCAACTAGATTTCAACAAAATGATAAATTTTTTAAAAATAACAATAAATCATATTCACAAGAAATGATAACTACAAATCGATATATGTTTTTTTCCGTAGAAAAAAATCTACAATTTCTATTAATTGAGAGAGTTAAAATTACATTGATCAAATGCATATGACATTTAACATACATCATGGACATATGATACTTGTCCCTATCAAATATTGTATCATCTCCAAAGCATAGAGATCTCCAGAGGTACCCAAAAAACTCGAAAATAGTCCTTCCTTAATTCCATGCATGCTTTCTCACACATAAAACCATAGGAGTTCCAAAAACTGATAGAATAACAACATCACAACTACTTCATAATACCACATATCATCACGATAAAAAGCATCCTGAACATAATTGAAAGAGATTCATCTTCTATAAGCAAATTGCAAAAACATAGCTTAGAATCCAATCATATAAGAGACATAAATTCCATCTTTCATTTCCTCCAGAGACATGAACCCTTCAAGTACTTATTGAGCTTCTTTTGATAAAGAGTTTGCTTCCTCATTCAATTACTAGTATATGTGAGTGAAATATATCATTTCAAATGAATTTTATACCTCTTTCAATTGATTCCCAATAGGCTTGACCATGATGTTATTCAATTGTGAAATACCTTTCATCCAATTAATGACTAGGATTTAATCCTAAAAAATATAATTTTTTTTACTTTATTCACCATAACACATTTTATAGGCAATTTCAAAGCCATGAATTCAACATAATTGTTTGATCCTACCCCAAACCAACTTTGAACTTAACATAATGAGTATATTATGAAAACAAAACTCCACCAACATTGCTAAAATCTAGTGGCCTCTACTTGGATCCATCGAAGAAACCCCAAGCTGAGACTTATCAATTTATAGATTACCTATTTATCTATGATCCCCTTTCTTAACAAACATTCCACAACTTAAAACCAATTGCTTTGGTTTAATAAAAGCATTGAAAGGTAGGAATGTATTTTTCTTCAAAAATTTGGGAGTTTCTAACTAACCAGATTCCCCAAATGATTAAGCAAGGGATAACTATATACTCTTTTAATTATTTTTTATTACACCGTGCTTTTAAATTATCTTCCACGAAATCACAAATCCATACATTTGTAACACTTGTAACCTCTTATGCTTCTATCCATATTCATTGTGCATATGAACATTTATTAGTAGATGTTTGATGTTTTCCTCCTCCTTCTTGCATAACATACAAATCCTTGGGTCTTGTCGATCCGAAATGGATCAATATATGATTTTTCATCTATTTTGGTGCTTTCCAAGTGGAAAGATTAGATGAATTGGATTGCAGGGCCCATTTTAGGGGTAGGTCTTACTTCGCATATTTGGGGTCCATGACCTTTTGAGGCTCGTTTGAGGGCTTAAATGATGTGTTTTGCACCTGAGTGAGGGGCATTCTGCATCATTCTTGGTATCAAAGCTCAAAGAGAGTTGTGTGCTTTGACAAGCAGCTATACTTGGCAGTTGCATCACCTTCAATGGTTTAGGACATGGAACCTTCCAACATCCATGCACCTAGCATGAAAGAAATAATGTGTCCTAAAACAATAACTTCAAAACAACAAAACCACATATCTACTCTTTTGTATTTGTTTTTGTACATCTACAGCATTTCACATGTCTTGAGTGCATTATAGTGAATTTTATCTAAGATGGGAGAATTGCCTTTTAGATCACCCTCCAAAATGTTTGGGAAAACTACATTATTTCCTACATAATGTAATATGTTTGAAAAACAATATCAAATGCATATGGACACTATTGCCATTATCACTATTGTGATTATATATATATATGGCCAATTTTGGCCTGGATCTAT
Source organism: Larix kaempferi (assembly GCA_027924585.1). Lineage (NCBI taxonomy): Eukaryota > Viridiplantae > Streptophyta > Pinopsida > Pinales > Pinaceae > Larix > Larix kaempferi. The sequence continues at coordinate 19,627,851 of BSBM01000660.1, read as the reverse complement.
TACTTTCTTCTTCAAATTCTTATTCCCTACCTTTCCATGCTCATATCCTATAATAGAATCTACACTTTCACTTTCAAAGTTTATACCCTCTTGATGTTGTTCTACACTCTAAGATCTTTCCAATGATATAAATATCACCTCAATATGAGTTTGTATGAGGAAGTTATGCCTCCCATAAGTTGACATATCCTATTGATCACCATGGCACCGAGTGGATTCCATGTCAACTCTCATTACCCACACATGTGCATCTGGTCATGTGTGTACTTTCAAGAACATTTTGTATGGTCCAAAACCCTAACCCTAATTGGGAGTTAAGGCATGGAAATACCCTAAAACTAAATTACCCTAGATGACTATCATAATATTGTTAAATATTGGGCCACTAGGAGAAGAATGGGTTTTATTATTAAGGTATTGATTCATTGTTCCATAATTGAGCAAGAACTATAGAGTGGGTATTAGAGCATAACAGAGGAAGTAGGAGATCCCGTAGTAGCCATACATGTCACAGTGTCATAGGTAACTCCATAGAGAGTAGCACTTTCTTTGTATTTGTATATTGCATATCAAAGAAGAAAAGAGCAAGGCATGGATGCGTTATTTTTCTCTAGATATTTTCCTTTCAGTTCCAGTTTATTTTAGCATTCTATGGAATTAAGCCTACACAATGAATCTTAAATTTTTAGTAAACATTTCATAAATAAGAGTTTGCAAAAAGTTGTAAGATCTATTTTGACAAACTATTATAGTGGAATATCCACATTAGTTTACAAATCACTTGTCTACTTCTCTATAAAACTTCCCATGTCAAAGCCTTATTCTTTATAGCTAGCTGTAAAATATATGAGACTTTTTGGGAGCCTTGAGCTTCCAAATAAGTTTCAACAACTAGTCTAGCTATTGTATATCTGAAGCAAACATTGCTTTGTATCCAAAGTATGTGGTGTACTCACCCAACATATTATTTTTGGACCATGGTAGAGTATCCATATCATCCCTTGGACTTATATGTATTTTATGAATACTTTCCACATATTCATTCCACAAGGTTGCACACTCACCTTCCAAACCTATAGCTTGTGCATTCCTCCACCCTTGTTGCCATATGTATATTGGTTCCTAATGTACCACTTGATATAGGGTGTAAAATCCCCTTCTTGAATAGATCCTATCATATATTTTGGTATACTAACCAAACAATTACATCCTAACCAAGGATCAACTGTGACTCTTACTTGCTCTCCATACCTCACCCTCAAAACAAGCCAATTCCTAATCATTGGAAAGACTTGAACTAAAGCCTTCCAATGCATCAAAACATTGTTCACATTCTTGTTTGGACTCCTAACCCAATACACTAAGGTTTATGGTATTGTGTATTTATTATTAATTATTTTCTTCTATGGACCTTTTGTGAGAACTCTCCATGGACTCTTAGCTACCAAGGAATTACCTAAATAATTGTATGTTCTTTAATCCCATTCACCTTCTTCCTCAAGCTTGGTTATATTTATCCGTTTTACTAATGGAATTCCTCATATTCCTCATGTTTATTTTTTCATTCAATATAAAAAATTAACACATATTTTCCTAATTTTTTCAAAGACTCCTTCTAGAATAGATGCCAAAGACTATCATAAGATAGGGATAACTTCCAAAACTAACTCCATTATTGCTAGTCCCCTTGCCCTATTGACAACCATTTATTGCACTAGTTCTTAATTCTAGCTTCAGTTTTTCCTATTTACCAATCCCATTCTCTCTTACTATATCCATTTGGATTTAAGAGAAATTACAAGTATTTTAATCTATCTTAAAAGATTTTATGCTTGAAAGGAATAAAATGAAGCAATTTATGTTCAATATCTTGATCCAGGCCATTGAAATTGATTGAAGATTTTTGAAAATTGGCTTCCATACATGTAGTTGCACTACAAATCTCTAAGCTTTCCTACAATTTCTTTCTTCCCTTGGATTACCATTAGAGATTAAAATAACATTATCAACTAACAAAATGCGAGTTAAAGGTAAGGTACTGCCAATTCTAACACTTGAGATAACCCCTATCCTTTTTGTTTCCATGATGGCCCTACGTAATCCTTCGACAACAAGTTAAAACATCAAGGTTGACAAGGGGAACCCTTGTCTCATCCCCTTGAAGGGATTAAAGCAGTTGGAATCAAACCCATTAACAAGCACTACAAAAGAAACTGAAGTTATACAACCCATTATGCATTTTACTATCAGAAGACAACAACCCACATGTAGTAAGATTAACCTAGGATATAACCAACTAACTCTTTCATATGCTTTTGCTAAATCTAACTTAATTGGGTGTTTCTTGGTTTTTATTGAGTGAAAACCTTCTTGAGTTTCCCCAATGGCATCATATATCTGCCTTCTAGCTAAAATCCCAAACTATTCTTGAGAAATAACGTCTTATTTTTCTTCTTCACTCTTACTACTAAGATCTTAGGCATTATTTTATACATAAGGATATCAACTTGAAATCATCACAGTTTTTTGGCTTATCTTTATTTGTTTTGTATTAGTGAGAATAAAGTATAATTAAATACTCCTAGTATCTTTCCAGTGGTCCTTGCCTCTTCAATGACTTTGATTAAATCTCCTTCCAAAATATCATACAAATCAATGAAGAACTCTACAAACTAGCCATCTAGCCCCAAAATTTTGTCCTTATTGAAAGATGCTAGGACTTATTTTAGTTTGTCCTTCGAGACTTCTTCCACCAACAATTGATTTGCTTACTATGTCACAATTATGAGAAAAAAAGATGTTAAATTTTAGAATTTTACCAATGTTTTACATGTCTGGCTCTTTATATATACCTTATAAGTGAGAGATCCTTGTTGCAACAATCTCATTAAATTTCCTAGCTTTTCTTCCATCCAGCTTCTACATTTCCCAATTTGTATCCACTCTCTTTTGAGGCTTTGCAAACTTATCATTTTTTTGGGTATTTTCATTTCTCTTCTCCAAATAGATTTCCCTGCTTTTAATTCTCTGATCCGCTTCCCTCCAATCCAACATCTTCTTCTTCTTGGATTCCAGATTCTAGATATCTTATCCTCATTTTTTCCTCGGGAAAAACTTCCTCCTCATTCTTGTCATATATTTTAGTAATCCTCCCCTCCACTTCTTTCAACTCCTTATTCAAATTCTTATGTCAATTTGTAGCCCATGTTGACATTGCCACCTTTACCTTTTTCAATGTTTTCACAATTGGAAGCTAGTTGTGTCCCTTGAACTTACATCAAAGACTGCCCGTTCATTTTTAACTAACTCTTAACATTCCTGCTCCTTTAAATTTGAATGGACTATATGGTTTCAAATCCTACTTCTCTATATGTATAAGAATGGGCAAGTGATTCTACCACCCTCCAACCTCCACTTGGGATCTAATTGTGTCTAATTCAATTAGAAGTTCTTAGATACCACACATCAATCATGTCTCTTTGATACCTCAACATCACTTGAATTGTTATTACTCTAGGTGAGCACAATTTTAGAGGTTTAACATCTATAAACCTAACTTCTATCTTATATTTGAAAATTTTTGGCATCCTATCCAACCTTGCATTCCCCTCCCCACATCTCTAATCTATTTAAAGTGAAATTTAAGTCTCCCCAATAATTTTTTTATATTTTTTTGTGCACCCCAAGGAGAAACAAGCCTCCCAATATGATTGCTTTTCATCATAGGGACCATAATAGTTAATCACATAAATATTATATTGTAATTCTCGAAATAGAAAAGATAGCTTGATCAATGATGAAAACCCGAGTAAGGGATGGGATTATTCCAAGTAGTTAGGATCCCTCTAGAATTTCCTACTATATCAGATTCAAAATCCCAATCCTTCATTGCTTTTCCTAAAAAATCAATAGCCTTATTCCCTTCACCCACTGTTTCTTGCATTAGAATCACATCACATTGAAGTTCCATTAAGCGAGACACAACATGTCTTTTGGAGGGGCTGCATAGACCTCTAACATTTAGGGATACATTAATCATTCGGTAACCCTTGAGGGGATTTGTCCTACTATAAGGACCCCTTTGATTGATTTATGCTTGCCTTGCTAACTTTCTTTTATAATTTTTTGTTGTGCATGATGGAGAAAATATTTTCTCCCAATTGTGGATAAGATTGGATCCTTGATAGGATTAAGTCCCAAACCCCCTTCAAAACCTTCTTCCCTAGTAGATTGTTCTTCCCTTCTAAATCTTAAATGGTATCTAAGCCTGCTTTTGGAATCTATAGACTCCCACATAATAGATTTAGAAGGATTAGACCAATGCCTTGGGAATCCTCATAGGACCAACTACCATTTTGAAGTGATGGATTATCATTCTCCTCCCCATAGATTAGGTTAGGGTTACCCTGTCCCTTTTTCGATGCCCCATTACTTCTATTTCCTTGTAAACCACCCAACATGATTTTGCCTATTTTAACAAGAGCAAGCAATTGTCCCTATCCTCAAAATTAAAAGTACCCTTTTTTAAGGAATGAGTAATTTCATAATTACGAGGAACATACTTACTTGATACATATTTGATTGTTGTAAAGCCCAACTCCTTCTACAATGGGTTTATATTTTGTGTCCCATCTCTTTTTGATAGATAATTTTGTGTAGGTTCTTCTCAAGCAATTTCATTGACCTTCCCTTGCTCAATGGAATCCTCAATTGCATTTGAGACTAATGCATTTTCCTTCATCGGATTGTATTGATTTGAGTCTACTCCCTTTTGCGTCAAAGCCAATCCTACTACATTTGGCGTCCTTTTACCATCCTCTTCATCCACCCTCTGAATTGGTTTTTTTCTACCATACTTTCCTAGAGAAAAATTAAGTACAATCCTTGAAAATACACGATAAACATGGCATTTGATGCATCTAAAGGAATTTTTTATGTAATCTAAAGTTTGAATAAGGACTATGTTCCTTGCTACAATCTCCACACTTTCTAAGAGTCCTTCATTTAATTCAACCTCGACCAATATATGAGCAATTGTCGCATAAATGATAGATTTGTATGAGTCATCAATATCAATTGTTTTTCCCATACTATATCCAATTCCCCTTGAGATTTTGTCAGCCCATAGCTCAGTGGGAAGCTTGTGAAGCTTAACCCATATTAGAATTTTGGAGGAGGCTTCCATCCTTAGGTTGAAACAAGAACACCAACTTTCTAGAGACAAGATTGACAACCCCTAGTACCATTAGCCTTCTTGAAGAGATTTGATAAATCTGTAAAAGAAAAAACAATACCAAATATAATCTAAAACATAGGAATTAACAATGGCTCACACACACGTTACATAGAGATTTATCTTGGAAACCCAAAACCGAGAAAACCAACATTCTAGAGAGTTTCTCCACTCTCTACCTCATTGTATTATCTTTTTTGTTTACAATACAATATTATAGCCTCCAAAACCCTAATTCATTAACTCATATTAGATTACAACCACAATTCCTCAACCAAAATTAGTTTACAATGGGTTGCAAAACCATGGGTCGAAAATAGCTCAAACATACAAGAAGTGGACTCAAAAAATTCCTTCGAGGGCTCTGCCTGCCCGCGCTCCCTTAACCAAGGGGGTTAATCAACACCCACAGACCCCCGTTGCTCTTGGAACCTACAAAGAGGACAACATATGTCCAACACTTCTAACATCCTCTCTGAGTCTTCCTCTAATCTAAACATAAAATTAAGCTAGAGTTTTGCCAAATGATGAAATTTTGGTCCATAACCCAATACTGGAACCCATATCTTTTGAAGTCAGTGATTAAATGTATGTTTTGAAATTCGACGATTGTACAACTTTCCTATTAGGGCTTTCTAGAATACTCCTTGCCCTACTTTAATAATAAATCTTCCTCCAATACCATCTAACTTGATTCTTCATTTGCTTAACAACCTTATTTTTCCTTTTCACCCTATTTTCAACTAGACTGCCGAAGCTATTCCTTATTGAATCTTATTTCCACTTATAACTCCCAAATCCAACCCAATTCCTTTAAACCCTAAATCATGCATAACCTTCTTTGAAATTGAGATATTGTCTGGGCCATTCAACACTATGAAGAAACCCAAACTTTGGCCCTAACTAGGTTAGGTTCTCTAGATACATCCACATACATATCGGATCAAGGGCATGATTAAAATTAAATGTCCCTTTACTTCCTCCTCCCTTGTCATGTTTACCACCAAAACCTGCAATCTAGCATTCTCCAAGTACTTTGTACTTTATAATAATACCTTTACTAACCGTGACAAGCTCGACACTTTATACTATGGATACATGTTAATCCACTTTTTCGTCTTTTCCTAAGGTATTCACGGACATATCTACCTCCCCATGTAATTACACTCACCTACCCCATGACTAGGACCTTGCTTAATGAAGAGACAAAAGCTTGATCTTCCTCGTAGGGGCCTTCAGTGTGATCACCGGTCGGCCTCCATCCTAGCCCCTCCCATATCTCGATTAGGAGTAGAGTAGATATGCTATTGTTTATAAGTTTATGTTTAGAATTTATATTGGCCACCCTTTAATTGGTCGCTCCATTGCATTTCGTTGGAAACCCTAGATGTAAAACCCTATGGCGCCTCTTTTTAACTTATGGCTGGCAATGTGGGAAGGAACTGTATGTGCAGGGATTAGAGTAAGGGCTCTGGTGATTTGATTTCGATCGGAAGGTTTTACTCTTCGCACCAGCAATGAGGGCCAAGGTTAGTCTTCGATCTATTCTACGGACTGTTACTTATATTTGCTCGTCTGTTGCTTGGCTTTGTATTTCTCCTCTGCTTTATTTTCAGATGGAAGAGTTTTCTTTGGGGCAGCGTAGTTGGGCTTGAATACTAGGGTTTTCTCCGGCTTCTTGTTCCTTTTGCAAAATTATGGTTTTGTTTTTTGTTTCGTATTCTATCATCTCGTTGTACAGGGCAAGAATTTTGCATTAGGGTTTTAATAAATGGACTGCGGAGAAATGCAATTGCTTTTTCAGTTTTTTTTTCCTTTAGAGAGGTTTTCACTCCGATTGAGAGTGATAGAATGTAACATTTGCGTTTACACTCTTCTGTAATGAATCTTGAAAGGCTTGCATTGGAGACTGTAGTTATCTCTTGTTTGTAGCATTTTACCCTTTTTCGGGTAGTTGTTTCCATCATTCAATTGGGAAGCGATAGAAGCCCTTATATGTAATTAGAGTGTCTACGCAACCAGCGTATTCATTCTCCCCTCCCATGGCCTGTAGATCTGCGGATTGGCATTTTAGGGTTTTATTATAATTAATTCCGTCTGAACGTACATGTTCCTACAAAAGTTGAAAGAATGCTCACTTTTCATCTTGATAGTGGTAATGCAGTATGCGTAATCCTGGCTTTTTTTCATGAAGAAAAACATTAATATTCAATATTTCAAAGCTGGAATCGGAATATACATAGACATGTCTTTTCGATGCCATTCAGAAGCAAAGAGGTATCTACTCTCTTGTCCAAAAAGGATTAAAAAAATGAACCTAACAACTAAATTATAGTCATTCTCCCTGCTGTTTCAGCATCTGTCCGTGCTTAAAAATGTGTAGTCTTGACTTGTGATCCTTACTGGTCTAATTAATGGTACACCATTTTACGGTAAGTAATGTCCACCATAATGGCTGCTATCGTTAAACAAGCCTCTTCCATGCAAATATTTTTAAATATGAGGTTATCACCCTTTTTTAAATCGTAAGTGTATCCTTCACTTCTAATGCATTTTCCTTCGTGTCTTTTGGGTTTTCTTATGCAATCTAAAGTGGAATCTTGAGCGACTCTCTTCTGATCTTCAATGTCTAGTTTCCGAGTTCTACAGATACGACCTTTGTTGACATAAAGCATACACTCACCAGTTGCCATAGATATTTAGTCATGAATTTGGGGGCTTTTCATTTCATTGAAGAATTTAGAATTTTTATTGCAACTAGTATTGTATTTTATAGTTATTTTCTTCATAGGTTTTCTGTCAGAGTTGGTTCACCTGGTTTTACATATAGCTCTGGCACTGTATTACATTGTGTAAGGGATCTATCGAGTTCCAAACTGGTTGTCTTTTATTTTTGGTTTCTCCAGTGATGAACGCTTTTTTATAATGTTTTCAAATTGGTTGGTCACAGTGGAAGAAGAAGCGAATGAGGAGGCTCAAAAGGAAGCGCAGGAAGATGAGACAGAGATCCAAGTAACTTAACATGGGTGGCAGTTCTTGGAACGGTTTTGGATGCTGGGGACTTCTATTACTGTTTTTTGCAGTTATGGATGGCGTGATTGCCATTTTTTGAATTGTGAGAAGTCTGCTTTGATTTTATCATCTTCATATTTATCGGAGGGGAAGCAGATAGACACACATACCCTGCATGTATGCCATAGGCTGTTACTTGTTATCTGCCACTATAGGACTATACTTTTTGGTTACAGTTGAAAGGTTACGATTGATAATATTTGGATCAAGTATTGCTATTTTGTGCTACCATATTTGTATTCAGTGCTTTTCAGAGGTATTTAATGTCGAATTTCAGCAGTTTTTTTCTATTACTTGCGTCATCTTCATAAAGAAATAAGGCTTGTGCTGGTAAGTATATATAATGCCATGCCTAATTTATATTTGTCGAGTCATTGTCTGCCTGCTTTATTGTTGTTGATTTATAATAATTGGATGGGCTAGAATGTTGTGGCCACTAAGTGTTGATTTTGAGCAAAGTCTGATTGCAAGAATTTGAGAGGTTACTAAAGCACATTATAACCTGTAGAGGGTTAAATAGGCTGGTCGTGCTTTTGGGCTTTCGTCCTCGTTCTTTTAGAAAAATATCTGTGTATTTACTTTGAATTAATATCAAAGTGTGAATGCCATCTTTACATTCGTTAGGGCATATTATATATAAAAATACCTGAATTGCTTCCAAAGTGATGTATCTTTATGTGTGCAATTGCATGTTCATGTTATATGTATGTCTTCGTATAAGTGGTTTATTTTGGGATGGATTCCGAGTCTGGGAGTCTTTTCCATAATGTGGTGGGAAAGAGGCAGTTCTCTACCTTTAACCAAAAGGACCAAAACATTATATTGTTCGAAGATTTAGACATATATGTTTTGTGAGTGGGTTTCTCGTATAAAGTTATAGGAGGAAAAGGGTTCTTGTTTTATTTGGTTGATGTTAGAGTAATTAGATAATGGACTGCGATGTAACAATGGACTTTACAACTTTCTTGTGATCTGAATGGATGATTTGTATTTAGGTGTTTTATTTTATAATATTCTGAAGGACATGGCAGGATCTTTCAAATAATTATTTGTTACATTGTTTTGTCCGTGAAGAAGAGTTTTAGTCTGACTAATTTTACCAGTGAATATATTATCCAAGAAGCATATTTGTTATAAAATTTGGTATTGTACCACCTCACTTCATCAGCTGATTCAGCTGATTCTAAGCATATTGTTATTTAGCAATTCGTTTACATGCATTTGGATTTCCCTGGTCTCCAAAAGCAATGTATAGTATTCTTTCTTAATTGTGTTGAAAATTGAAATACATGGTGACAAAATAGTCAAACAAGGTTTAAAGTTTGAATACAGGCCCCTTCTTGAGACGAATGAAATTGTATTGAGCTAAAAAACAGTTTTTTTTTTGATCTTTGAAAAAAACAGCGAAACTTCACGGCCATCAGTCAAGTTTCGCTTTCCGATCATTCAAATATATAGCATCCCCTGTTCCACTAATCCGGTTCGTTCTCTTTATCCACCTCAGATCATCACATGGGTCGTTCTCTTTATCCACCTAAGATCATCACATGGTTTTTAGACACAATATTAGACACAAAATGTTCATATTGTGACAAAGACTCTTTCCTCTAGTTCTGTTATGGGAACATAGCTCAAACATGGAATATACTGGCTTGGCTATGCATATTGTATCTGGATCTAGACCAATGTTTGCTTGAATTTACTTCACTATAAAATACATATTTCATGGAATGTGTTATGGAACAATATAATGAAGAAAGAGCAGGGTGAAGTAGGAGTTTGGCTATTATTTCCTTATCATAAAAGATTTGGATGGATTAGTTCATTAATTACCTTTCTATCTAGGATCACTTTGAGTTGCTCCATCGAAATATGCATATATGCACTTGATTTATCTAACCACTTCAATTATTGGCCTAGGAGGTTTATGTTCTTTAGCTGTATTCATCTCTTGACATTAAATTGAGGTGAGGATATAAATCAACTTGACCAAGAGGGCTGAAGTAGGAGTTTGGCTGAGACCCCTTATCTGAAAAGATTTGGATGGATTGGTTCATTAACTAGCACAGCCACTTAACTTCTGGCTGGTGAACATGAATTGCCCGTAATTCATGTATTGGCTCCTAGTTATCCATGTATCAACTACAAGTTATTTTTTGATAGGGTGATTCGATTGCCACTAGATCAACTTCATTGGAGAGAGCATTTCTAGATCTCTCATTTGGTATATAAAATGACATATTTCCAGATAATATCCCTATGTTATCGCCCTTACAACAATTCCATCGTCCAAATATCACATAGTTGAAGCATGGCAAAGTGGTGGAACACCCCATGGGAGGATGTGTTGGCCAATTTGAAATCTATGCAAGCCCAATTTAACTCTATGGAGCAAAACTTGAGTACAATGAAGAAGACTAGTAAAATTGGAGGAGCTTTGAGTTACTCATGCCACTTCTTTTATTATTAAAGAATATAACCAAGAATGCTATGCATGGTATGATTTAGAAGATGCTTGTGATGATTGGTATATGGATAGTTGTAATTTTTGGGATGACAATGATTTTCATCTTGTTATTGTTGAATCTTCTTTATCATATGAAGCCAAACTTGTGAAGGAATACTAATAATATGTAGTTTTTTTCAATTTCCAAGATGCTTCTTCTACAACAATATAGTTCCTCATTGATTCATCCTTTTACTTCTATTTGGAGGATCTATTTGCTTTGAATGGTTATACTTACTTGGATCCACATGACCATCATGGGAATGTGACACGTAACACTCAACGGTTCATGCAACTTTAGTGCTATCGTTGGGTTGTCATTTGGAGCATATGGATATGGGACCCAATTTTAAGATGGTGCTTGTTGGACGATATCAACATGGCAACTCTCACTAGTAAATGAGACTAGTTCTTTGGCCTACTTCAACATGGAAGTCAACATTTTCCCATGGAACACTGGATTATGGTTATATACCTTGGATATACAAATATAATAAGATAAGAGATATAAGTCATGTACCAACTTTATTAATATTAAAAAACTTACGCTTGAATCTTTAAGGCAATAATCAACTCTTGTTCACTTGAATCTTTGAGGGGTGACCTCCTATGAGCTAAGTTTCAATTACAATATACTTCCACACATGACTTATGAGGAAAAATCCATCCTTATTTATACATCACTACGATTCTAACCTCCTATCTACACAGTGGACCTTTAAAGAGGGCCCATTACATTTATTCATTAATACTACAATAGTGGACATTCTTTAATGAAGTACCATTACATTTATTTTCTACCATAGCGGGTCTTATTTAATAATAACAAACATACTAGACCTAGCCACTTTACATTGAATGGACTCCACTATTACACTAATGGGCCCTCTGACCACCCATTACACCCCTAGGGAGGGTGATAACATATACCAACTAAGCAACAAATATTACTGCAAAGTTGGTAGCATATCAAAGTTTTCAACATGATACCCATGGTTTGAAACCTCATGAGTTGTGATCAAGGTCTGCATGAAAAATTGTCAAAATTGGATTATGAATACCAAGTTTGGAAATCTCACTTTGCGACAAATGAGCTAGATAGCCCGTAAGTGTGTTGATGCGAACCCAAAAATCGATGAGACTAAACCCTAATGAGAAGTGAATTGGTTGTAAGTCAGGCACATCTCAAATCTTGAAAATGCTCAACAATCCAATGTGCCAAGAAAGTGTATAAGAATCAAATGTTCTCTAATTTGATCTAAAGACCATTCATGTAAAGATTGAAGAATATCATCAAGTGGACAAATAAGTTCAGAAAACTTTCTCTAAAAAAAACAAAAAATGGCTATCAGTAATCCAATTGAGAGAAAAAAGTGTTGATCAACATCCTAATACTGTGTCTTGTAAATCTTGTGTATGAAAATCTCGTGAATGATTCAACAATTATTGAATCATAAACTTATCAAAAACCATTGAGAATTAAACTAGATTAACTGCTAGTAATGCCCCATATCCTTCAACAAAACCATCAATAAATAATGTTTAACAACCATGCAAGTCAAAAACTTACAATAAGTGATTGAATCCTCAAATGACAAAATGGAAAATTGTTCATCAAAATATCATGCATATAATATCCTCAAGATTCTATAAAAATGTCAAGTGTTGAACTGTCTTGGTTAATATCCTTTGAAAATCAAACTAACCAATCAAATATCCTCAAAATCAATATTGAAAAATCCTCAAACAACGCTGAGTGATCCATATCAAAATAATTAAAACCTCAATCCATTAGCCTAAATAAAACAACAATCCTAAAAAATCCATTTAATTACTATGAGTAGATTTCAAATCTTGAAGTATGATAATCATCTTCTTTGAATCTTGAAGTTTTATAATAATCATCACAATACCCCCCCATTAATTGAAAAGTGAGAGAACTCTTGGGACCTCTAAATCAAGAAATCAATGTAACCCTTAAAAGTTAAAAAAGGTAACCATATCATCTTAGAGTGAAGTTTGAAGACAATCCTCAACTCAAAAAATGACTTCAAGTTGGATTTGGTCACGCCGTAATTCATCATGTATTAAATCAAAACATTCATGTCCATTTGTTGTAGAAACCACTTTGGTCAAACATGTTTGTATATGGGTATGGATTCAATTGTAAGATCATTCCAATAACCTAACTTTCGAATTCCAGTGCCAAGTTTCCAACTATCCAGAATGCACCCATTACTAATCATTCCTCCTTCACTTTTGACACGTTTATTAAAGGTGGGTTTCCTTCCCACAAACACTGCATGGGTTAATGTCAAAATAATGCAAGTCTTTATGGCCAATATTTCAATGACAACATATGCAAATCATCAAGAAATATTGCACTCACAAACATAACTAGTTTGGAGTAATTAAGTATTTTTTTACTAGGTAAATTATCTCTAGGCAAAACCTTGGGAACTTTCCCTCATTTCGAGGATGGTACTCAAGGTAAACCGTATATTTTTTAGCGACAAGGCTCGAACCCATTACAATAACATACTCATTATGAGATCAACATGTCACTTATGAAAATAGAACTTGAGTGAGGAGGATAACACTCCATCCCACAACCACTTGGGTTAGATCCAACCGATTCTTTTAAATATATATCTTGAGGGAACTCAACAAACACTTCCCCTCATTTCAAGGATGGTACTTAGGAAAAACCAGATTCTTCAAGGCATAAGGCCTATACAACAATATATTTATTAAGATCTCAACATGTTACTTGTTGTCGTTGATCTTGGGTGGGGAGAATGACACTTATTCTCTCAACTACCTCAACTAAAGGCAATTGGCAAAAAAATAATTAGGACTTTGGAATAAGTCAAATTCATTCTCTTGATATCCCAAGTTTGTTCCGCTTTAATTGTAACTCTTCATAAGGTCTTAAAATTTTATCTTAAAATTTATTTTCTATTGCTTTAGTGTAGTCATTGAATACATCTTTCGTCTTAGTGTCTTCATCCAAGTCATCCATGTCATCCCAAAGTTTATATTGTTTTGTGCATTGCCGTATTGGATGTTATGATGGGAATTGGTGGTTTGTTGTAACTGAATTTAGACATGATGAGATATTGGAGATGCTCAAAGCCTATGCGAATCTTTTTAAAACCGCCTCAATCATCCTTTTTATTAGCAAAATTTTGTATATTGCCTCCTTTTCCATAAATCATTTATTTCTTTTAAGTCTTAGAAGTATCTACCTTTGGTGGTTGTGAGGTTCTGGGATGAGGTGGCCTCTATGACGATCCTCTTGTTCCTTCAGCTGTCTACCCTTGCCCCCCTTTTCTCCACAAAAATCTTACAATGTAGCCATGCAAGCCAATCCATGATTTATGGATTTCCCTCCTTTTATAATTTTGAACGATTTATCTAATTCAAAGTAAGGTGTGTAAATCCCAGTTCCTGTGGGAATGGTTGTTGTTGGTGTTTTCACACCAGCACGTGCCAAAACATACCTTCTAAGGGTTGTTCAAACCTTAATAGAGTCTCAAAATGTACAACTAAAGCATACAAAACAAAAACAAAAAACTAACTATCATGCATGCAAAACAATACTAAAATAAATCTAAAATAACAATTTTCACATTCTTCATAATCCATGCAGACATAGACAACACCAGATAAAGAATAAAGAATGTGTTTTTTCTATTATCCAATGAAATAGTACTAGAGAAAGGGTCACCTTTTAATGCATAGTAGGATGGGTTCTTGCATCAGTCCGAAGTAGGTTCGTATGGTCTCTGTACAATACGCGATCCTCTAGCCACATGCCATGAACATGATCTCCAACAGCTGAACATGATCTGCTCCAGCCACATGCCATGACACCTTGAGCATGTAAGTGGGAAAAGGGCATATGTGGGCGTAATATTTTGTTATAGAATAGATGATGAACCTTGGGGATTGATTTATAGGCTCAACACAAGGCTTTGTGGATAAGGATCCAAATGGATTTTTTCGCACAGAATCCTCTCTCTGATTTGTGTTGACCTAAAGTCCGAGTGTAACTTTCCTCTTTTTGCCTTAGAAAAGCAAGAAACAACCAATTTTCATGCCGAGAGTTAGGTCACTTATTTTTTTGATCTTTTGTGCAACTTGGGTCACTCTTTTCAAAGACTTTGGCGTGACTTGGGTCGCACATTCCTTAGGGAAATGTGTGACTTGAGTTTAAATTCTCTTTTTGATGTTTGCTTAGATTTGTGCCTTTTGTCAAGGTCTGTCAAGGTCCAAGGAGTGGAAATGAAGTGGCATGATGGTGTATTCGGGTGATTGGGCTGGTGACATGGCCAGTGAGAAAATTTTGGGTGTTAACATATTGCCTCCTAATGTGTGAGGTCAGGAGCTCATCATATGACTGACATACATCATAAAATATTATTTTTCCATGTGACCATGGCATAGAGAATGGAGACTGCATCGGAGGTAACTTACCCTTTAACATGAATACAGGGGTCCTTACCTACAAATACAATACTCAACATGGATGAGGTGCATATAATCCCAAATATATGGATGAAGCGAGCATTCCCATGCTCGTATCAATGTCTCAAAAATAAAAAGTGGATCTAGGCCCAAAGGGGACTTGATTGATACATGGATAATTGCTGTGTACATCATAGGTGTCCAATATGTACTCAAATATGGAATGTAATCATGGTCTAACTCTGGTTGATTTGAAGAACTGAAACTAGAACAATGGCATCCCCATGGAATTCTAAATCATAATCATTAATGCACTACTAGATCTAAAGGGGTCCAACAACTGTAGTGACTCAAACGACTGAGAGTTTGAATATGATAGGTTCGATAAACTACATCTGAACTGGATAAATAGGAAGCATGTAATTGGAGGGATTCCAAACACTGTCTCCACTATAGCCTGGATATCTCGATAAACATATCACTGGGGGTTTTCATATAGACTCACCAATGGACTAGAGTCAAGGGATATCTGGGGTCTTTGACCAAATAATGAGAGAATAATCAACTTGTATGAATCTCATTGGTGTGATAATTTGGTTGACATCGAGCACGTGAGAAATGACCAATCCAAGGGGAATTGAGGTCTCCACTCAATTGGTCCAAGGGGTTCATTGATGGTGGTTATGAGGCCAAGGTATAGGGTATCTATGGGTCAATGTCCTGGAATGAAGGTGTTGATGTCAACAGAGGGAAACCTGCAACCAACAATACAATGGTGTTTCCTTGATGGAAGCACTAGGGATACAACCAATGAATGAAAGGAACTAGACAAGTGACTGAGAATTGCTGGGGGATACAAGGGTAAATGAGTAACATGGAAACAAAATCCCTTTGTTCAGAGTATGAAGGCATGACTGACCCAACAACATATGTGAAATTGATGTGGGGGGGGGACACAACTTGGGATACTAGGGATTGTGACTGCAATGGGATAAAATTGGAGGGGGGGGTATGGGTAAAACATGAAATCAAAATGGCTACAAGGGTGACACACCGTAGAATACTCTAAACAAAGGCAACCAAGATGATGTTGTAAAAATAGACTATATGCAATCTGCAGAAGTGCTGAGGAACACCATTTACATGATTTCCTCGATGCGTGATCACCGTGTTGTCCCTTAGGTTGTACCTCAACCAAGAATGAGATTCTCTTTGGTGGTTATGCCCATTTTCAGATTGAAATATCAAAAGAAAAGGGGGCTTTGGTTAAGATGCAAATGCCAAGGAAGCCTATGCAGATAGAACCAGAGTATGTACCACTTTAGGTTAGTAATCCAATCTTATGACCAAGGGAAGGTACCCTAAAAAATAAGGAGGTATGAGTCCTAGTCTGTCACCCTAGGTACCTTTCGTATATGCACGAAAATTCTTGATTGGGTTTGCAACTGAAATTCTAGGTGTTCGGGGGAAATATCAGCTGTGATAACAAAATGAAAATGAGTGTTGTATTTGAAAGGGAGGTCCAAATATCCCACAAAATTTAAAAACTGAAAATAAGTGTAGGTCATAGGAACCTTAATCATGGAAAACTCTCAGAAAAGGAAGGAACAACAACATAAAACACATTCAATTGACAAAGTGTGTTTTAACTTCCCATTGATATGCATTTTAGCTATTGTTAGAAAATTACACAGACTGGTAAATTTCATATTTGTGCAACTCTATGACATTAAATGAAGACTTGACATACTATCTCAAAAGTACATTAAGCATGCATAAAACACCATTAATTCAACAAACAGTGGCAGTCTCACCTTGGTCTTGGTTTTCCAAACAATAGCATCTCATACATTTAAGAATAAAGACATTTTTAATTCAGAAACCCTAATGGAATTCTTGCTTCGGTCCTGGGTATCTCCAAAGCACAACATCCCATTCGTTTAAAATAAAAACACTTCACATTCAAAAACCCAGTGGCAGTCTTGCCTCAGTCCTAGGTACTCTTAGAATACAACATTTATATTTCTTTTATACAACATAATACAATGGATGAGATTAATTCATCTTTGCCCCGATCTTGTTGTATTTTATATCAACAACAGACTTTCAGCAGTCTGAGACTATGAAGAATGAGAAATTAAAAGAGAGAGCACATTAAAGTGATAAATCCAGGTGACTATCTTCAGCCTCGAAACTCATGAGAAAATGATGAACCTCCTTTTTTTGCCCTTTCAGGATGATCTTTTATATGTCACCCGATGCTGACTGTTCCTTTGTAATATGCCTTTAAAAAATGGACATGCATTCTTATCATGTTCCTAGAGACTGCATCCTTTTGTTGCTAGCATAAATGATTTTAAGGGACAACTCATCCCCCTGTATGCACAATCTGCATGCCATATTCCTCACTTCGTTCCTTTGTTTATTCTTCCCTATATATCCTTTTTAGGAGTTTGGGAGGGGCCCATTGAATAATTAGCTAGAATCACTTGCTGTTTCCCTCCTATGTCATGTAACTTTGGCTGCTTCTCCGTCACAAACCTCTTCAATACCTGTATGTTATGCCAATCATGATGGTGTGTAATTGGTCCATTTTTTAGAAGCCTAAAGGATTTGTCGAATTTAGATTGAGGTGTATAGTCAAGGCTCCCTAAGCCAACAATTATATTCTTTAATAGTGCCATAGTATCCATGGACGGTTGTAATTCCTCATACAACTCACCTGCTGTGGGTGGGTTTTCCCTTGTAGAAACTGCGAGTCAACTTTGTCATTTGTTCTTGGGTTCGCTAACAATATGAATTTTTGGGGAACAAATCATATTTCTCATTCCAAGAAATTGGAAGGCCATTATGTGTCATGGTGGTCATTGCTTTGAAGAAGGGGTTGACTAACACTGAAGGCTCCTTTAATTTTTCTTCCGGTGTTCTCATCAAATTAACCTTATTAACACAGTTGTCCATATGCATGATAAACTCTGTACTGTCATATATCTGCATAAACAACAACTATTATGGGGTCAAGGTATTAATCACTACTTTGTAAAATATAGCCACTTGACACTTGTTCTATATTTCACCTTTATTTCTATTCAAATAACCAATTGCTTCCACATACAATTTATAATAACTCAGGGAAAATTGTATACGATCTTTAATCTTAGCCAATTCTATGAAGATATTCTTCCACAAACACAACTTTGTTGGTCACTCTATATGCTCCTTAATTTCAATTAACAAATAAAGTGCTCAATATAAATTGTCAACCCAGGAAATTCTGGTTGTTTCAAAGGTAACTAAGAAAAATATATGCATAAACACTTCAGTAGCTGACTAAATAAATAAATATCATTCATCCTACCTAACTGTTAAGCCAAACTCAACTCACTGTGAAATCCAATCTCAATTATCAATCTAAGAACTCAAAGGATTCCTATTTTCTTACAACATCAATCCTATAACAACTGATGTAAGAATGAATTAACTAGAATTGCTTTTGCAAGAAGTTAAATCCTAAAATATCAGATTAAAAGGAATTCAAACCATGACCTATCTAATTCATCAAATTCTAGGAAAGATAAATAACAATAATACACAGGAGCTGAGCTAGACTGTAACAACAATACTAATTAGCACACTTGCATAGGAAATAAAAATACTCTACACAATCGACTGTTCACATCACACTGTTGCAACAAACCAAAGGGAAATTATAATTATGCAATTATCCAATAACTACTTTTGCAGCAATATGAAAATACTCCATACTGTAACTCCACATCAAACCAAAATAATTAAAATAAAACATCTACCAAATTCAGAAACTCTGTGAGAAGGTGGGCCCTGGCCTTCTAATAGAGTTGCCATTCAAGGATAACAAGATCTACGACACATAAATATTGAGAATTACTGCTCCTTTCATTAAAATAATGGAAATACCGTGTTACAGTGCCATATCCTTTTGCTACAATCTTTCTTTGAAAACGCTAACCCATGGATCGATTGGCGTTCCTATACTTATACAAATATGAGGTAGTTCATATCCACTAATTTGGGGCAGCCATGAAGATCTACGATCTTTAGGTTGCCGATTCGAAACAGAACAGTTACAACCATTATTACATTAAATGGAGTTTGTTCATAATCATGCATGCGCTTTTAATCCAAACTGTCAACAGACCGAACCAATTCCAGCTGATTAGGAGGGAAGATGCTTGGACTGTTTCAGCATGAACTAGTCTCTGCTGGCCGTGTGGAAAGACGCTCAAGCTATCTCATCAATGAATTAAACTAGATCCTGAAAAGGGGCAATTGATGCCAGGTATTCTTTACTCCATGGGTTCAACAAGCTGCTACACCTGGATTCTTTCGAGCTTATGAACTTATCTTATCAAATCAACACAAGTCAGTGCAATTCAAAGGTAAATTTCATAACCATAGACAATATTAAGCATTAATGAAACACAACAATAATAAATTATACCTGTTAAAATCCATGCTTGGCTTGGGAAGATATATGCCTGAGTTGTAGAAAAATAGGGAAAAACAAGGGAAAAAGGTATTGATGGATATGGAAAAAAAGGGTCTATTTTGACTCCCAACATCTCCCCCCAGCTATCCAATTGCATGTCCTCATGCATCGAGCTTCCTCTAGTCTGAATCTGTCTCTGCTTCCAAACTCCTTCGATGAAGATGAGTGATATTGAAGGAAAGTTCAGATTTCTCTCCTGAATTTCTGAATCCGTTACAGGCAATTAAATCATCCCAACATTGTTTCTCTGCCTTCTTAGTTAGCATGTACATGCTATTATACTGTCTTGCTGGAAACCATATGATGGGAAACCTGAATCTGAGTCCCAACCAACTAGGTCCACAAGTTTGGATACATGTGACATATTCGGGAAACCGGGATAGGGCATACTTGAAGTTTTCAAAACAATATGGGTCTCTTACTTTTAAAGATTCAGAAGAAGCATCCCATCTACTCTTGCTACCTTCTATTGCAAAGAGCTCTTGCTCAGAAATCAATTTAACACATGTAGAAATAACCTCTTGTTGGAAGGATTCCATCTGACTAACCTTCTGAGGAGATGCCAAGTTTCTCATATGTCTGGCTCTTATTGATATAGTATATTGAGGTTCACTTCGGACCCAAAGGGTGGAAGTGTCCTAATTTTTGTGTATAGTCTGAATAGAACTCCACCAACTCATATGATTAGTGACAAATGAAGTAAATTCTCTTAGATGAATGTTTCCCAGATGAGGAACTGGATTGGAGCGGACATCCATGAAACATGCTCTTTCATGCAAATACAATTCACATAGCAGGTTTTGTTCTGAAAAATCACTCCTGATGAAGGTGTCCATGAATTGAGGAGTTGACACTATCTAATAGGGCCTCCCTTCTTTTAAAGCTTTGATTTTGAACAGAGTCATATGTTCATACAAAAACACTGAATAAGATGGAGATGGAGCTCTACAACTTAACAATTCTTGAATTAAACTGTACATTTGCTCCTTTTCTTTCTTTAAGGGCTTGAGCTTCCTCAATTCTTTTAGCTCCTTTTACAAATATTCCCATTGGGATAGTTCTTCAACCCATTTATCCTTAAGCTCTTGAATAATATTATTGTGTTCAAGCAGGGAAATCATTCCCTTCTCACACAGAATGGTACGATACCTCCATTTACTCAGCTCATGTTGTAACAAGGAGAGCTCCCTTTTCAACTCTTGATCTTTTTATCCTCTTTTATCTTTTCTTTCTCCCTTGTCCAACACAATAATTTCATTCTCAATTTTCCCACTCGGAGTGAGTCCTGTGTTTCAGCAATCTTACCTTGTATCACCAAATCAACAGCTTCTTCTTCCAACATTGTCCCAACAGCTTCTGTTTGTTTTGCTGCTTCAACAATCAATTTTGGGAATGTTGTTCTTATTTGACAACATCCAGTTTTTGTGCTCCAATATCAACAACTTCTGTTTGTGTTGCTGCTTCAGTGACCAATTTTGGAAATGATGGTTCTTGTGTAGCAACATCTTGTTTTTGTACTTCAGTCCCAACATCTTCTGTTTGTGTTGCTGCTTCAACAACCAATTTTGGGAATGCTGGTTCTTGTGTAGCAGTATCTTGTTTTTGTACTTCAGTCCCGACATATTCTGTTTGTGTTGCTGCTTCAGTGACCGTTTTTAGGAATGCTGGTTCTTGTGTAACAACATCCCGTTCTGTGAATATTTCAGTACCTCCGGATCGCTGAGATTTTACTTGGAGCATTTCAGTATCTCCTGACTGCTGAGACTGGTCTGGGAGTAATTAAGTGTCCCTTGACTGCTGATATTGTTCTTGGAGCATTTCAGTATCTCCTGACTGCTGAGACTATATTTCTTCATGTTCTTGTAACTCCTGATCAGGGGTTATATTCAACTTTGGCTCCTTTTCCTCCATCGATTCTACTGTTGGTATTTCACTTCTCCCTTGCCTTGATTGTGCAAGTTTCCATGCTGACAATTCCACCATTGTGACTTTATAACCTGCAAGTTTAAATAAATCTCCGCATTCTGGACATAACAGTTCATCATGTTCCCCAATCTCCAAAAACAGAAGTTAGATTTTCCAATTGGTCAGCAGCTTCAGGCAATGTGTTCAAGCTTTGCGCTGTTTTCTTTTTGAATGCTTCTTTCAACCCCTACAATTCTTCTCTGAGTATTTGTACTTCTTCTTTCAGCAGCTCATTCTCAAAGAGAAAGTTTTCAATTTGAGGTTGATCTGCAGCAGGTTCTTGTGGGTTGGCGGATTTTAGAATTACATTACCCTCTGGTTCTTGTGTTACAGGGGGTAGTCGAGTTTTTAGAATAGGAGTTTCAGGATTTGCCTCGATTGTATGTACCGCCTCTGCTGCAGGAGAAGCTCTAGTCTTCCTTATTTTTTCGGGACTAGATGACTGACCTTTAATACTTGATATCTTCCTTCTCCTCCATGACACATAAGGGGTAATAGCTTCTGGAAGAATTTACACATTATTTGAAACAGGGATGGAAGGGTCAATTTTCATTTCACTAGCTCTCCTGTTTCAACAAGAAATTCCTCTTCTTGAACTATAGTTCCCTTTATTTGAGGAGAAGATTCAATGTTCAAAACTTCCTCATTTCCTTCCCTCATTGCCCCTGCATGATATTTTGTTTGATACATTGGACTCCCACTCGGCTCCTGAGGGTTTAATCACTGGAATTCTTCTGCCATTGTAGTTTCTTCTCCTATTACAGCTTTCGTAGCTACAACTTCCACTGTCGCAACTTCTACAACTGCTCCAGTTTCAGCTTCTACTACTGCAGCTGCTAATATTACAGTTTCTTCTGCTGCACTTGCCTGTTGGTGTCCATTTTGTCACTATTTTTGATCATCTAATCTACTCTGAGTGGCTTCATTCTTATCATTTTTGATATAATAAGTTATTATTTCCGCCAGTCAGACCATCAAACAGACCAGGTATGCATATATTCAGTTATTGTATGAATTTTGGTGAAATATCGCCATATTATGATTTACTAATGTTTAAAGTGACATTTCTCGATATGCTTGGAATTTAGTTTTGATCTACAAGCTGCGGTTTCTCAAACGATCCTCCATTCAGATTGCGCGTTTGTGTTGCTAATGTTCAGCCGCGTCCAGCCCGTCATTCAGCCCGCGGAATCATCGGTTGGCATATTCCTGGCCATTAAAGACAAAAAAAGACTCATGGGTTCGATTAGCTACGTGGTGGTTATGATTGATGAGCCTTGGTTCCAGAAGATTCGCCTCCTTGCCTCTTGAGCTCGACAGCACACCTCCTGCCCACGTCAACACTCCAGCGCTCTGACTTTCCTGTTCGTTCAGCCTGATATCACGCATACTTGCTCATGCTGATGTTTTAGAGGAGTCCAGTCCGCCCATGCTCAGTCCGCCAGCACATGCTCTGTCCACGTCGATGCTCCCACAACCCTCTCCTCCGTCCGCTCAGCTCACCAACATACACTCTGCCCATGGTTGAAGGAAACGATCACGCAGTTGTTCGCGTCAGGCAGGGTCGACACCGTGAAAGCAGGCAGATGCCCTTCGCGCTGTCACACGTTACCTAGCAGCCGTTTTACAGTCTCAAAGACCTCTATTTTTAGAGAGGTCGACTATGTCGACCTTCTCTCCCACTGTAAACTTATAAATAGATGCCTCTTATGGAGAAAACGAGGATCAAATATCATAGAGAATAGATAGAAGATAGCAGTTACTTTTGCATAAATATTGTGTAATTTTCACCAGTTAATGGAAGTTTCAGTTCGTTGATGCTCTGCTGTTAGTAACTAAGTGATTTAGTTTCCATCTCTGATTGCTGGGAAGGGCCCCTCATCAACCAGAGGTTTTGTTTATGCTTTCTGTATTTTCTTTTCAGCAAATAGTTAGTTTATTTTCCAGTAAATGTAATTAATTTTGTTTTCCTGTATATGTCATTTCTTTCCTCTTTGTAATTTGTATTTCTTTGTTAACTTAGTTTGTGTTTCCAGAATTAATAAATAGTCGACCAAAGCATAATATTCATAGTTTGATTTCAGTCTTTCGTAATTAGATAGTTTGTTTTCTAGTTTTCTGCAATTAAATAGAACTTAATTAGTTTCTGTTTCAATTTCTGTTAATAGTTAGAATTAGTTTCATTAGTTTCTGTTCTATAGATGTAGGTTAATTTTGTCTCTCTCACCTCAGTCTTGCTTTAGCATAAATAGAAATAGTTCATCTTCCCAACAATAATTAGAATAGGTTGCTTCCTATTATCGTAGCCTCTCAACAAGTCTTCTCACTGACTTCTTTGCATTGCAGGTTCATCTGCATTCACCAGCTGACGTTAAGATCATCAAAATTGCTCATTTTCTTTAGTTTAATTCGTTTTTCCTCCATTCGGACTGTCATCCCGACAGTCATCCAGATCGTCGTTCGGACTTTTATTCTTTCTGCACTGTTTTATGCTTATTTTGAATTCAGTTTCTTTAGTTCTTTAATTTTAATCTTTCTCTCTTCTAATTAGCCTTCTTAACCATAATTAGGCCTTTGCTTTATATTCTATAAGAGTTTTTAATTCACTTTTGTCATTATTTTTAATCTCCTTCTCATCTTCCTTCACTTCGTTTTAACTGTTTTTCGAATTATGTCTTTTATAATTGATTTACTAATATGTCGTTGTTCCAGAATTTATCAGTCTTATTCTTAGTTTAGTTTATTACATGTTCTTAAGATTTAGTTCATATTATAGTTAATAATTTCATTTTCCAAGTTATCTAAATTTTGATAGTTTCTTTGTTAAGCATAGGATCAGTTTCTCATTCGCTCAAATAATGAAGATGTTCATGAAATAGAATTTGGATCATAAGTAAATATCTTTATCAAGTTTTCCACTTGCTTCTATATAACATATTTTTATCAAGTTTTCTACTTGCTTCCAAATCAAATCCAAAAATAAACATCTTTATCAAGTTTTCTACTTGCTTCTAGATTTTCATTAGTTTTATATCATTTTGTTTATGGATAGAAGATAGATCATAATCTTTAAAGTTAACTGTAATTGGACTCTTTGTAGTTTACATCTCTTTATTGAAATTAGGTTAGATTTACTTCCATTTTGTTTTGCTGTTACATTTGAAAGCCATTACGATTCATTCACTCCAGTTCCTATCACTTTTGACATACAACATCAAGGAGAATGGAATTAGAATTAGATGTTTTAGTATAGTTATGGAGTATTAACTGAATGCATAAGTAGTTATTGAAATCATTAATAGTTTGTAGTTTTGCTTTGAACTAATTTAGCTTTCCGGTTATGTAATTTACTATTAAGTCATTTCATAGATAGGTCTTTAATTTCATTTACAGTTATCTCTAATTCCTAGATTAGAATCTGAAGAATTGATTAAGTAGTTTTCATTCTTACAAAAATAGTTTGATTTTTAATCAGTAATTTCCATTGTTTAATCATAGAGTAGAGTAGTATGATTTAATACTATTCTGATCTGTTAGTTCATTTGTTATCTTTTTTTCTGAAGTTTGACTCGGTTTTTCATTTTGAAAGATCTTTCGATCTTTTCTTTATTAAAACATTTTTAAGGTCTGACAAGCCGAAAATTAGGTGCCATTCTACCTTTGCATATACTTTGCCTCAACTCTAAGAATACCAACCTTGGTCGATAATTAAATATTTAGGTGTTTCTTTAAGACAACTCACACACCTCAACATTTTGGCGCTGTTTCCGGGGAGTTGTAGAAGATAGGTAGAATTCAGTCATAGATAAATAGGACATTCGCTAAAAAAATTAAGGATAGATTCGAATTCTCTTCTTTCGAAATAGGATGGTGGCGGGTGAGCGGTAAAATGAGAGGTAAGAACCTGTGCATCTGTTATAACAAGAATCCCCAAAACCCAATAGTAGTAGTGATGCAGTTAGAATTTGTTTCAGTTATAGTTTGTTTTTCATGAATAGGTCTAGAGACTCACAAGGTAGATTTATTAAAACTAAAATTCCCACTAAAATTTCTACTAACCTATATGGGGGGCGTGCCACCCCAACTACTAATTCAACAGAATGGTATCAGAAGACACCTAAAGGGGATAGTCCTACTTGGAAAGCAAAGGAAATCCTTTCTGAAAATAAATTAGGAGAAACCATAGCGACATCAGAAAAATATGTTCATAAAGAAATTCCACAGGAACCTCAAACTCATATTGAGATTGAACGTAGACAAGAGGAAAATCCAAAGGATAAAACTTCAAAACCCTCCAACTCTCCATTAGTCCAAAATCCCAAAGACACTACTTTTTCAATAGTAGGTGGTACAAATTTAGTAGACTTTGTCGATCCCGCACTAGTAGACGCTCTTTTTGAGAATTCTGTGAACATCGTCATCTCACAGATTGAGACAACAACAATAGGACCTTCAAAACTGGATACCCACATGTTTGGTAATTCTCCTCCTAAAAAGAAGAATACTCTTCTTGAAACAGAACGTTGGGACATCCCATATTCACCAAGAAAGGATCTACCTAGGTATTCTCTCTTTGGCAATCGAATCTTCATGGAGGATGAAAATGAAGATCATGTCCGACAAGATGAAGGAGAAGGAGAGGTTAAGACCGAAGGTACTTTTGGATTCCCTATCTTAGACACTGCACAAATGTAACTATGAAAAATATTCCTCCCTCCTCACTACCAACCTTCTATGGGAAGAGCAGTGAGGATACAGATACATTCTTATTCGAGTTCGACATTTTGTGTAGGAGTTATAATTACCTACAAGATGGCCAAAAACTGAAACTCTTTCCTGCCACATTGAAATATTATGCTCTTCAATGGTTTATGGGATTAGGAGAGTCTAGTATTAGAACTTGGGAAGACATGAAGAATGCATTTCTACGGAAATATCGGGATTACTGTAGACCTAAGGACTCTCGCAATGATATCTTTAAAATTAAACAACTTGAAGATGAGAGCCTAGAAGACTATCTTGAGAGATTTAACTATGTGTTTCATAAATCTAAATATAGTGATCTTCGGGAAGATGTAGTAAGAACACTCTTCCTCAAGGGGATTTCTGAAGAACTCTTAGAGGACCTTAATCTCATGGCAGCATGAGATATTTCTCATCAGCCTTTTGCACAGATTTGTGAACTATGTAGGAATTACTCTAGGAGCAGAGGGAAAGGTGGAAGACATTTTCGAGAATCTTATGCTAGGAACCCGAAAGGGGTCACATCTAGTCCTGGTGGAGTTACAAGGGTAGAGTTGGGAAACCTATTGGAAAATTTCAAAATAGATATCTTTGGAGCCATGGGTTCTCAACTAGATGCAATACAAGCTAAAAAGAGGCAATATGAAGAGTGTGCAACAATGAGTGTTTTCTATCCTAGGTGTAGAACTAAACATCCTCAACGAGAATGTCCATTGAATAATGTTTCAATTTGTCACCTTTGCACAAAAGAACATCCAACTAATAATTGTCCATCATTACCGGGGTTGCAAGCTGTGGATAAGAGTGGAAACTTTGGTGAATCATCTAGGAGGCCTTGGAAACCTAGAGATCAACCATCATATCAAGATCCATTACAAATTCCACCCTATTACTATCCTTATCAACCCCCTCAACAATGGAACACTTCAGGTTGGCAGAATTGGCCTTTGCAGTACCCTCCTCAGAATACCCAAGAACAACAATGGCTACATGGGTGGAGAGGACAAGATTATGCACAAACACCTCCTCCTATGCCTAACTATCCTTACCCACCTAATATTCAACAACTTTTTCCTGGATGTACACCTCCTTCACTACCCCCTATCCCAATCCAACCTCACCATTTCCAGAACATGAATCCTCGAAGACCCACAATATTACCTGCACAACCAATACCGAATCCTAACAACAAACCAACCCAAGCTCTCAACATCACTGGGTTGTTACCTATTCCGTCATATGCCATTTCAACCGCACCAATACACGAGATTCAACTGCGGTCTGGAAGAGTTCTGCAAGACCAACCCAAGTCATTAGTTGTTATCCAAGAAGAAAATTAAAAAGAAAACATACCTACCGAAGTTTTGAATGATGCCATTCTTGAAGATGTGGTTATTTCTAAATCTTCAACACACAACCATCCACACAAATAATTAATTTCAAGGGAAAAATCACCTCCATATCCGGAGCGTCTAGTAATAGAAAAACCTGTAACTTATCTAGAGTATGATATCATTAACGAATTGAAAAACCTGTAAATCAGCCTAGTACCAACCAAGCCTAAAAAAAGTGGGAAGAAACAGTTCAGTCGGAGGCTTCTATTTTTCAGCTTTTGCTTGATTTTTTGGTTTTTCTGTATTTGGATCTGGGTGGGTTTCTATTGGTACTAGTTTTGATGCCTTTTTGATCACAACTTATTTTCAGAATCCTCTCTATTCTTGGTGCACCTCTGCTATTTTTGGGGGAGGCTGCTTGGCAGCTGTCTTGTCCTTATTACGGGTTACTGACAGCTGTGGCCCGCTCTTCTTTGGGCTTTTTTTCCTATTACGATGACCACAAGTCACTCACAAAACCTTTCGCTTTTGGAGTCTGCTCCGGTGTCGGGTGTCAATGCAGACCGTTTCGTGGGAGAGGATTCTCAGCTGGGTAGTTTGTATGGTTTGAAAGCGAAACGGAGAAGACTGTTGAAAACTTACAAAGCGAGGAAAGAGGTTTTTAGTTATGACATTGATGCAGATTTCAATCTTGAGCGGATCCGAACCCTAGCGGAGAAAGCTATGGTCGGCAGGCTCGAGTTCACTTCGGGAACAAAACTTGAAATCTCTGAGTGGGTTAATAAATACTGGGTTCCTATCACCGGCTTGGCTCCTCGCATCAATTTATTAGCTAACAGGTGGATACTTTTCACCTTCACAGAGGCGGCGCATTTGGATTTGATTATGTCTTCTTTCTGGGAGTTTAAGCGTGGTTCCTTGTACCTCAAACGATGGCATGTGAATTTCGACCCCCTTGCTGAAATTCAAACCCTTCGCCATTTGTGGATGATTATTCCAGGGCTTCCGATAGAATTGTGGTCGGAGGAGGTCATTATGGGGCTTGCAAATTCAGTTGGGAGGTTCATTCGCTTTGATAAGCACAACCTCCATGGAATCGACCGTCGTTATGCAAAAGTCATGGTTGAGATTGATATGAAAGGAGGATTACCTGCTGAAATTGTGATTTCATGGGGAGCTAGGGTTTGGACTCAAAGTCTGGATTACTTCAAGATCTCGTTCCGTTGCTTTATTTGCCACAAGCTGGGACATGTTAGGGCCACTTGCCCTAGCCGCCGAAGACTTTCTCAAGCTGGTTCTGATACTGAATCATCTTCTCCAAAGACTGGAAAGCACATTGCATCCTTTGAGCTACCGGGTAAGTCTTTGAATGAAACCCCACCAAATTTTCCTGATTTGTCTAAGGCTGAACTAGATTTTATTGAATCTTCTGAATTACAACTCTCTAAACGTATCTCTAAAGGGGAAATTATGCTACGTCACGACCTTGTCACGGGGCTACCTGTTAGTAAATCAGTGATTTCACCGTCTGGTCAGAAAATTGGGCGTAAGCTCTTTGATGACCTGTCGTCAAAGGAACCTGGGTCTTTGCACTCTCAGGCTGACTTGGATGTTTCGACTGTTCCTGTTTCTGAACAATTCCCTTCTTCGAATTTTGTGGGGGTTTCTTCCCCCCCTTCCAAACTCTTAGGGTCTGGTCCAGTTGTGGACGTGAATTGTTTAGATGATTTCCCCCAGCATTCAGGTCCTTTCAGGGATAATAGTTTGGATAGGCCTCGAGTTAGGGCTGATACTGTTGTGGGCTCACAGTCTTTGGATTTAGGTTTCTCACCTGTTAAAGATAAACATTTTTCAAGGACTGAGGTAGATTTTCCTCCCCTAACTTCCTATACCAAAAACCCTGGCAGTGGGTCTGTGGCTCTACCTCTTCAAACCCTAAATTTTAAAAATGTTACCATCAGAAGGAATAAAAAGAAGAAAAATGTTGACTCTCTTTGTACTGATCCCTACACTCCTTTATCAAAGAGATTGGATGAGGCGGACAAGAAAATGATGGTTGATTCTTTGGGGCTTAGAGCTTTGTCCCCCAGTGAACCTGTTCCTTGATGTCTTTCCTTTCACTGAATGTACGAGGATTAGGTAAGGCGTCTCGGGCACAGGCCTTATCTAATCTACTTAAAACTACTGAGCCTGCTATTTTGTTACTACAGGAGACCATGTGTGACAATAATTTGGCTATCCATAAATTATGTAAAATTCTCCCAAATTGGGAGGTCACGGCTATTAGTTCTTGTGGTTTATCGGGGGGGCTTGCGGCTTCCTGGGATCCAAATGTTTTTGATCTAAAAGATTTTGTTACTCAGTGGGGCATTCTTTTGAAGGGGTTTTTTAGAGGATGCCAGCATTCACTTTCCTTACTTAACTGCTATGCTCCTTACAAAGATCGTCAGAATTTTTGGACATCTCTGCAGGGATCTGGTATTTTGAACTTTAATGATCTGATTATTGCTGGAGATTTGAATTTTTTGTGCCATGCTGCAGAGATCTGGGGGTCATCTGCCAGGATGGACGATTTGGCAGATTTTTTCTCTCAGTTTCTTTTGGAAACAGAACTAGTGGATGTGATGCCACATAAGCTGGTTCCCACCTGGACAAATGGTCATTTCGGCAATGATGGAGTTCACAAACGCATTGATAGATTTCTGGGAAAACAAGATTTGCTGAGTCTCTTTCAGAAACATCGATCCTGGGTTCATAACAACAAATTTTCGGACCACTGGCCCATCGTCTTACAATTAGATGATTTTGCACGTCCTCGGGGCTTGCCTTTCAAGTTCAACGCTTCCTGGCTCAGTGAGGATTCTTTTTGTTCCATGGTTCGAGCTTTTTGGATAAATTGTGAAGAATTTGATTCAAATCCGATTCTGAATTTCTGTCACAAATTAAAAGGGTTAAAAGATTGCACTATTAAATGGATCAGGGATAAGAAGACAGCGGACAGACATGAATTAGATCTTCTTGAAAGGAAACTTCAGACAACATTTGAAGCTAATATGAACAATTCCCTCACTTATGAAGCTTTTGAAGTCATGAAACAACTAGAATTGAAAAAAGAGGAATTACTCCTACAAGAGGAAAAAGAGTGGCGTCTTAAGAGCCGTGCTATCTGGGTTTCTCATGGAGACAAAAATACTAAGTTCTTTCATGCATTTGCATCTTCCCGGCGAAGTTCGAAATACATCTGGGAAATTATGGATAGTACGGGTAATCAGATTAAGGGTCTTAATGGTCTCAAATCGGAAGCTGTTTCATTTTTTGGCAAACTTTATGGTGACCCTGGTGAATGTTGTCTCACTGATCAGATTAATGTTGCATCTCTATTTCCTCGGTTTTTCAATGAACAAGAAGCAGACTGTCTTCAGGCAGAGATCACACTGGAAGAAATAGAACAGACCTTGAAAATTTTCAAAAAGGATAAAAGTCCAGGGCCTGATGGGTGGCTAGTGGAGTTGTATCTACATTTTTTTGATCTGATGGGGAGTGAATTGCTTGAGCTGGTTAATTTTTCCAGAAACAGTGGAAGTATTACAGGGGGTCTTAGTTCCACCTTCGTCACTCTTATTCCAAAAAAAGATAAGCCTTTATCTTTTAGTGAATTTCGCCCGATAGCACTTTGTAATCTGTTATATAAACTAATTGCCAAAATCATAGCTGACAGATTGAAGCCTGTACTTTCCAAGCACATATCTGCTGAACAATTTGGTTTTTTAGCAGGAAGGCAGATTCACGATGCAATTGGAATTTCTCAAGAAATATTGCATAGCATTAAGATTCATAAGAAGAAAGCACTCCTGCTTAAGATGGACCTGGAAAAATCCTATGACAGAGTCAATTGGTCCTTTCTCAGAATGATCCTTATCAGAATTGGTGTTCCTGCACAATTTATCAAGTGGATTATGGCTTGTATTACCTCCACAAACATCTCAGTTCTTGTCAATGGTAGTCCTTCTGACTTTTTTAGCTACTCCAGGGGGATTAGACAGGGCTGCCCATTATCCCCCCTTTTGTTTATTTTGATCATGGATGGCTTCAGTCGATTGGTTAACAATGCTATCATGAATGGTCAGATCAAAGGTTTAAAGCTTACAAAGGATTGTGTGATTTCCCACATTCTTTTTGCTGATGATGTTCTTGTGGCTGGGGATGACTCATTGGAAGAATGGACAAATTACAATCTCATCATTCAGACTTTCTGCAGAGCTTCTGGAATGCTAGTCAGTACAGCTAAGTCTAATTTTTATCATTATGATTTAAATGAGGACCAGATCAGAGCTTTATATTTGATCCTGCCTTATAAGTGCTGTCACATAGACCAAGGATTTAAACATCTTGGATTTATACTCAAGCCAAACAACTATCAAATTAAAGATTGGATGTGGATCCTGAAGAAAGTAGAGGCTCGTATAACACAGTGGTCATATAGGCTCCTGTCCATCGGTGGTAAGCTCACCTTAGTAAAGTCTGTTCTTTCCAGTATAACGGTTTACTGGTTTTCCTTACTTGAAATGCCAGCTTTTATCATTAAGACACTTAAAAGGTACTTCTTCAATTTTCTTTGGTCTGGGACAATTACTCGTGAAAAGATCCCAATGGTAGCTGCTGATACACTTGCTAGGCCTTATCGCTTCGGTGGTTGGGGTATCTTAGAATTGGAAGCTTTCAATACTACCCTTAGATTGAAAAGTGCCTGGAGGGGCATTTTTGGAAATACTCTTTGGTCTAAAATTATTCATAGTAAATACATAAAGATGGATACTCTCTGCTGGATTAGGAATCCAAAATTGACAGGCTGGAACTTTTCACCCATGTGGAGGGGGTTTATGAAAATATTTCATTGGATAAAGAATGATATTATATGGCAGGTAGGTTCTGGTAGTCAGATCAGGATTGGCATTGATCCGATTATTGGCTTGGAGCATGATTTTTCTCTTCCTGATATTATCCCCCAGTATCTCCATATTATTGGGCTTCCCACACTAGACAAAATCTGCCATCGCAGTGCTGGAAATATATCCCATAAGTATTGGTTTTCTGCACATGATATTGGCCTTTCGGGTCATTTAGCGAGAGTCTGGGAACATTACACCAAGAAATTATGCTCTGCTGGAGTTTATTTAAACAACACGGCTGACAAGCTGCTGTGGGGAGGCAATCCAGCTACTGGAATTGTCACTGCTCGTTCTGCATATTCCAGAATTATACAAGCTAAATATATTTTCCCTCAAGATTGGTGGTACAAAAGGATTTGGCAATGGGACATGCCTTCGAAACTAAAGTGTTTTACTTGGTTGCTGTTTCAAAATAAGTTAAAAACTTGGGATAACCTATGTAATAGGGGTTGGAGTGGACCCAGCTACTGTTATCTGTGTAGATCTGCTGCAGAAACTAGACAACATCTTTTTGTTCACTGTGTATTTTCTCGCAAAATCTGGGACGTGGCATCTCATGAATTAAATATTACGCAGTGCTGGGAATTTGGGAGTTTTGATCAGTGTATTTTAAATTGGTACAGACATGTTAAGCAACATTTTTTTCTTGCTGTGTGTATTCCATGGGCCATATGGTATACCAGGAACAATACTATTTTCCAGAACACTCTACCAGATCCTGTTCAATGTAGCCTAATTGCTTTAAAAATGCTCTCTCTCTGTAAGATTGATAAGCAAAAGCTGAAGACTGACAGAGTTAGTATTTTCAATCTCACAGTGGACCAACCTGTACTTTTCTTTGATGGAGCATCACAGTCGGGTATTTGTGCTGTTGGAGGCGTAATTTATCTCAATGATTCTCATTATTTCACTGTTAAGTTAAACTGTGGACCTGGCACAAACATGAAGGCTGAATTAATGGCACTCTGGTGCGTGTTAAGGGTTGCAAACATTTTTGGTTTGGTCAACTTAAAGGTATATGGTGACTCAAGGGTCACCATCAAATGGGCGACTGGCGAATTTAAGCTCAATGTTCTAAATTTGAGACATTGGGCATCCAGGACTCTTCTTGAAATCTCAAAGCAGCAAAGCATCAAGTTTGAACACATATATCGGGAACAAAATTCATTAGCTGACAAGCTCTCAAAGCATGCCCTAGCAGGTTCTGAAGGTCATTTGATATGGGAAGAATGGTATGATAACAGCATGCTGGATGGTGGCACCTTTTTCTTTCTGGACTGATCATTACATTTTTTTGACTTCGGTTTAAATCTTTTTGAAAATCTGGGCTTTTGTATGTCATATATTTTGTGAACTCTGCACTTGCTCTGAGTTTTCGTTGACATTCTGGTATGCACATACGTTGGTCTGTCCTGCGGATATTTTTCAGAACAGTATATGATTCATTTTGATATGAATCAGGACTCCTTCTTTGTACTATTTGATTCACTTTGAATATCAATAGTAGTTTTTTTCTCTGGAAAAAAAAAAACGAATTGAAAAATATTTGTATTAAGATCCCTTTGTTACAAGCCATTAAGGATATCCCAATATATAGTAGAGTATTAAAGGAACTATGTATTAAAAGACCGGGGAGAAAGAAAAAAGACCCTCCGACGATTCATGTAATAGGAAAAATTTCAGATTGCATAGCAAACCAACCTAGAATCCCAAAGTATTCAAAACCAGGGAACCCTGTGGTGACTGTTATCATCAATAACATGGTGACTGTTATCATCATTAACATAGCCATAGGAAACAAACTTATTGATCTAGGAGCTGCTATCAACCTAATGACTGCCACAACTTTAGAAACTCTCAATTTAGGACACTTCCTCTGCCCTACACCAACGATGCTAGAATTAGCAGATCGCACTATGGTTCAACCTACCGGGATCTTAGATGACATCACTGTATTAGTAGCCTCATGGGAATATCCTGTGGACTTCATGGTCATAGAATCAAAAGAACCTTCCAAAGGTCACTCCATTATTTTAGGAAGACCTTGGTTGGCTACTGTCAATGCATTTATAGGATGTAGGGATGGAGAGATGATTATGTCTGATGGGTTATCTACAAGAAAACTAGCTTTATACCCACCAGCTCAGCCCGTAATTAAAAACCTGTTTTGGTTCGATTGTCCTTTTGGAGATGAGAACTTGGAATAACTTTCCCTTGTTAGTGATTTCTCTCGAGCACTTCAAGAGAAAAATACCGAGAATGTGTTGAACCAATTTATCTCTTCCACAACATGTGTAGACTTTCCTTAGTCTTTCTACCAATTTGACCAAATCTTTGGAGATGAATTCCAAGAAAACATGAGCCTCTCAACATTTATGAGTACACCCCGTGTCTTCGCAATCGAAGAACACCTAGGATCCTATACCATACCGTGTGAGGTTAGTATTGACAAATTTATACATATAAATGCAGGTTTAGATGAGAATCAGCAAAAACAATTACTAAAAGTTCTCAAGAGTCAAACTGGAGCATTTGCATGGGAATATACCGATATGAAGGGTATACACCCAGATACCTGTATCCACCACATTTAAATAGACTCGAACATACCTCCTGTTAGGCAGCCCCAGAGAAGAATGAATCCATCCCTAAAGGATATAGTAAAGGATGAATTACAAAAACTCCTTAACGCTGGATTCATCTACCCAATTTCTAACAATAAATGGGTGTCTCCTCTGGTGGTAGTTCCAAAGAAAGTCATAGGGAAATGGTGTATCTGTGTCAACTTTTGAGAATGGAATAAGGCCACTCTTAATGACTACTTCCCATTTCCTTCCATCGATCAGGTGTTAGATACCTTATCAGGGAAACAATATTTTTCATTCCTTGCCAGGTATAGTGGAGACGATCAAATACTAATAGCACCTGAGGATCAAGACAAGACAACCTTACTTGTTCTTTGGGGACATATGCCTATCGAGTGTTACCATTTAGCCTATGTATTACACCTGCTACTTTCCAGCGGGCAGTTCTAGGAATCTTTGTCGACCTTATACACGACTGTGTAGAAGTTTATATGGATGATTTTACAATTTATGGTAATACCTTCCAGGAAGCCCTTGATAACCTCGAAACAGTTCTTATTCGGTGCCAAGAAATGAACTTAGCTCTTAATCATGAAAAATGTAAAATGCTACTGACCGAGGGCATAGTTTTGGGACATCATGTCTCTCTTCAAGGTATTAAGGTGGATCCTGCTAAGATAGAAATAATTGTTAATCTTCCTCCTCCAAAAAATCTGAAGGAAGTAAGAAGTTTTCTTGGTGATGCAGGCTATTATAGACGTTTCATTGAAAATTTCACTAAGATAGCCGCACCTATTTTCAAACTACTCATGAAAGACACAGAATTCCAATGGACTGAACCATGTCAACGTGCCTTCGAAACTCTGAAGAAAAAAATATCAGTGGCACCAATACTTAGGGGCCCAAATTGGTCCCTTCCTTTCCATATATCCACTGATGCCTCCAACATAGCTATAGGGGAAGTCTTAGGTCAAAAAGAGGGACAGACATCACATGCCATTTACTTTGCTAGTAAAAATCTGACTCCTGCAGAATCGAAATACACCGTTACTGAAAAAAGAGTTTCTAGCAGTAGTCTATGCCATCAACAAGTTTCGTCATTATATCACAAGATATGAGATTTTTATACACACTAACCACTCCTCCATCAGGTTTTTAATGAATAAATCTATCACCAATGGCAGAGTAACTCGGTGGCTTATTTTGTTGCAAGAATTTAATATCACCATTGTCGATCGTCCTGGTTGAGAGAATGTGGTAGCTGATTTTCTCTCTTGAATTCAAACTGACGATAATGCTAATCCTGCCGATGATAGCTTCCCAGATGAACATTTGTTCACTGTGTTTGTTTGAACCCCATGGTTTGCAGACATAGCCAATTATTTAGCAATTGGAAAGCTACCAAACCATCTCTCCCCACCCGAGAAACATAGGATCATAGTTCAAAGCTCTAATTATTCTTGGGTGGATAATGATCTCTTTCGTACTGGTACTGATCTTATCATTAGACGATGTGTACAAGAGGATGGGATGGCAGAGATCCTTCATGCATGTCATGGTGGACCTTGTGGTGGGCATTTTTCTGATAAGAGAACAACATACAAAGTGTTACACTCTGGGTATTATTGGCCAAGCATTTTCAAAGATGCTGCCAAGTATGTCAAGTGGCGTGACAGTTGCCAAAGAATGGGTAGTCCTACGCCATCCGATGAGATGCCTTTACAACCCCAAGTTATGATTGAGCCTTTTGAAAAATGGGCTCTAGATTTCGTTGGGCCAATTTCCCCTATGTCTCGCAAGAAGAGGTACATTCTACTATGTATAGATTATGTCACCAAATGGGTAGAAGCCAAAGCTTTATTCCGAGCCACAGAGAAATCTGTGGTAGAATTCATATATGAAGAAATCTTCACTCGATTTGGTGTACCTAGGGAAATTGTAACCGATCAAGGATCTCAGTTTACCTCCAAGTTAATGAAAGAGCTTACTGACAAATATGGTATTAAACATTGTAAATCTTCACCATATCACCCGCAAGCCAATGGTCAGGTAGAATCCACTAACAGAGTATTAGAATCAATCTTGACTAAGACTATTCAGTTACACCACAAGGACTGGGCAGATAGGCTCCCAGAAGCCTTGTGGGATTATAAAATAACATGGAGGAACACCACTATCCACACACCTTATGAACGCGTTTATGGTAAACAGGTTCTTCTACCTATTGAGTTTCAAGTCAAAACCTTTCGTATGGCTACACAATTAGGTATGAATCTAGAAGAAGCACAAAGACAACGAATCCTGCAAATAAATGAATTAGACAAGATTAGGCAAGATGCTATTCAACGCACAATATTAATACAAAACCAACACAAAAAGTGGCATGATAGATACATTAAACAAAAAAAATTCAAAAATGGAGACTAGGCATTACTTTTCGATTCAAGGTGCAAAAACTTTAAAGGTAAATTAACTACTCGTTGGATGGGTCCATATGAAATTGTTACAGCTTTTGATAATGGATCCGTTAAAATTAAGACAATTGATGATTCACAAATTTCTTTTGTTGTAAATGGACATAGACTTAGACTTTATCATCAACCAATATCTAAACAAGATTTTGTGCAAAATGCCTTGCAACAAGAGGAAATGGAACTGGTAGAAGAGGAAGTCATTCCTTCTCCTCCTAGTCCTTGAATTATTTTGGGTTATCTTCTTTTGTATATATGTAAATATGTTTTGATTTTCAATAATAAAGGGTCATTTCTAACAACTGATTGCATTTTTATAGGAAAGTTATTATGATCAGTTTATAAAATTTTGTCAATAAAACAGGAAGACTCTTTTCCTTTCGTTAATTTTGAAAATTTTACATAACGTTTTTTTGTACATATGTTTTTGTTTTGAATAAAAATTGAATCATCTAACAAGTGGTTTTGCAGCTTAATTACA
Source organism: Larix kaempferi (assembly GCA_027924585.1). NCBI lineage: Eukaryota > Viridiplantae > Streptophyta > Pinopsida > Pinales > Pinaceae > Larix > Larix kaempferi. The sequence continues at coordinate 19,589,514 of BSBM01000660.1, read as the reverse complement.
AGAACCTTATCTTTATAATCATCTCATGCAATATTATCTGAAAAGGGAAGTGCTCTAAAAATACTTATAATCCCCTTTTCTTTCGATTATTATTGAAAATTGAAAATTTATAGTGAAAGGTTAAAGCATTCTTTATATTATTTTTAAAATCACTTTCTTTTATGATTCTGTATATGGTATTTGATTCAAACATGCACATTTCTGATTTATCATTAGAACAATCACTTAAAGACCTACTTTAATTATTATGATCTCCACAAAACTCTATCTTACACTTATGGACTGCTAGTTCATCCTAGACTCATTATCAAAACTTGTCTCTTAAGCACTTTTAAAAGGTAGCCCAAAAGTGAGTGATATTTTCTATTTTGTGGGGAACATTACTAACCTTTTATGAAGAAGATAGACTGAGAAGTCAAAGAATAACTTTAGGTTATTATCTTTTGACATGATCTATAATTTGGGCCATTATAAATAAAGTTACTCATAAGTTTCATGCTAAAATTTGAATTATGTGATTAACAAGCTTAGCACACTATAGTGCCAACCAGCTTCCTTACTAAAAATATCATTATACGAAGCAAACCCGCTGGGGTACTGAACAGGCTCACTGGCAGCGGGTCCATGCTAAGTAAAATCTTAAACAAGGAAGCTCTGTAAATGCAAGTAAACCCATCAAGGTACTGAACAGGCTTGCTGGCAGCGGGGCTATGCTTGCATGGTACCAAGATAAACCCGCCGGAGTACTGAACATGCCTGCTGGCAGCGGGTCAATATCGGGTAAAAGAGGTTTGGTTAATGCATTGCTATTCACATAGCTCATAAAAACCTGAGTATACAAACACATGTTTAGGCCGATTATTTATACTGTCATTAGATGATGGCTGTAAGTTGGACTTGGACCCTGTCATCTAATTCAAACAATACCTAGGATATGACTATCCTAGAAATGGGACCCATAATTATAGTAGATCTCACAAATTTTACGGTGAACCTTATCTATAATCTTTGGATGACAAGAGATCTTTACAATGAGTCATGGATGACTAGTTTTCCTATGGCATTTTTTGCATCTCTTACACTATTATTCCTCATATGGTCTTTTAAGCACTGTTGTATTCTTTTTGATGAATGTACATATCTGAATCATCTACATTTATTAGTTAATATTTCATTTCCTTATGAAAATTATCACAATATTTTAGAAGCTATCTGTAAGACTTTCAATTGAATTTTTAAAATATTAATCATTTTCTCTTTGATGGTTTGAGGACACGCCATATTTTTAGTTTGGGGGAAGATTAGAACTGTTCTTACTTTATGAATATTTATGAAAATTTTATTTATCTATGATAAAATGATAGGTGTTTTCAGGTTAATGCAAAAGCAGAATAAAGATTGACCTAATCAAGTACAAAAAGAGGAACACAACCAAAAAAGCAAAGTTTACATCATCTTTTGTGCACTAACAACTTTGGAAATTCTCTGCAAAATTAGCTTCAGTCAGCATCAACAATAAGATCTTGTATAGACAAAAGTCTGTATGAAGGATTGAATGACGGGTTGAATGCCGATCCGAACAAGGAGACGAACGAGGCAAATAAACAACGTTCTGAATGGAGTGCTAAATGAAACCATAGCTTGTATAAATATTAATAAGTGTGCTAAGATATTTGAAATTTTGATTTACCAATGATGACAGGGATCAATCAAATGTTGATTTCACACATGGCCTCATTCTCTTATCCATCTTGCCTCCGTTAAACGAATGGATTATGCATCATTGTGAATCATTGCATGACCACCATTTGTTCTTACTTATCCTGTTGTACGACCTGCCATCATATTAATCGAATCATGGTCTCTCACGTGTAATCTATTTCATTACATGAATTACATTCAACCTATCCAAAGCTCGGCTTTGGACATGGTTGAATATATTATAAACCACACATATCCACTGAATTCACACACTTCTACGCTGGCACTTGAATCAAGATCTTCAAATGACAGGTGCAATCTTTTAAGCATGCTAAGTCAACATCCACTGTCGTTCAAACATTCAAATGGACCTTAGTTTAAACTGATGATTGCATGAATTCTGCCTCAGTCTGTTCGCTCTCCATCTTTTTGCTGATCCGCGTCCTCTGCAATTTCTTGCACCTCTTGTATCCATTTGCATCCCTGCATCCTCTGTCAACAATTCCAAGTCGTTACGAGCCTAGAATCTACCAGGACCTCCTCCGCATTTCTGAGTTTAAAGCCTGTTGTGAAGTATTTTTGTGAGTGGGTTGGGGTCTGTTTCTCCTCCTTCTCCAAGGCCACGACCACGAAATTTCACTACTATTCACTAAAGGTTTTGATGGCAAGATGACCAAGGTTGGTCATCTCACTTTCTCCGTGACAGAAGAATCCATCTCATTGGCCACCAAGCTTCTGAGGGAAGGTGCCCGATGGCACAAACATCTCCTCCTCCCACGGAAGGCTCACGAATTTTCCTTGAAGGCCGATTTTCAACACGTTGCCGGTACCAAAGGATTCCACAGGGAATGGGTCAAGCCAGAATACTTAGATCCTTTGACTTTCATCATCCATTTGATCACTTGTGAGGGTAATTTTACTGTAACAGAAATTCTCTCCCTGTACCAATGTTCTCTCACCATCCATTTTGACCATTTTCTTCAAACTATAATTTCTAGCACGATCTATATGTAATCTAATATTCCCCCAAAACCCAAAGAGTCTTGTACAAAGGCAGAAGAGACCAAATAAACTCTATTGTACTTTAAAAAGGAAAAAGAGACAATAGATGGAAACTCTTTTGTACTTTAAAAAGCAGGGAATAGATGGTACCTATCAGATGCATCCATTGATAGAGCTTCACAGCCTCGTAAAATAGCCCATTATGCGCATATCCTGTAGTCATACCAAACCAAGACACAACATTCCATTCAGGAATTTCTTCAAACAGCTCTAGAGCCTCATCAACAAGCCCATTATGAGCACACCCTGTAATCCTCGCATTCCATGAGACCACATTTCTTTTAGACATTATCTTAAATAGCCTCAAGGCCTTGACAACATGCCCACTCTATGCATACCCCGTGATCAATGCATTCCACAAAAATAAGTTCCTCTCAGGCATATCCTTCATCAAGCCCCCCACTCGGGGCATACCCTCCCATCATCACAGTCAAAGACACGCCATTTATTTGAGGCATTTCGTCAAACACTTGCATGCATATTGAATCCTTCCACAATTCACATACACGTGCACAAGGGTGTTCCCCACATAGACATCATATGGAAACCTACCTTTAATTATTCCCCCATGGACCTCCTTGCCATGTTTAAGTGATGCGAGAACACAAGAGAACGTAAACTCATTCAGATGAATGCCGTTTCTTTGCATCTGGAGATACAATTTCAATGCCTCCTACCCATGCCCACACTTGGCATAAGATGCAATCATCGAAGTCCAAGAAAACACATTTCGTTCACACATTCCTTCCAGAACTCTATGAGCATCCGACATAATTGCACACTTGGCATACAGATTCACGAGTTTGGTTCTTAAATAGGCACCTAGGGTGTATCTGGTTTGATGCATGTGGGCATGGATTATCTTTCCATAGATCAAGCATTGGATAGATCCTCCTCGATCCGTCGATCCCTTAACGCATCCAAATTCAGCCCTAAAACACTAATTGATGGAGAATCATTGCAAGATTTAATGTGAAATACACCAAATCTACAACAAAGTTTCCAGATTTGAATCAATTCGATGAATGGGAATCAATCTAGAGCTCCTATAAATCGATTTGAAGGCCTCTACTAGTCTCCATAAACTCGCGAGGTAGATTGAAGGTCGATATTGGTGCAGTCCCATGCCCATCTTTTTTTTGGCCTTTCCCCTGGTCATTCAACATTCTGTCATACCTGATCCCTTGAAGAAAATGTTGATCGCTTAAGTAACAAGTCTCCTTCAAAGATTCTTGGATCACCCAATGAATTATTGCATGACATTGCTTTGTAGTCCTAGTCAAAACCCTGATCAAATGACTGAAGCTGATTTGCCACAGGGAGGAAATTTTGACAAAATTTGGCACCATCCTCTTTGAAAACGATGAAGGGCCAATTTTAACGAAATTTAACTTCTATCACTACCCTTTCATATGTATGAGATCCTAGAGTTTGGGTTTTAAGAGGTCAAATATTGCATGGAAGTAAAGTGGATTGATGTGTGTACATATTTAAGTTCAAAGTTGATGACATATGAGAAGGACGATGATGATCACAAGGATAAGTGTGATGACAATGGAGATCATCATGAGATCAATTACGATGATGAAGATGATGAAGATAATGACAATGAATAGTGAAATACAGAAGATAGAAGAAGAGGCCATGAATCCTAAGAAGAGGAGAATATAGATATGAAATAAAATGAGTAGAGGCCAAGCACTTGAGAAGAAAAATAAGTCCCAAGAGTAAAACATGTAGGCAATTGTAAATTTAGGTATCAATGTAAATTTTGGAGTTTGTAAAATCCTAACTAACACTGACACTAGTAGGTATTAGGAGTTTAAATTTTGATTTTGGTAGCCCATAGAGGCTATTGTAAATTATTTATTTTTGATATTAATGAAGAATATTAATGAATAACCTATTATATGAAAATGTATGAATGAATGAGTGTGTGTTTGATTTTATTTGTTATTGATTACTTGTGCACTTTGAGCAGTCAAATGCCTATTGAGCCTTGTGAGTTGGAGAAGGGGTTAATATAGCAGCTCCATTGAATAGAGAAACAAAGTTTTCTTCCTATGTGTGCGTTAAATTAACATGTAGTGGGACCCTCCCAACCCTCCCTTTATTAGGTGGTGTCAAATAAAAACAATTTCTATATAGAAGAACAACTCCAACAGTGGCTGGGTAGATTTGTTGGAGAGGTTGAAGCATGCCTGCATAGAGGTTTAGTGGGTGAAATGATATAAGGATTAGAAAGAGGGTGAGAATCTTGCAAGTTAAGATAAGAAAGGTCCAGGTAGAGTATGAAAGAGATGAATCCTATAGGAGGCTTCAGAAGAATCCTAGAGGAGGCTTACTTCAGAAAATTCAACTTATTATATTTCCAGAGTAAAGGAGCTACAGATGAAGGTTTCTAGATATCGAGAGAGCTATAGATGAAGGCAGCTAGAAAGATTCGTAACTTATCTGTAGAAGTTGGTTTTCCAATAACCTTTGACTGGAAATACAGTATATCGAGAGAGCGATGAAGGATAAGAAGTGCATATAGACGGGATTGATCCAATTTGTCCAAATTGCGCGAAATTGAACCAATTTGTCCAAAATTTTGTGGGATTGAACCAATTTGTCCAAAATTTCACACTAAAACGAGTGGCATGAAAAAGGAAAGGTACGCAAAAAAATATGTTTATGATATGATATGCCAAACCATGACATAGTCCCCTACTTGAACAAAAAGTGTGCGGTGAAGGATCTTATGGCACATTGGCTGAGGTGTTACTACATATGTAAATCACATTTTTCTTGTAAATGCAAAGCTAGGGGTCCGATGTGCACTGACAAGGGTACATTATCAAGAATAGTTTCCATAACACAAGGGTGACATATGTTGCTTGTCTTTTTTTTCTAGTGAGAAGTTTGACCTATACAATTGCTTTGGTCTAAGTCCTCCGGGAAGTGATAAATTATCGACCGGTTTCCACTTGGGGGGTCATATATTTTAGCGGATTGAAGATCCTCCTACTGCATTAGAAACGGGACAACTTGTCGAAAAAACCCAGCTAGCATCATCAAATCATTTTCCAACAATTGGACTTTAAATTGAGATCTGTCAAAGCCCCAACATACTGTATAAGGGTGGCTATTCCAATCCACCTACAAGCCTGAGCCCAATATTGTTTTGTTCTCTATGTGTCAACAAAAGAAACAACTATGCATTGTTTTTGGAGATGTCACACAACGAAAGTGTTCTAGACATGGTTTCACAATGAATGGTGAGAGGAGGAACACTAATGAGACCCATGCGATGGCATGAGGACCTACCGATGGTCGGTGAACCTACATAAAGGAAAATGTTATTGCCTAATACTATGTCTTTGTACTTGCTAACTATTATAACGTAAGCGTTAAAAAGACAACCATATCCCACTCAAAGCTAGCCAAATATTCCCTATGGAGGGTTTAAGTGGTGGCATGGGCTCTACTTCCATGAGTAATAAAATAAAATGTGCTATTGCTTAGTATCCAATATTTCATGCATAAAACATGAAATGGACCTAGAGAACCATATTTTCATGCACCAATGAATATTGAAATGGTGACCATATATCACGCATAGGCTTAAGGTTCTCTATTTTGGGCATGTGTGGTGGTTTAACACATCACACATGGCTGAGTCCCTAAGGAAATTTTTATGGCCTTAGACTATGATGTTTGACCTTAGACCCTAGGGAAAGTGTGATGTCCTAGGGCTTCAAGTGTGGACCATGAACCTCAGAGGATAATGTTATGTCTTAAGGAATGATATGTATGCTTAGGGAATTCAATTTTCTAGTTGGGTGTTGATGGCCTATTTTTATCTAATAGAATTCAAGGTACATGGCCACATGACCTCTAGTATATGATTTTAATCCTGGATAGTATTACATTTGCTTCATAGTTAGGATCCCCTGGTTTGAGAGCCGGCCCCCATGGGATTCTTCGATGGCGCAACAAATAAGGATCAAAGTGGAATCGGGATTTTGGTGAAAGACACCTCCACTCATTGTTTTAAGGCACACATGGCAACTGATGAAGTTGAATATAGAAACGCTGACCGGTGTATTTAAATTTTGGTTAACTTTAAAATTATGCCTCCTCATATTTTATTAGACTGGGTCCAAATCTTCATGTTAACAACAACTCCCTAGGAACAATACGTGTAAAGTTCGGGTCCAAATCTTTCTTCTCTTGTTTCCATTGTTGTCCATTGGAATCCACTTGAGTAACCCTTCACAAAAAGGGGAAAACAATGAGAAGAAAGGATGATGGAATGAAAATTAATAGCATGTTGAAATTGGCAGGAAAATTTTCATTTTTGGTGTTACAGATCTAAAAATTACCAACATATCCCACTTGTAGTTGAAATTAGATTCACTCTTTAGAGATTATGTGATGTCGCAAGGCGGGTTGAACAAAGTTGAAGCAATCAAGGATATGATAATTTCCGAAAAACCTGACCTTATGCTAATTCAAGATACAAAAATGTCGGACATGGAGGTCTTGTCTCTCTCACGATCCCTCTGGCAGAACTATAATGGAAAAGCCCTTAGTGCCCAAGGTGCATCGGGGGGAATTGCTACTCTGATATCTCAAAATTACACTTTAATTTCCACCATTGAAAACCACTTTTGGCTGCTAATCGAAATACAGGAAAAAAGTAGTAACAACCTTACCTACATTTGCAATGTCTACGATCCCACTCATTACAGGGATAAGAACAAGTTCTGGGTTGATCTCATCAACTTAAAAGAGGATATGAGAGGAAAAAATCTCATTGTGTCTGGAGACTTTAATGTGACAAAATCACAATAGGAGAAGCGTGGGGACAACCTAGTTCGCGACCCCTTTGGAGAAGAGTTAGAAGAATTAATTGCAGAGCTGGATTTGATTGACATTCCGTTAAGAAATGCAAAAGTCAAATGGAATAATCAAAGATGTGGAGCTGGGCACATAGCAGCCAAGATGGATCGGTTCCTGGTAAGTTCTTCATTTTTTAACTATGATCTCATAGCATGCTTGCATGCCATACCTTCTATGGCTTCTAACCACAAGCCGATTGTCTTATCCCTCACCTCACCTGAAAATTATGGCCCCATTCCTTTTCGTTTTAACTCCTTATGGCTCCAGGAACCCGATTTCTACGATGTTGTACAAGCAGCCTGGAACTCCAGCATTGTCGGATCCCCCAGCTTTGTGTGGGAGTCCAAGCTAAGAGCAGTTAAAATAGCGTTGAAAAGATAGGCAAAAAATTCTTATAGAGACCCCAGCCTCATTAAAAAAGAGCTTTATTCAGAATTGGGCATTCTTCAACGTAGAGTAGAGGTAGAAGAGATGACACCTAACTCCCTCAGCCACGAAAAAAACATAAATTTGAAATTTTTTGCAGCGGCCAAAAATGAAGAAGATATCTGGAGAGTCAAGTCTAGACAGCTGTGGCTCAAGGGTAGTGACAAAAACACTAACTACTTTCACAATCAAGCTAAGGCTCTCCGAATTTGGAATAATATTAAGGAGTTAAAGAATCAAAATGGAGAGAATACCAGCGGGCAAGATGACCTAAAGCTCCATATCTTCAATCATTTCAGCGATCTCTTTAAAGACAGTGGAGAAACAGATCTAGAAGCCCAAATGGATCTTCTTTCTGGCATTCCTAATCCAGTTTCAGAAAATTATAATAGAGAGCTTTCCAAGCCAATCTTGGAGGATGAAATTGTAAACGCCATTTGGTCCCTCCATGCTGATAAAGCGCCAGGTCCATATGGGTTTACCATCAATTTTTACAGGGTGGTGCGGGACATAATCAAAGAGGATCTGAAATGTATGCTCAACTGGACCAGGAAAAAAGACAAAATAGGAGGGTCTACTAATTTTTCCTTTCTTGCTCTAATTCCCAAAGAGAACGCCCCGAGCTCCATCAATCAAGTTCGTCCGATCTCTCTTTGCAACATCTCTTACAAAATCCTGTCAAAGATTCTCACAACCAAAATGAAAAAATTCATGGGGTAGCTCATCTTTGAGTCCCAGGGGGGTTTCATTGTTGGACGCCAAATCCTTGATAATATCATCATTGTCCAAGAGGCAATACATTCTAGCATCGAAAAAAGGCACCAAGGTATGGCAGTTAAGCTTGATATGGCCAATGCATTCGATAGAGTAAATCAACATTTTCTCTTCGAAATAATGTTCAAGTTCAGCTTCTCAATAATATTTGTTTGTTGGGTCAAAGCATGTATAAGTAGCCCCTGGATAGCCCCCCTTGTTAATGGCAGGGCCACAAACTTTTTCCAAGCCATGAGAGGACTGCGGCAAGGGTGCCCAATGTCCCCTTTCCTTTATCTTTTAGTTGCTTAGTCAATGAGCAGGAAACTCCATCTCCTGCAAGAAATGGGGGATTTAAGAGGTCTCAAAATAGTTGGAGGTGTTAGATTGGTCAACCTCACTCAATTCACTGATGACACTATCTTACTTGGGGGAGCCTCATCAATCATAGCAGACAGATTCAACAAAGTTCTCTCTACTTTCCTCTCAGCTTCCGATGGCAAAATTAACACAGTCAAGTCTAAGGCATACGACTAGAATTGCAATCCAGGGGTGCTAGCAAACATTGCAAGAACCTTTGGTTTTGAAGGAAAAACAGATTGGAATTCCTTTAACTACCTTGGCATTCCAATTTTTAAAGGAAAAAAAAAGAGTTTTGGATTGGAAAGGCTTGATAGAAAAAATTAAAAAATAAAAATTCTTGGGGCTCCCAATGGCTTAATCCTGCTGGTAGGTTGGTTCTCATAAAATCCATCCTCTCTGCGTATCCCATGTACACTTGTTCAGTCTCCCTTGCTCCCAAAACGATCATGAAGGAGATCACCAAAGAGATCAGAAAATTCTTATGGTGAGGCGGGAGGTCAAATAATTCTAGAAAGTTTCACCTGATCAATTGGGACATGGTATGCAGACCAAAGCAATATGGTGGGGCAGGGATCAAAGACCCAACAACTATGAACCTCGCACTTGGTGCTAAAATTCTGTGGAGAGTTATCTCGGGAAAGAAGGCGTGGTGGAAAGATATCCTACACAAAAAATACATGTCTGGCAGGAGAAGATGTTGCGTGGAAAATATTGATCAAGGTAGAAGAGGTTCCTCCATTTGGAACCTGTGTAAGAGGGAAGCCTTCATAATTAACAACAGCCTATTCTATATCCCTAGTAATGGAAAGCAAGTCATTCTCTAGAAAGACAACATAGGTACTAACTCTCCTGGAAATTACCTGCATGAATTTCATGAATTAAGAGAATGGATGGATCAAGCCAACATCCACACGATGTTCGATTTGTCCTCTTGGTCGAACAGGGGAAGTTCGGAGGTATGGATTGATTTGAATCTCCCAGAGCATCTTTTGAATGACTATAATGACCTTCTGTCATTATTTCATGGCTCTATTCCTGTCCATAAAAATATTAGAGACAAATGTGGTTGGGGTAAATCTGGGTATTAATATGTTAAAGAAGGATACAACTACATGGATTCTATCAACAATCAGTGCACCAAGGACACTATGGAACAACGTTTGGGGAAAGGAGAGTCTTCCAAAAATAAATGTTTTTTCATGGACCCTTACCCACAGAAAAACATCAACTGCTGAGAACCTCAGAAAAAGAGGTATTGAAGGTCTAGGCAGATGCATATTATGCAAGGAAGTTGATGAAACGATGGATCATCTATTCCTCGAGTGCAAATTCTCGATGGAGGTTTGGCACCATGCTTTCCAAGAAATTCAACCTAACCTGACCCTTCCAACCAATGGGATGATTTGTTTGCATGCTGGCAAGATTACTACCATCGTTCATTGGACAAGAAGACAAAATTCAAAAAAGCTTGGGTTGCTTTTCCCAAATTTATTTGTTGGAAGTTATGGACTGCCAGGAATAAGGAAATATGCGAAGACATTAGTGCCACACCAAGCAAAGTCTTATCTTCAGCAAAAACACTCTGGATCGAATCTCTTTCCTCGAGAGGTATGAAGAATATCATAAAAGATCATTTAACTGTGGAAGAGAGAATTTGGGTGGCAGAACTCCTGACCTCCACCCACCCCCCTATCTCGGATCACCCCCCAATGAAGCAGACCTCTCAGAACTGGAAAACCATAAAGAAATCAGAGGAGTTTCATCTTTGGATCAAGACAAATGGTTGTCACACTCTGTTCTTCGACGGAGCCTCGAAAGGCAACCTCAGTTGGGCAGGTGTGGGAGGAGTTCTACTTGATCCCAAAGGAAATAAGGTGAAAGACTTTGCATGGGGCCTTGGAAGGAGAACCAACAATGACGCTGAGTGGCTCACTTTGATCAAAGGATTGTAAATAGCCATAAAAGATAAAAATCAAGGATTTAATGGTCATGGGAGATTCAATGCTGGCAATCCACGAAGCTAGAAATTTGGCCAAAAACCGCAAAGAACCAGCCTCTAAGCTTCAACATATATTCAATCTCATTGTAAAATATTTCAACATCATCAATTTTCTTCATGTATTGAGGAACAACAACCATCAAGCTGATCTCATGGCCAACAAAGGTGCGGGTATGGATTGTGGAATCTCGACCAGTAATGGTCAAGATATTGGCATAAATTGGGTGCCATGACCCTCTAGGTATGACGATAGCTCCGCTCAGGCAGGGAGATCGGTGGCTGAAGGACTGTTTATATGTTGGTAAACTTCACGCTGTAATTGTCAATATGAGTATATTCACATTGCATAGCATCAGAATTTTCAACCTTCAAATAGGAAACAACTTCAGCATTTGGGCCGCATATGGGAAGATTACTAGTGCTGAGAAATCAGCTACGAATTGATGTTGGACAAAGGAAGCATTTCAATAGCAATACAACAAGCTGAATTTGAGCATTAGATCTATCGAATCATTGGAATTAGGAAAAATTAGGAGCAGGCAGCAGGTCATTGAATGATTCAGTTTTCAATCGGCACCATTCTTGGAAGGTATTGGAAACACCTTCAGTCGCTTTAGCAATCCTTTACCAAATAAACATTAGCTGTATTTTGGCTACAAATTAAAATTTGGCTTCAAGTTAAAATTTTGGCTTATGGAGTATTTTGGCTTCAAGTTAAAATTGAGTTTGATAGCCCCAAGAGTATTGTTGTGTTTTAGACGAGCGTTTCTTGGAAAGAATGTCAGTTCAGAGTGTGTTGTAGATCGAAGTTTTTGCGCAGTTTGAAGTTTCGGTTTTGTAATGTCTTCAAAGACTACTAGTGTTGAGAAATCAGCTACGAATTGATGTTGGACAAAGGAATCATTTCAATAGAAATACAACAAGATGAATTCGAGCATTAGATCTATCGAATCATTGGAATTAGGAAAAATTGGGAGCAGGTAGCAGGTCATTGAATGATTCAGTTTTCAATCGGCACCATTCTTGGAAGGTATTGGCAACACCTTCAGTTGCTTTAGCAATCCTTTACCAAATAAACATTAGCTGTATTTTGGCTACAAATGAAAATTTGGCTTCAAGTTAAAATTTTGGCTTATGGAGTATTTTGGCTTCAAGTTAAAATTGAGTTTGACAGCCCTAGGAGTATTGTTGTGTTTTAGACGAGTGTTTCTTGGAAAGAATGTCAGTTCATAGTGTGTTGTATATCAAAGCTTTTGCGCAATTTGAAGTTTCGGTTTTGTAATGTCTTCAAAGACTGGAAAGAGTAGAGCTTCTTAGGGCAGCTCTCAGCTACAGGGGACAATCTCCCCATTCATTCTATAACCTTGTTCCTCTATTCTCCTTTTTTATAAAAGCTAATTAATCGTTATTGTTAAAAAAAAATGTGATGTCGCAAGGCCTTAATCACCACTCAAGAGAAACATAGGGAATTGTTACATATAGGCTAGATATTCCATATGTAGATCATATGTAGTAGTCTAGGTTAACATACATGGACCATCAACCCCATAGCAAATTAATATGGTATTAGGCCCTAAAATTAGTTTATAGGCCATGGTATAGGCCACGAGAACCATCGTCAATGTTACAAATATTGAAATGGCCACAATATCTCGGTTGTAGGGTAAAGTAATTATGTGTAGGGCCCTACACATGGACCATGAATCATATAGTAAATTTATTAACCATGGACCATTATTTAGGTTATGAGAACCACTATTGGTTTACATAACCTATAAATATTAAACCATGGTTGGTTTATTGGTTTACATAACCTATAAATATTAAACCATGGTTGGTTTATTGGTTTACATAACAATGGACAAACCAACAACAACAATGACATCGACGATGGTGACAATGATTATCATGATGATCTCACATGTAGGCTAGAGATTCTTATGTGGTAATATAGGTTAACATGCATGGACCATCAACCCCATGGAAAATTAATATGGCATTAAACCCTAAATTTAGTTCACATGCCATAGTCCAGGCCATGAGAACCATCCTTTGTGTTACAAATATTGAAATGACCACCATAAATAATGCCACTAATTAGACGCTGACCTAACACAACCAACTCATGTAAATGATTCATGCACTTGGCACACTTGATCCATGCATTGAATTCATGCACCTATGAAGCTTCAACCTCTAATCCCCTCACCTTATACCTAACCTTAACATCTAGCCCCAAACTGAATAACATGATAAATTATAAACCACTTAACCACTAGTACCAATAAAACCAGAACCCCTTTCCCACTAACCCACTAATCCCTTAGGTGCCTCGCTTCTAATCCAAAAAATCCCCAAAGCCTACCACATTATGAAATTGTAGAAAATATCCCCTTAATCCAGTGTCCCTCTAACCCTAACCCACTACCCCCTAACCCAATCACTAGCATGCCTACTACACCAAATCAACACACTAACACAATAAACTTTGACCTTGGGTTATTTATAACCAAGGCTTTAGATTAAAGACTTTGACCACAAGGTTTGAATGATCACTGTATGGGATTTTCTCAAACCAAAATTAGTGCAAAAATAAACACAAGAACTTAGACTATAAACAAAATATTCCCTATCTAGGGTATGTATGATGACTCAAGTCCCTATGCATGGCCCACGAGTCTCAAAATAAATTTTTATTGCCCAAGAACCTACATTTTGGCCCTAGACCATAACATAGTCTCCTAAAACCGTCCACGACATGAAAATACTAAAAAAAATGACAATGTGTTGCTCAAAAGCTAAATATTCCTTGCCTATGGCCTATGTGGTGGTACAGAGAAACGCCCATAGGTCACAAGACCTTGAGGTAACTACTAGTCATTATAAACTAGATTTTGATCTAACACCATGGACACCATGGTTTAGGCTTCAAGAACCATCCATGATGTTGTAAATATTGAAATGGCCACCATACCCACTTGCAAGTTAAATATTCCTTGTGTAGCAATCATGTGGTGATTAGGGCCCTAGACATGGCCCATTAGCCATAAAAGATAACGTTACGACACATGAGTTTGTATTTTGACCATGGATCATGGAAAGTTGAAGTGTGAGAACCATCTTTCATGTGAAAAACCTAGAATGACTGCCACAATTGTAGAGCTCTAATGGGATATGGCGTTGAATGATGATGCACACCCTTCCTAATGTTAGAAAAACAGGATCGCAGAGCAATAACAATAAACATAAATGCAAATATAATCACACACACATTACAAGAGAGACACAGATATATCGTGGTTCACCCCCAACTTTGGCTACATCCACACTGAATTTGCCAGTCCTTATTATTATTACCATCCAGCAAGGTGAAGGGATACAACCTCACTTCCTCTTCACTGTCTCACAGTCTCTCTTCTTTGATCTCAGAGATCCTTACAATGCATAAAACCTAATACATCATTGCCCTATCCGTATTACAATGTCTTTCTTTTATAGGGGAAATACAATGGGAAAATACCATGGGATACCCAAAAACCATGGGCCTGCAAAACAACTCGCGAAAACAACTCCAAATTTTTTTCTCAGGGGCTCTGCCTCCAAACCCCCGGCGGGGGCCCACTGGCCCCCGCGTCCCCCATCCGGGGGTGTGGACACTCCCCCAAACCCCCTTAGGGTCGTGCCAGGATCATAACCAAACCTGGGGTACGGACATGGCTAAATCATCATCTATGAGACTGGAAGATCTGGATCCACAACCAACACCTAACACTACAATAGCTTGTGTGCACTTAGCTCCAATGTTTTGATGAGATGCATTGTTGAACCCATGTGACACACCTAACCCGCGTACATAAATGACTTTTAGGGGGTTTTCAAAAAACTTCCTAGAAAATTTCAATTCACATGACTTTTAGGAGGGGTTTCAATAAACCGCCTCCAAAAGTTCTATTCTCATTTCTTTTAAGGGGGGTTTCACAAAATCGCCTCCAAACATTCAATTATCGTGACTTTTAAGGGGGGTTTCTAAACAACTGCCTCCAAATTTTTAATTTGCATGACTTTTAGGGGGGGATTTTAACAAACTGCCTCCAAAAGTTCAATTCTCATTACTTTTAAGGGGGGTTTCAAAAACCCACCTCCAAAAGTTCAATTCTCATGAATTTTAAGGGGGGGTTCCAAATAACCGCCTCCAAAAGTTCAATTCTCATGACTTTTAGGGGGGGGCTCCAACAAACTGCCTCCAAAATTCTCATGACTTTTAACGGGGGTGCCAAAAAAACGCCTCCAAAAGTTCAATTCTCATGAGTTTTAAGGGGGATTCCAAAAAAACGCCTCCAAAAGTTCAATTCTCATGACTTTTAGTGGGGGTTTTGACAAACCGCCCCCACAAGTTATGAGAATTGGGATTTTAGGGGGGCTTTTCAAACAACCGCCTCCAAAAGTTCAATTCTTGTGACTTTTAAGGGGGGTTCCAAACAAACCGCCTCCCAATGTTCAATTCTCATGACTTTTACGGGGGGTTTTGGAAAACCGCTCCCAAAAGTTATGAGAATTGGGCTTTTAGGGAGGGGGGTTTCAAACAACCGCCTCCAAAAGTTCAATTCTCATGACTTTTAAGGGGGGTTCCAAACAAACCACCTCCCAAAGCTCAATTCTCATGACTTTTAGGGGGGGTTTTGACAAACCGCCCCCAAAAGTTATGAGAATTGGGCTTTTAGGGGGGGTTTTCAAACAACCGCCTCCAAAAGTTCCATTCTCATGACTTTTAAGGGGGGTTCCAAAAAAACCGCCTCCAAAAGTTCAATTCTCATGACTTTTAGGGGGGGTTTTGACAAACCGCCCCCAAAAGTTATGAGAATTGGGATTTTAGGGGGGGGTTTCCAAAAACCGCCCCCAAAAGTCAAATTTCAGGACTTTTGGGGGCGGATTTAAAAAAACCGCCCCCAAAAGTCCAATTTCCATGACTTTTAGGGGCGGTTTTAAAAGACCGCCTCCAAAGGTCTGAAAAAACTTTTAGGGGGGGTTTTACCAAGACCCCCGCAAACCAAAACCACCCCTAAAGGGATATTTTGTTGTAGTGCATAGACGTGTTCCATGGTATAGGAATCATATAGCCGTTATAGTGAGGTTGCTAATGTTTTCCAATCAATGATCTGGTTGCATGCTTGATCGCTTTTTGCATTCTACTTCCTACTAAGAGCTTGTCTCAACATTGGTTTAGGTTACACTATACATTTTCTTTACATTTCCTCTTATTCAATGCATAACATTGTCTGGTTGGAGGATATGAATTTGTAGGAAAAATTTAAACCGCTGAGGATGCACTGAGAAACAATAGTTGTTGGAAACATTGCAATGGGCTTCATGGTCATACTCCCGTCGAGTTCAATGCAGCCAACAATAGCATTATTGCATTGATTTTGGAAAATTGTTTGTCCTTTATATTATGGTTGTAGACTTTGTAGTTACCAATATTTATTTATAGTATTTGAAAATGCATAAGTTGACAATAAACAGTTAAAGAATTACCTACTCATAATTGTTGGACCATTCATAAACACTTTCCTTGCCATAGAGAAGACGACTTGCTGGATTCCACATGGCTTCATCTTCAAAAGTATATGGATTCATCAATGCCCAATGGCTGATAAGGGTTCCCCTCAAATTCACAATTACAGCTTCCATTCCACGTACAAATTTCATGGTTCGAACTGAAGTTCATGTAGAATTCTTTAGGCTTCACGCATGCACACACCAGGTTTTTGAGATCCCTGTGGGTTAAACAACCGCTTTGAAAATAATCTGATGTGCTACCAACACCAATCAATAACGATATGGATATCCAAGAAAACCCTAGAGGAATGGAAGGGATTTGTAGTCTGGTCAAACTTCAATACCTTGAAGTGGGGAAATGAAACGCCGAAGAGAAATTCAATATGTTGCAAGATGAAAGAAAGTTGTGCATATGAAAATAATATAATTTTATGTGTTGAAAGAAAGCCTAACAAATCTATAGTAGGTATTGTAGTCGTTGAAATTGAAAGGAAAAATTGCAAGTACTAAAAAGAAATAAATAGAAACCAATGTAATCGATGGCAAGTAAAATGAAATGTACATTAATGTGTCATACAAGAAAGTATACTTATGTTAGTAAAACAATAAATGTCTAGGTAGTGATCAAGTTTAACTCTAATTTTATTTGCAATAAACATTGATATTTTCATTTAGTAGAGGGAGTGCAATGATTGAGGGTTGCAATTTTAAGTGTGAAAGGGACAGAGAATGGAGGCATGCCTCTTCTTCCTTTTTTCAAAGTGAGACATATGGAGGCCCAACGTAATTGACAAATGCCATGAAAACATAGGCTAGTAACATAGGAGGGATAGATCTAGGTGTGTATACAATTTGCATGACCACTCTGGGTGCACCATTTACTAATCTTTATTGGACCCATAAATTGCAGGATAATATCACTCACTTCCCTACACATAGCAATAATTGTTTTTCTAGTTGATGGGCATCGTCTTGCTTTGCATCTGAACCGTTGGTGAAATCTGTGACAAATCGTGATACTGAGCATTTTATTGTGAGATTGATGATAGGGGACGAATTTGGAGGAGTAATGAATACTTGTTAAGACAAATATTTGTTAGGATTGTTTGCAAGATTGTTTGTTGCGAAGAGATGGATTGATGTGTCAATTATTGAATGCTCCTCTGTTGACAAGAATCTATTAGTCCTAAATGAGAGGAGGCTCCATTGTACCAAGGTTGGTGTAGCATTGTGGATGTTTGCCAATAGCTACTGGAAACAAAGTTGGGTGACATTAGTACCCC
The DNA here is from genome assembly GCA_027924585.1 of Larix kaempferi. Classification (NCBI taxonomy): domain Eukaryota; kingdom Viridiplantae; phylum Streptophyta; class Pinopsida; order Pinales; family Pinaceae; genus Larix; species Larix kaempferi. Next base: position 19,571,484 of record BSBM01000660.1, on the reverse strand, counting down.
TTTGACGGAATACTATTTCCAAAATCTAAACCCTTACCGAATTTGAATGTCAAACAAAAACAAGAAACCATGGTTTCAAATCTAATTCCGTAAACAAATGCATTTCTTATTGCATAACCATAGGATGCAAGATTCCATGACTTTTAGTTTATATAATCTTGATATAGTGTATTTTTTATTAATACAAAAAGTATTTTCTATCTAGTATCTAGCATAATGGATAACCATGGATGCAAAATTCAATGTTAAGAACCTTACCAAGTCACCACTGACTAATTTAGTTGAGTGTATGTATTAAGTAGTAGGCATACATTTAAACCCATAGTGATCTTTCTTCATTGAAGTAACATGTCTAGTCAAATTTTAATAATGTGTTGCTCACCTTACAACTCTACCTTAGGTTATGGAAGTTTCTAAAGCTCATGCAACTCAAGGAATTGGTAAAAGACATAGCATGGTGTTTACTCCAACCATTCAACCTAATATCCCCAACCTACAGCCAACTACGACATCACAAAGGTCGTATATTTAAGGAATTGTCTTGCTATGTGATTGTCGTTCAACAAATCAACATGGCATTCCATCATGTTGACCCTATGATTGATCATTCTAACACAGGCATTAAATACCATCAAGAGAGGGGGGGGGACATGTTATTTCTCAATGTAAAAATGTCACATTATATTAGAGAGAGACTATAGGAGAATTTATTGGAGATGTTAATCCATTTGTAGGACATGTTTATCAAAGGATGAAGAATTTTGTAAAGGTGTGGCCACAAGCAGTAAATGAACTTGGATGAAGCACAGAGCCATGCAAGTTCATAATCATCAAATCATATATGAATAGTTCATGAAAAGTGAGCTTCATTGTTGCTGCCTTATCATATAATTGAAAGTTAGATATTTATTAAATCCATGCAATGATAATTGTGAAAGCTACCTACTTCAATAAAGCTTCCAACGACCCATTCTAATAAAATTGTAAAATGTAAATTATATTTTATAGTAATAGTCACATCCAATATGTTACTATCACAACAAACATGTTATTATGCTATTATCATGCCACATCTTAACAAACATTTAGTTGTTTATATAATTTAACTTCCTTGTGATTGCATTAGTGCATACTAACTGGCATGTTGCTCCATTGTCAAAATTTATGGTGGAGTTATCTTCTATTTACCTTAATTTAACTTATTTATTACACCGAGAGTAGAGAGGTGATTACAACCTAATATGGAGGAGATGTGTAACATAATGTGACGCCGTAACTTTATCTACCAAAAATAAAAAGTAATTAAAAAACTTATGTCCTGCTCATAAAATAAAAAATGAAAACCAAATAAAAAGTCATTAAAAAATAACACCTCAAGAAATTGGATGCCTTTGATGCTTGATAGATCCGAGTTTATGATGGATCTATGCTAGTATAATTTAACTTCAACTTGTGACTACATGAGTGCACACTTGACATGTGGTTCCATTGTAAAATTTTATGATAGGGTTATCTTCTTTTTACCTAGTTTTAATATATTTATAAAAATAAGACCACTACATCTCATTTTCCATCATCTTTGTATTTTTCTTATACATTCAAAAAGCCTTTTTTTTCAATGATCTAGAAAAGGCCAAACTATAGTTACAATTACAACACCCTTTCGACCTACTTTATATGAGTTTTCTTTCCAATTACCATACCTTAGCTCTTACGGATAAAGTAGCGTTTCCAAAGCTAAAATTAAAGTATATGTCACAAGAAGATATTCTAGACCGGTATATTTTATGGGTTTATTTTTTTTAGCATCTCGCAATTTGAATAATAGTGACCACATGCATTGGATTTTGGCTACCATATTTAAATGATCTGAGAGTGGTAGTAATACTGCCATCAACAACCTTAATGGAGTCAGAATGGTAATTGCAGTCTACTCCATGCATGGTGATCTTCCTCTTCCATATAATACTAGTTGCTATATGCGGCTATTCTTCTTCCACCTACATTGCCCCTGTAAACTTCATTAGATGTATTTAATCTTCCAATGATACCCTATCTTTGCTTACATGATAATGGAGACATGGGTTCCTTGGGAGCAGCAGAAAGAGTATCTTGCTCCGTGATTTCTAAGTTTTACTTTATAATGTGTAAGTAGAGTTTGGGAAAGAGATTACACAATCCTAGATCGTTTATTTTGAGCCGCAGGGTCTCCACTCCAGGTTTAGGTTCAGACTCGCTGTATCATTGAGAATGGCTGTGATGCATATTAAGGATGGGTCTAACTCTCAAGAATTCGCTCGAGAATGGAGACTAGGCATATTAAGGATGGGTTAAATTTACTAATCATAATTGGGATTAGTAAGTTAATACCACAGTAATCTTATTAACATATCTTATAGTACTAATGGATAACCCATTCCTTTATAGGATAACCATAGATAAATGAGCTAATACTCATTTAGATCAGTATAGTAAATGGGACTATATGAATAAGAATTTATAATGGCTAGAACTTTATATCAGCTAATTTGGAACTGATACTCTGAACTACTAAGTTCCAAAGTAAAGTGTTGAGGTGTCCTAATTATATCCTTGGCTTAACTTTGCTACTTTATATTCCTTTTGACACCATGTATTCTACAAGATTTTAATAGTTTCGTTTCAGGACTAATGTGAATACTCTTATCCTTGGGCTAAGTAAGCTACATACTTAAACTAATAACTGATAACTTCATTATATATTATCATATGTCATATGGAAATGTGCTTAGAGGTTATGCCAAGTAGATTTAATAAAGTTCTTCTCTATGTTTCATTGTTAATGATATACCAGTAAGTAACATAATTTCTCATTACTTTTCAGTTCTTGATTTAAGCTAATTCCATCTCCTTCCACCATCTTCATGGATTCCATCATTCAAGGTCTGAATGAGACCATAACATGAGACCACAAAATACCCACCAAAACAAATCTCTCCATCATGCTTCCCGCTCCACTTTGCCGAATTCTCCTGTTTATTATTTCACTGGTTCTGCCTTTTTTCACCAGCGCCCATGTCCAATCCATGATGAGATAATGGGAGTCAGAGCAAAGCATACCACAATATATATATGATTGTTTTTTCAAGGCACCTTAATCCTTTGTCTTGAATTTTTCTTTCTCTCGCGACATAGAGAGTGACAACGATTTTATTCTGCACAACAATATTACTAGAGCTGCAGTAATGGAGTTCTTAAATATTAGTATTGCATTATTTGCATTTGTAGCATTTTAGTTGCAAATTTCTTGGATAGCTTATGCTTCTTGTTACTATGCCATTTACAGTTTTGGAGATTCTTTGGCTAATACAGGGAATTTGTTAGCATCAACAACCGCTGTGAGCCATGGCCTTGGACCCTGCTTTATTCACATTCAAGAAGATCGGGCCGCTTATTGTTAATTTTTGAGCATTAATTCAACCTACTCTAGGATATTTCCTAAGAGAATAACATTTACAGCATATCAATCATAAGAAGCAATCATAAGAGACAATAGACACACAGAGTTTCCTTGGGGAAAACCAATAAGGTGAAAAACCCCAATAACTTCCTCAGAGATAGATAAAGAAATGATACAAAAACCAAGCATAAGAGATAGTCTCCTAGTAGCAGCTTCTCCTCCCCAAGTGCACCACTCTCCAATAAGTGTATGAGTGAGAAAGTGAATGATCAAATAAAGTGCCTCTCGCACTCTATTTATACATGACTTGACTTGCCTAATAACCTTACTAGGTTGGCCTCAACTTAATCACATAATATAATGCTGACAGGGTCGACCCCACAAGGGTGGTCTAATAACCCTTTAACCCACATGACTTATATAGGGCCGACCCCATCAAGGTGGTCTAATAACCCATCAAGTATAAGTTACGACACTTACAATATAAATGACGACACTTCCGTATAGAGGAATAATAACATCTCTATAGGAACACAATATACGTATATGAAATACATTCCGAAGTTACAAATACATCAACACTCCCTCTTAACTAGGAAGGTATTTCTCGACACAGATCTGCTAGCACAAGTCTTCTTCTCTGGATCATCGTCATCGTCATGGCTGTTGCTATCTCAATCAATCTCTGATATACTCGTCATAGGAAGTTATACAAAGCCAGCCCTTTTTCATGTTGGATGTAGGCCCACCACCTGTAGGCCTTCATCATCACTGGCCATACTATGGAATCCTCAGGACTTATTACGTGTGTCAACAAAACCTTGCAAGAGCATCCCAGGACTGATTACGAGCACATAGCTCAACCTATCGGATCTCCTAGGACCTTTTACATGTCACTGCACAACCTGTCCACGGCCACAGAGTATCATCTTGATACTGATGATCATACTGATCATAAAATTGTTCACGAAGCACAAACCAGATGCACATCACACAGCACTTACACTCATCGGCATGGCAAGACACACTTCAACCATCTGTGAAAGGCTCAGCACTTATATCTATGCCATGGGAAGACACACTTCAACCATCTGTGAAAGGCTCAACACTTATATCTATGCCATGGGAAGACACACTTCAACCATCTGTGAAAGGCTCAGCAGTTATATCTATGCCATGGGAAGACACACTTCAACCATGCGAGAATGGCACATCACTTATATCGCAACCATGGGAGAACACATCTACAACCATGCTCGAATGGCACAACACTTATATTGCAGCCCTGGGAGAACACATCTACAAACCTGCTCGAATTGCACAACACTTATATTGCAACCATGGGAGAACACATCTACAACCATGCTCGATTGGCATCAGCCCTTACATCTGCACCATGGGAGAACAGATCTACCACCATGTGAGAATGGCTCCAGCAATTACATCATGACCATGGGAGAACACATCTGCCACCATGTCGGAAAATCCCGACAATTACATCGCGACCATGGGAGAACACATCTACAACCATGTCTGAAAATCCCATGTGCATCTGTGTCTTCGGAACTCATCACACATAATCCAACTGATTATGCAATGTATCCACCTAATACATATCATCACATACATGATCCACCTCATCATACAATGTATCCACCTGATACATACATAAATACATGATCCACCTGATCATACAATGTATCCACCTGATACATACACAAATACATGATCCACCTGATCATACAATGTATCCACCTGATACATACATAAATACATGATCCACCTTATCATACAATGTATCTACCTGATACATACATAAATACATGATCCACCTGATCATATCAAGCATCCAACATGATGCATATACAGATACAGTAACTGGAGCATTGTCTTGATGCTCAATACACAACGCTTATATCCACATCCATGGGAAGGATCCTCCTCTCACCATGCTTGGAATGGCTCCTGCAAATGTGTTCCATCACTTCTTCCTCGAAGTATCCTCAATCTGAAGAACACCAAGCCTCTCTCTGAAGTACTCAAACCTCACTCTGGCTAGTGGTTTCATCAACACATCTGCAACCTGCTCATCCGTTGCAACATACAGGAGCTTCACTGCTCCTCTCTGCACCATATCCCTGATATAGTGATATTTGATCTCAATGTGCTTCGACCTGTCATGGAACACCAGGTTCTCAGACAGCTTCACACAACTTTGGTTGTCACAAAAGATACCAATAGCATCCAACGGGAGATCAAATAACTCAGACAGTACCTTCCTTAGCCATACTGCCTCACAACTAGCCGAACAAGTTGCAACATACTCTACTTCGGCTGTACTCAGTGCTACACAGGACTGCATCCTGCTAAACCAAGATATCACACCTGATCCCATACTGAAGCAACACCCCGAAGTGCTCTTCCTATCTGCATCACTACCTGCCCAATCTGAATCAACATAACCCTCTAGGTTAAACTTTTGATTCACATCATACTAGAGCCCATAATCAACCGTACCCTTCAGGTACTTCAGAATATGCTTTTCAGCAACTGGCTCAACGTGTTCACGGCAAAGAAAATATCTGGTCTTGTGTTCATCAGGTACATCAAGGACCCAATCATCTGACGATACACAGTGATATCAACCGGATCAAATGAAGCATCACACAAAAGCTTCAGGTTTGATGCCATAGGTATGGCCATGGCCTTGTAGTCCATCATCCCGAACCTCTTTAGGATCTCTACTGCATACTTCCCTTGTCCAAGGAAGATCCCATATGCACTCTGCCACACCTCCATACCTAGAAAATAGTGCATCATCCCCAAGTTCTTCATCTCGAACTCGACTGCAAGCTTCCTCTTGGTGTCGGCAATCAACTCATCCTCTCTTGTAACAAACAGTTCATCCACATATAGGAGTAGTATTACGGGATTTCCTTCCTTAACCTTGTAGTAAAGGTTGGAATCTGCTTTACTCTTGGTAAATCCCAAACTGGATAGAAAACTGTCCATCTTACCATACCAAGTCCTAGGAGCTTGCTTCAAGCCATACAAGGCTTTCTTCAACCTGCACACATATGACTCTCTGTCATGTGTCTCAAAACCGAGTGGCTACTCCACATAAACTTCCTCTTCGACTACACCATTCAAGAAAGTTGTCTTGACATCCATTTGATATATCTTCCATTTCATTACTGCAGCCAGAGCAAGTACTATTCTGATGGAAGTGTATCTGGCTACAGGAGCAAAAGTCTCTTCATAGTCTATTCTCTATTTCTGGGAGAAGCCACGAGCTACAATATCGCTTTGTATTTCTCTATGCTACCAAATGCAGTATGCTTGATCTTATACATCCACTTGGAAGTCACAACAGACTTCCCTTCAGGTCTTGGGACCACATCCCAAACATCATTCTTCATGATCGACTGGTATTCTTCAATCATTACTTCATCCTAGATCCTAGGAACTTCATATTCTTCAATAGATAGCTTTGTTTTTGGAGTAAATGTTGTAGTCCTTCTTTTGTAGGTGATGGTATACGATCTTTCCTACAAGACAAGTTAAATTGCATGATTAGAAACATCTCATAGTTTTCAGAACAAATTTTTACACATAAAGACATATGTCATACAACCATGCAATTATTTTAGCCAATGCTTCAATACAACATTTATCCATATCCCGTAACTTTCTAGATGCCTTCCAATCTTTACTAGAACATTGTTAAGAGTGTGCGCAACTCCCAACATGTCAGCAAAGAGGTTTCATTCTATATAAGTAGTAATGGAATGTTGTACAGTGCCATAGGCCACTTACCCATCATATGCATATTAGTAGTATACTGTTCATTAATGCAATTATTTTAATATGCATAATACACAACCTAAGTCTAGGAACATAAGCATATACATCATTAAACACAAGAAATGACAATTCAAATACTTATCTTTGTTTGTTTGTTGGGTAGACTCCCTCTCAATCTTTGTTTCCTTGTAGGAACTATTGGAGTGTGCTCCCTCATGATCTTTGCTTCCTGGATTTCCTGTCCTTGAACTTATATCCATCTTCGATCACTATGCATGCTTACTAGTATCATCATTGTGTTACCCTTGAGATCTCATACATAATCATACATTGATTAGTATAATCTCAATACTATCAAAACACAATAATATTAAACATGTATAGTGATGATCATTTCAACACAGATAATAAGCATTAGTATTCAAGGTTTATATAGGACTTTTTATGGTTAGTCATATCATTAATCAAAGTGAGGAACATAATATGCATAAACCCTAGATTACTCAAACTTATAACTTCATGAATAATCATTATCAATCATACAAAAGTATAAGATCCTTACATAGGGTAGGATTCTAACTTGATATAGGAAAAAACATACCTGGTCATCATATTTTCTAGTTATATCTAGCAATGTTTTCTTGTTCTCTTCAATGACCTGCATAACTCATAAGTTAACCATTGTAGAACCAAATTATACATACCTTTATGTGATCCATGAGTATGGATGAGTCTTTGTCTTCATGTCACCATGGTCTTTATCTAGGACTTGATTTGTACCTTCATGTTAGCGGATAACATTCTCCTCATACAACACCACAGCGCATTAGTACAATCATAATACAATCATAAGTGTCATAACCCTAATCAATGAATGTCTTCTATCATGCATTCGGACTTTTACTAGGGTGATAAGACAATTCTAAAATTAAACAAGATTGTTACTAAACTCATGAAGACAATCATATTATAAACTTAATCATGAACAGATTTCAAAACATACCTGTAAGTCATACCTGTCAGATTGCTTGTAGTAGTTGTTGTTGTTGTCCCTTTTGTTCTTAGGACAATCTGAGGAAAAAGCATCTCAGATCTTTCTTATCTCTATGATGATGGTGGTGTGAAGATCTCTTGTCATGAGATGGCTCCTTCTTACTCTTCTTGGTATGTGGTGTGAGAGCTTGATCTTCATTTTTCTTCTTGGGACACAAGCCTAGCTTCTTCTTGTGAACATTCTTCCCACAGTCTACTGAAAGAGATCAACTTCTTTCTTGCACAGGTTCCTTGGATGAAGGAGTCCCATGACCTAGGTAGGTCATTCAAAGTGGTCATGACAATTTATCCATTCTCCACCACTTCATCCACAACTTCAAGTTCTTCCTTGATTTGAGAGACCTTAGAAAAGTAGGATTGAATGGTCTCTCCATTCTGAAGCTTTACCCCTTTTAATTGGTTCCGTAGAGTCATCTTTTGATTTATGTTCTTTCCTTCAAACAACTTAGTCAAGGAATCAAACATCTCCTTAGCTGTCTTTAGGGAAGACACATGGGGTATGAGATGGTCCTTTATAGAATCAGCAATGATTCTCTTAGCCTTGACTAAGTTTTTCTTGTGAAAGGCCTTAGCCTCTTCTCCCTCTGGGACTGGAACCTCTTCACTTATTGATTCATATACTTTTAGAAACACCTCTTATTGATTCATCACCTCTCGCAATTAATGAAGGATCTCCTTGTTTGAATAATGAGTTAGCTGAAACTGAATTTTTAATTACAACCAATCATGATTCCCATTCATTGGATGAAGACATGTCTAACACAATATGGGATGATACCTCATTTGATTCTAGTCTCCTACTTCAGTTTCAACCAATGATTACTAAAGATCCTCATTCATCTTGTACAATTTCTCAATCACGCAACTTTGTTGACATTGATCGCTCATTTATAAATTCATATGTTTATATTTTCCATGATAGAGTTGTAGATGGGCTTAAGGATTCTTACCTCAAGAAGTTTCCATTTAATGGTAAGGCTTTGTTTTCTGTATATACAAGTAAAGCTTTTAGTGGTAAGCACGATGCATCTAATTTTCTATTACTAACTGAAAGTGATGTTTTTCTTACAGGAATGAAAATGCTTCGATGGCTTCATTGGCTGTTTCATTTCACTTGATATTTATTGTACATATGTAGTATAGGAGTAGGTTTATATTTAGTCAGTTTAGTTATTTTGTTTTCCTTTTCTATAAGTAGGTTGCTTTCTTTTCAATAAATGTGTAGTTAACAAGTGATGTGCAAATATTCGGGAAAGAGAGAAGCTATTGTTCGGGGAAGTTTTCTTACTCGATCTCTTTTAAATTGATTTTGTCTTACTTTGATGTTATTCATTAAGTATCTCATTTTAAGTCTTATCTTTAATAAGAATAAATAATTACAAAGACTTTAAGATGAAATGTCTACATTAACTAAATTTCTCAAGCAAGAAAGCTTTTAAAAGAGTTATATACCTTTCACTCTCATGCAATTCACTCATTTTGTAATTATGTTTATAAACTGCACAATTTAGAGTATATATTTTTCATTTTGATTTCTTTCTTTATGTAAATAGGATTTGATTTTGACTGGTTTGTTTGTTTTCCGAAAAGTGGGGGTAAACTAATTCTAGCATATGGCAGCTTGTCAGGTCAAAACCATGTATTTCTATCAAAGTATTTGATCGAAATCATTTTCTTTTAAAGGGACATCATTATAAAGACACTCTTCTTTTGTTAAGGTTCTAACCATAGCAAGATTAGTCTTGGCTTTGAAAATTTTATTATGGACCATGTTGATGGATTGATTGAGTTACCCGACTATTATCTAGGATCTTTATCTTTCAAAATGATGCTATAGTGTAGATGAGTTTACTTTCGAGGGAATCCTTTTCCCTAGATTGAAGTAAGTCAAGAATCGTAAGTTATTTTTAGACTTTTTACGCCATCTTTTGCTCTTTGGTGGGCCATTTAGATCTGCTTCCTTATCCACTAAGTAATCTCTATTGAGATTAACAATAACGTAACATTAATAAAATCTAAGGGATTAAATGAAGAACGAGTGGTCTCATCACGAGCCGACCTGTCATGATCATAAGCATTGTTGAAGCGACATTACCATTATCTGATTACTAAGCCAGGGTGATGGCTCTTAGTCATCTAATTAGGAGAAAGGAGGTCTCATCACGAGCCAACCTTTTCATTTTTTGGCAGTTCTTGTGAATGATGCTACCATCATCTGGTCACCAAGCTGGGGTAGTAGTCTTCATTTAATGTCTCTGAATCTTATTTGATACTTATCTATACCTAGTGGATGGGATACAAGCGTCTAAGTGAGGTTAAAAGGCTTGTCCTATGGTATCGAGGTCACATCCATATACTATGTATTCTATGGCTTGTTTTGATTATGAGAAATTGATCCCTTGGAAAGTTTTCTTCCTACATTTGTAGAATAATCATTTATCTTTATAAGCTTTTAGTTAATGGTCAGGATAGTTTGATTAATTTTGAAAGTTTTTGGTTCAATTCATGCCTATATAAGCTAATGACAAAATCAAGTTATGCGATTGGGGGTTTGAAATTTTAAAAATGTTTTTATTTTTTACCCTTACATCTTTTAAGATTCTAGTTTATTTTGCAGAGATAACTGGTTCGCCCAACATGTCGCCATTTGCTGGCACCCCAACAACTCCCCCTGATTTTTGCAAAAATCAAAGGGGCCCCCATTAGAATTTTATAAATATTGGTTTTCTTATTTTGCTTGAGTTTGTTAGGTGATTTCATGGTCTCCTTTTGGATCGTTGGACTTCTGCGTTACCTTTTTCTTTGACTTGGCTTTCATTACTTAAGGCTTTGGTGATTTGATTCATGTGTCGTTGGAATCCTTTTGCTTCTTGGTTGCTTAATTATGCTTGCATGCCCTTATTTGAAATGGCCTGAATTTATTAGATATCTTCATTTGCAACATTTGATCAATATGATGATTTATGGTAAACTTGATGATCTTTCATGAAGGTTGGCCTTCATCACTTTCATAACAATCTTTGGCATATATTTTCACTTGAAAAGGAAATTATTTTATTTTATTTAGATCATTGAAGTCATTCTAAACTTTTTGATAAAGTTATTAGTTTACATTAATAATTCTTAATTATATTTATTCTTTTTATACCTAATTACATAAACCAACATGCTTTTTATGAAGGGTGACTTTAAAATTTAGGAAAGGAATTATCTCCTTAAAAATTGTGCATTTAAAAAAACAAAGAAAAACAAAAAAGTGAAATAAATTCATAAGGATGTGGATCATACCAATAATTAAATAAAAGAAAATGAAATATATATAGACTTTGAAATAAGATGTATTATCATATGAAAAGATTATTCCAAACATGTTTTACAATACAAGATTTTGGAATATTGGCAAATCTATTTATACATTTTTATTTATTCATAAACATGTGTGTATGGTCCATCTCACTTTACACTATTGATCCAAATACTCACTTTATGTGGAAAGAAAGATAATATCTTGAGCTTAAAACTTATCCAGACAATATCATTTTTAAGAGAGTAAAAAAAAGCAACTTTCAAGTTTGAAAAGTATTAACTTTTAATGGTTGGTTTGTTTAAGTTCTTAATTGACTACTTTAAAACTTAGATGCCAATCCATTAAAAGCTAATAAACATATTGCTCCTAAGAGAGAAACACGTGGATAATATAACTTGCATATTGATTGAACTTTGCTCTTATTTATTTTAGTTTGGTGATTTTATTTACCAGGATAAGTTTTCAAGTGACGGCATATGATGTATTTGTTTTTACAAAATGAAAATCACCACTAAATTAATATGATTTTCAATGGCACGCAGGTTAAGTAAATAAGATCCCGACACCATGAAGGATATATCGTTGTGAGGAATACTGTAACAGATCGCCAAATCTCATAAAAGAGGAATCAGGCGCTGTTCACTAGATTACCAGCAAATCACCGATGCATTAAAGGAAATAGATTTTGCTCCTTGGATTCCACCAAATCGCTGCCAAGAAGACGTCAACATAACGGGTTAATAAAAAGAAGCTTCCACGCCGATGGAGAAAGATGACGTGCCTGGTTTGTTATGACATTTTTATGAAAAAATATGCCATGGATTAGCATACAGATTTTCTGCTTTCCAGATCACTGAGGTCGTGGCCAGCTCTAATAAGTTGTTCCATAAATAATGTTTCCAATCATAATTGCCAACAAATATTGAAGGCCAGCTCGCCCAATGACCTTTATGAGAGATATATAGGCCAACCTATTCAAATTCTGTTTGCTCTCATAAATTTAGTAATAGGAGAAGAGATATGTACAGTCTGATTTAAAGAAGATAACGGAATCACAATAGTAGTTACGCAAAGGAAGAAAATATATCACAGGTTCCGAGAACTGTTCCGAATCATTGCAACGACAATCTTACCTGATGGCATTCCATGGATATTTTCCACCTGCATGACGAGGGAAGTAAAATGGTTAAATCACTAAATTAAATTTATCTTTTGATTTTGCATTTTAGTTGTTCTAGTTTTTTCTATTAGTTTGAGACTGTATTCTTATTTTAAATTTTAATTAGTTTTAGATTTATATCTGGGTTTTTATAAGATATGGTTGTTTTGCAGGTAATTTCTTTTTCGACTCGGTAATTTTCAGAAATATAATACCATCAACAAACGCAAATCCTGGAACAGTTGGCTGGAAATTTGGAGAGAGTTGAAGGTATTGTCTCAGCAAGAGAAACGACGAAGATGGAAAGATTTTCGTGGAATCTAGAAGATAAAGCAGAATCGAGTATTTCGTAGCAGTCAAAGTGCTGAGAAGATAAGGAAGATTAACGGATATTTTTGTAACAGTTTGCTTGTTGAGTGAAGGCGTTTATGGACTGTAGTTATTTGCTTGAAAAATAAATCATCTATCCTATAAAATCATCTATTCTGCTGGGGGGAGGAACGTTCCAGGAAACTGGACGAACTTTTTTTTTTTCAATTTTCTGTATGTTTCTCTGCTAGAGGGGGGAAGCTCTGTAAAGAAGGATGGGAACTGTTTCCAAGAGGCTCTATTATTTTTCTCCTTGCATTCGATTACTGAAACATTTGAGAGAGGCATAATATACATTATCATATTTTGTTCTGTTTATTTCAATGATCTTTTGAACTTTTTCTGAGAATTATTGAATATTGCAGAATACTAAAGACCCTAGCTAAGTTTTTAGAATATCTATGCTGTGTTGGTGATCACTCTCTTTTGTTATCTTTATTTTCATATATATATATATCTATCTATCTTGCTATTGTATATGAAATACGTTTAATGGATTTCGAATGATTATCCTTACCTGAAATATAAATGGTTTATTGTCATATTGAGATGAATGAACTTCTTCATAATTTCAATTGTTCATAAATTAATTTTGATAAATTTTTAGCTTGCAGGTTGACCTTGTTCACTTATAAGTTAGTATATGATTATGTTCATTTAATTTATTGTTCAATTATCCTATAACAGATTGCCATCTTATTATAGGATAATTGAGATTTACTTCTGCCATTGGGGACTTTTCTACCAATCAAGAATTGTTGATCATCATCATGTTTTAAAACCTCATGTCAAGTTAATAACTCATGCTCTAGGTCGAGATAGGAAATTTGCATCTAGATTATCATAGAGCAGAAATTAGGAGCTGCTATTATTTTATTCTGCATTTAGTTTAAAAAACAGTCTTTAGATTTAGTTAGGCATTAATCCAAAACTCTTTGATTTGTTAGCAAGTTAGTTAGGTAATTTCACATTCACACACCTTAGAGAGACTCTTCATTTTGAAGAGCACATCATACAAGCAACAGGGCCTTGATCATGTGAAGGACATTTACTTTAAATACATACAAGACTGCATTAAGTCGAGTGTGTGGGCTATCTTTCCATAAGTTGGCATAGGATAGTTTTCCCGGCCAACAAGTGTCCAACTCATTCTCTTCTAGGATTAACCCAATCCTATACTTCTAGGATCGGAAGTTATCAGCCCCTTCAAGCTTATCCTCAAGCTTGGTGTGGTGAGACATAAAGAGTACTTTAAATGGAAATAGAAAAGACTTAGGTCTTACCACTTGATTTGCTCAAAACTAGATCTGGAGCTGGATTAGGGTTTGTCAGAGAAACCCTAAAAATTCAAACTTTGAATTTCAAACTTTTGAAAGGATAGAAAGATGTACCTTAATGAGCTAATCAAGCTTCTATACTCAGAATTTGAAAAATGCAAAGTTTCACCCCTCAAATTTGCTTTTCAAACTTCCAGATTCACTAGGGAGGACCTTGAATCAGGGTTTGATTTTCCTGGAGCTTCACCCATCCAAAAAGTTCGATCTTGGTCTCTAAACTTTGATTTATCAGAGGAGCTTCCAGCCATGGTCTCAGATTTTAGAAATTCCAACTTTTGTAGAAACCCTAATTTCCAACTTCACTAGAGAGGACCCCAAACTAGGATTTGATTTTCCTGGAGCTTCACCTAACCAAAAAGTTCAATCCAAAGCTCTAAACTTCGATTTTTCTGAGGAGCATCCAACCATGGTCTCATATTTCAGAAATTCCACTTTTTGTGGAAACCCTAATTTTTAAGGCCAAAACTAAAAGTGCTCAGAATTGAATTCTGATTGGATAGAAAGATGTGCCTTGCTGAGGAGAGTCAATCTAGCCTCCTGCCTTTCAAGATCTGTCGAGAGAAACCCAAAAAACAAGAAGCCCTAACTTCCGCAACTGCACAGTGTCTTCTTCTCAGGTTAGCTCTGATACCATGTTAATTTTTGAGCATTAATTCAACATACTCTAGGATCTTTCCTGAGAGAATAACATGTACAGCATATCAATCACAAGAAGCAATCACAAGAGACAATAGACACACAGAGTTTTCTTGGAGAAAACCAATAAGGTGAAAAACCCCAATAACTTCCTCACAAATAGATAGAGCATTGATACAAAACCCAAGCATAAGAGATAGTCTCCTAGTAGCAGCTTCTCCTCCTCCACAAGTGCACCACTCTCCAATAAGTGTATGAGTGAGAAAGTGAATGATCAAATAGAGTGCTTCACGCACTCTATTTATACATGACTTGACTTGCCTAATAACCTTACTAG
Organism: Larix kaempferi; assembly: GCA_027924585.1. NCBI lineage: Eukaryota > Viridiplantae > Streptophyta > Pinopsida > Pinales > Pinaceae > Larix > Larix kaempferi. The sequence goes on along the minus strand of BSBM01000660.1, from coordinate 19,556,043 downwards.
GTCGCCCTCAACTTAATCACATAATATAATGCTGATAGGGCCGACCCCACAAGGGTGGTCTAATAACCCTTTAACCCACATATATAGGGCTGACTCCATCAAGTTGGTCTAATAACCCATCAAGTATAAGTTACGACACTTACAATATAAATGACGACACTTCCGTATAGAGGAATAATAACATCTCTATAGGAACACAATATACATATATGAAATACATTCCAAAGTTACAAATACATCAACACGTATGACTCAGCTTGTTAGCCGGTAATAATAAATAGGCTCATCTAATTCGATTCACACGGGGCGGCTCCTCATTCGTCGTCGATAGTCGACGACGGCCGGAGAGGAGCTGACCCCGTAAAATACGCCTTCGGCGTAACAAGGGAAATCTCTACAAAGCACCTAGTCCCTACTTTAAACTTAGGTTTATAATTGAAATATAATATATGTTTATTGAAAAAAAAAGTATTTATGATATGTTTATTTGTTATTGGAAATTTTTATAAAAAGAATTAATAAAAATTAATTTATATCTTTGGTTTTAAAGGAATTAGTCATTTAGCATGTAAAAGATAGGTTGTATTTTTTTCTTATTAAAAATATATTTCATATCTAATATATAATTTGTTAGTTTATAAGCTTCATATATATTATATAATTTATTTGCCTATTTTTTTTTAATATATATATATATATATATATATATATGTATGTATAATGTGCAATTATATCTCATTTGTTGATGAAAAAATGAAACAAATATTGCTTTTTGGATTGTTAATTGGATTGATAATTTATTTTTTTCTTTAACATAAACAATTATTTTTTATTTGAGGATCCTAATTGAACTAATAAATTAAAAAACTACTATATATCACAAAAAAAGTATTGTATATTTTTTAAAAACCCATCAATAATGTCTCACACACAAACCTATTGTATATTATTTTGAAAACCCATAAGAATGAATAATACAATGGCTTTTTGTTAAGAGTTAAAAAGTTAAAACCCACCACAATGACCAGTAAAATGCTTTTTTTCTTAAGGGGTATAAAAATGTGGAACCACTAATCTCACCCATTTTAAAATGTTTTCCCACCACCTTAAAGACACATAACACAAATTTACAACCATATTGAGTCATAAATGACTTCTTGTAAAAACAATGCATCGACTTCATTATCTTAAGCTATTCACATAACCATTTGCAAGGTTTGTGATCACGTAGAAAACGGTGAATTTGATATTTTCCCACCTAGTGCTTTACATATATAAATCTTGGGTTTGATATTTACATATAAATAATAATATTTAAAAGACTCCGTCCTTTGGAGAAAACGATTTCTTATCTTCCACAACTGACTCATATTTGTCGAATCGATCTTCGAGCAAAATTTATGAAAACAAAATAACAAAGATTTGAGATTTTCCTGCTAGGCAAAAAAATTGTACTTATGGGATAGAATGATCTTGTGGAAATAGAATGAGAAAATGAAGATCTTAGAGTTGTTTTATTTTGGGAAAAATGATTGTATTGTTTGAAATAGAACATAACAATAAAATTATTGCCTTAAAGGTTGAGTATTTGAAACTAGAGCTTATTGAAACATTAGTTTCTTTCAACCATTAATTAAATGCAAGAGGTTCTCGATCGGTCGCTCAAGGCTATGCCTGCCATATGGATCAACATCTACTAGGTCAATTTCAATAGGATCAACTGAGTCCAACAATGTCAATTTAATATTAAATCGCATATGCAAGTGTAACTTCTGCAACCTTGGTATCGATCTATGCCATGAATAAATATGTCACATGGTAAGCTAGATAGTGGGTAATGCATGTAGTTAAGTTGTTGGTGGATATGCAATTGGATTTGCTTCAATGGGATCAATTGAAACTGCTAGTCAGGAATCAACCGCAAAGAATGAATATAATAATTCAATTAAATATTTTACTTGCCAATAATTACTTCCAAGCATTCTTCCAATAAATATTTCCCACTAAATATTTTATTTGCCAATAATTACTTCCAAGAAGATCTCAATTTTAGAAATCTCTTCGGGAGACTCATCAATTCGGCTCGTACCAGGTGATCTCATTTTTGTTGAAATCTCAGAGAGATTCGATGGGCAAGAGGATCTCAGACGAGTAGATCTCCTTCATCTCACGCCCCTGCAGATCGCGTTTAGACTTGAAGGAGCGTCCATCAGAATCTCGACCTTCTCTTCAGAGCCAAGGAGTCTGGATTACTCATGCCACCATGGCATCGGGTGTTGATCCTAGCCCTCCTCTCTCCTCTGACCTCACTTCCTTCATGAAACTCATAGCAACTCAGGGGAAACAACATCTCTCCACCGCCCAACAAAAATTCGTGAAAAAATATCTTTGAGATCCCCACGGTAGCACTGCCAGCAGAGAAACCATGCAAAACCGCTCTCAACCTGTCAAAAAGAGGACTAATCGGTCAAATCACAGGACTGTGGCCATCTCTAAAAACTACCTAGACCTGGGTTCAAAAAAATTGGAAACCTTTGATCTCAGACGAAGTAAAATCCTATTTCCTTAGAAAAGTTCATTTTGCATTCGTCTTTGAAATAAAACAAGACCATGAACTAATATTCATGAATGGGCCCTACTTCATGGGGTCGCATGGACTCTACATGAATAAATGGAATCCCGACTTCAACCCATCCCAAGCCATCCCTTCCACTATCCCAGTATGGGTGAGATTATCACACATGCCCCTTCATTGCTGGAATCCCGAATCTCTAAAAGCTATCGGAAACTACCTTGGAAAGTACATCGACAAAGCAGATCGAAAAGATCAATATTCGTGTGCTAGAATGTGCATCGAAGTAGATCTGGAACATGAACTCCTAGAAACTATAAAACACACAGTAGCAGATTGGTATCACATCCAGGAACTTGACTATGAACAAATACCCTTCAAATGCAGGTACTACCACGAATATGGGCACTTCGCTCAATCCTGCAAAAAGAAGCCCGTGGATCCAGAAGTAGGAGGGAAAAACGAGCAATGGTCAATTGCTAAAAAAAACCTAATTCAAGATTGGGATAAAAAATGCTACCGAAAGGAGAAAACTCAAGAAAATCATATCAGCAGCATCAAAATCCGGTGATCACAAACAACAAGAACAGATTCAAAGTCTTGGAAAATACTGAAAATCAAGACAATGCCGAAGCACCAGAAGAAGGAGAAATAGCGGAGCAACACAACTCTCAAGAATCATCTCGAATCCTTGAAGATCCAGAAGAATTCCAGCCTCAAAGCACCCCAAGCCCTAAAAGACTCAATTCGAATAAAGGTACGATGCCCCCCTCCTACGCAGAAATTGCAAAAAGTAAACCTTTGGTTACCGCCCCCTCGCCAGAGGATCTGATAGACAGATCATCCAAAAAATTAGGGTGAAAAACTAGCAAATATCTAAGAGAAGAAGAAGCCGAACGTGAGAAAACCCAAGGATCTCAAGCAACAATAGACATGGCATTCAACAGGAACGCCAGAGCCAGATTAGCAGGGAAAAATACAAGATATCTAACAGGGGGAGGCCCCTCCTCCGCCTACAACAACAAATAATGAAGCTGCTCTCTTGGAACTGCAGAGGACTAGGCAATCCCAGTAAAATAGAAGCAGTAATAGACCTCCAAAAAATAGATATGCCAGAAATCCTCATGCTTCAAGAGACCAAACTCAATGATCACGCCATTTTGATAATTGGAAAAGATAAGTGGAAGAAAAACACTGGCATGGATGTCAGTGCTAGAGGGGCCTCCGGTGGCTTAGTTACCCTTTGGTCCTCTGACAAGTTCAGTTATGAAAATCCTTCGCCACTCAACACTAGATCTACACACATCTCCTTCATATCCAAAGCAACACTCAAATTGCTCTCATAAACCTGTATGTACCAAACCTGCATTCGAAAAAAAAAGATTTCTGGAATCTTTTGGAAGACTTCTTGGATGCATATACCCCGCATAATCTCATCCTAGCTGGTGACTTGAACACAACCCTTTCCAACGCCGAAAAGAAAGGAGGTCTCATCGGAAAGGATGCCTTCAGATCTCAAATAGAAACTCTCAATTAGAAATGGGATCTTCTCGACATCAAGCCTAAGAAAGGAAATTTCACATGGTCCAACAAGCAGATAGGAAAAGACAATATCATGGCTCGGCTTGACAGATTCCTTGTCCAAAGCATCCTGCTAACCAAAAATCAAACTCTCATCTCAAAAATTATGGTCAATTTAGCTTTGGATCATAAACCGATCCTCCTCCAAATATGAGAAGATGAAGTTTATGGACCTATCCCTTTTCGATTCATCCCTCAATGGCTTGAATGCAACAACTTCTGGGATACTCTTAAGAACATATGGAACATCCCCATAATCGGATCCCCAAGATACGTTTGGGAACAAAATCTCATTATCGCCAAAAAAGAATTAAAAAATTGGGCCAAAATCAATTTTCCATCTCCAAACTACAGAAACATGGCTACCAACAATCTTGAAGATATCCAAATTTCAATGGAAGAAAATCCAATAGACAACAGCATGCTATAGGAAGAAGCTAATCACCAAGCCAAAATTTATCAAGCATTCTGAAGAGAAGAAGAATTCTGGAGATTAAAATCTTGCAGCACTAGGCTTAAAGCAGGGGATAAGAATACAACTTACTTTTACAGGCAAGCCAAAGTTAGACAATCCATCAATTATATTTCAGAGATCAAAATCAATAACGGCTTGATTGTCAAAGGACATGGAGAAATAAAAAACACATCATATAATCATTTTGGAAATATTTTCAATGAGAATAACAATGATGATGAAGAAGGACAACAAACTCTACTTGACTACATACTGAAGAAACTTACAAATGAAGACAATGCTAAGCTTCTCAAGCCGTTTACAGAGAAAGAAGTCACCAACACGATTTGGTCTTTTGACCCTAACAAAGCTCCCGATCCTGATGGGTATTCCATCCAGTTTTATAAAGCTTGTTGGCATCTCATTAGAAAGGATTTCATGAGAATGGTCAGAGATTTTCATCTAAAGGCCAAGATCAGTGGATGCACTAACTCCACTTTCCTCGCTCTCATCCCAAAAGATACCAATCCCTCCACTTTCAAAAGATTTCGACCAATAGCACTTTGCAACTCATCCTACAAAATTATCTCCAAGATGTTGGCAAATAGGATGAAGCCCGTGCTCGCCAAAATCATCTTAGATAATCAAGGAGGATTCCTACACAAAAGACAAATCCTCGACAATGTCATTCGGGTATAGGAGGCCATTCACTCCAGTAAAATACGCAAAGAAAAAGGTATGTTAATCAAACTTGACATGGCTAACGCCTTTGATCGCATTAAGCATTCCTTTCTCCTTAAAATCATGAAAAACTTTGGCTTCATAAATTCCTTCTTAAATTGGATCTCTGCCTGCATAAAATGCCCATGGATAGCCCCCCTTGTGAATGGTCGTCCCACCAATTTCTTTCAAGCCTCCCATGGAATTCGATAAGGATGTCCCTTGTCTTCCTTTCTTTATATTATCATGGGCGACTCTCTCAGCCGAAAGCTAAAATCTGATCTCAACACTGGTCTCCTACCTGGCCTTAAATTAACATTCAATTCCATGCCCCTAAATCACACTCTCTTCGTAGATGACTCCCTTTTTTTGGGAGGAGGTTCTTCCTTAATAGCTTGAAATTTCAAGGAAAAAATGGCTATCTACTGTAAAGCCTCGGGCGGTAAGATCAATTTGCACAAGAGCGTTGTATATGGTTGGAATTTAAACAATGTCACCGCAACCAATATAGCCCGAATTCTTGGAATTAAAATCCACCAGCATTGGGATAATTTCAAATACCTGGGTCTCCCAATCACCCAAAGTTACTCAAAGTCAAAGAACTGGGAAGAAATAATTCACAAAATCAAATCCAAAATTAGCAGATGGGGAGGACAATGGCTCAACAAAGAAGGAAAATTGATCCTTCTGAATTCAGTCCTCACTGCACTTCCTATTTACCAATTCTCACTCTTGTTAGTGCCCAAAGGAGTTACAGAACAAATAAGCAAGCTCCTGACAGAGTTCCTCTAGACGGGAGGGAAAAACAATGAGTGCAAATTTCACCTTGTCAACTGGACCACATTACAACCAAAGAATTTAGGTGGGCTTCAGATACGAGATCCTCTTTTGGAAAATAAGGCATTGGGAGGCAAAATTCTTTGGCAAATTCTGCAAGACAGACACCACAAATTCATCCTATTATTAAAAAAGAAATACTTAGCAGGTTCCTCTCTTAGATGCCTTGACAGCAAGCCAGAATCCAAGGGATCCTCAATATGGTCCCTTTGCAAAGCTGCTTGGGACTTTTTCTCCCAAGGCTTATACTAGGTACCTGGAAATGGAAAGGATATTAATATTTTCTTAGACAAAATATTGGGAAAAGACCAGTTTCAGAACATTCAATATTTACAGGACATAGACCATTGGCTTACTCAACAAGGGATCAGGACATTATCGATCTCGGCACCTGGAACTCTTTGGGCACTTGTCACGGTTGGATAAATCTATCAATCCCAACAAATTTACAACATTACAGAGTTCTTTTATTCGAAAAATTGAATGGTTGTGCTCCCACCCACCTCCTACATAATGAAGAATGTGGTTGGGGTCCTAGCGAAATGTATATCGCTGCTATGGGATACAAATCACTCCAAAACAATGTCACTTCTAGGAAATGTACTTGCGATTTGGTTTGGTCTTCATTCGGAATCCCCAAAGTCAACTTTTTTATGTGGACTCTTGCACACAGAAAGATCCTTACAGTTGAAAATCTCACTAAAAGAGGCTTCATCGGACCCCATCAGTACCCACTTTGCCATACAAACACTGAAACACTTGACCATATCTTCTTGAACTGCACATTCTCAAAAGAAGTCTAGAATCATATTCTTCAAGAACTGGACATCACAATGCCAAACTTTGGCACTACCACATGTCTTCTCAAAGATTGGAAATTTGTTTATCCAACCTCACTCTGAAAAAGGAAAATTTGGCACCAAATTTGGATCACCATTCCTAAACTCACATGGTGGAAGATCTGGATCACCAGAAACAAAGTAATTTTCCAAGACACTTCCACTACGCCACTTCAAGTTGTTGGACAAGCAAAAGGTCTACTAATCGAATGCATAAACCATTCCAAATTCATATCATATGAGAATCTCTCCACTGTCGAATCAAAGTGGATCGTCATTGTCCTCCCAACTACCAGAAAAATTGATTCAAAAAATCAGAATCTTCCACTCTGGCAAATCAAATACCCTGACATCAATTTTCAAGCCCGGAGAAGCAACCAGCCAATGGACAGTCTGTATTTTGATGGCGCATCCAAAAATAATCCAGGTCAAGCTGGAGCTGGAGGAATCTTACTATTCAACGGAGGAACATTGAAAATCAGTTACAAATGGGGATTGGGAACATGCTCAAACAATCTAACTGAAGCATTAGCACTATTACAAGGATGTCAAATCGCTAAAAACTAGAACATCGTGAATCTATAGGTATTTGGAGATTCTCTCATCATCATTAAGGCATTCAATTCGCCCATACACTACACCAACTTGACAATTGATAGAACTATAAAATGGATCCAACAAATAGCGACCACCTTCAAGCATTTCAAATCCTTTCATATTACAAGAAACCTAAATTACGAAGCAGACATGGTAGCGAAGGAAACAACTAGCCTTGCACCTGGAATGATAGAATACTCAAGTGGTGAAATAGACTACTGACATATTCCTTGAGATTATGCTACCGATGGAAAACTTGGTCAGATCACTAGCTACCGGTTCAACAATCCTCTAGTATTTTGTATTCAGTTTTTGAAATATGAACCGGTTATGGTTCATGTTTGATTGATTTTCAAGGCATATGTAATGTCCCCATTTTGACCCCCTTTGCATTAAATCATAAATGATGTAAATATTGTTATTTAATCATGGTGAGGAGCTCAAGGCCAAGGCCCCACCATTGATTTAGCATTTTATGTATCGGCAATTAAAAAAAAAATAGATGCCTATGGTTCTTGTGCTAGATAGGCACAATGTAAATTAAGACATCATGTAAATACGAATTTTAATGAAAAACCCACAACTGGCCATGCAATGCAACAAAGAGATGGGGGCATGATTCTACAAGGAATAGGGAGGGAAATTATTCAAACCCTTGAGCCAATGGTGTTAATCCATGTGTCAATGAGAAAACCCATAAAACACCAACTACCCATTTTGGGTTATGCACCCAATCATTTAATTCTTCCAGAAATTGGTTGAGGCAGTTAATGCCTTGGGAATGAAGAGGTATGGCAGCCAATTTCGTGCATGGGCAAGCCATCAACCTGGGAAAAACATACTTTTGCTTCTAGGGCAAGAAAACACCCACGAAATGGTGCCCAAATCCATTCTGAACCCATAGTCTTTCCTCTCTCACACAGTCTGAGCCAACTGGGCTTTCCCCATCATGTTTTTTACCAATTTCCTGTATTTTCCCATAGCTGGGAGCTCGTTTTTGTGTTACACAGTGGCTGGGAGAAAGGGAGTCACATTTTGGGGGTTTATAGAGGTCGTTTTTGCCCCTGAAATGCAGAAAAACGTTTTCTGAAAACGAATTTGCTCTCCCAGGGTTTATTCCCCATCCACCAGTTCGTTTGGGGTTTCCCACATTTTTCAGCACTTGTGTTTTGTTGTAGGGTGCATCCCTGTGTTGGTTGGAAATTATGAGCAAGAATTAGGAGTGGAAGTGGACCAGAATTGGCTTGATAAACCTAGTGAGGAGGTAACCTTTGAAGAGTATCAAAAGGGTTGGTTTCTCTTCTATGCACACCTTGAAGAACACTAGAATGGAAGGTATGGCCTGAGGGACTGTGTATTAGTGAAGGGAATACTTCCTTGTTCCAGGTGTGTAGGTATTGTGGGGACCAAGCTAGATAGATCTTGAAGAGGGTGCCCATATCTCTATGGATGATCCCACTAGCTTGGTAATTCTTCCTTCCATTGCCTAATAGCCTGATAAACCCAACTGTAGCTTGGCTTGGCTGATTTGGTGTATCTTTGGGCTATGTGTGAGTCTGTTGTTCCCTGATTCCTTGTAGAGATCATGCCCAGCTTGGGGGTGGCAGTGTGTTGAGATATTGATGATCACAACTGGCCTATGGTTGGGTGAAACGTTGCAGTTGCATAGCCAGTTGCTTGGGACTACTTTGTTATAAGATAAGTATTCTCCTGTGTCAACTTGCAATTATTTATTTGATGAATATCTTGAATGTATGATGGATGTGTAATTGAAATTACTTCCATTGTTTTTTCGTATAATTATACATTTCCATATGTCTTTTTATATTATGTGAATGCTTATTTAAAAGTTCATGGGGCTAGATGCCCAACTTTAGCATCACGTTCTCTCTATCATGCTGGTATGATGGGAGGGGACATTATAGCATAAAGGCATTCACCCGATTGACACATAGAACTGGTGTCGATTATGAGTTACATCCACCATCTCAATTGAATGATTATGAGATTTATTCAAATGCAAATCAACAGTTTATACAACACCAAGCCTATTGTATTCTTCAACATCCAATTGAACATTCATGAATCCGTTATGAGTTAGACTGTCTTCATACTACAAAGGCATTTCCATTGATAGATACTTCAAACCATCGTTGACTTCCAACATAGCAGATCTCATTCAATTCAAATTGAATATGAGTTACATTTGAATGATGATTTGGCATTATGATTTAATTTCACTTATAGGGAATCCCTGGAAAGGTCATGAGATATGATAAATATCATGGTTCAATCCTGAACTTGCTACATTGAAAACGTAGAGCAAATTTCAAACTACAAAAATATTTGAACAATTTTGGTTTTAGAGAAGCTCTCATGACTAAGAGCAAAATTCATTTAGATTTTTCGAATAATGTACTCAGTCGGATTTGGCTATTGCCACGACTCATTCTTTCTTTCTTTTTTCAATATATTTTACCATTTTCATTAAAAAAAAATAAAAAAAATATTTCCAGTACTATTCCAAAAATGAATAGAAGTTAATAAGTGAAAGCTATCAAGTAATAGTGGAATTGCTCGGACTTAATCGTTTTACTCATGAAAAAGGGATACATGTGATTTTATGTTACTTGATCAGCCATCAATTCCAATCATAGATTGTGAGGAGAATATGGACGTGTCATTTGCTTTGAAGACCGAAATATGAAGAATGGATTGGTTAGTACTAGGTCAACAGACAGTTTGATAGGTTACTACTAACTCGGAAAGGAGAATAGGAAAACATAACGTGGTCAGACCATATTAGCGGTCACTATTTTTCATTATAGGTCTAATTATGCACTATAAAAATAGGAAATAGTAATTTTAATCTAAAGCACAATGTTGATATGAATATTATATATAGCTTGTGACCCTCATGTCAAGTGAACGAGCCCGCTGGTTGCACAGATGTTATTTATTACAAGAACCATAATACACATGGTCAGGCATTTTAGTATTTGGCGACATGGTGGTTAGGAACTCTCCATGCTACCTACCACGCGACCTTTCAAAACTAATGGCGTGCCATTCTACACTTGAGTCAATATACAAGGAAATGGCACGACAATGGAGGAAGCAACCATATATCTTGTGTGTCGCACTTGTGGTATCTCCAATACCTACAGGGGACATGAGAAGAAGACTTATGGAAAATATGCCAATCATTGAAGATACTCCACATCAATAAATAGTTGCAGAGATGATGGACAATGTCCATCTCAATCTCAATCATTCAACATTGGGTATTGGAGAAAATAAAATAGATACAACATAATGCAATTTCATGCTTCTTCAATGCTCTTACATTGATGGAAAAGCAACCTGTAGGTAGAATGGAAGACCAAATTGGGATTATGAGAAGTGGAGATAGAAACCGAGCGGGTGTTCCATTCCCAGGTGAAAAAAGAAAACACATTATATCATTTAATGTTGATGGAAAATAAAATGGTGACCACCATCAATTCATGTAGAGTGTTGGTTCTTTGATATGTATTGGCGTCATTGGTTGGGACCCATGCATTGATTAGTAACACCAAAGCTTTTGGAAGAGACCAACAAAATATAGACAAGTAGGATAAGGGCAAGGCAGCGCCTTCCTGTGTTACTATAGCTGACCCATGAATTTCTATATAAACACACTCACTGGATGCTTTCTGGTTCAACAAGTGCCTGGGCAGTTTGAACTTTTCTTTGTTAGCTTCTCCCTTCTTGTCAGTCTTAAGTGATTTGTCCCAAGTATTTTGAGATTACCAATGTTCGAGGTTTGATAATCTGATCCTCTGTACTAAGGATTTTTTTGTTTTGCAATACTTGGGCCTTTGTATCTTGCATATATTGTTATTATTATTATCTTTTTCTTTGTCTTATTGTATTGTAGTGTGTTTGTCTGGAGAATGGCATCTTTGGTTGATCATCGCCCAAAATAGTAAAATGAGGTGATAATGACCTATACATTCTCGTGAGGGAGCTAAAAAGGTTGAACATGTAACATTGGAAATAATTTCCACATTAAGGTTACAGGATTCAAACCTGGTTTTGTCCACGAAATAGATGCGCTCTCCGAACTGTGCTAAACCTCTTCCTACCCTCCAAAAATAGTCATCAATAAAATAGCCAAAGTCTACGAGGAGGATTTTGATTTCAAAAGATGTTGTGATGGGTGCTTCTTCTTCAGACTAAGTCTCGAGAGAGATCATGCCTCTGATCTCCGACCACTCATGAGGGATCCTTTCGCTGCTGCCTTCATCATCCGGCTAGTCCCTACCTTAAAATTATATTTATGTTATATTTACGTCGATAGACATTTATTCTAAAGGGGAGTTTGAAAAACACTGTACAACCTTCGTCGTCCCTTTGACTAATCGGATTTCTCCACGTATGCATTGGCCTCATTGGTTAGAATTCCACCATTTATTTGTCTAGAGTGACAATTGTCACGAGTGTACATAAACGTCTGCTAACGTGTTCCTGAAGTCTCTATGTGCGGAAATTCTTGTCTTGCTTGTTGTGCAGAGGGATGTCTCATTTTAGAGGCCTCTTTTTCCTACTGTGTGGAGGGTTTTCACAAAGGGTTTTCGCATTTCAGAGGCCTGTAGAGACTGAATTCAAGTGGCAGGATGAAGGTTTCCATCAAAACCTTGATATCGAGGTGCAATTCTCATTTTTTGTGCTATGTGAAGGGATTTCGCATTTTGGAGGCCTATTTTGCTTACTGTGCAAAGGGTTTTCACGTTTTAGAGGCTTGTAGAGACTGAATTCATTGTTCATGTTCCATTGTAGCTTCGACAGAGATTAGCAGCCATTGATTATGGTTATAGATGAATTTATGTTGTTAATCCATAACAAGTGGTGCCAGGAACCTAACCTGTCATCTCCAACTTGAACCACACCTTCAATGCTCCTTCAATGGAGCCAACCAAATTTGTCATCTCCAAGTTAATGCTTCAATGCTCTTCAAATTTTAGTATGTATCTAAATTTCATCGTACTTTGGCATTAGAGGTATGATTTTGAATGACTGTTCATGGTTTAATTGGATGGTATTACCCCACAGGTAATGCTGGCTCCTCCGAGATTACAATCTATAATGGGAAATTCTTAAGGGTAGAATTTAATTGACACCACATACATAGATATTCGACTTCCAACGTTGGTATATGTCTCCAAAGAGAAAATTCCTGGTTATGATCACAACAAGAAGGAAGGTGCCATGAATGCTTTAGTTCGGACAAGTTCTATCTTTCCCAGTGGGATTTTCATCCTCAATTTGGATTGTGATTACTGCATTTACAACTCCCTTGCACTGAGAGAAGCAATGTGCTTTACGATGGATAAAGGAGGAGACAGGATATCTTATGTGCAATTTCCACAAAGATTCGGAGTGGACCATAGTGATAGGTATGCCAATGAAAATACTGTTTTCTTTGATGTCAACATGAGAGCACTTGATGGATTACATGGTCCAATGTATGTAAGAACAGGATGTGTATTCAGAAAGATTACCCTCTATGGCTTTGACCCTCCCAGAGTTACAAAGCATGGAGGCTATTAGGGAAGGAAGAAAATTTTTGAACACAAAGGCTCCTAATAAATTGAGGATTCTAATGCATTCGCTCAACGGTTCAGGCAATGGAGATGAAGATATAGAGATTCAGCTTCTACCCAATAAGTTTGGTAACTCTATGACTCTTTCTGCATCTATTCCTATTGCATAATATCAAGGTAGGCCTCTTGTAGATCAACAGGAACTTGAGAATGGTAGGCCTCCATGTGCCCTGGTTGTCCCCAGAGAACCTCTGGATGCATCTACTATTGTCAAAGCCATCAATGTGATATCTTGCTAGTATGAGGATAAGCCTGAATGGGGCCAAAGACTAGGTTGGATGTATGGATCTGTAACAAAAGATGTTGTTACTGGTTATAGAATGTATAACAAAAGATCGAAATCAATCTATTGTGTAACAAAGAGAGATGCATTCACAGGTACTGCCCCAATAAATCTGACTGATCATCTGCATCAAGTGCTCGAATGGGCTACTGGGTCAGTGGAGATATTCTTCTCTCATAACAATGCCTTGTTTGCAAGCCCTTGGATGAAGTTCTTACAAAGAATAGCCTATATAAATGTCACTTCCATAGTTCTCATGTTCTATTGTTTCCTACATTCATTGTCCCTTTTCGCTGGACAATTCATAGTACATAAACTGAATGTTGCATTCCTAGTATTCTTGTTGGAAATCACATTACCACTCTCCCTGTTGGAAATCCTAGAAATCAAATGGTCAGGAATCACACTAGAAGAGTGGTGGAAAAATGAGCAGTTCTGGTTGATTAGAGGCACTAGTGCCCACCTTGCAGCTATTCGGCAGGGCTTGTTGAAGGTCATAGCAGGAATAGATACATCCTTCACACTTGCATCCAAGTCTGCAAATGAAGAGAATGATGATGAATTTCTAGATCTTTACATTGTCAAATGGAGTTATCTCATGATCCCTCCAATCACAATCATGATGATAAATATAATTGCGATAGCTGTTGGCATTGCAAGGACCATATACAGTGAAATTCCACACAGGAGCAAGCTTTTGGGAGGCATCTTCTTGATTTCTTGGTGCTATGCCATCTCTATCCATTTGCAAAGGGTTTAATGGGCAGGAGAGGCCGTACCCCAACAATGGTGTTCATTTGGTCTAGCTTGTTGGCAACTACTATATCATTGTTGTGGGTTTCAATCACTACATCATAACTTGAAAATGGTATTGGGGGGTTTCAGTTTCCATGATACCGGTTACATAGCAGTTTTGTTAGCTGAGGAATAAGGTATTTCCATAAAACCAATTAACCTGTATTTAGAACTGAATCTATAGTACAATTTTTAATTTGATTTTGCACCGGCAAAGCTGAAGGCACCAACATAACTATATCCTTATGAGGCACCCATGTGCATACCATGACTTAAGCAACCAAGGCACCAACATAACTCTATGCTTATGAGGCACCCATGTTCATACCATGACTTAGGAGGCCAGCACAGGGTGTTTTGAGTAGTCCCACTGACATCAATCCACACTTTATACCAATTGTAATAATGCCAAGATAACTATTCCTTGCAACTTGTTTTCCTGTGAATAGGTTAATATTCATCTCACTAGATCCTTAGGAACGAGCTGTACTTGTAAGTTGAAATATGCAAGAGCAATGTTTATACAGTCACCTAAACTATTTGGAGAGGAATTGAACCACAAATATCACATCCACTTGGGATCAAAGAATTCATTTCAGTATAATTGAGCCTCCTAATAACTTACAGGCACTTTGTAGATACAAAAAGGATGAGCAATGTGTTGAATAATCAATTACATAGGATTTATCTATGAAAGGATACAGTTTAAGATGAGGATAACATGAAATGCAAAACTACATTAAGTACACATAATGTCTTCTGCCAATAACCCTATGCCAAAAATTTGGGCAACT
This sequence comes from Larix kaempferi, assembly GCA_027924585.1. Taxonomy (NCBI): domain Eukaryota; kingdom Viridiplantae; phylum Streptophyta; class Pinopsida; order Pinales; family Pinaceae; genus Larix; species Larix kaempferi. The sequence goes on along the minus strand of BSBM01000660.1, from coordinate 19,540,926 downwards.
GTGAGCCCTGGCAGCACCAAATTTTTCACATATAAAAAATCAGGTTGATTGAATACCTTGTGAAATACAATGGCTGATAACACAAGGTTTATCCTCAATCATTTTCCATAAAAATATGATGACCCAATAGTGCTTTTCCATGTGATTTTTAGAAGAGATATGGTTGTTAGTTTTTTTCATAATTTAATTCAATATGATCTAGGATCTTAACTGAAGCAACAACATGTACAACATATCAAGCATAAGAGACAAGAGACAAGAGACACAAAACATTTCACTGGGGAAAACTAAGAAGGTGAAAAACCATTCAACTCCCTCAGAGATAGAATAAGCATCAATACAAGGATCACCGTGATCAAACCCAAGAGATAGATATCAGCAGCAACATGCTACTGCTCCACTTGTGTGCATTCCTCCTTTCTCTCACTAATGCGAAGTGAGTGAACAATACAATGTGTAAAATGAGAGACACACTCTCTATTTATACACTAACTCATTACTGCAACTTTTCTAAAATGCATCTAGGAACATAAGTATGTACATGACTGGACAACATTATTTAAGTAATCATATATATAATAAATGACAATTCAAATACTTATCTTTGTTTAGTTGTTGAGTGGACTCTCTCTCAATCTTTTCTTCCTTGCAAGAACTACTGGAGTGTGCTCCCTCTTGATCTCTGCTTCCTGGAGTGTGCTCCCTCTTGATCTCTGCTTCCTGGAGTGTGCTCCCTCTTGATCTTTGTTTCCTGGATTACCTGTTCTTGACCCTGGATAACTATGCATGTTTGAGTGTGCACTAGTGTCATCATTGTGTTATCCTCAAGATATCATATATAATCATACATTCATTAGTATAATCTCAATACTATGATTCTAAATCATCTTAAACATGTATGGTCATGATCATTTCATACATAGGTAATAAGTGTTAGTATTCAAGGTTTTAGGGAAGACTTCTTTTACTCATGCATATTCTTATTTGACCATAGGACTCTTCTAGTTAGTCATATCATCAATCAAAGTAAGAAATATAATATGCATAAATGCTTGATTACTTAAATTTCTAACTTCAAGAATAGTCATTATCATTTATGCCAAATATACTTATATAAGAGATCCTAACACAAGATAGGATTCTAACTTGATATAGGAAAAACATACCTAGATTATCATGCTTGCTAGTTATGTCTAACATACCCACATAATGTCTTCTTGTTCTCTTCAAGGACTTGTGCTAGTAACCTGCATAACTCATAAGTTAACCATTGTAGAACCAAAATATATATACCTCGTAAGTAGAGCTTCTATGCGATCCATGACTATGGATGAGTCTTTGTCTTCATGTCACCATGGTCATATGTTCTTGAAATAGAACATGATTTGTCTTTTTTGATGTACCTTTCATGTTAGCAGACAACATCAACCTCATACAACACCACAATGCATTAGTACAATCAGAAGTGTCATAACCCTAATCAATGAATGTCTTCTATCATTCACATGCATTCATACTTTTACTAGGGTGATAAGACAAGTAAAAAAATCAATGAATATTGTACTAACCTCAATAATATGAAGACAAACATATCATAAACTTAAACATGAACAAATTACAAAACATACCTATAAGTCATACATGTCGAGATTGCTTGTAGCATTCTTATGTAAGCCCTTGGCCTCATCTCCCTCTGGAACTGGAACATCTTCACTTATGTAGGTGTCCAATTCATTCTCTTCTAGGATTAATCCAATCCACTTCGATTTGCTGAAACTGGATCTGGAGCTGGATTAGGGTTTGTCAGAGAAACCCTAAAAATTCAAACTTTGAATTTCAAACTTCTGAAAGGATGAAAAGATGCGCCTTGTTGAGCTGATCAAGCTGGTATACTTCAATTTTGAAATCTCCAAAAATTGCCCTCTCAAAATTGCCTTTGAAACTTCCAGATCTTCTTGACAGGATCCCAAACTAGGGTTTGATAAATCCTAGTCTTCTGCCCATCCAAAAGGTTCTATCTTGTGTTTTAAACTTTGATTTTTCTAAGGATATTCCAGTTGTGGTCATAGATTTCAAAAATTCCAACTTTTGCAGAAGCCCTAATTTTCCACCTTTCCGATCAAAATCTCGAACTAGGGTTTGATCAAGCCTGGCCTTCTGCCCAACCAAAAAATTTGATCTTGGTCTCTAAATTTCAATTTTGATGAGGAGCATCTAAGAGTGGTCTCCAATTCCAATAATTCCAACTTTCTTCGAAGCCCTAAATTCCCGTAGCAATGACAAGCCAAGAATGAAGGTGCTCAGAATCCAATTCTATTTTGACAGAAATATGCACTTGATTGTTTCTGGTGCATCTTTAAAATTACGAATTGACAGGGTCTGAAGCTTCTTCCTGTGGTAGCTTGACCTGTCATATTTCCAAACCCACAGGTCTGACCTCAATTGGATTCTCTGAGAGAGATTTATGCCAAGCATCGCAACGTGACCTTTTTATGGGATAAAACAAGAGAGCGAACTTGTATGGCATGCCACATGTCACTGGTTCAACTTCGGCCTCTGATCCTTTAGCTTGTGAAATTTAAATCCATTCCCTACCTGCCATTTTTTACGAAATTGCATTTGGAGCTTCCTAGCCCAAGTTGTGAGCTTTTTTCCTAGGTCACTTGTTTATGACTAAGATCTGGAAGAGGCAGAAACCCTAACTTGTATGGAACATAAATCAAAAAGTATAGTGAATTAGATGTTGTGCTTCGGACACAAGGTACATGGATATATTATCTACTACCTATAGAAGTTTCATAACCAGAACCTTCGCCAAAATGGATTTATAGCGAAAGTTCCACGATGATTGGTGTTTGTTATATCAAGCCCTAGCTTCCAATTTGTCGCAAGTGCAACAAGTATCATAAATGCCATAGCATGCCTTCCTTTAGGCTAGCTCTGATACCATGTTAATTTTTTTCAGAATTTAATTCAATATGATCTAGGATCTTAACTGAAGCAACAACATGTACAACATATCAAGAGACACAAAACATTTCACCAGGGAAAACCAAGAAGGTGAAAAACCCTGCAACTTCCTCAGAGATAGAATAAGAATCAATACAAGGATCACTATGATCAAACCCAAGAGATAGATATCAGCATCAGCATGCTCCTTCTCCACTTGTATGCATTCCTCCTTTCTCTCACTAATGCAAAGTGAGTGAACAATACAATGTGTAAAATGAGAGAGACACACTCTCTATTTATACACTAACTCACTTGACCTTTACTCAACTAGGTCGGCCCCAACTTAACCACATAACATAATGCTGACTGGGCCGACCCCCAATAGGGTGGTCTAATAACCCTTTAACCCAAATGACTCATACAGAGCCGACCCCATCAAGGTGGTTTAATAACCCATCAAGTATAAGTAACGACACTTACAATATAACTTGCGACACTTGCAAGTACACATGACGACACTTCCAATTGGAGGAATAATACATCTCCGTTGGGGATACAATAAAGTACAAATACAATATACAAGTGAATATCTTCCGAAGTTACAAATACATCAACACTGGAAACATATGTCAACAGATTAGTGTGCTCATAACATATCAAGATTATTTATATCTAGCATCTCTAATCAATCCAAATCATATATCTAACACAAGCTGATTTGGAATATAACTTCTAATCTTCCAAAAATAAAACAGTAACTTGATAAGAACCCCAACTATTTCTTTGTTGACTTAATAAGGCTTTGTAGATCTCATCTAATTTGCAGTCCACAATATATGTTTGCATTGCAAACTTGATGAAACTTTAGGTTTATAACAGAATTTGATGGTTGTTGAATTCAGAAGTCTAGCTAGAATCTTGGAATACATTTATTTTCAGACCTAACCTTAGAATTATCACCATTCTATCCAACCATTATCTGGTTAGATGAAAGTAATACACTACTAGATATTCCATGATTGAAAAAGAATCTCATGCTGGAATTTCAGCCCTGTGACTGGTGGATATCTTCTCGGGTGTTTGTATTGGTGGGATTCTATCCTCTAAAATTTAAACTGGCCGTATTTTACACCAAATATTTCTTATCGATTAGCTTTGTGCTCATTTGGAACTCTCTTCATTATGTTTTTTTCGAAAATAACCCACGCATTGAGGCATGGAATTTGCAATTAGTAGGTTGTGCAAATCATGGTTCCATTTGAAAACCCCTTCGAAAACAAAAATTAAAAATCTCAAGAAAACACCATGCCCTTGATTCTCTATGAAGGAACTGGCTGACAGAAGTTGAATGTGTTTTCTCTATCTTCCATGCCAGTCCTAAAATTATTGTTTTACTTGCTGTACAGAGGGATTTTGCATTTTAGAGAGCTTTTAGAGACCTGAATTCGGGCATCAAGATGACGGTTTCCATCAAAACCATGAAGGATAACCACTTCAATATCAAGGTTAATCCCACAGATACTGTAAGTCATTTTTTCTACCCCTTTATTGCACATCAGGGTTTCAAATTTATTATGTGTGATTGTTTGGGCTATGTTGTTTGATTGTTTGGGCTATATCTTCCAGGCCATCTGAGCACTTGTGAGCATTGTTAGATGCTGTTGGGCCTTGTTTCATAAATGTGAGAGTGATCAGGAAACATCTGTTGATGGTGCCATGGATGACAGAGCCATGGGGTTATCTATCGTAGATGCTAGTGGAGTAGTGATGGAAAAATTTATCAGGGCTTAGCATAAAAGTTTTTTTTTTATTTGGGCAGCAACTCCAGGGGTCAATTCCTCATGATTTCAAAGGTATATATTCAATTCTAGATATATTTACAGTGTCCTATTGCAAAAATCCTCACAGCAGATCTAAGAGTTGATGTATACCTCACAATGAAAGAATTTAGGAATAAGATTAAGAGTGAATAATGCAATAAAATGAGCAACAGAATAATACAGTAGAACTCAGATAGAAGCAAAATAACTTCACACACACTAATTCATTAATCACAAATGGACAAATAAATAATACAATGCATGAGGATTCAAATGCCAAGGAGGCAATTTGAATTAGCCTTCATGGAGTGATCAAAATATCACTGAAGTGTCATCGGAGCACAACTAGAAGTCTATCTCAGCATCGGTGGAGTCATCAATGCACAAGTAACTGTCAACCATCAGTCAAATGGAGTCTAATTGAGTGTGGTAGGTGTAACTGGCACATGGAGGCACTAACTGAATGAAGGAGGCTCAGTGGAGGGTGCATGAGGAGCTAACTGAAGTCAGAATGGGAAGTTCAGTCTCATTGGAGGTCTATCAGAGTGATACAGTCAGTTGAGAGTCAGTCTAGCCTTAAATCAAGGAAAGAACTGATGATAACTCAACTAACTGAAGTAAAACTGAATGGTAGGTGAGAGAGGGAGAGTGTCTTCCTCAAATCAAGGAATAAGGGCGCTCTAAGCTCTAGGAGGGATAAAAATGATCTGAGAGAAGCTCCTGGTGGCTGGCTAACTGAGGGCTAGGTGCTGGGACTGATGACTGGGATGCATGCAATTGCATGCATGCATGCAAGAATGAAACTGCAAATAATGAAAATGCTGGTTGGACTAGGATGGAGTATAGGAATATCCTAACACCCCTCCTTAATCCATCCTGGGCCTTGGTAATTGAGACCAAATTTCACCCAATACAATGAATAATAACAGTCAATAAACCGAGGAAATGGGGAAAACCTCATGGGAAAAATACCCCCCCTCAAAATAGACTGTAAGGCACACACAAAAATAAATGTTCCAAACTCAAGCAGGTGTGATGCTTTGGTGATTTGTATGGAGGTATCTTCTTCATGGGAAGAAGTGGTTCATGCTCAAAAGACATGTGCTTGTACTTGCTCTTCAGATTGAATGTGATGAGAACAAATCCAAAAGTATGACGATGATCTTTGAACCCGTGATTTGAATCAGTTGAGGTAGGATCAAATCTATGAATGTGCAGATAGTCTTTTGTTTTCTCCTTCGAACCATCATGGGTGAGATTATGCCCAAAAGAACCATCAAATATCAGAGATTGCTTGGAATCCAAATCAGCTCCAAGACTTGATAAATGGTTTATTGAGATCTCCTTTGAAATAGTAGGGGTGAGATCAAAACCATCATATGCATGAAAAATTATCCCAAGTAGTGATTGCTTGGATTTTAAATTGGCTCCAAGACTTGAAACATGGTTTCTTGAGATCTCCTTTGAACCATTAGAGGTGAGATCAAAACCAATAAATGCATGAGAAATTATCCCAAGCGAATGGCAATGGCCATCTTCTTCAATAACCTTATGCAATCATGAAATAATGATCATATAGTAGTACATAAGAGGTGAGTCATCAAGGAGAGTGAATGCGTTACCTCCAATGGATGATTTTACCTCCAAAACATTCAATAGATCATGATGCAAACCAACAGACTCTAGTGCAAGAGAGGACTTAGGACCTTCTGCAATTTATAGAGTGTGAGCTGGCACAGAATTTGAAATAGAAGAAATTTGGAGCATGAGTGTAGAATCTGCAAGCTCTTCTTCTTTGTGGAAAACTTCAATATGAGATATGTTTGATATTGATTCATGATCAATGACATCATCAAGGAAGGTGAATGCAACAGTGCGCTTGCTCTCGAAAGGGTTTGGACCAATCCCTTCATTCTGTTTGCCAAATATTTCATCCAGATGGGCCCATAGCTCTTTTGGAGATCCAACATCAGGGAGGTCATATAATATGCATCGAGACATAGCATAACTCATGGTTGCACAAGCTATTTCACCTTCATTTAACCAATCATACTCTTCTTCAGAGGATTCGAACTCTCTTTCAAAACAATAATCAAAGAGACCATGTCTCTTCAAATGTGCTATCATTTGTGGTTTCCATTCATCATAGTTAAATGGAGAAAGAGGAGTAATTCCTGATGAATACATGGAAGTTGTTTGAAGACCTACAAAAACAATAGAAAATATCTGCAACTGCTACTGGTGCAAAAGATGCAGAAACTGTTGCAACTGATGCACTCGAAATATTGATAATAACCTGCAAAAAACTCTCAGGAATGGAGATAAACAATACTCTCAACATGCTCTGATACCATGTGAAAATCCTCACAGCATATCTAAGAGCTAATGTATACCTCGCAATGAAAGAATTTAGGAATAAGATTAAGAGTGAATAATGCAGTAAAATGAGCAACATAATAATACAGTAGAACTCGGATAGAAGAAAAATAACTTCACACACACTAATTCATTAATCACAAATGGAAAAATAAATAATACAATGCATGAGGATTCTAATTCCAAGGTGGCAATTCGAATTAGCCTTCATGGAGTGATCAAAATATCACTGGAGTGTCATCGGAGCACAACTAGAAGTCTATCTCATCATTGGTGGAGTCATCAATGCACAGGTAATTGTCAACCATCAGTCAAACTGAGTCTAACTGAGTGTGGTAGGTGTAACTGGCACATGGAGGCACTAACTGAATGAAGGAGGCTCAATGAAGGGAACATGAGGAGCTAACTGGAGTAAGAATGGGTAGTTCAGTCTCACTGGAGGTCTATCGGAGTGATACAGTCAGTTGAGAGTCAGTCTAGTCTTAAATCAAGGAAAGAACTGATGATAACTCAACTAACTGAAGTAAAACTTAATGGTAGGTGAGAGAGGGCGAGTGGCTTCCTTAAATCAAGGAGGAAGGGCGCACTAAGTTATAAGAGGGATAAAACTGATCTGAGAAAAGCTCCCAGGGGCTGACTAACTGAGGGCTAGGTGCTGGGACTGATGACTGGGATGCATGCATAACTACAAATAATGAAAATGCTGGTTGGACTAGGATGGAGTATAGGAATATCCTAACACCTATTGATATTGTACCCAATCATTAAGCAGGTGCTAATTATTTCAAAGTTCTATACTCTTGTCTTGATAAATTGAATTTCTAGAATGATTATCGGTCCCCATTATGTTACATTAATTCTGTATTTAATTAATTGAATTTCTAGAATGATTATCGGTCCCCATTATGTTACATTAATTCTGTATTTAATTCTTGATACAATTGTTATGTTTGGAATCTCAGTAATGCTCGAAAAGGGATCACGGTAATAACAAACTAATCGATGTTAAAACCATATTTCAGGTCTTGGATTGTATCTCTCTTTTTATGATAGGTTAGCCTTAGCTTTCGAATTGAGGATGGTAAGAAAAAATGAATATTAGTAAATACTCATTAAAACAACTACTAAATATTGTGCTTGAACAAGAAAAATAAAAAATGCTTGAATGTACGGATTTGTATATTATAACATCAATGTCTAAAATTAGTAAGCAATCATGTATGTACTTCATCTGGGCATTTTGCACAAATACGATCAAAAGAAGCATATTATCTCACATCAATAAACATTTGTCACTGTCTCCAGAAAGGGTTTACCTAATATTTCATGTTGACAATTGTAACTTTTAAGATAGAAAATATATTTTCATCACCATTGAGAAAAGCATCATGACCTTGAGTCATTCATCCTTTTGTTGAAAAAAAATTGCTTAACCTGGATTCAATCGGTGCAAATATTGCAGGCATTTAGCCACATACAATGTTATAGCACTTCAACCTACCTCAAACTTATGAAGATGATTATGGGCATATGGATTAATTCACAGATAGTGTAATGCTTTATCATCTTATTATAATGTTCACAAAATAAGATTATTGTAATGGTATCAAAATATTCAGTGCGGCAGCTACTACTGAGTATGTAATAGTCTTTCATATGATTTTTCAATTTAGTGGAGAGATGTGAATTTTCAATTTAGTGAAGAGTTGTTGTAGCTGCTAGCTTTTTATGGTACATGTTCTCAAGCAAGTTATGCAACTACTGAAACTTTTATTTTGTAAATGAATCCAATTAACTATGACAAGCTTTTAAAGCGTGTGCCAATTTAGAGCTTTCAAATAGAATTTAATGTATTCTTAATCAATACATAATTGAGAAATATGGTTTATATTATTTTTAATGTAATGGTTGATTTCCATGCAGCTTTGGAATAAATGGAAAAAGACGTGGTGGTAATAATAGGACCATCATTATCTGTCCTTTCTCATCTTGTATCCCATATAGAAAATGAGCATCAAATACCACTTTTTCCTTTGTGGCCAATGATCCAACTTTGACATCATATGAATACCCTTTATCCATGTAACCCACAATAATGTTTCTCAGATGGTAGGAATTGTAGCGTTTGTGGATTCTTATGAATGGGGAGAAATTGTTGCTATGTATATGGATGATGCATATGGGAGGAATGGAAGGGGATTCTCTTGCAATTGTGGGAGCTAAGATTACCAACAAGGTAGCTATGACTCCTGGATTTGGCCAAACCGAGATGGGTGATGTCTTTTCAAACTTGGTTGGCTTCAATGGATACACGAGTTTTTGTAGTGCAAATGTATTTAGACGCTGGTCTTAAACCTTTTTTTTGAAGCTAAGGACATTTGAATGTTGAGAAAATGTTTGGATAGCCATAGATTGGATATGTTATGATTTAGATTCAGGTTTAGTTGAAGCAGACAGCGTGAAGTCTCTTTAAGGGTTAATTATCATGCAACCACATAATCCAAATTCAAGGCTGCAACATGTGTTGAGATAAAGGTGAATTGTTTTACAAACAATTAATATGGTTAATGTCTCCTTGAATGCATTTGCACTGTATGCTTATCACAGTATATTACTGATTGCTCATTCTATCAATGGCTACTTGAAACAAAGGGAAATATCTCTTTTTTTGAACATTCTACTCTATCAAGTTGGAGTGGAAGCAAGTCAGAGTTAGCAACACTCAAAGTCCTTGAAGGAGAAGCATAGTTATGAAAGACAATACTGTAACTAATTTCAAGGGTGTTGCAGGTCCTGTACAGTTGGACTTATTCATATTTTTTCCTCAAAGACTTATTCCTATCAATTTCATTAAAATTTCAGTTACATATGATCATTTTCCAGCATTTATTTTCAATGAGGAGACCATAACATTCCCCTACAGACAATTGTATCCATATAGTATGGACAATTGTAAACGGACTTTTGACTAGCTATTTTGTATGCACCAACTATGAACTCTTGCTAAAGCGACTAATATAGTAATATTCAGGAGGATAAAGGATTTCATGCCCACACGCCAGGGACCGTAACTTGTTGTGGACAAAGAAAATGATCATTCATCCTTGTTTTCTTGGTCAACCTAACCTAAGACACCAATTCAGTTTTTTGAGAAGTAGTAATCCAGGAAAATTAAGAAATTTAATTCAGAGCTTTTTCAATTTAGCAGCGAAGAAAAAAAAATATAGTTGGAACATTAAAAAGAAATTTAATTCAGAGCCTTTTCAATTTAGCAGCGAATCACAAAAAAATATAGTTGGAACATTAAAAAAATTCGAGCAATTTTGCATCATGTTGGGAAACTGAATGTAAACCCAACTTCTAACTATGACTGCTTTTATATGCATATATCGAAACAATGAAATGGCAAATTTGCAACTCTGAGAGGCGCTGATTTTTACATAATCTATTGTTTATCCTACCTGAATCCCTACCTCTTACACAACCAAAAGGAACTGAAATACCAAATAATTAAACCATTCAAATATGTGTCCACATGAAGAAGGCAAAGTGGTAATGTCCTACACAGGAAGAATCACACCCTTGTTGATTCTTAGCATGCCATACACAAGTACAAAAGCACAATACGGTTATGCTGCTTACATTGAAGAAAAGAGGAAACAAGTTCCCAAATCTGAGATTATGCACACATATAACTCAATAAAACAACAAACAATGTGGACACAGGCCATTCAGTTCAACATATTAATTCCCAGGACAGGGATAAAGAACAAAAATAGATCTCCTCGAGGAAAACATCAATGCCAATGTTGAATTTTAGTGATGAATATGAAAAACAGGATTGAATTTATGAATATGGCTACAAAAACTAGATATAATATAGGAAAGCTAGGAGAAAAACCCCCGCAAGAAGTGGAAGCCGTGTTTTCCATTTGCATCCAATAGCAGAAGCATATAAAACAGACAAGGATGAAAATATTAACGCAATCCATGATTGTGATTTGCATCCAATAGCAAAAGCATATAAAACATTACAATGATGAAAATACACAAATTTGTTGTCCAAAATATTCATAAAGAAAAGACAATGCTGCTACATAAATGAAGTTGAATTTAAGATCATTCCATCAAAGAACTGAAATATTACTTGGGAAAAGGTTCCAAACCAGTTAAACACATGATAAACAAACAAAGATTATAATACCTTAAACCTTTTACATGACAAACCAAGTTCTTCCCTGTATCACAGTGAGAGTGTCAAATTTAATTTCATTTGCCACATTAAAAACACCTAGTAGTTTATAACTTGTGTATATACTTCTTGTTGAAATATCAGAATTTGAAGTTTATAACTTGTGTATATACTTCTTGTTGAAATATCAGAATTTGAAGTTTATAACTTGTGTATATACTTGTTGAAATATCAAAATTTGAATTGTAATTTTCAAGGAAACACATGTATTATTTTTTTAATTATATTAAATTAAACACATGTAAATTATTTTAGGAAACACATGTAAGTTTTATTATTAAATATATTAAAGGAAATGTTATTTTAATTAAATTATTATTAAATTATTTAAATTATAATTATATATATTAAAGAAATTTTATTTTAATTAGAATATTTAAGAAAATATTTAGGAAAAAAACAAATCTAAAATACATAGCTTTTAGTTATATTAATTTAATAATGAGTATTTTAATAAGATATATGAAAGAAAATAAATTATTGTTGAAAGATTTATTTAATTTTGAAAGGAACTTACGTTTAATTTTTAATTAATTTTATAAACATGATTTTAAATTTATTTGTATGAGCAAAATAGCATGTTAAAGTATTTGGATTTAATTATAATTATAAAATCAATGGAATGTCTTCATGAGAGAGAGATGATAAAGATCATTGAATATGAATGCCAATGCAACTTAATGACTAAAAGAATATAATTGGCACACCATAGTTGAAAATTATTAGTGACACTTTTTAGAAGATGTTGTCAATTAGTTGTAAATTGTAAATGGCATTATATAGAAGATGTTGTGAATTACATCATCCAAATAGACTACAAATTTGAATTTAATTATTGCACTGAGTGAAACGAGGTGCTCTACAACCCACTATGGGGGAGATGCTATAACGTGATATAACAAAATAACGTTTGTAACAAAATAACTAAAAAATAATTACAAAAATTTATGTCGGCTCATAAATTAAAAAAATTATGGAAAGTATTTAAAAAAAAGTATGGGGGAGATGTTGTAACTTGATATAACAAAATAACTAAAAAATAATTACAAAAATTTATGTTGGCTCATAAAATAAAAAAATTATGGAAATTATTTAAAAAAAAAGTACGTGGGAGATGTTGTAATGTGATGTAACAAAATAACGTTTGTAACAAAATAACTAAAAAATAATTAAAAAAATTCATGTCCGCTCATAAAATAAAAAATTATGGAAAGTATTTAAAAAACAAAATCCATGTTGTTTCATATATAAAATATTATGAAAAGTAATTAAAAAATAGATGTTCGTTTATAAAATAAAAACTTAAAACTGAAACCTGGTTCTATCAATCAAGAGAGATCAAATTTCTTGAGTTTAAATTTAAAAAAAAAATACACCTCAAGAAATTGGATCCCTCTCGATGCTTGATAGATATGGGTTTAAGATGGATCTATGCTGGTAATTAAAAAATCAATAAATTATATATAGAATGAATTAAATTATATATATTTATACAAATTATATATTTATAATTTAAATTATTTTATATACAATTGAATATAAAAAATAAAAAGGAAATTGTTATATTTCATTTAAAAAAATATAAATTTAAAAAGTTCTTAAAAAATTTAAAAGACAATTTGTAAATAATAAAAAAACTAACAATATAACAATGTTTTAGTTAATTAAATTTGAAAATTTATAAAAATTACTATTAAATTAAATTAATAAATATTTTTTTTAATTATAAATTTCATATAAATTATATTTTTAAATTTATTAAGAATATTATATATATTTTAATTAAATTTAAAAATATATAAAAATTATTACTAAATTAAATCAATAAATCATTTTATTTTATAAAAAATTATGAATTTTATATATATCATATTTTTAAAATTATTAAGAATCTTTTATACTTTAATAAACACATACTCATATTCTATATTATTATTTCTCAAATTCCTCTATTAATCTTGATATTAATGTTTAGTGTGATGCATTAATGTTTATTGAAATAAACAAAGAAAAAACATATTAAAAATATTAAATTTAAAATTGATATTAGTGTTTAGGGTAATGCATTAGTGTTTCTTAAAATAAATTGAAAAAAAAACATATTAAACATATTAATTTTAAAAACTATCTAAATATATAAAAAATATCTATTTTATTTTTAATTATAAATTGATTATTATTATTATAAAATAATAATTTATTAAACAATTAAATAATAATTTTAAAAAATAAATAGCATTAAATTTGTTTTTATATAATTTATTCATTAGTCTTTTTTTTTAATTGTGAATTTATTTGTAGTTATTCAAATACATTAATAGTAGTTAAGCTCTGTTGAATTTTACCATGACCAAGAGTAGTTGAATTAGTAGTTAGGTCATGACTCATTCCCATAGCCAAATTGTAAAATAATTTTGTGGCTGAATGAAATCCAATTTATAAGTTATTTAAATACATATTGATTCCAATAAAATTCACTTAACTAAAAAACATTATTTGCCTGTTAAATTTGAAAGATTCTACACGTGTATCATATATATATATATATATATATATAATACAAATATTATTATAATTGATATAATAATATATAGAGAGATAACATGGACTTGGTTACATGAAAAACATGAAATGCTAATGTTGTATATGCAGACAAAGAGCGATGAACATCATGACTATCAAATGCAAGGCTTGCCAGGTAGATTTAGGCCACGCCATACACAATGCCATTTGTCAAAAACAAGTTTCCACTGGCATTGACACAAAAGATAGATATGATACTTTGCATTTGTTTGGTAGCAGAGAATGATTCCCATGTCATGGACATGTCTGCAACCACACATGTAGTTCACACTACCAAAGTATTTATCGTTATTTTTTTGGTGTAGCGGTGTTGGTTACACTTATTGTATAGGAAAAAAGAAAAGGAGAGATCTGACAACGAACCACTCAAATTATTGTATATTTGTAAATTTAAGTAGAAGAGGAGAAATATGTAATAAATCTCCCGTTTACGCAGATATTGAATAAATTTGTTCATGTAGGCAGATATTACAGATCTCTCTTTTTGTCCTAAATAAAAACTTCTTGCATTTTTTCTAATGATAATTGTCATGTTTTCCTCAATTTACACTCAACTCAAATGAATGTAAATAAAAACTTCTTGCAAAGATTTTGATTTTGTTCACTCAGTTTTCAAGCCCTCTCAAACAAATTCTCTTAATACATGGGAGAGATGCACAAATTTTCGAGATCATAGCTGGTGATTCTCAACTACTTAAAATGACTTTAAACATTTAGGGCATTTGTTGTCCTTCAGAGGTGTCTTTGATTGAGAGATGCCTTTAGGTTCTGCACAGTGTTGAACGAGTTTCTATCAACGTTCCTTCAAAAACAGGGCATCATAAACCAACTGCAACAATCTAAGGTTCTTGGATAAATAATTCTTAGGACATGACTGTGCTTTTGGCCTTCAAATATCCTAAAACTCGTCCTTGTCTCTACAACTGGGGTTATTTCAAAGGTATGAGACTATTTTATTTTTTTTAAATTTGTTATTGAATTTTTCTGAATACGCCTCATTTCCACGTCATTGTTAAAGCAATTCGAGTTGGAGTGCATATTTTCAGCTTAGAATTCATTAATTTCTCTAAATACACCTAATTTATCTTCGTCTCCGTTAAAGCAATTCGAGTCTTACTACTTGGTGAAGTGCTATGTTACAAATATTTGAATGATGCAAATTTGCTACAACTAAGCATGTATTATTCCTTCCTTTCTTAGTTTTGTACATACCTATACGCAGAAGAAGGGAAGATGGAATATGTGGACTTTCAACTACAACTAAATACACCTATGCTGCTTGTTGTTCACTTGTTGCTTAGTTAGGCATGTTACTTAGTCAGAACTTTGGATGATTTGCATATTCACATAGCACAATTATTTAACATTTTTTTATTGGAAATTTTTCTTTATGCTGACATGACTTAGCATTTGTATGTAATGTACGCAAGAAACCAGGAAACCAACGATTAAATCTTTGGAACACAATGAGGATACCAGGTTAGAATTCTTAGTGCTTCGATTGAATATCTGGATCACGACTGAGGCTACCATATTAGAATTATTATCTAGGGTCATATAGTAATAATTGGTGGCTTTTAGTGATACATGGGCAGGATGGGCTCAGGTAAAGAGATTACGAACAGAGCTCTAGAAATATTTAAAGCACTAGGTCGGGAAGAGTGTTGAAAATGGAAAGAGTATTGTGGGAAATGAAATGAGAGGCTGAGTGGAGTGGGTCACAGGCCGGGTAGAATGTGTAAACAAGTTGTTTCAGTTTTGGTTTAAGCATCGTTAGCGTTGTAAAAATGTTTTTGCACGAAATATGTAGGATAACAACAAATATATTTGCAGGTTAGCTTTATCGATTTGAAATGATTAATGAAACTATTACAATAACATGCTTTTCCCCTAATTTTAACTTTTATTAGCTGGAAATTAAATGAGTTTCTACATTTATAATAACCGAGGCAGGTTATCAAGGCCTTCAGGAAAAGAGATTTCGAACAGACCGTTGATTTTGACATGAGAATTTTACAGGTAGACTCAAAATTGTGGCCTTCTTAGTGCATTGCAGTATAATGTGTTCTTTTAAATTGCAATCCTACTCATGTTGGATTTTCCTTTCTTTCTTCAATTGCACCTCCTCCCCATCTAGTAATGTCGATGGTGAGTTTGGCTACATGATACGTATTTCTCCTTAACCCTACACATAATTGAAGGACTTCTATTATACTTTTTTTGCTTATGAATTCTTGGTATTGCTTCTAAATATCCATGGGAAGTCTTCAAACCTCTATCTCGATCTCCAAATTAAGTCTTCATTATAAGCATATTCATAAAAGCAATTTCCATCGTTACTTATGCTTTCTATTTCCTTTTTATGTATTTGTGCAGGGTGGTATGCATATTTTTTTTTTCTATCTATGGTTTCCGTGGTTGTAAGTAGACGAAAAACTTTGGTGAATCTATAAAGTATTCAATACAAAAAGAGATATCATTATTATAATACGTTGGGTGCCAGCAAATAGATCATCCTCATTTGTTAGAAAAGATTGCTCCGCATATTTCTGTATGGTAAAAGTATTATGATGTGACTAATGAGGAATTAAAGAAGTTGATGAATCCTTCAATCATGTTGCCAATGAAATATTACATGTGGAATATTACTTCATTCATGCAAAGTAGCACGCCGATCGTAGAATTTATGTGCTTTAGCCACGGATGACTACAAAATAATAATGACTGGGGATAATGATGGCAAATGGGGATAATGACTAACAAAGATGATATGATCGGTCATATCGGCCAATGGGCATGTGGCACTTAAACCATTTTTATTAATGAAGGATGGTTCACTTGGCATGTTTTTTGTCTTTTTCTAATTTTTAAATTTTTATTCTATTTATAATTCAATAGTTATTTTTCACAGCACGGAAAATTAGTCAAATCCATGTACTTTACCAATCTAAAATTAGATAATTTAATTTAGAAAAATGATAAAAATATTTTTAATTTAAAAAAAATCATTTTAATATCTAGGTTTCTTAAAACTTTAGGAAACATAAGCTTAAAAAATTAAAACAAGAGAAAGTCAAAGAGACATAACGACGCTATAATCCCTCCGAGCAGGGACTAATAAAAGAGAATTAATAAATCTCATGTTTACAATGTTCAACTTAGGTTTGCAATATATGTCTTGCACGGACATACTAACTAATAACATATAACATGGTAAATTTTATATATAATAGTTCTATACATAATTTTTTTTGTGTAAAAAAATTAAGGGATGAGGAAATTCCCTAACCATTCTTTTGGTGTTTTATAAGGTAATATTTGTTTTTTTTATAGTAAATGACCAAAGAAATTAGGATTTAAAACTAATTTTCTTTTAATTTGTTTAGATAGTTTTTTTGGTTTGTGATTTTTAACATTACAATTTATTTTTCTTTTTAACCATTTTTTGAAATCATTCTATGTATCTTTTTTATTTTTTCAATTTGTTCATTTTTCTCTATTCAATGTAATGTTGTGTTTTGTTTTTGTGTCCCCTTTTTTCATTAAACTTTTGATATGCTTTGTTTTAAGTTGTGATACTTACTCTTTTTTTGTAAAAAACAAAGAAATTATATTGATAAATAATATATAATAGTAATATTGGGGTGGTAGGTGTGAGGAGTTATTTTAGATTTTTTTGAGAAGACGATATCGACTTTTTTTTGGGCATTGGCAAGACAACAAATAACCAAAAGGAATTGTATGTCTTGTACATTAGATCTGAGATGATCTTCAATCTCTAGATTAAAAAAACTCCAATTTCGATGACTCCTTTCTCATCATTAAGTAGGTAAAGAAGCAATGTGTCAAAGAGGGCACCAATTTATACATATTTTTTCAACAGATCTATTAGTGTCTCGATCAAATTAAAGAGTCCAATCTTTTACATGTTTGACGACATAATAATTCCATTACAGCTCACTTAACCAATAAAGCGACCATGTTGGACAAAGGGATATTCATTCAAAACAAGGGCCACCCTAAACAAAGGTGGCTCCCCCATATTTTATGTATGGAAATTGCTAGAAGAATTATGGTAACTCTTTATCTACCATTATATGAACTTGGTGGCATGGTGTACAATTGTCAATCTTGGCCTTGTGCGAGAGATCATTTGGCATCAATGGGAAGTGAGGGAGATGAAGCACTTACTTGTGCCCTTGCTTCCCTACTTCGAGTGCTCCTATCCTCACTTGATTATTCCTTTGTGGCTCTCTTTAGGCGTAATTTCAATGAAGGTGGGATATTTTCGGTTGAAGTTTGCAAGGGTTTGGTGGTTCTGGAAATTTAGAGCAGTTAGGTGGCATATGCTCTTGTTGGTGTGTACTCATCCTTCCACTCATGGTAAAAGTCAATCGGTAACAATTATTGTCCATGATTCATCTCCTTTGAGTAGGGTAGGTGTAAAGAAATTGTTTTTGGACTTGGTTGTAAGGTGATTCATGTAACTTCTCCATTGTGTCCTATTTGTTTTGGTGTATTATTTGCACAAGAAGGGTGGTACAATGTGTGGGAAGAGAATCAACATAAGCCTCAGAGTCCTATGTTCACGAGAATGGAAGGGGAATCCAATTGGTGTGCTCTTGGAGGTGATGGTTTACAAGACATTCAAGAGATTGAAAGGATGTTGCATCACATGAACTCGAATGTGGATAGTTTGAAGGGGTCGATCAATGACATCAATGTCCATATAGCCTAGTAGAATGCAAGGAAAGAGGCTCTTGAAAATACAGTGAAGGAGAAGGGGAGAAAATATCTAATCTAGTAGGTGATGCTAAGATGCATTAATATAATACTGGGTCTTTCTCAGGGTGCAAAGTCACAAAAAGTTCATTTTGTGGGATTTAATTTGATGGACGAATACATTGTCCAAAAGCATGCCATTATTCTCATGGATATCTCCAACTCTAAGGATATTGGTAAATATGAGCAGTAGCTATAAGAAGGCCACATTGGCAATGTGTTCCCATATATTATGTTAAATTTTTTTTTACATGCTTACTTCTACTAAGATAGTTTGTTCCAATATATAGTAGTCAGTTCTCAGTGAACTTAGTAGTTACAATATTATGGATACGTATGGTTGAGGAATTTTGTGAGATAATTTTACAATTGATAGAGTTTTTAAGATAAAATTTAGAATGTAAACTCTTGATGTTTCTCCTCAATTTTTTGTTTTAATACAACTAATTTTTTTTTTCTTCAACAGAAAAAAGCATACTATTGATATTCAAAAAGGTGAATGAAAGAGTACATAACTGATCTAGTAGATAGTCAGAAAAATACTTATAAAAAAAAACTAATCCAAATCCTTCCAGCCCAAAATATTACATAAATTACAGAGTATTGCAAAGCTATCAAAAGGCTTCATCAAACCATAGTTGATATCTAAAACCATAAAAAAGAGAGAATCAAATTACTTTGCAAAAAAATCCAAAGAGCCACAATCATAAAGATGTGACTCCTAGAACTCTTCCCAAATAATAACTACTTCAACACCCTCTAAAGCCCGCTTTAATAACTTGTCAGCAAAAGAGTTTTGGTGTTGAAAGATGTGATAAAAAATGATATTCGTGAAAAGACTAATGTACGCCTTGATTCTGTAGCACCAGTGAAAGAGAGAAGTGACCTTTAGATTATATTCATCATAGGCCCATTTAATAGTCACCCGTGAATCCCAAAAAAATTCAAGTTCATCAATACCAAATATATTTTCCACTTCCAGAACACACAATAGAGCTAGTAATTCTGCCTTCATATTTGT
Source organism: Larix kaempferi (assembly GCA_027924585.1). NCBI lineage: Eukaryota > Viridiplantae > Streptophyta > Pinopsida > Pinales > Pinaceae > Larix > Larix kaempferi. The sequence goes on along the minus strand of BSBM01000660.1, from coordinate 19,521,140 downwards.
TCCAGTGCCACAATTTAGTTTGAAAGTTTAATTTTGGTCATTGTTTAAATACATAACTCCACCAGTAGCACATAATCCACTTGAAGCTACACCATCGAAAAAATATATAGCACCTTCGAACTGAAAATTATACAAGCTCACCTTATGTATCTTTGGGGCATCCCCCTCAATGCAGAAATCATTTGACATATTTAAGATATGGACACAAATATTTTGAATGCATGGTGTTTGGTCTTCAAAGACAACTATGTTTCTTGCATTCCAAATTGTCCACGATATAATAGCTGTGACAGAAAGATATCTATTTTTCTAAAAGAAACCTCACCATGGATATCTATTTTTCTATTCAATATTTGCAGCAAAATTAACATCCCATATGGCTTCTAAGGAATTGATGAGTTTCCAAATAAATAACTTCCTATAAGTGTAAAAACTTCACAAGACCATTAGTCTTGAAATTGCTATTAAATATCAAACTTTTCAATGCTGAATTTAGATGCAAAATTTTCAATGCTTTACTAGAAAGGTTTTTCTTAATTTAAATAAGAATGAAAAGCTTAAAAAAATTACATTTTAATTGACAATAATAAATTAATCACACACTTCATTAAACACAAAACAATGTGTTAATAAAATATTATATTTCTAATTAAATTTACTATTGGAAAAGAAATCAATAAATACAGATTTATCATAAAAAATCAAATAAACATTAACTAGCATAACCACTTAACTTGTGGTTGGTGAACACTGATATGTTAAATTAAACTGTCTGTTAACAAACTACCCCTATTTGCTAAAAACTGCGTGTTAACAAACAGCCCCTATCTGTTAAAAACTGCATGTTATCCATGCTATCAATTATTTTTATAATATTTGTATTTTATAATTGTTTATTTCAAATTTCTAACTAGTGCCATAAAATCAATCTGAATAGTACACTTGTCTCATACTCATACAATATAGGAAAATCATAGGCTCTAGTCTGCCCCAAATTCAAAAATAAAAATACCTATAGGTGTAAATATTATGTGGATATCTCATTTGTTCTCTAACACAAACCTCACAATAAAACCAGATTTACAATTTTTTTTAACAAAAGAAAACTTGCTTCTTGATATTCTATTAAATAAAAAATAGCAAATATATTACATCTCAAATCAAGTACATCTTAAATCAAGTAGCATCTCCATGAACAATGAAAACAATCCAAAAGAGGGTTAGTGAATATTAAACCATATGTCCAAAATTTGGCATGGCATGTATTACCACTGCGTTTCTCTAGGCACAAACAACACTTAGATACAATAGGGTATGATACAAGAAATCCATTTTTACTCCAGATTATGAACTGAATTCCATTCTATTTTTTAATATATTATTTGGTTTTTTTTAATGTTATTTTATAATATGAGTATGATATATTGTGTTATCAATATAAGAATGAATTAGTTACTAAATATCTTATAAAATATCTTACTGTGAGATTTATTTATAAAATATGGAATTTGGAAAAGAAATTCCCTTTCCTACTAATCACTTTATATATTCATCATTTCATATATGAAGAAGAAATACTAGTCATTATAATGGAGGATATTTATCTTATAAAAAATGGAATTTGGAAAAAACAAAATCTCCTCTCCTACTAATCACTTTATATTTTCATCATTTCATATATGAAAAAGAAATATGAAAAAGAAATACTAGTCATTGTAATGGTGGTAATTATATATCTGATGATTATAATCATGACCAAAGTTGGGGGATTGAATCTTAACATAAAAAACATTTTTACAAAGGACCTAAGAGGGAGTACTAGAGGCATCCTATGGTTATGAAAGCTTTGGTAACGTCATGTGTACTTGGAGGTTATCTGGTTCCATATTTTTTGATACCTAGAAAATAAATCCATTGTCGGGATGGGGACTTTATCTGTTGGGCTCCTCGTCTCTTGTGCATTCTACCATTAAAGCACATCCAATTCCATTTTTGGCAACATTCATGCCCTAGATGACCATATGTGGTGGGCTTGTAGTGATGGTGAATCCCCAGTATCCTAACAGGGTGGTGAGATCGTTAGTAGTATCTTCTTATGTGGCTGTGGGAACCACATTAGCATGGACACGCATTGTTAGAGTGATGATGTCTCTCGAATCCTCCTTTGACTGAGAATCCCAATCACCACACTCGTCGAGGAGGTGATCTCATCTAGGAGAAATTCACACAAGTCAACAAATAATCTTGTTGAGCACGAAGGAAAATGCCCTTCAGGCATGGGGATTACATGAAAATGCATCCCAAATCATGAAAAATTCCTCCATACATAAATAATCATGAAATATTCCTCCACATGTAAAGAAAATGCTTGCGAGGTGATGAAGAATTGCTTTCCAGGAAAACAAATGCCCACCAGGAAAGAAACATATTCCCTCCAAATCATGCAAAATCTCACCAAGCATGAGGTAAATGCCTACTAGGTTATGAAGAAAATGTCCGCCAGAAAAAAATAAAAGAATAAAAATAAAAATAAAAAATTCCTTCAAGGAAAGAAGTATATGCCCTCCAGATCAAGAAATGGCCACTATACTAAGCAATGTAGATGTTACAATTGTTAAAATATGAAGACATAAAAGAATGGAACACAAGTGGGCATATTTGTTTCCTTTTGATTATTAATCATAAGCTTATATAGGATTACATCACAACAATACTACTGTCCAATACTATGGAACATAAAATACTATGGGACATCCAAGTTTCCTAGTCAAACTATAACCAACTAACAACTCAACTAATTAATGCACTTATGACCATTGAGATTACAATTCTTAACACACCCTCTTAATTTCAATGGAGACAGTATGCTCATAACTATCAATACCTAAGTGTTTCCTCTGAAACTCAAATGTAGATGTTCCCAAAGGTTTGGTAAACATATCATCCAATTTTTCCTTAGAGCCACAAAACAACAAAGTGATCATCTATCCACTATTGACTAACTCATGAATAAAGTGGCAGCGAGTGTCAATGTGTTTACTCTTTCTATGAAACACATTATGTTTGTACAATTGTATGAAAGAACTATTGTCACAATAAATAGGTGCTGGTTCTTTTTCTATGTGTCCCATATCCTTCAAAAGTCTTCTTATCCAAACTGTGTGGCATACTGCTATAGTTGCTGCTACATATTCTTCCTCTGCAGAAGACATATTAACAATGGGTTGTTTCTGAGAGGCCCATGAAATTAGACTAGTACCAAAATGGAAATCATAACCAGATGTGCTTTTCCTATCATCAATATTGCCTGCAAAATCACTGTTAGTGTACCCTGTAAGAGTACTATCTAGTGAATGAGAGTACAAAAGTCCATAAATAATTGTGCCTACAACATATCTCGAAATTCTTTTACCAACTTTCCAGTGAGAGTCTTTGGGAGACTCCATAAATCTAGAGATCAGGCTGATAACATACATCAAATTAGGTCTAGTTGCGGTCAAATACATTAAACTACCTACCAATATTTAGTAAATTATAGAGTTCACTGTTGGTCCTTCATTATTCTTTCTTAACTTGGTTCCTGTAGAAATGGGGGTTTCTATTGGTTTGCATTTATCCATTTTTAATCTATACAGAATGTTTGTAGCATACTTATGCTGATAGATGAAGATGCCATTTTCTCTTTGGTCAACTTACAGACCAAGGAAGTACTTCATGACACCAAGATCAGTAATTTCAAACTCCTTTTTCATGATTGTCTTAAATTCTTCTAGCATCAAATTTCCATTATAGATCATATCATCAACATAAAGACATACAATCAGAATGTTACCTTGATGTTATTTTTTGACATACAAAGTGGGTTCATTTCTGTTACTATTGAACCCATTGTTGATGAGGTAAGAATCAATTCTATTGTACCAAGCTCACAGAGCTTGTTTTAGACCATACAAGAGCTTTTTCATCTTACATACCTTGTGTTCTTGACCTTTGAAAGCATAACCAAGTGGCTGGTTTACATAGACTTCTTCTTCAAGTATGCAATTGAGAAAGGCAGATTTTACATCCATTTGATAAACATGCCACTAGTTTTGAGTTGCTATTGCCAGTACAACTCTGATGGTGTCCATCTTTGCTACTGAAGAAAAGGTTTCATCATAGTCTACACCATATTGTTGATTAAATCCTTTTGCAACCAATCTTCCTTTGTGCTTCTCTATCTCTTATTTTTCATTCAATTTGGTCTTATAGACCCATTTTACTCCAATATTGTTTTTGTCTGATGGGAGATCAACAAGATCCCAAGTATGATTCCTTTATGTTGTAGATATTTCCCCCTACAGATAGATAGAAACTCTCTTAGGTTAATGTAGATTTAACTGACTCTAAATTAAGACAAAAAGGAAACAAATGGTACCTTGAGTTCCTGAACTAATCTTCACAACGAGATTAAATGCATTCAGAAAAGATGAAATACGTAACTCACCTTCCAATTCGACGTTTGTCCCGCTTCTAGCTCTTGATCCTGAAACTCCAATGTAGAACCTGTTGAAATAAAAGAAAGGACAAGCACGCGATCTTCCAAATACCTTGAAGCAAAGGTTAAGTTCAAATCTAAACTAGATACATTTCATATCAAAGATTTATACAATACACATGAAATGGGAAAAACAAGACAAGTTGTATTATATTACAAACTTGAAGAGTGCTTACAAAGGTTGCTTGATATCCAAGCCAATCCTCCAGCTCCAAGTGCTTCCTCTATCTATCTTTGCAGAAGTTTGAAGATCATAGGTTTGATGCCCCAAAAATCCTCCTCTTGGCCCATGGAAGGTCTCTCTCTTATAGCATGTGGGAAGGTTAACCAACAAGAGAGAAGTGTGGATCTATGGAGTGTTTAGTGGATCAGGCCAGCTAAACAAAGAGAGGAGTTGAGATCAAATCAAAGGTGGCAATCCCAATGATATCTCTCAAAAGTCAAGATCCCAAAATCCAAGGCAAAAGGTTAATTTTGGACTACCGTGCCCCTAACACTGACCATAATGCGGTAGTATCGCACCCCAGAGAAGGAGCAACACGTGGTAGTGCTGACTACCACGCCCCTGTAGATGTGCAGGGAGCGGTAGTGCTCACAAACAGGGCAAAGCTGGGTTGGCAGATGGCAGAAAAAGGTTTTACTTTCAGTGTTCAATCAATGGTTTTCATTCTAGATGTTTAGATAATCTTTAAGGGGAATTTTCGTTTAGGTCGTTAGTGCAAGGATGCGACACTAATACATAATGTGTAATATTGAGGTATAACAGATGCCCCCTAAAGTGTGAGGTTAGAAGAGGCTGATGGCCGAAAGAATTTACAAATATGGTTCGGAGATAGCATCGAGGGGAGCAAAAAGGAGCTGAAACAGAAACAAAATGTCATATATACCACCGAGGCAAGCATTCGCATGCTCGGAAACAAATGACTCAAAGCATGGCTGCCGACCAATACATTGCAGATCCATGAGTACTGAGATGATATAGACTGTAGAAAAATCATGGCTACTATGAACAAGCGTAGATCCATGAGACAATAATGGCACAGCCATGACCAATACATAAGTGGATCTGTGTGACAATATAGAAAAATCTCCATTGCAACCTAGATGTAATCAAAATACAAAAGGGTGTCTAGTGTCTTCTACCCGATCACAAACGATACGAATCTAGCCATGTGATTACAAGGTGTTGAAGTCGAACATGGTAGAAACCATTTGATTACCGGTCAATGATGTGCACCATTAACAAACGCAAGGGAAATCACCAATAATGACAATGATCCCCAAGGTATCTATAGTACATCTCAGCGAAATGCAAATAAACGAGTTGATGTCGAGCATTCGAGAGATCATTCAATCAGAGGTCAATGATGAAAACCTATTGTTGAATACGAGGAAACCTGCCATTGAGGCATGCAGGAACCAAGGTACTGGTGGTTGACTCCTAAGCCTAATTCCTGGATAGTGATTTGGTGTCGATAGGAATAGACTCGTTGAAGGTGGGCCATAATGATTCCCACATCATCGACATGAAATCAGGATGAGAGATAGTATGGACCGATGAAACAATAGAATATGTACTGACACAAAGGGAAGGTTTGACATGAAGTGGAGGTGGACTCAAGGTAATAACCCTTTGAACATATAACGGCATGAAACAGAGCTTGGCAGCATGGACTACTTGAACAGACAGAACCACAGGAAGTTTGAACTCATAGTAATAATAAGGACGCATGATCATAATGATGACACTATAAGCAAGACTGACTACCCAAAAAATACAAGGTGAGGATGCATGCCATGCTCAAAGGTGACGACTCACAAGCTGCCAACAAGGTAAACTTGACTCATTTTCCCATTTTCCCCTGACATGATGGACGAGTACCTCTTTGTTGTTTTACAAGCTTGAGGAGGATAACAGATGCTCGGTATATCTCATCTCATAGATGAGTCCAATCTCACATGTTTTTCGAACCTGAGAAAGGAGGGGTTCGTCCCAAAGTGGGCCCTTCAATGTTGAATTTTAACGAGTCCAAGGAAGGAAAACTCGATTGTCATTTCATGTTTAGAGAGTCTGAAAAGAACTAAAGAAGACTCCTATGGTCCTTTTTCGTAAGGTTAGCCTCATCGCCCGAAAAAAGGTAAAACAACGTGGGAGAGGACTCTTCCAGTCATGATTGGATGGAGTATTCCTTTTTCGTAAGTACTGCCCCCTAGTCCGAAAAAGGGGTAAACTATCACTAGGGAGATGATCATTCAAATCATTTTACAAGCGTGAACGAATCAATTTAGCTTGGCCATCTTTTCCTATTTTAGGAGTCTGAAAAGAGCTTAAAGAGGACTCCATGTACAAATTTGTCATGGTTGATGACCGAGTACGACAAAGAAAAAGTAAACTCGGCATAGTTCCTTTTCCGTAAATAGTCTAGTGAGGTCGGATAAAGTGATAAACCTATACTCATTAGACACACCTTTTTACTCCAATTGTTTAATGAGCACGATAATGGTATCAAAAGCACTCAGAATCTTTTTCATGTTTGGATCCAGAGCACGAAAAAGGAAAAGTAAGCTCAAACCACTTTTCATGTTTTAACAAGAGCACGAAAAAAGTTAAAAATAAGCTCAAACACCATCTTACTGTTTTTAATGAGCTCGAAGATAGGTTGGAAGAATGCTCATGATGTCTGCTTCATTTTTTAATGAGATTGTAACAGAAAATGAACTATGCTTAGGATAATTTTCATGGTTTAATGAGCTTGAAACTTGAAAAGGAAAGTATGCTCGAAAATGTTCCCAATGGTGAACTTCTTCCCGTCATGAAATCCAAAGGTTGGTACATGCCCCCGGCATGATTGCTGGAAGTAAGTGACTTAGCTCCAACATGGTGTGGAGAGGCGATCAAGTTGACTTCAACGTAAATTCCAGAGGTTGAAGACATGCCCCCAAGCTTCATTTCATTTGCCTAAGGTATAGGCGAGTGAAAAGAAGGTTCATGTACTAAGTCTACGAGGAGACTCGACTCAAAGGGAAAGGATATGTTTCATTTTTTAATGAGCTTGACACAGGAGTAGAACTTTTCTCAGACTACTGGTTTCATTTTTTAACGAGCTTGACACAGGAGTAGAACTTTGCTCAGACTACTGGTTTCATTTTTTAATGAGCTTGAAGCCAATGGTAAACTCTGCTCACGGTTAAGGCCCATTAACGGGTTCCTTCCCAACATGATGACCAGAGGTTGGTAAATGCCCCCAGCATGATTGCTAACGGCTAAACATGCCTCCCAAGCTTCATTTCGTCTGACTACTCTTCTTCCTTACTCAAAAATCCTGGCTACTAATCCGAATGTGTTCACTAGGGGGGGTAGGGAGAACCAAGACCAAGTGACCCAAGCAGATGAAATGAAGGTTCAAATCCTAACTCTAGCAAGAGACTCGAACAAACGGAAGGGAGATCTATTTCATTTTTACACAAGCTTGAAATAGATAATAACAATGCTTGAAAGGGTCCTTTTTATTTTTTAATGAGCTTAAAATAGAAAGAAATTATGCTCGAAGGTAGTTTCATTTTTATGCAAGCTTGAAACCAAAAGTAAACTATGCTTGGGATTGATTTCATTTTTACACAAGCTTGAAACCAACGGTAAACTATGTTTGAGGGTCGGTTTCATTTTTTATTGAGCTTGAAACAAAGAATAAACTATGCTCGTGGGAACCTATTTCATTTTTTAACGAGCTTGACATAGAAAGGGAACTATGCTCAAAATGATGGTTGGTTTCATTTTTACACAAGCTTAAAACCAAGAGTAAACTATGCTTGAAATGATGGTTGGTTTCATTTTTACACAAGCTTAAAATCAAGAGTAAACTATGCTTGAAAAAATGGTTTCATTTTTTAACGAGCTTGACACCGGAATATAACTTTGCTACAATGTCCACCCCTTAGGGGGAAGAAACCACTAAAACGTGTGGAACATTTAGGGAAGTTTGGTGACTAGGAGTCATGTGATGAGTGGGCATCACAAAGGAAAGTTGATCGATGGTCACAACATTCCCATGATGGGGAAAATACATCACTCGAAAGAGTGAGGACACTACAACCTTCATTGCATAGATGTAATCACGTCCAAGGAGTAGATTAAAATTCAAGGGACCTTGGACGACCATGACATCAATATAGACAGTTTTCCCTCCCAAAGTGATAGGTAACTGAGGAAGGGACCCTAAAGGTCCAGTAGGCCTTCTATTGAAAGCCAATATCTGGTCAGTGATGGGCGCAAGCCGAGGAGAAACTAAGGCTTGCTAAGCAGTTGAGGATAGAATACTAACAAAAGCTCCTTCATCAACTATCGTACGAAAAATTTCTTTATCGAAAACTCCTACATATAATTGAAAAGGAACACTCAAAGGAAGAAGAGATTCTGTTAAACCAGTCCAGTCAAAGGAAATAACCTCAATACTTGGAGGGGGTCTCACGGAACTGGATAGGGTTTCCCCTTGTCAAGGACATTCTGAACCGATAAGGAAAACATCAATGGTTTCTAATTCACTCTCGCTTGGAAGATAAGAATGAGACGAAGATCGTGTCAAGATGACTGCTTCAGTCTGGACTTTCTTCAATGAAAGAGCGGGATCGAGTGGAGATGACAGTGACTCGATCACTTCACTCTCGGAAGGGAGAGTGGGATCAATTGCAGATGAAATTGAATTGATCACTTGGTCAACCAACAGGGGGTTGAGGGACAAATTACTATTGTTTGTTGGAAGCACTAGTAATATCTTCGAACCACCACGAAGCTTCATCCATGCTTAGACAAAGCAAATTACGGTGCATACCCTTGCATATAAAACAGGTATATAGGACTTTACCCTTCTGACCCTTCACCAAGGGGTCATTGGTTGAGGGAGTGTTATAAACATGATGGTCAGAGATTAACGATACAATTGGTTTGTATTTTTTAGACCACACTTCGGATACACGAGAAAGATCGTGGCAATCCTTGAGAAGGTGATCACCCTTACAAAGTTTGCAAGTGAACTTGGGCTTACGGGGTGTTTTCGTAGAATGATTGCCATTAGAGGCAACTGGTTTACGCTTGGTCTCTTCCTTATCCTTCTTCTTCTTAACTTTCCTTTTCTTCTTCTTCTTATCCTCCCGATTACTAACACTATTGCTTTGATCAGGCGAGGAAGAAGGAATGGAAGAAGATTCATCTGATGAAGAAGGGGAAGGATTAGTTTGGGATTGACTCTCTCATGGTGGAGAATTAACATTTGAAACATTGGGCACAATCGGAATTAACGGATTGAATAATCATACTGGTAATCCTATGGTTAATCTAGGAAGATTTAAGGTGGCAATAGAGGGAGGACCAATATCTCCAACTAGAGGAAAAGTAAAAGGTACCCCGTGAAAAGGGGTCTTTGGATTGGTAGTCCCAGAAGGAGCATGGGTGCATGGAGGTAGATTCTCCATGAAACAAAACTAAGTGATCTGGATGAATTCTTGTTAAAAAGAACTCAAAAACCCTCAAGCAACTGAGCATGCGAAAGGGAAGCTAGGAAAAGACAAGGCTCATAGGCCAAAAGAGCAAGCTCAAAAAACTATACTGAGGCCATTACCACAATAAGTGAGCTGTACAACAAAATGGCCAGAATGCCAACAAGCAGCCCTACAAAGAAAAAGACCCTCTACAAGATAGCAAGCCAAACCTCCTAACTAAGAGTTGGAGACCTCAACAAATTGTATCCCTCGCAAGGTGATGAAATCCAAGTCGAACAATACAAAATGAGAGACCAATAATGGAAGGATATCCCTCTACCGAAAGGGATCCTCGTTAAAGAGCCCTAGAAGAAAAGTCACTAAGCTACCTCGTTCATGACACGTTGGAAAAGGTTTTTGGTGCTTTTGCCTTATCACCCTTGTATTATCAATATGGTGGCCATATAACACAAGGAAGACAATGATCGATGTTGCCTTAGGGCTAAGTGGAGTGCAGCATTCCACAGAGTCCATCCGGTTCTCGATCTCGCGGCGGTTTAACCCCTGAAAGTTTAAAATAGTTAGGAGGCCCCTCCACAAACTGGTCTATTATTGTGTCAACAAATACTAGAGGATTTTAGTTCCCTAAAGACAACGACTATGTCTAAGATGAAAAATGACAAGGGGGAATTATTTTGATGCCTATCGCTGATGTCCTACCTAACTACCAAATTCTTTTATTTCCTCAAGTGAAGTTAATGTTGGTTTTGTTAGGAAGATTAATTTTAGAGGCTGTCTTACACAATCGGGTTATGGAAATGCAACTTGATGGTGTTGTGACAACTCAAACCATGCAAATGAAGATGAATCAAAATGAGCCTTTCTCTTTGATGAACAATATCTAAAGTAAGGAAGAATTCTTTCCGTTCCTAATATGCACAACCCAATGCACATGCAATTTTATTTCTTTTCAAAATGATAGAAAGAATTAAAATATGTATCCAAGACTAACCCAAAGTAATGAAAAAGTTCTTCATATGAACACCAAACGTAATGATTCTAATCCATTTCCTATCTTTTCACACTTGAAAAAGACACATCCAAGCTACGGAAAGAAAGATTCTACAAATGCTTCCAATCAAATGCAAGACAAAGAGAAGAGCCTAATAATATCGTCTAACTCAAATGCACATAAATATGAAACAAGCATTTCTTCTTCTCATGAATGTAATACCAAGAATGTCAAATGATTAAATTAAAGTAAGAAGAATACCTATGTGTTCCAATTTCATGAATATGGTAAAAGAATGACAAAATCAAGATTCTCTTTGAACTAAAGTAGAGGTAAGGAATCAATCTTTTCAAACAATCATTAGATAGGATGTAAAGGAAATAAGATGCCAAGCAATCCAAACACGCCAAATCAAAAATGATCTCAAAACCTTAATATGGGTCAAAACGACTGTAGGATGCACGATTCAAAAATAGAACCCATTTCGCTTAAAACTGCAAGCAAAATACTAGTGTTTACTCAAAGGGCCAACATGCATCCAAATCTCGAAAATACCCAAAAATCACCAAACAAAGCAAATAAAAACCCTTTCCAGGAACTACCGCGGGCCTGTAGGCAACCAGGGACCGGTACTGATAGACTACCGTAGGACTACAGGCAACCAGGGAGCGGTACTGATAGACTACCGTGGGACTATAGGAAACCAGGGAGCAGTAATGGTAGACTACCACACTCTAGACAGTGGTTCAGGCGCGGTACTACCGCTCTGTAGGCAGTTACGGGGGTGCGGTAGTGTGTGAACAGAGGGAAAGAGGCAGAATTTTGAGAAAAGATTTTGACTTTTTAAGGGTTTTCCAACCTAGAGGACTTACTAATCTATAACAGAAGTCTAATGCAGAGAACAGGGAAGTCAATGAGGGTGAAAGAACCCAATTCTAACAATCAATTAGTGAAATTGAAAGCAAACTTCACAAGCAAAGAAAATGGATTCAATTCCCCAGCGGAGTCGCCAGTTTTTGTTGTAGATATTTCTCCCTACGGATAGGTAGAAACTCTCTTAGGTTAAAGTAGATTTAACTAACTCTAAACTAAGACAAAAAGGAAACAAATGCTACCTTGAGTTCCTGAACTAATCTTCACAACAAGATTAAATGCATTCATAAGATATGAAAGACATAACTCACCTTCCAATTTGATGTTTGTCCCACTTCTAGCTCTTGATCCCAAAACTCCAATGTAGAACCTGTTGAAATCAAACAAAGAACAAGCACGCGATCTTCCAAATACCTTGAAGCAAAGGTTAATTTCAAATCTAAACTAGATACATTTCATATCAAAGATTTATACAATACACATGAAATGGGAAAAACAAGACAAGTTATCTTATATTACAAACTTGAAGAGTGCTTACAAAGGTTGCTTGATATCCAAGCCAATCCTCTAGCTCCAAGTGCTTCCTCTAGCTATCTCTGCGGAAGTCTGAAGATCATAGGTTTGATGCACCAAAAATCCTCCTCTTGGCCCATGGAAGGTCTCTCTCTTATAGCATGTGGGAAGGTTAACCAACAAGAGAGAAGTGTGAATCTATGGAGTGTTTAGTGGATCAGGACAGCTAAATAGAGAGAGGAGTTGAGATCGAATCAGAGGTGGCAATCCCAATGATATCTCTCGAATGTCAAGATCCCAAAATCCAAGGAAAAGGGTTAATTTTAGACTACCGCACCCCTAACATTGAGCATAACGCGGTAGTACCGCGCCCCAAAGAAGGAGCAACGTGCAATAGTGCTGACTACCACACCCCTTTAGATGTGCAGGGAGAGGTAGTGCTCACAAACAGGGCTAAGTTGTGTTGGAAGATGGCATAAAAAGGTTTTTCTTTCAGTGTTTAGGCAATGGTTTTCATTCTATATGTTCAGATAATCTTTAAGGGAAACTGTCGTTTATGTTGTCAGTGCAAGGATGCGGCACTAATACATAATGTGTAATATTGAGGTATAACAGATGCCCCCTAAAGTGTGAGGTCAGAAGAGACTGATGGCCGAAAGACTTTACAAATATGGTTCGGAGATAGCATCGAGGGGAGCAACAAGGAGCTGAAACAGAAACAAAATGTCAGATATACCACTGAGCCAGGCATTCCCATGCTCGGAAACAAATGACTCAAAGCATGGCTGCCGACCAATACATTGCATATCCATGAGTACTGAGATGATGTAGACTATAGACAAATCATGGCTACTATGAACAAACGTAGATCCATGAGACAATAATGACACAACCATGACCAATACATAAGTGGATCTGTATGACAATACAAAAAAATCTCCATTGCAACCTGGACGTAATCAAAATACAAAAGGGTGTCGAGTGTCTTCTACCCGATCACAAACGATACGAATCTAGCCATGTGATTACAAGGTGTTGAAGTCGAGTGTTGATGTATATGTAACTTCGGAATGTATTTCATCTATGTATTTCATATATATTTATTGTACCCTTATTAGAGATGTGTTATTCCTCTATCAGGAAGTGTCATCATGTGGATTGACAAGTGTTGCAAGTGTGTGTACTTTTCGATGGGTTATTAGACCACCATGTGTGGGGTCGGCCTTGAAATAAATATTATATTGTGGATGTATCTAGATAGACAAGTCGGCCCCATAAGGTCACTGGGAAAATAGGTTAGTATAAATAGAGATCAGGTAATCTCTATTTAGATCATTCGGAAAGTCATATCTCTCTCAGTCAGAAAGTGGCGCACTAGTGAGGAGGAGGATCATCTGCTACTAGGAGACTATCTCAGTGTATTTTGGTTGTACTTTGGTTGAGCCATTGCTCTCTCTATCTCTGAGGAAGTTGTGGGGTTTTTCACCTTAGGGTTTTCCCCACAGAAACTCCGTGTCTCTTGTCTCTCATGCTTTTAATTCTTGTGATACTTGTCATGCTTATTGTGATTGTTATGCATTGATATAATGTATATGTTATTCTCTCAGTGAAGATCCTAGAGTATTGTGAATTGATGCTCAAAATTTAATATGGTATCAGAGCTAACCTAAGAAGAAGACATTTTGCAGTGACAGAAACTTGAGTTTCTTGTTTATTGGGTTTCTCTCCACAGATTTTGGAAACGCAATATAGTAGATGGACTCTACTCATAAAGGCACATCCATCTATCCAATCAGAATTCAATTCTGATCATTTTCAGATTTGGCCCTAAAAATTAGGTTTTCCACAAAAATAGGAATTTCTGGAATCTGAAGACACAGCTGGAAGCTCCTTGTAAAAATCAAAGTTTAGAGCTTTGGATCAAGATTTTTGGCTGGGTAGATATCCGAGAAACTCAAACCCTAATTCAGGGCTCTCCCCAGTGAACCCGGGAGGACAAAAAAGAAAATTTGAAGGGTAAAAATTTGCTGATCTCAAATTCTAAATGCACCAGGCTAATCAGCTCATCAAGGCGCATCTTTCTATCCTTTTAGAAAGTTGAAATTCATATTTTGAATTTTTAGGGTTTTTCTGACAAACCCTAATCCAGGACCAGATCCAGTTTTCAACATTTCAAGTGGTACGACCTAAATCTTTTCTATTTCCATTTGAAGTACTCTTTAAGATTTCTCACCACACCAAGCTTGAGGATAAGCTTGAAGGGGCTGATAACTTTCGAGCTTGGAAGTATAGGATTGGGTTAATCCTGGAAGAGAATGAGTTTGACTCATATATAAAAGAAGACATCCCTATCCCAGAGGATGGAGAGGCCAAGGTATTGCATAAGAAGAACTTGGTCAAGGCAAAGAGAATCATTGCTAATTCTATCAAAGACCATCTCATACCCCATGTGTCTTCTCTAAAGACATCCAAGGAGATGTTTGACTCTTTGACCAAGCTATTTGAAGCGAAGAACATAAATCGGAAGATGACTCTACGGAATCAATTGAAAGGGGTCAAGATATTGAATGGAGAAACCATTCAGTCTTACTTCTCCAAGGTCTCTCAGATCAAGGAGAAACTTGAAGCTATGGATGAAGTAGTGGACAATGGTGAAGTTGTTATGACCACTCTGAATGGCCTACCTAGGTCATGGGACTCCTTTATTCAAGGAATCTGTGCAAGAAAGAAATTGATCTCTTTCCGTAAACTATGGGAGGAATGCTCTCAAGAAGAAGCTAGCCTTGTAGCTCATGAGGAAAAGATGGGAGGTGAATATCAAGCTCTTGCAACTCACACCAAAAGAAGCAAGCCCAAGAAGAAGCACTCTCGCTACAAAATATCCTATCAAAAGAATAAGAAGGATATAAGATGCTTCACATGCAATGAGAAGGGTCACTTTGCTTTAGATTGTCCCAAGAAAAAAAGGGATAATAACAACAACTCCAGCAAGAAGAAGAAGGGTGGCAAAATAAAGTTCCATGCTCATGCTGCCGAGGATGATGAACCTCCAAAGAAGAAGGCTAGGGCAGAAAGTGATGATAGTAATGATGACTCATCAAGTGAAGAAGAGTATGTTCTGATCTCTGCTCTCACAGGTACTATCTCCCATGGTTGTAATGATTGGTTAATTGACAGTGGGGCTTCCAAAAACATGACTGGGTTTAAGGAATCTTTTGTGAACCTATCTAAACATGAATCACCCCATAAGGTGAAACTTGGGGATGATTATCAATACCCAATCAAAGGAAGTGGTGAAGCCTCCTACAACCTAGATTCTGGAAAATCTTTGAAGATGAAAGAAGTCATTTATGTACCTGGACTCAAGAAGAACTTACTCTCCATCTCTGCATTGGATGCAAAAGGTATGAGGGTTGCATTTGTAGATGGCCAAGTCCTAATGTGGCCAAAGGGTAAAACAATCGATGATGCAATAGTGATTGGAGAGCAAGAGGGAGGTTTGTACAAATTGAAGGGACAACCTGAACATGCCATGGTGACATAAAGACAAAGATTCATCCATAGTCATGGATCACATAGAGGTATGTATAATTTGTTTTTGCAAAAGTTAACTAATGAGTTATGCAGGTCATTGAAGAGAACAAGAACACATTGCTAGACATAACTAGCAAATATGGCGACCAGGTATGTGTTTCTTATATCATAGGATCTATCATATAAGTATGCATGGCATGATTGATGATGATTGTTCATAAAGTCATAAGATTGAATAATCATGAGTATATGCATATTATGTGTCTTACCTTAATTAATGATATGACTAACCAGAAGAGTCATAGGTTTGAGTAATTACAGGTTTAGACATGTTATGTTTCTTATGATATAACTAACCATAAGAGTCCTATATAAACCTTGAATGCTAATGCTTATTATTTATGTTTGAAATGATCATGACTATACATGCTTGAGATTATTGTGTTTTAATAGTATACTAATGAATGTATGATTTTGTATGAGATAACAAGGATAACATAATCATGATACTAATAAGCATGCATAGGGACCAAGGATGAATATGAGTTCAAGAACAGGTAATCCAGGAAGCAAAAATCAAGAGGGAGCACACTCCAGTGGTTTCTGCAAGGGTGCAGATATTCAGAGGGAGTTGTCCATCTCTCTACATTCCACAACAGAAAGGTGTAGAAGGACTCCAACAGCTTCTGCAAGGAATCAAAGACTCAGAGGGAGTCCACCCAACAAACAAACAAAGATAAGTATTTTAATTATCATTTCTTGCATATTTGTTTGCTTAAATAAATTTGTTCAATGATGTATATGCTTATGTTCCTAGACTTAGGATATGTATTGTGCATATTAGAATGATTGCATTAATGAACAGTATACTACTAATATGCATGTGTTGGGTAAGTGGCCTATGGAACTGTACAACATTCCATTGCTACTTAGAATGAAACCTCTTTGCTGACATGTTGGGAGTAGTGCAAACTCTTAACAATGTTTTGGTAGCGACTGGAAGGCATCTAGAAAGTTATGGAACATGGATAAATGTTGTATTAAAGCATTGCCTAAGATAATTGCATGACTGTATGACATATTTCTTTATGTGTAAGAATTTGTCTGAAAATTATGAGATGTTTCTAATCATGCAATTTAACTTGTTTTGTAGGAAAGACCGTATACCTTCACCTACAAAACAAGGACTACAACATTTGTTCAAGCAACAAAATTATCTATTGAAGATATTGAAGTTCCCAGGATACAGGAAGAATTCCATGATTCGTCGATCATGAAGAATGATGTTTGGGATGTAGTCCCAAGACCTGAAGGGAAGTTTTGTTATGACTTCAATATGGATCTATCAGATCAAGCATGCTGCAGATGGAAGCATAGAGAAATATAAAAGTGATGAAATAGAAGATACACCAGATGGATTTCAAGACTACTTTCTTGAATGGTGTAGTTGAAGAGGAAGTATATGTGGAGCAGCCACTCGGTTTCAAAATACATAACAGGGAGTCATATGTATGCAGATTGAAGAAAGCCTTGTATGGCTTGAAACAAGCTCCCAAAACTTGGTATGGTAGGATGGACAGTTTTCTATCTAGTTTGGGCTTTACCAAGAGTAAAGCGGATTCCAACCTTTACTATAAGGTTGAGGAAGGGAATCCTGTGATTCTACTCCTGTATGTGGATGACTTATTTGTAACAGGAGATGACAGATTGATTGCAGATACCAAGAGGAAGCTTGCTGCTGAGTTCGATATGAAAGATTTGGGAATGATGCATTATTTCCTAGGTATGGAGTTGTGGCAGAGTGCAGGTGGGATCTTCTTTGGTCAAGGGAAGTACGCAATAGATATCCTGAAGAGATTCGGGATGATGGATTGCAAGGCCATGGCCACACCTATGGCATCGAATCTGAAGCTTCTATGCGATGCTTCATCTGAGCCGGTTGATGTCTCTATGTATCATCATATGATTGGGTCCTTGATGTACCTGACGAACACGAGACCAGATATTTGCTTTGATGTGAACACATTGAGCCAGTTCCTAACGGATCCGAGGAGTGTTCATCTAGTTGTTGTAAAGCATGTTCTGAGGTACCTGAAGGGTACAATGGATTATGGGCTCAAATATGAAGCGAATCAAAAGTTTAACCTACAGGGTTATGTTGATTCAGATTGGGCCGGCAGTGCTGTAGATAGGAAGAGCACATCTGGATGCTGCTTCAGTATGGGATCGGGTGTGATCTCTTGGTTTAGCAAGAAGCAGTCCTACGTAGCACTGAGTATAGCTAAGGCAGAGTATGTTTCAGCCTGTTCAGCTAGTTGTGAGGCAGTATGGCTACGGAAGCTACTGTCTGAGTTATTTGATCTCCCGTTGGATGCTACTGGTATCTTCTGTGATAACCAGAGTTGTGTGAAGTTGTCCAAGAACCCAGTGTTTCATGGCAATTCAAAACACATAGAGATCAAATATCACTATATCAGGGATATGGTGCAGAGAGGAGCTGTGAAGCTCCTGTATGTTGCGACGGACGAGCAGATTGCAGATGTGCTGAAGAAGCCACTAGCCAGGGTGAAGTTCGAGTACTTTAGAGAGAGGCTTGGTGTTCTTCGGATTGATGACACTTCGAGGAAGAAGTGATGGACACATTTGCTGAAGCCATTCCAAGCATGTTGGAAGGAGGATCCTTCACATGGCTGTGGATGTAAGCGCTGGATGATTAACATCAGGATGATGTTCTGGTTTATGCTGGATATGATCAGTTGGATCATTTATATGTATATGTATGTATGCATCATGTTGGATGTTGGATATGATCAGTTGGATCATTTATATGTATATTTATGTACGCATCATGTTGGATGCTGGGGATCATTTGTATGTATTTTGTATATGCATCATGTTGGATGCTTGGATCATGTATGGTGATATGTATCATGTATTTGTATTTGTATCAGGTGGATACACTGTATGACCAGGTGGATCATGTATGATGATATGTATCAGGTAGATACTTGGTATGCATCAGGTAGATGCATTGTATGATCAGGATGATCATGGATGACGAGCTTCAGGATGTTGCTCCAGATGACATGCAGCAGGATGTTGCAGTGATGATGATCAGGATGATCATGTGTACATAAGGATGATTTATGGTGAGTATCAAGTTTATACTCTATGGCCGTGGATCAGGTTGTGCAGATGAGCATATAATTTGGCCCTGGGAGATTTGCAGATAGTCTTTCGAGGTTTTGCCTATGGCATATAATTTGGCCCTGGGATATTTGGAAAATTCTCTTTCAAGGTTTTTCCTATGGCCTATAATCTGGCCCTGGGATATTTGGCATATGCTATTTCGAGGTTTTGTCCTATGGAATATAATATGTCCTTGGGAGATCCGATAGGTTGGGCTATGTGCCCGTAATAAGTCCTGGGATGCTCTTGCGAGGTTTTTCCATGACCACATATAATCTATCCCTGGGAGATCCTATAGGTAGAGCTGTGTGCTCGTAACAGCCTGGGATGCTCTTGCGAGGTTTTGTGGTGACCACATATAATCTGTCCTTGGGAGATCCTATAGTTAGAGCTGTGTGCTCGTAACAGCCTGGGATGCTCTTGCGAGGTTTTATGGTGAGGTCACATATAATATCACCCTGGGAGATCTTATAGGTAGATCCGTGTGCTCGTAATAGCCTGGGATGCTCTTTCAAGGTTTTGTGATGCACTTAATAAGTCCTGAGGATTGCACAGTATGGCCAGTGATGATGAAGACCTGCAGGTGGTGGGCCTACATCCAGTATGAAAAAGGATTGGCTCTGTAGAACTTCCTATGACGAGTAGAGTCAGAGATTGGTTGAGATAGCAGCAACAGTGATGATGACGATGACGATGATCCCAAGAAGAAGACTTGCCGAGAAGATCTGTGTCGAGAAATACCTTGCTAGTTAAGAGGGACTGTTGATGTATATGTAACTTCGAAATGTATTTCATCTATGTATTTCATATATATTTATTGTACCCTTATTAGAGATGTGTTATTCCTCTATAAGGAAGTGTCGTCATGTGGATTGACAAGTGTCGCAAGTGTGTGTACTTGCTGATGGGTTATTAGACCACCATGTGTGGGGTCGGCCTTGAAATATATATATTATATTGTGGATGTACCTAGCTAGACAAGTCAGCCCCATAAGGTCACTGGGAAAACAGGTTAAGTATAAATAGAGATCGGGAGATCTCTATTTGGAACATTCGGAAAGTCACATCTCTCTCACTCAGAAAGTGGCGCACTAGTGAGGAGGAGGATCATCTGCTACTAGGAGACTATCTCAGTGTATTTTGGTTGTACATTCATTGAGCCATTTCTCTCTCTATCTCTGAGGAAGTTGTGGGGTTTTTCACCTTAGGGTTTTCCCCATGGAAACTCTGTGTCTCTTGTCTCTCATGATTTTGATTCTTGTGATGCTTGTGATGCTATTTGTGATTGTCATGCATTGATATAGTGTACATGTTATTCTCTCAGTGAAGATCCTAGAGTATTGTGAGTTAATGCTCAAATTTTAACAGCTTAAGGGTCAATTTCATTTTTTAACGAGCTTGAAACAAAGAATAAACTATGCTCATGGGAACCTATTTCATTATTTAACGAGCTTGACATAGAAAGGGAAATATCCTCAAAATGATGGTTGGTTTCACTTTTACACAAGCTTAAAACCAAGAGTAAACTATGCTTGAAATAATGGTTGGTTTCATTTTTACACAAGCTTAAAAGCAAGAGTAAACTATGCTTGAAAAAATGGTTTCATTTTTTAACGAGCTTGACACCGGAGTAGAACTTTGCTCCAACATCCACCCCTTAGGGGGAAGAAACCACTAAAACGTGTGGAACATTTAGGGAAGTCTGGTGACTAGGAGTCATGTGATGAGTGGGCGTCACAAAGGAAAGCTGATCGATGGTCACAACATTCCCATGATGGGGAAAATACATCACTCAAAAGAGTGAGGACACTACAGCCTTCATTGCATAGACGTAATCACGTCCAAGGAGTAAATTAAAATCTAAGGGACCTTGGATGACCATGACATCAATACAAACACTTTTCCTTCCCAAAGTGATAGGTAAGTGAGGAAGGGACCCTAAAGGTCCAGTAGGCCTTCTATTGAAATCCAGTATCTGGTTAGTGATGGGCACAAGCCGAGGAGAACCTAAGGCTTGCCAAGCAGTTGAGGATAGAATACTAACAGAAGCTCCTTCATCAACTATCTTACGAAAAATTTCTTTATCGGAAACATCTACAGATATTTGAAAAGGAACACTCGAAGGAAGATGAGATTCTGTTAAACCATTCCAATCAAAGTAAATAACCTCAGTACTTGGAGCGCGTCTTTCGGAAATGGATAGGGTTTCCCCTTGTCGAGGACATTCTGAACCGATAAGGAAAACATCAGCGGTTTCCAATTCACTCTCGCTTGGAAGATAAGAATGAGACGAAGATTGTGTCAGGATGACTGCTTCAGTCTGGACTTTCTTCAATGAAAGAGCGGGATCGAGTGGAGATGACAGTGACTCGATCACTTCACTCTCGGAAGGGAGAGTGGGATCAATTGCAGATGAAACTGAATTGATCACTTGGTTAACCAGTGGGGGGTCGAGGGACAACTTAGTATCATTTGATGGAAGCACTAGTTGAGCACTAGTAATATCTTCCAACAACTGCGAAGCTTCATCCATGCTCGGATAAAGGAAAGTACAGTGCATACCCTTGCATATCAAACAAGGATATAGGACTTTACCCTTCCGACCCTTCACCAAGGGGTCACTGGTTGAGGGAGTGTTATCAACATGATGGTCAGAGGTTGACGATACAATTGGTTTGGGTTTTTTAGACCACACTTCGGATACATGAGAAAGATCAGGTCAATCCTTGAGAAGGTGATCACCCTTACAAATTGTGCAAGGGAACTTGGGCTTAGGGGGTGTTTTCGTAGAATGAGTGCCATTAGAGGCAACTGGTTTACGCTTGGTCTCTTCCTTATCCTTCTTCTTCTTAATTTTCCTTTTCTTCTTCTTCTTATCCTCCCGATTACTAACACTATTGCTTTGATCAGGAGAGGAAGAAGGAAAGGAAGAAGATTCATCAGATGAAGAAGGGGAAGGATTAGTTTGGGATTGACTCTCTCGTGGTGGAGAATTAACATTCGAAACATTGGGCGCAATTGGAATTACTGGATTGAATAACCATACTGGTAATCCTATGGTTAATCCAGGAAGATTTAACATGGTAATAAAGGGAGGACCAATATATCCAACTGGAGGAAAAGTAAAAGGTACCCCTTGAAAAGGGGTCATTGGATTGGTAGTTCCAGAAGGAGCATGGGTGCATGGAGGTAGATTCTCCATGAAACAAAACTAAGTGATGTGGACAAAGTCTTGTTAAAAAGAACTCAAAAACCCTCAGGCAACTGAACGTGTGAAAGGGGAGCTAGGAAAAGATAAGGCTCACAGGCTAAAAGAGCAAGCTCAAAAAACTATACTGAGGTAGCTGCCACAGTAACTGAGTTGTACAACAAAATGGCCAGAATGCCAACAAGCAGCCTTACAAAGAAAAAGACCCTCTACAAGATAGCAAGCAAAACCTCCTAACTAAGAGCTGGAGACCTCACCAAATTGTATCCTTCGCAAGGTGATGAAATCCAAGTCGAGCAATACAAAATGAGAGACCAATAATGGAAGGATATACCTCTACCGAAAGCGATCCTGGGTAAAGAGCCCTAGAAGAAAAGTCACTAAGCTACCTCATTCATGACACGTTGGAAAAGGTTTTCGGCACTTCTGCCTTATCACCCTTGTATTATTAGTATGGTGGCGTATAACACAAGGAAAACAATCATCGATGTTGCCTTAGGGCTAAGTGGAGTGCGACATTCCACAGAGTCTGTCCGGTTCTCAATCTCATGGTGGTTTAACCCCTAAAAGTTAAAAATAGTCAGGAGGCCCCTCCACAAACTGGTGTATGACCGTGTCAACAAATACTAGAGGATTTTAGTTCCCTAAAGACAAAGACTATGTCTCAGATGAAAAATGACAAGGGGGAATTATTTTGATGCCTATCCCCGGTGTCCTACCTAACTACCAAATTCTTTTATTTTCTCAAGTGAGGTTAATGTTGGTTTAGTTAGGGAGATTAATTTTAGAGGCTGTCTTACACAATCGGGTTATGGAAGTGCAACTTGATGGTGTTGTGATGACTCAAACCATGCAAATGAAGATGAATCGAAATGAGCCTTTCTCTTCGATGAACACTAGCTAAAGTAAGGAAGAATTCTTTCCGTTCCCAATACGCACAACCCAATGCACATGCAATTTTATTTCTTTTCAAAATGATAGAAAGAAGTAAAATATGTACCCCAGACTAACCCAAAGTAATAAAAAAGTTCTTCATATGAACACCAAACGTAATGATTCTAATCCATTTCCTATCTTTTCACACTTGAAAAAGACACATCCAAGCTACGGAAAGAAAGATTCTACAAATGCTTCCAATCAAATGCAAGATAAAGAGAAGAACCTAATAATATCGTCTAACTCAAATGCACATAAATATGAAACAAACATTTCTTCTTCTCATGAATGTAATACCAAGAATGTCAAATGATTAAATTAAAGCAAGAAGAATACCTATGTGTTTCAATTTCATGAATATGGTAAAAGAATTACAAAATCAAGCTTCTCTTTGAACTAAAGCGGAGGCAAGGAATCAATCTTTTCAAACAATCATTAGATAGGATGTGAAAGAAATAAGATGCCAAGCAATTGAAACATGCCAAACCAAAAATGATCTCAAAACCTTAATATGGGTCAAAACGACTGTAAGATGCACGATTAAAAAATAGAACCCATCCAAGCAAAACACTAGTGTTTACTCAAAGGGCCAACATGGATCCAAATCTCGAAAAGACCTAAAAATCACCAAACAAACCAAATAGAAACCCTTTCCAGGAACTACCATGGGCCTGCAGGCAACCAGGGAGCGGTACTGATAGACTACCGTGGGACTGCAGGAAACCAGGGAGCGGTACTCATAGACTACCGCGGAACTATAGGAAACCAAGGAGCAGTACTGGTAGACTACCGCGCTCTAGACAGTGGTTGAGGCGCGGTACTACCGCTCTATAGGCAGTTACGGGGGCGTGGTAGTGTGTGAACAGAGGGAAAGAGGCATAATTTTGAGAAAAGATTTTGACTTTTCAAGGTGTTGCCAACCTAGAGGACTTACTGATCTATAACAGAAGTCTAATGCAGAGAACAAGGAAGTGAATGAGGGTGAAAGAACCCAATTCTTACAATCAATGAGTGAAATTGAAAGCAAACTTCACAAGCAAAGAAAATGGATTCAATTCCCCAACAGAGTCGCTAGTTTTTGTTGTAGATATTTCTTCCTACGGATAGGTAGAAACTCTCTTATGTTAAAGTAGATTTAACTGACTCTAAACTAAGACAAAAAGGAAACAAATGCTACCTTGATTTCCTGAACTAATCTTCACAACAAGATTAAATGCATTCAGAAGAGATGAAAGACGTAAGTCACCTTCCAATTCGATGTTTGTCCTACTTCTAGCTCATGATCTCAAAACTCCAATGTAGAACATCTTGAAATCAAACAAAGGACAAGCACATGATCTTCCAAATACCTTGAAGCAAAGGTTAAGTTCAAATCTACACTAGATACATTTCATATCAAAGATTTATACAATACACATGAAATGGGAAAAGCAAGACAAGTTATCTTATATTACAAACTTGAAGATTGCTTACAAAGGTTGCTTGATATACAAGCCAACCCTCCATCTCCAAGTGCTTCCTCTAGCTATCTCTGTAGAAGTCTGAAGATCATAGGTTTGATGCCCCAAAAATACTCCTCTTGGCCCATGAAAGGTCTCTCTCTTATAGCGTGTGGGAAGGTTAACCAACAAGAGAGAAGTGTGGATCTATGGAGTGTTTAGTGGATCAGGCTTGCTAAACAGAGAGAGGAGTTGAGATCGAATCAGAGGTGGCAATCCCAATGATATCTCTAGAAAGTCAAGATCCCAAAATCCAAGGCAAAAGGTTAATTTTGGACTACCGTGCCCCTAACACTGAGCATAACGCGGTAGTACCGTGCCCCAGAGAAGGAGATCCGTGCGGTAGTGCTGACTACCGCGCCCCTGTAGATGTGTAGGGAGCGGTAGTGCTCACAAACAAGGCTAAGTTGGGTTGGCAGATGGCAGAAAAAGGTTTTTCTTTCAGTGTTCAGTCAATGGTTTTCATTCTAGATGTTCAGAAAATCTTTAAGGGAAACTGTCGTTTAGGTCGTTAGTGCAAGGATGCGACACTAATACATAATGTGTAAAACTGAGGTATAACAGATGCCCCCTAAAGTGTGAGGTCAAAAGAGACTGTTGGATGAAATACTTTACAAATATGGTTCAGAGATAGCATCGATGGGAGCAAAAAGGAGTTGAAACAGAAACAAAATGTCAGATATACCATCGAGGCGGGCATTCCCATGCTCGGAAACAAATGACTCAAAGCATGGCTACCGACCAATACAATGCAGATCCATGAGTACTAAGATGATATAGACTGTAGACAAATCATGGATACTATGAACAAGCGTAGATCAATGAGACAATAATGGAACAACCATGACCAATACATAAGTGGATCTGTGTGACAATACAAAAAAATCTCCATTGCAACCTGAACATAATCAAAATATGAAAGGGTGTCCAGGGTCTTCTACTCGATCACAAACGATACGAATCTAGCCATGTGATTACAAGGTGTTGAAGTCGAGCATGGTAGAAACCATTTGATTACCGGTCAATGATGTGAACCGTTAACAAATGCGAGGGAAATCACCAATAATGACAATGATCCCCAAGGAATCTATAGTACATCTCAACGAAATGTGAATAAACGAGTCGATGTCGAGCATTTGAGAGATCATTCAATCAGAGGTCAATGATGAAAACCTACTGTTGAATATGAGGAAACCTGCCATTGAGGCATGCAGGAACCAAGGTACTAGTGGTTGACTCCTAAGCCTAATTCCTGGATAGTGATTTGGTGTCAACAGGAATAGACTCGTTGAAGGTGGGCCATAATGATTCCCACATCATCGACATGAAATCAGGATGAGAGATAGCATGGACCGATGAAACAATAGAATATGCACTGAGACAAAGGGAAGGTTTGACATGAAGTGGAGGTGGACTCAAGGTAATAACCCTTTGAACATATAATGGCATGAAACAGAGCTTGGCAGCAGGGACTACTTGAACAGACAGAACCACATGAAGTGTGAACTCATAGTAATAATGAGGATGCATGATCATAATGATGATACTATCAGCAAGACTAACTACCCAAAACAAACAAGGTGAGGATGCATGCCATGTTCAAAGGTGACGACTCACAAGATGCCAACAAGGTAAACTTGACTCATTTTCCCATTTTCCCCTGACATGATGGACGAGTACCTCTTTGTTGTTTTACAAGCTTGAGGAGGATAACAGATGCTTGGTATATCTCATCTCATAGATGAGTCAGATCTCACATGTTTTTCGAACCTGAGAAAGGAGGGGTTTGTCCCAAAGTGGGCCCTTCGATGTTGAATTTTAACGAGTCCAAGGAAGGAAAACTCGGTCGTCATTTCATGTTTCGAGAGTCTGAAAAGAACTAAAGAAGACTCCAATGGTAATTTTTCGTAAGGTTAGCCTCATTGCCTGAAAAAGGGTAAAACAACACGGGAGAGGACTCTTCCAGTCATGATTGGCTGGAGTATTCCTTTCTTCGTAAATAGTGCCCCCTAGGCTGAAAAAGGGGTAAACTATCACTAGGGAGACGATCATTCAAATCCTTTTACAAGCGTGAATGAATCAATTTCACTTGACCATATTTTCCTATTTTAGGAGTCTGAAAAGAGCATAAAGAGGACTCCATGTACAACTTTGTCATGGTTGATGACCGAGTACGACAAAGGAAAAGTAAATTCGGCACAGTTCCTTTTCCGTAAATAGACTAGTGAGGCCGGATAAAGTGATAAACCTATACTTGTTAGACACACCTTTTTACTCCAATTGTTTAACGAGCAAGATAATGGTATAAAAGCACTCAGAATATTTTTCATGTTTGGATCCAGAGCACGAAAAAGGAAAAGTAATATCAAACCACTTTTCATGTTTTATCCAGAGCAAGAAAAAAGTGAAAAGTAAGCTCAAACACCATCTTACTGTTTTTAACGAGCTCAGAGATAGGTTGGAAGAATGCTCATGATGTCTACTTCATTTTTTAATGAGCTTGTAACAGAAAATGAACTATGCTCAGGATAATTTTCATGGTTTAATGAGCTCGAAACTTGAAAAGGATAGTATGCTCGAAAATGTTCCCAATGGTGAACTTCTTCGCGGCATGAAATCCAAAGGTTGGTACATGGCCCCCAGCATGATTGCTAGAACTAAGTGACTTAGCTCCAATGTGGTGTGGAGAAGCGATCAAGTTGACTTCAACGTAACTTCCAGAGGTTGAAGACATGCCCCCAAGCTTCATTTCATTCACCTAAGGTATAGGCGAGTGAAAAGAAGGTTCATGTACTAAGTCTACGAGGAGACTCGACTCAAAGGGAAAGGATATGTTTCATCTTTTAACGAGCTTGACACAGGAGTAGAACTTTGCTCAGACTACTGGTTTCATTTTTTAATGAGCTTGAAGCCAATGGTAAACTTTGCTCACGGTTAAGGCCCATTGATGGGTTCCTTTCCAACATGATGACCAGAGGTTGGTAAATGCCCCCAGCATGATTGCTAACAGCTAAACATGCCTCCCAAGCTTTGTTTCATCTGACTACTCTTCTTCCTTACCCAAAAATCCTGGCTACTAATCCGAATGTGTTCACCAGGGGGGTAGGGAGAACCAGGACCAAGTGACCCAAGCATATCAAATGAAGGTTCAAATCCTGACTCTACCGAGAGACTTGAACAAATGGAAGGGAGATCTATTTCATTTTTACACAAGCTTGAAATAGATAATAACAATGCTTGAAAGGGTCCTTTTTTTTTAATTAGCTTAAAACAGAAAGAAATTATGCTCGAAGGTAGTTTCATTTTTACGCAAGCTTGAAACCTAAAGTAAACTATGCTTGGGATTGATTTCATTTTTACACAAGCGCGAAACCAATGGTAAACTATGATTGAGGGTCGGTTTCATTTTTTAACGAGCTTGAAACAAAGAATAAACTATGCTCATGGGAACCTATTTAATTTTTTAACGAGCTTGACATAGAAAGGGAACTATGCTCAAAATGATGGTTGGTTTCATTTTTACACAAGCTTAAAACCAAGAGTAAACTATGCTTGAAATGATGGTTGGTTTCATTTTTACACAAGCTTGAAACCAAGAGTAAACTGTGCTTGAAATGATGGTTGGTTTCATTTTTACAAAGGCTTAAAAGCAAGAGTAAACTATGCTTGAAAAAATGGTTTCATTTTTTAACGAGCTTGACACCAGAATAGAACTTTGCTCCAACGTCCACCCTTTAGGGGGAAGAAACCACTAAAATGTGTGGAACATTTAGAGAAGTTTGGTGACTAGGAGTCATGTGATGAGTGGGCGTCACAAAGGAAAGATAATCAATGGTCACAACATTCCCATGATGGGGAAAATACAACACTCGAAAGAGTGAGGACACTACAGCATTCATTGCATAGATGTAATCACGTCCAAGGAGTAGATTAAAATCTAAGGGACCTTGGACGACCATGACATCAATATAGACAGTTTTCCCTCCCAAAGTGATAAGTAACTGAGGAAGGGACCCTAAAGGTCCAGTAGGCCTTCTATTGAAAGCTAGTATCTGGTCAGTGACAGGCACAAGCCGAAGAGAACCTAAGGCTTGCCAAGCAGTTGAGGATAGAATACTAACAGAAGCTCCTTCATTAACTATCGTACGAAAAATTTATTTATTGGAAACTCCTACAGATATTTGAAAAGGAACACTCGAATGAAGACGAGATTCTGTTAAACCATTCCAATCAAAGGAAATAACCTCAATACTTGGAGGGGGTCTCACAGAAACAGATAGGGTTTCCCCTTGCCGAGGACATTCTGAACCTATAAGGAAAACATCAACGGTTTCCAATTCACTCTCGCTTGGAAGATAAGAATGAGACGAATATTGTGTCAATATGACTGCTTCAGTCTGGAATTTCTTCAATGAAAGAGCGGGATCGAGTGGAGATGACAGCAACTTGATCACTTCACTCTCAGAAGGGAGAGTGGGATCAATTGCAGATGAAACTGAATTGATCACTTGGTCAACCAGCGGGGGGTTGAGGGACAACTTACTATCGTTTGTTGGAAGCACTAGTTGAGCACTAGTAATATCTTTCAACCACTGCGAAGCTTCATTCATGCTCGGACAAAGGAAAGTACGGTGCATACCCTTGCATATCAAATAGGGATATAGGACTTTACCCTTCTGACCCTTCAGCAAGGGGTCACTGGTTGAGGGAGTGTTGTCAACATGATGGTTAGAGGTTGACGATACAATTGTTTTGGGTTTTTTAGACCACACTTTGGATACACGAGAAAGATCGGGGCAATCCTTGAGAAGGTGATCACCCTTACAAAGTTTGCAAGGGAACTTGGGCTTACGGGGTGTTTTTGTAGAATGAGTGCCACTAGAGGCAACTGGTTTATGCTTGGTCTCTTCCTTATCCTTCTTCTTCTTAACTTTCCTTTTCTTCTTCTTCTTATCCTCCCAATTACTAACACTATTGCTTTGATCAGGCGAGGAAGAAGGAATGGAAGAAGATTCATCCGACGAAGAAGGGGAAGGATTAGTTTGGGATTGACTCTCTTGTGGTGGAGAATTAACATTTGAAACATTGGGCGCAATTGGAATTACCGGATTGAATAACCATACCAGTAATCCTATTGTTAATCCAGGAATATTTAACGTGGCAATAAAGGGAGGACCAATATCTCCAATTGGAGGAAAAGTAAAAGGTACCCCTTGAAAAGAGGTCGCTGGATTGGTAGTCCCAGAAGGAGCATGGGTGCATGGAGGTAGATTCTCCATGAAACAAAACTAAGTGATGTGGACGAAGTCTTGTTAAAAACAACTCAAAAACCCTTAGGAAACCGTGCGTGTGAAAGAGGAGCTATGAAAAGACAAGGCTCACAGGACAAAAGAGCAAGCTCAAAAAACTATACTGAGGCCGCTGCCACATGAAGCGAGCTGTACAACAAAATGGCTAGAATGCCAACAAGCAACCCTACAAAGAAAAAGACCCTCTACAAGATAGCAAGCAAAACCTCCTAACTAAGAGCTAGAGTCCTCAACAAATTGTATCCTTCGAAAGGTGATGAAATCTAAGTCAAAAAATACAAAATGAGAGACCAATAATGGAAGGATATCCCTCTACTGAAAGGGATCCTGGGTAAAGATCCCTGAAAGAAAAGTCACTAAGCTACCTCGTTCATGACATGTTGAAAAGGTTTTCGACGCTTCTGCCTTATCACCCTTGTATTATCAGTATGGTGGTTGTATAACACAAGGAAGACAATGATCGATGTTGACTTAGGGCTAAGTGGAGTGCGGCATTTCACAGAGTCTGTCCGGTTCTTGATCTCGCGACGGTTTAACCCCTAAAAGTTTAAAACAGTCAGGAGGCCCCTCCACAAACTGGTGTATGACTGTGTCAACAAATACTAGAGGATTTTAGTTCCCTAAAGACAACAACTATGTCTCAGATGAAAAATGACAAGGGGGAATTATTTTGATGCCTATCCTCGGTGTCCTACCTAACTACCAAATTCTTTTACTTCCTCAAGTGAGGTTAATGTTGGTTAAGTTAGGGAGATTAATTTTAGAGGTTGTCTTACACAATTGGGTTATGGAAGTGCAACTTGATGGTGTTGTGACGACTCAAACCATGCAAATGAAGATGAATCGAAATGAGCCTTTCTATTCGATGAACACTAGCTAAAGTAAGCAAGAATTCTTTTCGTTCCCAATATGCACAACCCAATGCACATGCAATTTTATTTCTTTTCAAAATGATAGAAAGAAGTAAAATATGTACCCAAGACTAATCCAAAGTAATGAAAAAGTTCTTCATATGAACACCAAACGTAATGATTCTAATCCATTTCCTATCTTTTCACACTTGAAAAAGACACATCCAAGCTACGGAAAGAAAGATTCTACAAATGCTTCCGATCAAATGCAAGACAAAGAGAAGAACCTAATAATATCGTCTAACTCAAATGCACATAAATATGAAACAAGCATTTCTTCTTCTCATGAATGTAATACCAAGAATGTCAAATGATTAAATTAAAGCAAGAAGAATACCTATGTGTTTCAATTTCATGAATATGGTAAAAGAATGACAAAATCAAGCTTCTCTTTGAACTAAAGTGGAGGCAAGGAATCAATCTTTTCAAACAATCATTAGATAGGATGTAAAGGAAATAAGATGCCAAGCAATCCAAACATGCCAAACCAAAAATGATATCAAAACCTTAATATGGGTCAAAACGACTGTAGGATGCACGATTCAAAAATAGAACCCATTTCGCTTAAAAATGCAAGCAAAACACTAGTGTTTACTCAAAGGGCCAACATGGATCCAAATCTCGAAAAGAACCAAAAATCACCAAACAAACCAAATAAAAACCCTTTCCAGGAACTACCGCGGGCCTACATGCAACCAGGGAGCGGTACTGATAGACTACCACGGGACTACATGCAACTAGGGAGCGGTACTGATAGACTACCGCGGGACTGCAGGAAGCCATTGAGCAGTACTGGTAGAGTACCGTGCTGTAGACAGTTGTTGAGGCGTGGTACTACCGCTCTCTAGGTAGTTACGGGGGCGCAGTAGTGTGTGAACAGAGGGAAAGCGGTGGAATTTTGAGAAAAGATTTTGACTTTTCAAGGGTTTTCCAACCCAGAGGACTTACTGATCTGTAACAGAAGTCTAATGCAGAGAATAGGGAAGTGAATGAGGGTGAAAGAACCCAATTCTTACAATCAATGAGTGAAATTGAAAGCAAACTTCACAAGCAAAGAAAATGGATTCAATTCCCTAGCAGAGTCGCCAATTTTTGTTGTAGATATTTCTCCCTACAGATAGGTAAAAACTCTCTTAGGTTAAAGTAGATTTAACTGACTCTAAACTAAGACAAAAAGGAAACAAATGCTACCTTGAGTTCCTGAACTAATCTTCACAACAAGATTAAATGCATTCAGAAGAGATGAAAGACGTAACTCACATTCCAATTCGACGTTTGTCCCGCTTCTAGCTCTTGATCCTGAAACTCCAATGTAGAACCTATTGAAATCAAACAAAGGACAAGCACGCGATCTTCCAAATACCTTGAAGCAAAGGTTAAGTTCAAATCTAAACTAGATACATTTCATATCAAAGATTTATACAATAAACATGAAATGGGAAAAACAAGACAAGTTATCTTATATTACAAACTTGAAGAGTGCTTACAAAGGTTGCTTGATATCCAAGCCAATCCTCCAGCTCCAAGTGCTTCCTCTAGCTATCTCTGCAGAAGTCTGAAGATCATAGGTTTGATTCCCCAAAAATCCTCCTCTTGGCCCATGGAAAGTCTCTCTCTTATAGCATGTGGGAAGGTTAACCAACAAGAGAGAAGTGTGGATCTATGGAGTGTTTAGTGGATCAGGCCAGCTAAACAGAGAGAGGAGTTGAGATCAAATCAGAGGTGGAAATCCCAATGATATCTCTCGAAAGTCAAGATCCCAAAATCCAAGGCAAAAGGTTAATTTTGGACTACCGCGCCCCTAACACTAAGCATAACGTGGTAGTACCGCGTCCCAGAGAAGGATCAATGCGCGGTAGTGCTGACTACTGCGCCCCTGTAGATGTGCAGGGAGCGGTAGTGCTCACAAACAGGGCTAAGTTGGGTTGGCAGATGGCAGAAAAAGGTTTTGCTTTCAGTGTTCAGTCAATGGTTTTCATTCTAGATGTTCAGATAATCTTTAAGGGAAACTGTCGTTTAGGTCGTTAGTGCAAGGATGCGACACTAATACGTAATGTGTAATATTGAGGTATAACACTTTCTATATAATCAATTTCTTCATTCATTGCTTGTACCCACTGTGCATATTTTACTACTTCATCAAAACATATTGGATGATAGGAAAATAGAACATACTGTAGTTTATGCATCTTTTACTGCTTCATCATAGTCTACACCATATTGTTGAGCAAATCCTTTTGCAACCAATCTTGCTTTTTTCTTCTTTATCTCTGCTTTTTCATTCAGTTTGGTCTTATCGACCCATTTTACTCCAATATTGTTTTTGTCTGATGGGATATCAACAAGATACCAAGTATGATTTCTTTCTATAGAATCAATTTCTTCATTCATTGCTTGTACCCACTGTGTATCTTTGACTGCTTCATAAAAGCATGTTGGCTGATAGGAAAATAGAGCATACTATAGTTTCTCATCAATAACAAGAGTCTACTCATATAAATCCATTAAACTTCTAGTTCTCTGAGGCTGTGGTGGACTGTCTGCTAGTGTTACTTCTTGCTTTTGTTGATGTTGTACCTCCAGTATGGGAATTCTGTGTGGTTCTGGCGGTACTGGACTTTCGTTCTGCTGAATATCTGTTGTATCACTCCAACATTTGTCTTCAAGCAACTTAACATCTCTGCTCACCACAACCTTTTTGGTGATAGGATTATATATCTTGTAGGCCCGTTGATGTTCATTATAACTAGTGAAGATACATTTTTCACTCTTCTTGTTCAAATTTTTCCTTAATTAATCAGGTATGTGTGCAAATGCTACACATCCAAATAATCTGAGATGTGAAACACTAATCTTAGTGCTACTCCATGCTTCTTCAGGAATATTATCTTTCACACTTACTGTGGGAGATCTGTTCATTAAGTAAAATAAACATGCAACAACTTCAGCCCAAAAATCATCTGACAACTTCTTATATGAGAGTATACTTCAGGCCATGTTCATGATGGTCCAGTTCTTTCATTCAACAACTCCATTCTACTGTGGATTGTATCCAGTAGTGAATTGGTGTTGGATGCCATATTGTTTATAGAATTTTGCAAAATCATGTGAGCCATATTCACCTACACGATCTAATCTTAGTAATATGATGGATTTACCTTATTGATTTTCAGTCAATGCATTGAATTCTTTAAACTTGGAGAAGGCATCTAATTTGTGTCTGTGAAAGTAGATCCAAAATTTCCTGCTATAATAACTAGTACAAAATGAGAGATAAGTGACCAAAAAAATGACCAAAATACGCATATAAATGACTACTTTTGATTTGGTGATCACTGGTGGCTAATTTCCGGTCTCTTATCACGCGACCAAAAATGTGTCATATTTAGTTTAGTCATTTATAGGTTCTCTTGTGGTCATTAATTTGGTCATTAATCTGATAATATATTTGGTCATTAATTTGGTCATAGTTTTGGTCATTAATTGTCACGATTAATGACCAAATATACGACCAAATTAGTGACAAAAAATATGGCCAAATTAATGACCATAGACAGGATATAACTGACCAAACTAAAAGCGACCACATTTTTTGTCACATGATAAGAGACTGGAAATTAGCCACCAAAACTGTCATTTGGTCATTTATATGTGAATTTTGGTCATCGTTTTGGTTGCTTATCTCTCATTTTTTGGTCACTAATTTAGACTTTTTTAGCCATTTTATATGCAAATATTCATTGATTTTTGTAGATAGTGTATGGAGGAATCGAACCACCAATATCATTCCTGTAAGGCAGGTGCTCTTCCATTGAGCTAGTACCCTTGAAGTCATGTTATGTATTAAGAAACATGACATATATTTATAGAAGCATTGCAATTGAATCTTGCCTCTAAATCTGAATTTTATCTTAAATAATATTTGAATAGTATATAATACTCGAGTATATTTAACTAAAGCAGTCTTGAATGAAAAGAAAAGATAAAAAATCATAATTAAAATCACCCTCGCAGTATCACCTCATCTTCTTTGAAAGGAACACCAATCGATCTACTGATGTAAGCTAAATAAATCTCCAAATTCCAAATCGAGAGATCTAGATATGTGACTGATTTTTCATCTAGGCTTATGACTTCAACTGGCTCGACCTCAAACTTCCTTTCACAGTACATAGAAAATATTGTCACCTGCACAAATGTGAACACAAATGAATATTTTTTTATGAACCCAAATTGCACACATGTACTCATGTGATATTCTAAGCAAGGCTATTACTTAATTTATCCTCAAGGTGTTTCCTTTTTCAAAGAACATAATCTACTTTCTAACCACATAATCTACTTTCTAACTAGCACACAGAGGATGGACTTTATGACATACTTTCGAGAAACTACTGACATATTTCCATATGTAACACACCAATAATTATACTATATTAAAAATAATTAGATTCACTGGAATGTATATTGTATATAGTAGTGGATAAAAACCTCTTGAACAATCAACTAGAAAGACCTCAAAACGTTGACCTTTTCTATGGAAAACATTGAATAATAACACAACAAATTCTCACCATTGTGTTCAAAACAATTTTTGCTTTAGTCAAGTCAGTTCCTGTGCATTTAATGAAGACGTTCTTTGTTTCCAAAGTGATTGCAGAATGTGCACCATTGATAACGGGAGGCAAAGATACTACTGTTCTGCACCACATAAGGATTGTTTGTTACTCTAAAATCATTTTAAATAGACATATCCAATTTCAAATATTAAAAGCCACATGAAGATATATGACCTTTGAATAGACTACAATGGTACCTCTTTTTAGTTCATCCAATGCATAACCAATTGGAATTAAGATGTCATTTTGATTACCATCACCCAATACAAGCATGCAACACACACTTCCTTCACTTTATAAGATGCTAAGCAAACATTGCTCTGCTTGGCTACTAAAGTTTAAACATGTTATTTAGCAGAATGCTACAATATTAATCACAAAACAGTGTTGATTGTGATATTTGGTAGGGTAATGCCATACATGTGTTATCATTTGTTCAAAAACACTCATGTCCACCGAGATTTCCCAAGACTATATGATATAATATATTATATTTAAGTGAATAGAGCTGACTACTGCTCTTATATTATATATATTGGTTATAGAGTAATACTACTTTAAGTATAGGTGTTACCTGTGGGTAGTCATGACTCAAGAGTATTGTTTTGGAGATTGTAACAATGATGTAGTAGGACCTGCTATCAATGACTAGTACTAGACATCTAGGTATCCATTCTTTATTAGGGAAGTCACAGATTTCAAAAAACTATGTTGATCACTAAGAACAAGGACTCATACATACAACTGCAAGATAAATTTTGTCATCTTCATTGATTTTATTGATGAACTAGAGTTTGATGTCATTCTAGTGGGATGTGTGTGTTGTGATGTTGGAGTCTTGACAATGAATACCTATGCGATCGTGATCTGATATATCAAGGTCACCTAAACTAGTATAGTCATGTTAAGGACAACCAAGCTTACTCAATGACAACATTGAAATATCCAACACACTCAATGCTCAATTTAGCTACAAATGACTAGACATTAATCAAATCCTTGAGATAGTTTTCTTTGTTCATCATAAAACCCCTAAAAGAGGAAGGAGAACAATTTTTCAATCAAGTGCACCATGACCTTGAGGCCTCTTTACCAATAAATCCAACATTTCAACTAGACGAGTTAGTAGACCAAAATCAGTTGGACAAACATTGCAGCGTTATTCCTAGCTATTCCAAGAACTACATGGAATGCCTCGAAGAAATGAAATTAAGCACTCCATTAATTTACAAGGAGATGTTCTTTGAAATGAGGCTTTGCACAAAACTTGGTTGTTGGAAAATGAAGAAATCAATAAGTGGATACAAGAGTTGTTATATAAATACCACATTCAACCCAGCTTGTCCCTTTGTGGATCCACCATTACTTTGCCTCCATCGAATGATGCCACATGGAGAATGTGTGTGCACTCTCATCTCTTGACAAAAATCTCTATCGAGAATAGATATCCATTGTTGTGTGTCAAAAAATCGGTCTATTAACTTCAAGGAGCTATGTAGTTTAGCAAGATCAATTTGAGTTGTGTTAACACCAAAGTTGTATCAATCCAAAATATGCATGGAAT
Organism: Larix kaempferi; assembly: GCA_027924585.1. Classification (NCBI taxonomy): domain Eukaryota; kingdom Viridiplantae; phylum Streptophyta; class Pinopsida; order Pinales; family Pinaceae; genus Larix; species Larix kaempferi. Next base: position 19,483,961 of record BSBM01000660.1, on the reverse strand, counting down.
ATGACCTTTAAGACAAGCTAAGGACTGTTTGAATTATCGTTGTTGTCATTTGGACATAGTAAATGCCCCTATTTCATTCATAAGATTGATGAATGAAGTTTTGAGGCCATATCTTTTTTCATTGGTGAACGTGTAACTAGCCAATACATTTGATTTCGGTAAACCCTAGGATGACCTTCAAAAGCACTTGGACCAAGAGTTCACAACATTAGGCAAAAAGCAATTACTTGTAAATTTGAAGAGTACAATATTGGAATCCATTTGAACAAAAATGGAATTATAATTGATTTGTCGAAGACTTCAATGATTATCAACTAGCACAAACCAAAAAACATTCATGACCTTCATAACTTTATGGGAATGGAAAATTATCTCAATAATTATATTTCACAATTTTCCCATGTCACTGCTCCTCTTATTTCACTAAATAATGACCCAATCAATTTTGACAAAGAAACCACATTTATTATCATAGAAGTGCAAAGAAACCACATTTATTATTGGAGTGATCTTTGTTGAAAACCACCGATCACTTCATAACTAGCAATTGAAACTTAGAAGTTGTGCACTTCTATGCTTTATGCCTACCTATTTGATCCTCATGAAGCTTGCTTGAAAGTTGATATCATTAACTTTGATTACCTACTAGACTTTACCCAATTGGCCTCTTTTTAGACATATTCTACAAACTAGATAATCATTGACAAATATCCTGAACAGTGTAATTTGCATTCACTTTTTTGTTGTTATCCAATGTCCAATTTATGACATCACTAAGTCTCATAAACATGAGTTCAGTTTCAGAGATTTCCTACCCTATTATATCAACAACTTTATGCACTTGTGAAATTATCTAGTTATTTAATTGATCTTAAGTTCAACTAATAACATGTATCAATCCAAGTTTTTTGCCAGTTCATTTTTCTTTTTATGTAGTATAGACTTAATAGGGCCCTGTAAAGTACAAGAAGAGAAAGGGAGGTCCCAATGAAAAAAGAAAGTAAGATATTCAACCTCTAACCATCATCTGAAAGCGTGAATCAGGAGGCTAAATCATTGATCACTATTCAATCATTTTTTTGATAATGTCTTCTAGGGAAGCCCTGGGCTAAAGGGAGCCTACTGTGTAGAGGTAGGTAGGGGAAGACACCACACAAAATCTATCATCTGATGAAGAATTCCCTCGAAAGGAGTGATATAGCATGGGAGGTCCCTAAAATGAATAAGAAGGATGAGAAGCATATCACAAGTACTTGCCAAGCATATCAATAAATTTCCTTACAAATGCCTTAAAATCAATCATGTTAGTGAAACAAAATTGCAAGTTAAGAACCCATCATCTCCTCCAAGGATTAATGTTTTGTGCAATGTTTAACATATCATGTTTTTCCATCATTTACAGAAATATAGTAATGTGCCAAATAACCCTCAATCATACATAATACATAAGGTCATAAATTTACCTTCACTATAAGAGCATTCAAATGGAAGGATATTAAGTATATCAATGAGAAGGAATCGCAGCTAAAGAAAGTTACAAATAAGATTGTACCTACTCTTGTGCACCAACCACATTTTTTTTTTCTGCCTAAATACCAACTCAAAATAATAAAGATATTAGATAGGATCCTAATGTTAGAATTGTAAAACTATTATACTTCTATAATAGAAAGAGAAATAGGCCATATCGGGTGAAACAGATATAACAAATAATTTATTTAATTAGGATGACAGAGCTCGACTTGTCAAACTAGCTAACAACTTGAAAATCAAAATTACCTTTTTATTGCTTGCTGCATCTTCTACATGCTTGAATAATGACGTACCGTCACCAGTAACGTGATGCAATGATATATAAAGCAGTTGAATTAGGGAGGAGGCAAAGAAAAAACAAAACCCTTTTTCCTCCAGAATTCACTATAAGTTTTGTGTAGTGTCCCTTTTTAAGAATTTGCACAAACTAGGAAAAATTGCAAATTTTAACCAATTCGACCCTTAGACTAGTATTAACCCAACTGCTTCCGAATAGATCCAAATGCTTCCGAATAGGGTCTGAATGAGTTTGGAAGGTATTCAGACATATAAGTGAGGTTGATGGATGCTTAAAAACCCTTAAAAAGCTTCTTCAATATTCATTTACAATCTAGACAAAGTAGGGAAATGTACTAGTCAAATCGAGCTTCAATCCCCCAAGGGTAGTGGTCAAAGATAGCTCCCAAATGCTGTTAAACCTTTCCAAATTTCAGAACATAGGTATGGTAATAATAAATGACTTTAATTATCTCCCCAATGTATCATCAATTAGTTCTTATGGTCTTCTGCAACTCCCTTAAATCAAATGTTTATATGCAAGTCTTCACATAGGGGGGAAAGCTAGTCATTTTCACCATATGTTATGAAATTCAAAATTTAGGTGCCAAGGACTTGTGAAATGATAATGAAACTTCTTCAAAACATTGATTTAACTCCATAAATAAATAAAATCACAAATAATGATTGATACAATTCGAAATAATGGCTCTTCAAGCTCCAAAAACAACATATAGGGAAAATGGCATCATTTATGCATTGTTTGGTATTTTTACATAGTTTCACTTGGTATTTAGACCTGAGAGTCTTCTTAGAAGTAAATAAAGAGTATATATACCAGAATACAAATAAATGGGTATTCTTGGACTCTCACAAAGAGATCAACATCTCACCATAGGCACAATTCCTCCAGGGGAACAAATATGCAAGAAAATGTGAAAGAGATGCAAGAACAAGTTGTAGATGACTGAACCACGAGATTCCCTGTAGCTTCAACCTATAACTAAAGAATCCATTGTAGCTCCAAATGAAAATTCTGAACTGCCTCTCCAATTTCCAATTAGGATGGGAATCTTTCACCCTCGAAATTGGTGCTAAGGCAAGTAGACTAGCTCTCTACTAGCTCTTCTCTCCAAATGCAAAATGTAAAATTATCAAAATCTACTGTGCTTCTTTTTTCATGAATGTTATAAACTTCCAAATAACTCCTTAGGTTGAATTCCTTCCAAAAGACTCATGCCAACTCAAGTTTGGAAGAGATTCCAATGTGTGCCACTTGTCCAACAATTCCTAGTCTCCATCTTCCTTCATTTCAAATGGGTGTCTCTTTGGCTGCCCTAACTCCCTTGTGCACCTTCTTGGAGGATATTTTTAGCCCTGACATGTCATATATATAAGATGTCAGCATTCAGGTCTGATTTGTGTCATATGTTTCATAGCATCTTCTTCATTGTTGTCATAGAGCTAGGGAATCTAGTCCAAGTGTCCCACTAGCTCCAAAATGCCTCTTCCTCTTCCATGGGAGTTGCTCTTCCACTCAAATTCAACCTTCATTGATTCATGCCAGGTATATTGACCTTCCAACTCCCCAAGATCATTAGAATCCACTTTGGATTGGAATGGGTGAGAATAGAATGCCATGTGGCATGAGGAATCTAGCTTTGTGTGGGTCCCACACCACCAATGTGTCTCCATGACCAAGTGCCACCTTATTTTGCTATAATAAATATTTATTTAAACCCTTTTAATATATTTATGAAATCTAATGTCCATTTGGGGTTTATTAGCTCCCTTATTCAAAATCCCAATGTTTCCACCCCAACCTAGGAAACTAGTAGATTGGCGGAATTTCCTCTTTTGAAATTTATTTGAATGGGGACATTACAGTCCTCCCCACCCAAGATTGCTTGTCCTCAATCAATTCAAACATGGATGTTGAAGAACCTGGTTTCTTTCCAAAACAAAAAATTTGAAACCAATGAGACTAAAATTATTCCAGGGTCCCATTGCTTGTATTGCACTCCAACAATTAGGAGTGCTCTCCAACCCATACCATCAGGAAAGAGAATTCATGGATCCCATTTCCTTGTATTACTTCTTCCAAACATTATAAGTACAAAAGATAGATCATCAAAGTACATGAAAACATAATAAAAATGTACATCAAGGAGGTGCCTCATCAAAGAATCATAAAAGTGCTTGTACCTCCAAGTAAGTAGACCACCATTTGTTAGGTGCATACAAGCATCAAGTGACCAATCAAATCTACTCCAATGACATAGGTGAGTATCCCATGTCCTATAATGCTTATCCAAAAATATGTAAGATGCATCAAAACAATCAGCCATGTATTCTTTCATCCAAGAAGTGAATGAAGAATCTCCACTAAAATCTGAACCAAGTCGGGAGAAAAGAAAACAATGAGCCTTCAAGGGCCTCACAGAAGTACCATTTGTGAATTGATGAATATGTGTATCATCAAGAAATAAAAAAGGATGTTTCTGCCAATAAAATGTGCTCCAATTATATCTCTTAACCCAAGTATTGGATGAAGTTCCTCCGATGTCAATTGAACTAAGAAAGGAACAAAGAAAATCACGAGTCTTCAAGTGACTCAAGTGAACATCATAGGTGCATCCATGAAGATATGTATCCTCATAAAGTTAAAAAAAATGCTTCTACAAATGTAAATAATAAGGTGCTCTAGTCATGTCATCATCAAAAGGAGAGGTAGGAGTTTCATACCCCTCATGTGGCACCATTAGAAAAAACCTTTCACCCAATTTTCATCCCCAATTGATGTGGCTGAAAAAGAAGTAGGGGGTGAGGAATTCTGAACCAACCTTAAATATTTACAACTCTTACCCATCGAAATATTTAATTCATCTTCTCCATAGTTGGCTGGTCCAACTATTGTGAGATCATGTGCCTCCTCCAAGGCTTTGCAACTCTCTCCATGAGGAAACTCAAATCCCTCTGAACAAAGACAAGTGCTTGTCTTTATTCTTGTTTGAGTGTAGAATCTTCAAGCACCTACACATCAACATGTACCTCATGTTCCACCATTACATGAGGTTCCTCCTTTGTGACATAAATTCTTTCATCCATTTCCTTCTTTTCCTCAAAAGGAGAGCCACTGCTCCCTCCTATTGCCAATTTGCTTCCAAGATGACTAGCCAACAATTCGAACCCTTGCATTAGTTGTTTTTTCATGTATTCAAATAATGGTTTAAGGAATTTTCTAAACTCCTCATTCTCCTCTAAGGTTCCTTTCTCATCCTTACTCATGGTTACCAAACAATGCACTTCTTCTCCTACTTCTTCACTTTCACCAAAGTACTTTCAGTTTCACTTTCTAAGGGTGGGGCTGATTTGTTTGACTTATTGTACTCATGAATGGTCATCCACATTAGGTGCAAGGACCATGCTTTGATACTACTTGTAGTGTCACTTTTTAAGAATTTGCACAAACTAGGAAAAATTGTAAATTTTAACCAATTCGACCCTTAGACTAGTATTAACCCAACTGCTTCTGAATGGCTCCAAATGATTCCGAATGGGGTCTGAATGAGTTTGGAAGGTATTCATACATATAAGTGAGGATGATGGATGCTTAAAAACCCTTAAAAAACTTCTGCAATATTCATTTACAATCTAGACAAAGTAGGGAAATGTACTAGTCAAATCGAGGATCAATCCCCCAAGGGTAGTGGTCAAAGATGGATCTCCAAATGATGTTAAACGTTTACAAATTTCAGAAAAGAGGTATGGTACTGATAAATGGATTTAATTATCTCTCAATGTATCATCAATTAGTTCTTATGGCCTTCTACAACTCCCTTAAATCAGATGTTTATATGCAAGTCTTCACATAGGGGGAATGCTAGTAATTTTCACCATATGTTATGAAATTTGAAATTTAGGTGCCAAGGACTTGTGCAATGCTAATGAAACTTATTGAAAACATTAATGACACTCCATAAAAAAAAAAAATCACAGATAATGACTAATACAATTCGAAATAATGTCTCTTCAATCTCCAACAACAACATATAGGGAAAATGGCATCATTTATGCATTGTTTGGTATTTTTACATAGTTTCACTTGGTATTTCGACCTGAGAGTATTCTGAGCAGTAAATAAAGAGTATATATATCATAATACAAATAAATGGAGATTCTTGGACTCTCACAAATAGATCAGCATCTCACCAAAGGCGTAATTCCTCCAGGGGCCCAAATATGCAAGAAAATGTGAAAGATGCAAGAACAAGTTGTAGATGAATGAACCACGAGCTTCCCTGTAGATTCAACATGTAACTAAAGACTCCATTGTATATACAAATGAAAGGTCTGAATGGACTCTCCAATTTCCAATTAGGATGGGATCTTTCACCCTCGAAATTGGTGCTAAGGCAAGTAGACTAGCTCTCTACTAGCTCTTCTCTCCAAATGCAAATTGTAAAATAATCAAAAGCTATTGTCTTTCTTTTTTCTTGAATTTTATAATATTCCAAACACCTCCTTGGGTTGAATTCCTTCCAAAAGACTCATTCCAACTCAAGTTGGGAAGAGATTCCAATGTGTGCCACTTGTCCAACAATTCCTAGTCTCCATCTTCCATCATTTCGAATGGGTGTCTCTTTGGCTGCAGTAAATCCCTTGTGCGCCTTCTTGGAGGCTATGTTTATCCCTGACATGTCATATATGTCATATTTCAGCATTCAGGTCTGATTTGTGTCATATGTGTCATAGCATATTCATCATTGTTGTCATAGAGCTAGGGAATCTAATCCAAGTGTCCCACTAGCTCCAAAATGCCTCTTCCTCTTCCATGGGAGTTACTCTTCCACTCCAATTCGACCTTCATTAATTCATTCCAGGTATATTGACCTTCCAATTCCCCAAGATCATTATAATGCACCTTGGATTCAAATGGGTGAGAATAGAATGCCATGTGGCATGAAGAATCTAGCTTTGTGTGGGTCCCACACCACCAATGTGTCTCCATGACCAAGGGCCACCTTATTTTCCTATCATAAATATTTATTTAAACCCTTTTAATATATTTATGTCAATCTAATGTCCATTTGTGGTTTATTATCTCCCTTATTCAAAATCCCAATGTTTCCACCCCAACCTAGGAAACTAGTAGATTGGTGGAATTTCCTCTTTTGAAATTTATTTGAATGGGTACATTACATTTTGAAAGTAGCCAATCTAGGATATTTTAAATCAATATGCACCAATTGGTGTCTACCTATTTAAAAATTTGAGCCACATGTTCCAAGCCTTTAGGTATCCTACAAAATAACCTATACATGCTTGAAAGATAATATACCTATACAGAAAATGCAATTCAGAAGTCAGCTAAGTTGTTGACTAATGAAACTATTCAAAAGACAGGTTCATAAACCCCAAAAACATAGAAATAATCAAATGAAAATGCCATGTCACCTTGTCATCTCTTAGCAAGGCATGGAAGCCTGAATTCTCCTTCTCTATAAGTTGTCTCTCATATTTATAAAGTAGTTCATTCTGTACTTTCTAAAACAAAATACAAGTATCTCAGTTGTTCTTTAAATTCTATGTATGATGAGTTGTGAATAGTCATAGCAGTGGATTAAATGTACTTGATTGGCTAAAATAAAAGATGCAAATAGATTATTTCAACAATAAGTTAAATGCAAGTGTTTTAGATAATAGAAATAAATTACTTTTGGCACACTTACTTCAAACAATTTTTGTTCACCGTTGGAATGCAAATAATGGGAAACTCTTTCTTTTTCACGTTTTAGACACTCCTCATCCTGTATTAAAAAGGGAGATCCAAATTAGCCTCTCTTGAAGAACCCAATATCAACATCTTTGATGAATTCCAAGAGCACTAGCAACCATTTCACCACTAACCTTAAGAATATAATCTAGTCAATAATCCTTTAAAATCCATGATGTATCCTTTCAAGAATAGTAAGAAGTAGTGTCTTCGAACATTGCTGACTCAAAATCATTCTCATAAGCATCCATGTTACCCATCTCAATATCCACAAATATTCCTAGAACATTTTTTAGCACAGCTCAATCAATTTTCTCTCCTTCGTGTTCCCTATCAATCTGCCATATACCAAGTGCAAAAAAAGCTAAAGTCAAATAACTAAAGAAACTTCTTGACATTGCAATGAAATACAAAACATACTAGAGTAATCATTGCATCCCTCACATTATTCTTAATTTCTTAGTAGACCTATAAAGCACATGAAAAGCTTAATTTTAAACATAGCTTATGGATCACAAAGTGCAAGGATATCCACCCCAATTCCAAGATATTCTCATATGAACTTTGATCATTTAAAATTCTTGGAAAAAACAAAAAAAAACACAGGAATAAAGAAAACGTATAAACAGAGAAAGATCAAAATATAATATCGTCTGACATTTACTTGATTATGAAAGCACATAAGACCAACTTCATTTAGTGATGGAAGAGAATGCCTCACAATGAAGTAATGATCCAAATAATTAAAGAAACATGAAAGCCATTGAACCATTATTTTGTAATTTCCCCGTCGCTTTACAAGTTCTCTCAACATAAACTCATCATGTTTATCCCTCAATGCAGGTAGTACCGTAGTACCCGAGGAAAAAAACCAATATAATTCAAATCTAGACTAGTATACATTTACCTAACATCATTGTTTCACTAACAGAAAGCTCATAAAGCTTTTCCAAATGGTAGCAGCAAATGCATTGTTGAGAAGTGACATCACAAGTGAATCAAGAATGAGTGAAAGCAACTGTAGGCAATGTATATAGTGGTAGCAAAAAACAAATCTGCCACATTATATAAAACAATAATAATAGATGTTTCAAAAATCCTAGTCTTCTGGTTGCACATTATAAAAAAGTCACTATAAGGAAATTATTTCACACATGTATAGAAAACATGCATAATCAGATGAACTGCATTAGGTTATACTTTTTTGGAATTAGCATCTCTAATTTGTTTTGGTGGTACTATATCCAAATCAGTGTATAAACTTCCAGAATATTTCTCCTTATTGTCAATGTGAATCATGTAGGTAGCGTGAGGGTGAATAATGCAGAAAGTATAAACATGAGTCAGTTGATCTATTTCACATGATACATACTTTTTGATAGGATGGTTCTTTCCACGATGGCCAAGAATTGCATGAACCTTCTTTGTACTATAACCCATATATTTGGACCAAACATGATACTGCCATCACAAAAAAAGACTTGTTAGACTTGTCAGAATACTATGTTCTCCTCCTTTTCCTAGGACACCTCATCAAACCATGCATGTTGACTGTGCCAAGGGTTGTCATGTCATCTCCTTTCTGGCATTTACCTTTATATGTACCATATAGACATTCAACCCTCCTTTGATAGGATGGGAAACCCTCACTGTGATACTATATGCATTCATTAATTCTGAAACATGTTGCTAGCCTTGATTCTCTCATACAACATTAAATCTTCAAAACAGGACTTATAGTTATGTTCAGGATATAACTGAAAGAGGGATGTCAAATTTTGATTTGGAACCTCATAAAATAGATCTAACAGTGTGTCCCCTACTGACCAAATACAACAACTTAACTTCAGAAACGAACCTCTAGCATTGTGTATAATATGAAACCTTATGTTGGAAAATGCCCTTGCATTGACTGTGCAGGGTTACGCATAAAAAAATCCATCAAAATATAAATAGATACCAAGTCAAGGGAGAATTCTTCCACGTCATGGGACATTCAATAGATACCCTAAATCTTCAACTGTGTTTTTTATTTAAAATTTGACATTTAGAGGCCCTAAATGATACATTTTCATCCACTTTAATTCAATTTATAGACCCTAGCGTAGGCATAATTATGAACCCACATCAAATGGATGATGATTGTGAAATGCATTATTTACCAGCTAGAGAAATAAGCATTAGCAGTCATGGCATAGATGTCATTATTTCATTGCATTCATACATTTTCAAAAGCATTCTATAACAACCGGTCCACATGTATGGTTAGTTTCCTAGGAATATTTTTTTGTTAGGGTTCCCATATTGCATCTTTTGCTGGAGGGACCTACCATTTTATTTTTTAATGATAGATTTTCCTAATGCAGGTAATTTTCACCTTTGTCCCAACTCCCAAGGATACCCTCTTTTTCTAGTATCAATTGTTTGGGCAGCTGTCTAGTTGACCAATTTGTTCTTTAAGCATGAGACATAGAAAAATTCGTCAAGTATTCCTTGGTTAAGAAGTCCATTGAATAATCCACATCACCCACATTTTGTAGTAGGCTATAGGGACCATAAAACTTGGGTTGAATCTTGCTCTTACCCTTTTTCCCAAGAGTTGTTTGATTGTATTTTGGAGACACATAACTAGATCTCCTAATTTGAAAATGGCATTTTGAATGGTGTTGGTATATCTATTACTTGAACCTATTCATTTCCATGATATGTTTTCCTTTAGGATGTTGAGTCTATACACATTTCTTGAAGAGTGTTAGCTACTGCAAGACTTTAACATTTTGGATAACCAAGTCCTTTGGAGATGGGGGTCCATAGCTATATAATGTACTAAATCCTAAAGGGGGTTATTTGGGTTGCAGAGTGATAAGTAACTTGTGCCAATATTAAGCAAAATGTAGCCACCATATCCATTTAGTTTGTTTGCCTCATGTACATTCAAAAATCCACCTCAAGGAACTTATTACTTACATTTGATTGTCCATTTCAGTGTAGTACTCAGTGCTTATATTTAAAGTGATTCTTGTTACTTAGAAAAATGCTTGCTAGAAGTGACTTACAAACTTGGTATCCCTATCACTAATGATGTGGTTTTGGAGTCCATGAAGCTTAAAATTCATGCTTGAGGAATACATCCACAATTTTAGATGTTGTAAGCTTCGTAGTCATAGGGCTTAAATGGGCATACTTAAATGATCAACTACCACATAATAACATCCTTACCTTATGAATTTACCAAACCTATGATGAATTACATAGATACTTCTTCTCACATCTAATTTGGGATGGAAATAGGTTGGACAAGAGAAGGATAAGGGATCGTTTCCACCTTTTTCAGTTGACAAGTTTCACATTTTTCTACAAGCTTCTTAGTTTTGGAGTTCATTATGTGCCAATAAAATTCAGAAGAGGTATTCTTATCTTTTTTGAGGGGAATTCCACATGCCATGTAGAGGGTGATGCATGCCCATGCTTAAATGCATTCTAAATGAGAGCAGATCCATGTCATAGATATATAAGGTTTTTGAAGAGGATGATGCCATTTTTTACCATCCAAAGCCATCCCTTATTGCCATCTATAACATATTGTATAAATTGGATTGTGGGAGGATTGACTATGTCATCATCAATGAGGTTTTGTAGCTAAGTAGATTGATTGAAATGGTGTTCGACAATTGCATTCTCTTTTCCCTTGTCATATATGATCTCATAGTTGTAGTTGTAAAAAATCAGACCATGGTGAGCAGATTCTGCACTTAGATATTCAACCTAAAATTCTAGATAGTTCAAAATTGAAAACACCATTCAAAATAACAACTATAGAGTACATTAAACTACAAAGGCATAATGATGATAACATGAATAGAAACATGTAAATCTAGAATTCCAAATCATCATCACTGTTTCTTTAAGTTAAAATTTGAAAACAATAAACTAAATGATATGGCTCAAAAACTCAAACTCTTGAACCACCATAATCGTGTGGCTCGATTCTTCTTTTTAGACTAGGAAGAAGAATAGGTACAATGAATTTGGACACATGCACAACAACACCTAACTGAAAGTATTAAAATCTAACCCTAATGTGACTTCCTTGCATGGATAGATGAGCCAAGTTAAGTGCACCTCTATTGATGATGAACTAGGTCTTTCAAGCATGCATCCTCCTAAATATTTGTTCTCTAACTCAAAATGGGAATCCAAATGCATGAGTTCCTAGTTCTAACTAGGAACTACACCTTCTAATTAATTGTGCATGCAATTAGTAATTAAAGGAAAACCCATAATTAGAACTAAATTACTAAATATGGAAAGCATCTAAATTGGAATTGAGTTGAGGATGGTTCATGCATGCTACCTGTCTCTCTCTCCTTCATAGATGCCCCTATTCCCTCATTAACTACTGCATGGAACTATTGAAGGAGGTTGTACTGTTATTGCTGTCTAATTTGTTGGAAGATAAATTTTCCATAGATGGAACATAGTCCAAGCCACAAACAGAAAAAATAACACTCCCTCTAAGTGAGGAAAGTGTTATTCGCCAATCCAAGCCTCTCCTTGAACATTTCATTCTTCCCCTTTTCTAGGGGCTTGGTCAAGATATCTACATCCTACTGGTTTGTAGGAATGCATTGAAGAACCAATGTTCCCTTATGGACATTATTTCTAATGAAGTAGTAATTGATCTCAATATGATTGGATAGATCATGAAATGCCTGATTCTCAGATATTTTGATACAACCTTGATTGTCATAGTAAATATTGGTAGTGCTCAAAGAAGTTGCAGCAGCACCTGAACATCAATAGGGTTTTTGCCTTGTAGAATGTGTAGCACTTCTCTCCGCAACATCCAAGTCACCTTCATCCCATTGGATTTCCTCAAAATTGTCAATACCAATAGGATGAAATTTAAGAAGATGAGTAAAATCCCCACCCAATCCAGAAAATTCAATACCATGTGAATCTACTTTTAGAAATAAGCCTACATGAAAACTTTTCTCCCCCCAGTGAACAAATCCTATTCCAGTGTATACTTTCTATCATGGTGGCCCCTTCATTAATTCACATGCATCATCCATACCAAAACCCTCAAACAAAAAACACAGTAGTATTGTGTATGCAAAAACAAGAACATGGTTATTTGAAAGACTAGGTGGAGGCATGTTACGATATGCTCCTCTATTCTTCCAAACAAGACACTGTAAAGAGATCGTGAACACTAAACCTTTTGATTGTGATGGTCTGGATGAGCGATTGTAGTTTATCAAAATCTGGCATAGTTCCCACTGCATCTCCTCAACCTGAGAATGTATCAAGAACCTTTTATCAACCATATTCAATCTCAATAAACAACTTATAAACTTGAGAATATAGCTAGAGCTTGCAATCAATCATGTGAAAAAATCAATAATCAAATAGTAGTAATATTCCCATGATTATATATCATGCAACGCAACATGGTTAAACCTCAATGAAGTATAGTTCATTGCTTCATGTAGCATATTCAAGTTTGGAACATAGCCTGCCTATAAATATACATAAAATCATTCAATACACACTGTGATGAGATGTCTTTTACCATATAACATTTGCTTGTAGAAGATAATTTCACATCCTTCAAATGAAGAAAATCCAGTTGGGTTTTTACAGGGAAAAAATATAATCCAATTGAACAAGGAGACATGCCATAGGATATCTGGAAATTCTATTTATAAATAATTTACTATACATTGCTTTGTATTATAGAATATGGTTTCATATTCAATAAATGAGGAAAATTCATTTGGGATTTTACAGAAGAAAATATAGTCAAAATGAACAAGGATATATGGCATTTCACATGTGTTTGGAATAGTTCAGAACCTGCCTCCAACTATTCACAAAACATTTATAGAATAAAATATACTCAAAATGAACAAGGATATCTGGCATTTCCCATTTGTTTGGAACAGTTCAAAATCTGCCTCCAACTATTCACAAAACATTTACTGCATATTGCACTAGGATGTCTTGACAAATAACATTTTCTTTGTAGAAGATAATTTATGAGATGTTCACTGAATGAAGAAAATTCATTTGATATCTTTGTAGAAGATAATTTTTGAGATGTTCACTAAATGAAGAAAACTCATTTGGGATTTTACAAAAGAAATATAATACAACTGAGGAAAGCATATGGCCTTTCCAACTTGTTTGGGACACATATCAACACTTGACTAGTTCCCCCCTCATAAACAATCTTCCTCATTTGTTGATCAATAGAAAAAATTCCTACATTCACTAAATAAATGTGTCATAGAAGCTCAATCATCCTCCACTCAATTTCAGTTTCCCTTTAGATTTTGATGGGCTTAGCACAAGCCAAAGAGAAGAAAGACCCAAAGGATGGGAGAGTCTCTATCATCTAATTCAAGAAGATAATGATTTTTATAGTTGATGAAATAATATGATTTGTTACATCCCAATTCAAGGCAATTTCAATGTTATTGTTAACTAAACTACCTACTACAACTAATGGCAAATCATGACATATTGCTCAGGTTGGAAAACAATTTTTTTATAAACTTCAAATAATATACATTAACTCTTTGAAAGGAACCATCATAACAACATCTAGTTTGCATAATGAAATGACACATGCTACTAAACTCCAATTATTAATGGGGATGGAATTGATTAGTCTCAAAGGATTCAATGAATTCATGATTAACTATGAAAAGCTTGTATAAAGAAATGACACATGCTACTAAACTCCAATTATTAATGGGGATGGAATTGGTTAGTCTCAAAGGATTCAATGATATCATAACAGATTACGAGAAGCTAGCATATAGAAGCAGTCATGTTGGAGATGAAGATATTAATAAAAAATTGATTACCAAAATTCCATTGTACCACATCCAATTCATGAAAAAGTATATGTTATGATGAAAAAATAAAAGTGTGATATAGAAAAAGAAACACTTGCAACCATATGATATTTTGTTATAATTTGCATAGAAGAATTTTGTATGGATACAAAGTCGATAAAATAAGGTAATTCAAAATAAATTTGATCGCAGAGAATGCCCATGTTTTTCATATGTGAAAACTTATAACTAAAAAAGGGGTGACAAGTGCAAGATGGGTGATCTTCGACCTCGAGGGACAAAGGGTAATAAGATTTGCTTGTGTGTCAGGAAAAAAAACAAACAACGAAGTGGAAGTCTACATGCTTTGGCAGGGTTGCAAGCAAGGTAGGAAAGTGGGAATATCCTCCCTATCAATTCTTGGAGACTTTGCTGTAATAATCAGATACTTCACACCAAGCAAGCAATATATATGAATCTCTAAATACAAGTAGAAAAAATTAAAAAAAAACTCCATCATTTCAATTGGGTCCAATAGTGGCACATAATCAAGGAGTTGAATGATGTTTCAAACTCATAGGAAAATCTAGTAGATAGACTAACATTCAGCCATGGTAACTTGGGATCATCCATAAGCAGCACTAAGGAATCCTTTTTGGAGGAATTTTTGTTGCACTAGACACCCTTTGCAAGGAACCGTCTGTCCTAGTGATGGACAAAATATCATGTCAAACTCATTATGGGACATATACTGAAAGAAGGGACAACAAGTGGCTATCATATGGGCATGCTCTAAAACAATACTCCTACTAGTTGTATTTCAATGGAATTATGGGGATGTAAAATCCTGGACATTACTTAGCTTAATGACAATACAATATGCTGGGATTTATGATCCGTCCTTGACATTCCACTAAATAGTCTAGAGACAACCATTTGATATCATTGATAAGGTTTGGGATAGACTACAGAGAGGTATGAAGCAAGCTAAAAATGTGAATTTTGGGGGCTATTGTTATTTGACAGACTTAGAGGCCCTCCAATTTGAGGTAGGAACTCATTCTAGTACCAAAACATTGTTATTTTTCGGTTTCCATGTGAAATGAAGAAATCTGCATCTATACTATACCTGGAAATATCTATTCACATTAAAAGTTGTAAAAGGAATGGTTAATGCCTTGCTTCAGGAGTAACTTTAAATGCTGCAAATAACACTATTAAATCTTTATACCATTACATGTAGTAGAGATTCATTGAAAGACAAAATTGGAGAACATTTGTTGTAACACATTAGAAAATTTTATGCCTAGAATGGTTCTTGTAGAAAATTTTATTCCAAGAAACTCCCTTTTGAACCATGATCTTAGCAGTCTAATGGTTGGAACAACATGGAACACCCCTCATCGCTAAGGAGTTATATTAGTTGAGGAGAAATACCTAGCATGTGAGGTGATAGCATGATTGTTCACATCTTACAAGGATTGATATACATATTTGGAGGCAAGTTTTGATGTTTTGGAATTATTTACATGACATTGAAAAGGAATGTCCTTCATAGGATGAGGACACATGTATTACTAAATACTCTACAAGTTCAAAGACACATTTCTTTGTGAAGGCATCCATCATCTAAACATTTATGAAGCATTGATAAATTTGGAAGTTACTACCTGTCCCACACTCCAAACCCCATGTGGTACACAAGCTCATAAAAGGCATTATTAAATGGAATTTTGTAACCTCTTTTAGAAGCCACTTTTATAGAGGAGGATGGAATGCAATTTAAAAGGGTTTCTCATGATACATAAATCGAAAGTCAAGAGGGATTCCTATGGATAAACATCTAGAGTGACACATGCTACAAGAAAAAATGGTATTCTAATGAAATTGTCAAACTAGGAGAATGATGCTTTACTGTTTGACCCCTTCAAATTCCTAAGATCAGTTTTTTTTTCTACACAAGTTTTCGTGGAAAGCAGTCAATTTTGAAATCATACTTTTCACATGATCACTCCTCCTTGAGGAATCATATCACTTTGTCCAATGGCATAACCAAGTTGGTTGTGCACAATGGTATGCCCCACTGGATTTCACTGTAATACCTAGATAGGCTAATCCACTCCCTAATGGAAAACAATATTGTCAATTTCTTCCAAAACTTCGGGGATATAATGTTATTTCAGCCAAGGAGCATCTTGTTGTTCATTGTAAGTTTGTTGGTGACTTTGGTGCTACTCATGAATATGTCTTGATGAACTTGTTTGAGAAAACATTAAGAAGTGATTCCAAGAGGTGGTATCAAAGTTTTATTACAGGAGATCGCAACAAGGCATTGCTTTCCAACAATCTTTCAAAGACAAAAGGGGTGAGACAATCGCATATATGTTTGAATAGATTCTTGAAACAAAAAGGTGATCAAAATTTGCATCTTGAGCTAGTGATAGACAAATTGTTCCTAAATTGTCCACTCAGAATCCCTTGAGAAATTTGTAGTTGAATTCTCGAGGGAACAATTTGACATTGTTGTTGAGGACAAGGACCAATACCCCATGATCAAATTCACCAAATAAAAAAATACAAAAAATACACCTAATTTCCATAAAAGTAAATACATTTTGCATTGAAATTAGATATAAAATATTGTAGTAAATATAATGCAATCATAACAAATTTGGATGACCCACCAATACCATCCATAATTTTTTCTTCCTATTTCACCCTCCCTTGTAGCTTCTAAGGCCAAGGTTGCCTGAGGTTTTACAGATTGAGAGACACTTAGACAACAATGCTACTTCACCTTGGGGGACAAGCCCAATACAATATTTGAACCTATTGATCTCCCCATTGTACTCTTTACTTCACAAAGTGCATTTCACCAAACCTATTCTAATTACTGTGCAGAAAATCTATGTAAAATCCCTTTCCCTTGGCATTTTTCAGCTACAATAATGATAAAGAAGAGTAAAATGTAGGTCTGAAAATGAGTTGTTTTGGCTCAAAATGAATTATGTGAAAAATAAAATATGTAACAATGACTGCCGAAATTTATTCTATAGATGTGAAAAACCCAACTTTGAAAATGTTGCCTAGCTATGAGAAATGACTCTAAAAAGTTTGTCCCAACTATGAGAGAAAACAAGGCAGAAAATTTTGTCTTTTCTGGTAAATTTCTCAGCTATAAAAATGAGCACTGAGTGCACCCTAGATTCCCCTGCTTGTGATTTAACTGTCTGGAAATGAGAACTAAGTTAGAAAAAAAATTTCCCTGATGGCCAGCTGCCCTAGCAGTGAGGACTAAAGAAGACTGAATATGGAGGGTAAGACTGACTATGGAATAGTTGTGCCATCCACTAAAAATCAGGTTGAAAAGTTGTGCCATAGCTTTACTTAGGGCTCAATTCCGCATTGAATATCCACATAATTTATGCCTAGCCAGAAAGTTGATGATGCTATAACCTAACTTGTTGCAATGTCCTAGGTCACCTTGAGCAAAATGCCATTAACACTAATACAAAACTATTCTCTAAACAAACCATCCTCAGAGAAACTTAAAAAAGCAAGTGGAAAATTGGATTTTTGTCCTTTTATAACATATGCTCATTTTCTAACCTGGGTTTCCTAGTGAGACTCTGTCAAGTCTGGCAGATTCTTGTCAGACACTACCAACACATGGATATAGAAGAAGAGATGGGTAGGACAAGATACCACGATGTGAGTAAAAAATGAGACCTTCAAACTCAAAGGATGGTACAAAGTTACAAACTTGTTTGAAGAAAGCAATGAAAGTAACAGGGACTACACTAGAGAAGATAGTTTTGACTTATCCAGTTTTTACCTTTTATTGGCGTCCAAATAATCAATAATAGCAAGCCACTAAAAAAAATCACTTTAGTATTGTTTCTATTGTAATAGGTTTCTTGTACTGTTCCAATACATATTATGTATTAAATGTATATGTGGATAGTATGTGTAAATGGGACAAAAAACCAGGTGTAGACAATAGTGAAGCCAACTTTATATAAGAATCTATATCATAACAAATGCACTTTCACTCATGACCTATGGATTTTCAACTAATTAATGTCATGGAGAATGACAATTATGATTACAATGACAATGATGATTATGATGATGATGACAATGTTGATGAAAATGATGATGATGGAAATGAAAACGATAATGGTTATGACAAGGAGGAGGATGACAATGATCACGATGATGATGATTATTAAAACATTAATCCCTTTACTAGAATTAGATTACATTGAGATGAAAAAAATGGGCAAAAATGCGACCAAAAATAGCCAACTTGGCACATGCTTTATGCAAAGAATATAACACATACCCAACAACAACGATGACAATAGTGATGATAAACATGGATGATGATGATGATGATGACATTAACAATGATGTGATTATATGATTATGATTATGACAATGACAACAATGATGATGACATTGAAAATGATGATGACTATGATGATGATGATGATGATGATGAGATGAATGATGATGGTGATAATGATGATGTTGTTGATGATGATAATGGAAACAGAAATGATGTTGACAATGTTGTGATTATATTATAATGATGATGATGATGGTGAAAATAGTGATGATCACAATATTGATGATGATAATGACGATGATAGTGGAGATAATAATGAGAATGACATGAATGATGATTATTATGATGTTGAAAATAATGACAATGATGATGGTGGAATTAATGATGATGAAATAGATGAAAATGACGATGATGATGATGTCAACAATGATCATCATCATTGTCATCATCATCGCCATTGTCATCATGATCATCTTTATCATCATCCTCGTTGTTTTCATCACCAACATCTTCATCATCATCATTTCCATTTTCATCATCGTCAGTAGCAACATTGCCATTATTATCATCCACACTATCATTGTTGCTATCATTGTCATTGTAGGATTTGGGTAGAATGTCCCTAGTATTTTGTCACCTATATTTCAAATGAAAGAGAAGTTGTCATAGATTTGGAGATCCACTCCTACATTTAATATATATACCTTCTTTCCTCTACTCAAATTCATGATGATCATGAGACACTTGGTGGTCTTTGGTGAATTTTGAAACTTGCATTGAATATTGAGGGTAACAAATTAGATGAGGTTCTTTAATCTACACAATGAACCCCAAGTTAGTATGGATCCTCAATATTTTCCCTGGGTACTATAGGTTTCGAGATTAAAATACCTTGGTCCAAACTCTATGCAAGAAGCTATCACACATGTTTCAAGGTTGATTTCAAAGAAAACCAGATACAAAACCATAAAAATAAAGAAATGTATCAAGTGCAAGAAAGATAGGATTAAATTTCCACTTGAACTTAATATTGGGATGGATAGGGTTGATGGACTAATGATTCATTCTTTGGTCAAAATGTTTACCATAAATTTAGTTAAGGGGGAGTTGTTGATTATGATGACAATGAAATTTATGATGATTAACTAATAATGATGACAATGATGGTGATGATGATGACCTAGATGATAATGGAAATGATGATGAACTAGATGAAAATGGAAATGATGACTATTAGTATATTCATCATCATGCTCATCATTGTCATGGTACTCATCATCAGTATAGTCATGACCCATCAGACTAATGTTCAGGTCTAAGTGTATCATTTATGTCCCCAAATAATGTCCCAATACACCACACAAATATTGACATCATTATCATCATCTTCATTGTCATCATCACCATCATAGTTATTATCATCAACATCATCATCTCCACCTTTATTTTCATCATCATCTCCATCTTCATTTTCATCATCTTCTCCGTCTTCAATTCTTTTCTAGTTTGTCAATGGCCATTTACAACCCACCATACTTGCATTTTCTATAGCCAGTTGTAAATTACTACATGTAAATCCTTTGATTCTCTTTTCTCCTTTATTTCTAATCCAATGTGATCATCATTTTCATCATCAACTTCATTATCATCATTGTCATCATCATCATCATCATTGTCATTGTCATCGTGATCATCATATAAACACACCATATTCATTCTCATCATCTTCATCATCATTGCCATCATCATAATCATTGTCATAGTCATCATATTGGTCATCATCATCATCATTGTTGATGTCGTCATCATTATCACAACATCATCATCATTTTCATCATCGTCATCATCATCACATCATCATCAACATCATGATGATGCTAAATAATGATGATCACATTGAAATGAATGATGTTGGTGATAATGATGACGACAATGAAGATAGAAATTATGATGGAAATGATGATGATATGATTATATGATGATGATGACAGTGAATATGGAGATTATGGCGATGATGAAATTGGTGATGAAAATGATGTTGATGACGATATGATGTAAATTGTCCCTCAACACCACTTCTATATTGGAAGAAGATAATAGTGTCTAAGTAGAAAAAATAAACATATAGCCTCTCCTTTCCTAGGATTTGGTCAAGAAAGTTATAAATCCCACCACTATTTTTAGCCCATCGGTCGAGAATGCTCTTTTGGGTTAATGTTTTGAAATTGACCTAATAGTTGGCGCTAAAGTGGATGCATAATGCACCTAGTTTTGTATCTAGAAAACCTAGCACAAGGGAAATTTAAATGTAATTGATTTGGGATACTAAAGTGGACACTATTTGTGTCCACTTTAATGCCATCCCGATATAATGTGGCTAGTTTTGAACCTAAAACACCTAGCACAAGGAGAATTTAAATGTAATTGATTTGGGATGCTAAAGTGGACGTAATTTGTGTCCACTTTAGTGCCTTCCTAATATAGTGCACCTAGACAACGTAACATAAGGAGAATATAAATATAATTGATGTGGGATGCTAAAGTGGACACATTCAATGTAATTGAATTGATGATGATGACGATGATGGCATTCACAATGATGTGATTATATGATGATGATGATGATAAGTTATAAGATGACATGGGAGCATTACATTATGTAATGTGACAAACATGAAAACATATCCCCCATATTGGGTTGTAAGCACCTCAATAATATCGATGCAATCATTTCCATGGTCATCATCAATACAATCATTACCCATGATCGTTATAAGAATGTGTTGAGGTCTAAGCAAATTATTTATGTCCCCAGAAAATGGCCCAGTACCCAATACACATTCATGTTATTCCAAATCTCAAAATTATGCCCACATCCTAGGCATAGGCTAATTTTTTAATCTACATTGTCTATGTAGTAGTATAGAACCTCAGGCATAACCATGAGTCCTCGAACCAAAATTTTAAGGATTACATCATTTTCATTGTAATCATCATTATCGTCATATTATAATCATCATAATCATCATATAGTATTCATCTTCGTCATCATTGTGCCATCATCTCTGTCACTTTCATCATCATGCATGTCATTTTGATTTTGATACTCATTGTCATCATCATTATCATTTCCATTGCCATCGTCACTATCATCATCGTTTCCATTATTAAGATTATCATCCTCATCCTCATCCTCATCATCATTTTCATATAATCACATTATATTCATTCTCATAATCTTTGTCATCATCATCACTATTGTCATCGTCATCATTGCTAATGTCATCGTCATTGTCATTATGGTCTATCTAGTAGTATGGAACCTTGGGCATAACCATGAGTCCTTGAAGCAATTGTTAAGGATTTCATCATTGTCATTATCATCATCTTCATCATATAATTATCATTATTATTGTCATTGCACCGAGTGAAACGAGGTGCTCTACAACCCAGTATGGGGGAGATGTTGTAATGTGTGTGATGTAACGTTACAACGTTACAAAATAATTAAAAAAATTCATGTCAACTCATAAAACAAAAAAATATGGAAAGTATTTTAAAAAAACCCATGTTGGTTCATAAAATAAAATATTCTCAAAGTAATTAAAAAATAGATGTTCGTGTATAAAATAAAAACTTAAAACTTAAACCCAGATCTATCAATCAAGAGAGATCAAATTTCTTGAGTTTAAATTTAAAAAAAGAAATACACCTCAAGAAATTGGATCCCTCTCAGTGCTTGATAGATATGGGTTTAAGATGGATCTATGCTGGTATAATGACATTGTCATCATCATCATCATTATCAACAACAACAACATAGTCATTTTCATTGTCATCATTGGCATCTTCATTGTCATCATAATGATTGTCGTCATCATCACATAATCATATCATCGTCATCATTATGATCATCGTAATCACTTCCGCCACCACCATCACTCTCATTATCATTTTCATTGTCATCATCATCATCATTGTGATGTGTGCTAAAATTTAAAAACAAATGAAAAAAGAAGAAGAAAAAATACAGGGATTTCTGTGGGCTGAAATTTTAAAAAATGAAAAAAAGGAGAAATAATGTAGGGATTTTTTAGGATCATAAATTTTGGCTCGTTTATTCGTTTGGGATCAAATTTAATAGGAAGTTTTGTTTCAAAAAACCCTTTAACTAAGTTTTGATGAGGATTATTTAGCATCAGTGAGGTATGATGAACCGATTTTGGGCACTTTAGGGTTGTTCTAGGCACTATAATGGAGAATACTAAGAATCATAAATAGACTTGGGCACACAACATTATGCTTTAGGAATGTCTAACCCTATATGGTCACTTTGCAATAGTAATATAATCACCTACAATAACAAAGCATCCATGGGATTGCCTTCTACATCAAAAAACATTAGCAAAAAGGTCACTTATAACTTCAAAAACCAGTTGTGGCATAGTTTCTAGGCATACTATGCATTTTAAGGTATTCTAACAACGTAGTCCTTCAATATGGGTTTAATTTGGTCATTTTGGGGGATCTATCAGCCTCCCAAAAACAATGAATCTCAGATATGGGAATTTCCAGGAATAGTTTCAACAATAAATAGCCCCATTAAACTAATTATGGGAAATCTCGTGCTTAAAGAAAAAACAATAAAACCACATCACTTTCACCCTGTGCATGCTAGCTCAAATTCAAGCATGTTCATGTGCTCAATAGTGATAAAAGTAGTCTCATCTCTAAATTTGGGAACCAAATAAAAACAAAATATGTCCAATGTAATGAGAATTTTGTAAATGTAAACTTGAGAAAGAATAATAACATATGACATGCAAGCATGAAGTAGCCAATGAGAACTATGAAAAATTTGTGCTCGTGGAGTTTCGGTTGTGTGAAGAAGAGGATGAGAAAGGTTATGATAAAGCAGTATGACCATGTCTATCATACTGCTAATGTAATCCCGTAGATTGAAGTCTTCCATTGTACTTCATATAAAATTATAAATAAAGTTTACTATATTTGTCTTGTGATGTGTCTCTTGTTATGATCTATGTTGATGACATGTTTATGTAAATATACGATTTCTGCTTATTAGTTGATGAATTATAATGTACTTGGTAGTGTTCTACAAATGATGAAATTTGTCTAAGTTTTTTTAGAAGTGAAAATTGCTAGAGGTTCTAGCACACTGATTAACTCCCCCTCTCAATGTGCCATTGTGTCCAACAACTCTTACATGGATCGAAGCTTCCTTCATCCATGTGCCAACAGTATTTTGAGTTGACCCTTCACTCTCCTCTTTTTTTAGTTATCTTGAGAGATTTCATGAGGATGGGTATTCTCCCCTCATTTGCATAAAACATTATTATTTGTTATAGCTTCACCAGTTGTCACCAACAATATTCCCCCAAGGGAACCTTCCATCAATACTTGCTTCAGAATTCCAAGAACATGGGAAAACACAAAAGGAAATGATGATGCATTATCAACTATGCAGTGCCTTCCAAACCTCATACATCAGAGGACATATGTTAATGCCTAAATTTCGCACGCATGCGACATTTTTTATAATATTGTGGCTAGGTTCCATTAACATATAACATGCATCCCATCGAAGGCATCCTCATTAGATATAGAAAGAAACATGAGTCCAAAAATACCAAAAAATAGTAAAAAGAAAAGATAACGTGGTTACTTATGATATGTCGCTCTACAACAGGTATTATCAGTTATGTGTATGTGTTATACTAGTGTGAATTTTCCTTCAAAATATGTGCGACTGTCAAAAAGTTGGGACTACAAACACTTGTCGCGCATTGACGACCCATCAAGGCTCCATCACTTCTAAGAATTCAAATTTGGTCTCCTGATGTACTTGGGTTCATTGAATGGCCCCCCTTTGTGTACTTTGGAGCCAAATCATGGATTTAATGAGTCCACATTTGGATCTAGTTGTTTCTTGGCCACTTCTTGGCCTATAGGCCATGGGCATGCATCTAGCAAGGAGAAACTAGAGCAAGGTTATGCTGCTATAATTGTGTTGGAACTTCTTCCACCTCTTCCCATACCTCCAAGCATTCTTCAAGATCCCTTGCCACCTTCCTCCAAAGGGAAAGTGTTTCTCCCATTGTTCCATCAAGTTATTTAGCATTTAGTGTGGACAACAAGGACCTCCCTAATGGATATTTTTGGCTTCCCTTTGAAGCCCATATCTCCTAGGTGACAATTCATGGAATAAGCTTGACCATTGGGAAATCTAAATTGGTTCTTGGATTGGCTCTCTGTTGTGGTTTGCTTAATCTCACCCCCTTTGTTTTATTTCAAGTTATTTTCTAGTTTTTATTTCATTTAGTTTTGTTTCACTAACAATAGATTGCAGGATCAACTTGGGGTCACTCACATTTGCTTTATGCACTAGAATATTGGGCCTTGTTGACAACCTAAAAAACTTTACTCAAAGTGGGAAGTGTTACACTCCTCTTGTGCATATTTTCCTGCAACACACATATCCAAAATATTGAAGGAATCCCTTCCATATTTCAGAAACTCATCTACGGGGGAAGGATAATCCAAGATGTTCTTTCCCTTTAGAATAGGGAGGTAGGGAATGACTCTACAATTTTCTTAGTTTCATGCTTGAAATGGAGGAGCCAAAGGAGCCAGCGTGCCCTCCTCCTCACAACCATTTTTTTTAAGAAGTAAAATTGAGGCACACGACTTTTCCATAAACCACAATAGCCTTAATCCCATCCTTCATAATGGATAAATCCAAAGATGTTCCATTTCTAGAAGTGCCCGATCCTCTTGTTTATGTTTGTCAGACTCTTTTCGATATAAATGCTCTAATCTATCACTTCTAAGGGATTTGGCCTTTTGCAACAACATTGAGACAATGGTTGAATTGCTCTTCAACTCCCAACTATAACCTTTTACTATGTTCCAAGGGTTACTTCGTAGTTCACTTTAAAAATGTAGAGGATTGTCAAGAAGTATTGGAAGAGGGATAAATTTTTTTAGTGGACGTTAACCATCATCATCGTCATCACAATCGGACGTGAAGTTAAGATGAATTTATCGTGGTAGTTATTTCAACTTTCTCTTTTAAATAAACACATGTGGAGAAGACAACAATCATTCCTCCTAAGCACTTAAGCTAAACCCAATTAAAAAAGTTAAAAAACTATCTATTTAAAATTATTTTAATTATAAAAAAATTATCTATTTAAGCATTTATTCTACTTTTTGTTTTTACAAGAACGGTTGAATATCTTTTCATTAAAAGAAAAAAAAGGTTACATATAGCAAGAGAAGGATGCCAATTCCCAAAGCAAAACAGTATCTGTCACCCCTTGTTCATCCTTCTCAAGTTTATAGCTTTTCTTGAACTTGCCTAATCTATGGAAGCTATAGCTTCTTACATATTGTCCGAGAAAGAAAACAAAGAAGCAAAACATTATAGGGAGCTATTCTAAAACCACTATGGAGATGCAACAACAATTTGTTCATAAGCATTCTGAATGCTATGCCAATCTCCAGCATTCCAACATAAACATGTTCCCAAAAAACTGAAAAACATCATAACTAACAGCAACAAAAGAGGCTTAGAACAAGACCAATCAACTTAGGGGCTGAGTTCCTCATAATTCTTCAAGCTTCGCTCCTTAGCAAATCTGATTGCGAAATGTAGACCTGAGTTTACCATTGCGTTTCCAAACTTCTCCAGCTTCTTACCAAGATTCCTATTGGTGATGTTCATGGCTTCCATGTGAATATTCTGGTGGGGGTCCAAAGTAATTGCAACGCTGAGAGCATTAACCCTATCCTCAAGATTTCTGTTATGAGTCTTCACTTCGGTGTGGGTGGCTTCAGCAAGAGTATAAATCCTGGAAAGGGCTCTCTTCATTTCTAGATTTTTGTTTCTTGCCAGTCTAACCTGGTGTCCCAACTCCGTGACACAAATTTGAAGGTACCTGTTCAAATTGGAGCCCCTTCTCTGCCCTGAATCATGAGCCCCATCCTCCAACAGGACCTACAGCCGTTCTTCCTCCCTGGGTTAGGCATGACCTAAGTGTTGTTCACAAGTAACCTGAACATCTTCAAAAATCGGATGACCCCAACTGCAAGCACGTTTGGAGCTCCTAACATGATGACGACAGAGAGAACATGACAAACCGGAAACCATCACAATATGCTCCATCTTAAACTTCAAACTCAACTTACTAGTGTGCCAATGACTATTAGCGAAAATGCAAAGGACTTCACAGCTGCATGAGTATTTGAGGGAGGCGTGATGCCAAAGCCTCCCCTCGGATTCACGCATGTTGCTGTTGATGTATATGTAACTTCGGAATGTATTTCACATATATGTATATTGTATTCCTATAGAGATGTTATTATTCCTCTATACGGAAGTGTCGTCATTTATATTGTAAGTGTCGTAACTTATACTTGATGGGTTGTTAGACCACCTTGCTGGGGTCGGCCCTGTATAAGTCATGTGGGTCAAAGGGTTATTAGACCACCCTATTGGGGGTCAGCCATGTGGGTCAAAGGGTTATTAGACCACCCTAGTGGGGGTCGTCCCAATCAGCATTATGTTAAGTGGTTAAGTTGAGGCCGACCTAGTTGAGTAAAGGTCAAGTCGAGTTAGTGTATAAATAGAGAGTGTGTCTCTCTCATTTTACACATTCTATTCTCTCTCTGACACTTGGGAGAGTGGAGCACATGTGGAGGATGAGGCTCTGCTCCTAGGAGAAGACTATCTCTTGTATTCTGGTTGTATCATTGCTCTATCTATCTCTGAGGAAGTTATTGGGGTTTTTCACCTTTATGGTTTTCCCCAAGTAAACTCTGTGTCTCTTGTGTACTTGCATTATTGTGTCCATGACTGATATGTTGTAGATTTGCTGTACATGTTTTTCTCTCGGTTAAGATCCTAGATCATATTGAAGTAAATTCTGAAAATTTAACATGGTATCAGAGCTAGTCTGAAAGAAGGCATGATATGGCATGTATGACACTTGTTGCACTTACAATGCTAGGGCTTGATATAGCAAAAACCATTCATCGTAGAATTTTCACTATAAATCCGTTTTGGAGAAGTTTTTGGATCTGAAATGTTTACAGGTCGAATATCAGATCCCCATGTACCTTGTGTCCAAAGGAAAACCTCTAATTCGTTGTACATTAGGATTTATGATCTATACAATATAGGGTTTCTGCCTCTTCCAGATCTGAGTCAAAATAAGGTGACCTTGGGAAAAAGGTCATAACTTGGGCTAGGAAGCTCCAAATGCAATTTTGTAAAATGAGACAGGTAGTACACAGAATGTACTATCCTAGGAAAAGTTTTCAGAGGCCGAATTTGAACCAGTGACATGTGCCATGCCGTACAAGTTCGCTCTCCTGTATTATCCCATAAACAGGTCACGTTACAACACTTGGAATAACTCTCTCTCAGAAAATCCAATTGAGGTAATACCTATCGGGATGGAAAGATAACAGGTCGGGCTATCTCAGGAAAAATTTTCAGAGGCCGAAGTTGAAACCGTGACACATGGAACTCCGTACAAGTTCGCTCTCCTGTATTATCCCATAAACAAGTCACGTTGCAACACTTGGCATAAATCTCTCTCAGAGAATCCAATTGAGGTCAGACCTATCGGGATGGAAAGATAACAGGTTGGGTTATCTCAGAAAACTTTTTCAGACCTTTTGGATAAAAAATTTCAGAGCTACACCAAAAACAATCAGGTACATATTTCTGTCAAAACAAAATTATTTTTTAGTACCTTCATTCATGGCTTCCAGAATTTAGGGCTTCGAAGAAAGTTGGAATTTTTGAAATCAGAGACCACAGCTGAATGCTACTCATCAAAATCAAAATTTAGATACCAAGATCAGATTTTTTGGTTGGGAAGAAGGCCGGGCTTGATCAAACCCCATTTCGGGACTTTGATCGGAAAGATGGAAAATTAGGGCTTCTACAAAAATTGGAATTTTGGAAATCTGTGACCACGGCTGGAAGCTCCTCAGAAAAATCAAAGTTTAGAGTTTTGAATCAAATCTTTTGGTTGGGTGAAGCTTCGGGAAACTCAAACCCTAATTCAAGGTCCTCCCAATGAATCCAAAAATCTAAAAGGCAATTTTGAGGGGTGAAACTTTGCAGTTTTCAAATTCTAAATATACCAACTTGATCAGCTCATCAAGGCGCATATTTCTATCCTTTTGGAAGTTTGAAATTCAAAGTTTGAATTTTTGGGGTTTCTTTGACAAACCCTAATCCAGCTCCAGGTCCAGTTTTTGCAAATCAAGTGGATTGGGTTGATCCTAGAAAAAGATGGATTGGTCACCTACATAAGTGAAGAAGTTCCTGTCTCAGAGGGAGATGAGGCTAAGGCCTTCCATAAGAAGATTACAAGCAATCTTGACAGGTATGGCTTACAGGTATGTTTCATGGTTAAGTTTATCATATGTTTGTCTTCATATTATTACAGTACAATCTTGATTAATTACTGGACTTGTCGTATCACTTTAATAGAAGATATTCATTGATTAAGGTTTTGACACTTATGATTGTACTAATGCATTGTGATGTTGTGTGAGGTTTATGTTGTTTGCTAACACAAAAGGTACACCAAGAAAGTCAAATCATGTTCTACTTCAAGAACATATACTCATGGTGACATGAAGACAAAGATTCATCCATTGTCATGGATCGCATAGAAGATCTACTTTCGAGGTATGTATAACTTGGTTCTACAATGGTTAACTTATGAGACATGCAGGTTACTAGCACAAGTCACTGAAGACAACCAGAAGACATTATGCGGGTATGTTAGACATAACTAGCTAGCATGCTAATCCAGGTATGTTTTTCCTATATCAAGCTAGAATCCTATCTTGTGTTAGGATCTTATACTGTTGTGTTGTTGATAATGATTATTCATGAAGTCATAGGTTTGAATAATCATGGTTGTATGCATATTATGTTTCTTACCATAATTGATGATATGACTAACCAGAAGAATCATGAAGGTATAGGTTTGAATAATCATGGGTTTTATGCATATTATATCGCTTATCTTGATTGATGATTCAACTAACCAGAAGAGTCCTATGATCAAATAAGAATATGTATGAGTAAAAGAAGACTTCCCTGAAACCTTGAATACCAATGTTTATTATCTGTGAATGATCATGAATATACATGTTTAAGATTATTGTGTTTTGATAGTATTAAGATTATACTAATAAATGTGTGATCATGTATGAGACCTCAAGGATAACACAATGATGATACTAATAAGCATGCATAGTGATTAAGGATGGATGTAAGTTCAAGGACAGGTAATCCAGGAAGCAAAGATCAAGAGGGAGCACACTCTGGTTGTTCCTGCAAGAAAGCAAAGGAGCACACTTCAGTAGTTTCTGCAAGGATGCAGATATTCATAGGGAGTCAACCCAACAAACAAACAAAGATAAGTATTTGAATTGTCATTACTTGCATATTTTATTGTTTAAATAATACTGTTCAATAATGTATATACGGATGTTCCTAGAATTAGGTTGTGTATTATGCATATTAGAATAGTTGCATTGATGAACAATATACTACTAATATGCATGGGTAAGTGGCCTATGGCACTGTACAACATTCCATTTCTACTTATCTAGAATGAAACCTCTTTGCTGACATGTTGGGAACTATGCACACTCTTAACAATGTTCTGGTAGAGATTGGAAGGCATCTAGAATGTTACGGGATATGGATAAATGTTGTATTGAAGCATTGGCTAAGATAATTGCATGACTGTATGACATATTTCTTTATGTGTAAGAATTTGTTCTGAAAACTATGAGATGTTTTCTAATCATGCAATTTAACTTGTTGTGTAGGAAAGATCGTATGCCATCACCTACAAAAGAAGAACTACAACATTTGTTCAGCAACAGAATTATCTATTGAACATATTGAAGTTCCCAGGATATGGGAAGAATGCCATGATCCGTCGATCATGAAGAATGATGTTTGGGATGTAGTCCCAAGACCTGAAGGGAAGTTTGTTATGACTTCCATATTCAAGATCAAGCACGCTGCAGATGGGAGCATAGAAAAATATAAAAGTGATGAAATATAAGATACACTAGAT
The DNA here is from genome assembly GCA_027924585.1 of Larix kaempferi. Classification (NCBI taxonomy): domain Eukaryota; kingdom Viridiplantae; phylum Streptophyta; class Pinopsida; order Pinales; family Pinaceae; genus Larix; species Larix kaempferi. Next base: position 19,453,037 of record BSBM01000660.1, on the reverse strand, counting down.
GGATTTCAAGACAGCTTTCTTGAATGGTGTAGTTGAAGAAGAAGTGTATGTGGAGCAGCCACTTGGTTCTGAGACACATGATAGGGAGTCATATATGTGCAGAACATGGGTATGATGCACCACTTTCTAGGTATGGAGGTGTGGCAGAGTGCAGATGGAATCTTCCTAGGAAAAGGGAAGTATGCAGTAAAGATCCTGAAGAGGTTCGGGATGATGGACTGCGAGGCTATGGCATCGAACCTAAAGCTTCTGTGTGATGCTTCATCTGAACCAGTTGATGTCACTATGTATCGTCAGATGATTGGGTCCTTGATGTACCTGACGAACATGAGACCAGATATTTGCTTTGAGGTGAACACATTGAGCCAGTTCCTGATAGATCCGAGGAGTGTTCACCTAGTTGCTGTAAAGCATATTCTGAGGTACCTGAAAGGTACAGTGGGTTATGGGCTCAAGTATGAAGCGAAACAAAAGTTTAACCTGCAGGGTTATGTTGATTCAGATTGGGCAGGCAATGCTGCAGATAGGAAGAGCACATCTAGGTGCTACTTCAGTATGGGATCAAGTGTGATCTCTTGGTTTAGTAGGAAGCAGTCCTGCGTAGCACTAAGTACAGCTGAGGCAAAGTATGTTGCAGCCTGTTCAGCTAGTTGTGAGGTAGTATGGCTATGGAAGCTACTGTCTGAGTTATTTGATCTCCCGTTGGATGCTACTGGTATCTTTTGTGATAACCAGAGTTGTGTGAAGTTATCCGAGAACCCAATGTTTCATGACAGGTCGAAACACATAGAGATCAAATATCACTATATCAGGGATATGGTGCAGAGAGGAGCTGTGAAGCTCCTGTACATTGCAACGGACGAGCAGATTGCAGATTTGCTGACGAAGCCACTAGCTAGGGTGAAGTTCGAGTACTTCAGGGAGAGGCTTGGTGTTCTTCATATTGATGACACTTCGAGGAAGAAGTGATGGACAAATTTGCAGAAGCCATTCCAAGCATGTTGGAAGGAGGATCCTTCACATGGTTGTGGATGTAAGCGCTGGATGATGAGCATCAGGACGATGCTCCAGTTACTGCTCTGTATACACATCATGTTGGATGCTGGATATTATCAGTTCAATCATTTATATATGTACACATCATGTTGGATGTTGGATATGATCAGTTGGATCATTTATATGTATATGTATGTGCGCATCATGTTGGATGCTGGATATGATCGGTTGGATCATTTGTATGTATTTTGTATATGCATCATGTTGGAGGCTTGGACCATGTATCTGTATATGTATCAGGTGGATACATTGTATGACCAGGTGGATCATGTATGGTGATATGTATCATGTATTTGTATTTGTAGCAGGTGGATACAATGTATGATCAGGTGGATCATGTATGATGATATGTATCAGGTAGATACTTGGTATGCATCAGGTAGATGCATTGTATGATCAGGATGATCATGGATGACGAGCTTCAGGATGTTGCTCCAGATGACTTGCAGCAGGATGTTGCAGTGATGATGATCAGGATGATCATGTATACATCAGGATGATGTATGGTGAGTATCAGGTTGATACTCTATGGCCATGGATCAGGTTGTGCATATGAGCATATAATTTGGCCCTGGGAGATTTGCAGATAGTCTTTCGAGGTTTTGCCTATGGCATATAATTTGGCCCAGGGATATCTGGAAAATGCTCTTTCGAGGTTTTGCTTTGGGAGGACATATAATTTGGCCCTAGGAGATCTGCAGATAGTCTTTCGAGGTTTTTCCTATGGCATATAATCTGGCCCTGGGATATCTGGCAGATGCTCTTTCAAGGTTTTGTCCTATGGCATATAATATGTCCCTGGGAGATCCGATAGGTTGGGCTGTGTGCCCGTAATAAGTCCTGGGATGTTCTTGCGAGGTTTTTCCATGACCACATATAATCTGTCCCTGGGAGATCCTATAGGTAGAGATGTGTGCTCATAACAGCCTGGGATGCTCTTGCGAGGTTTTGTGGTGACCACATATAATCTGTCCTTGGGAGATCCTATAGGTAGAGATGTGTGCTCGTAACAGCCTGGGATGCTCTTGCAAGGTTTTGTGGTGAGGTCACATATAATATGGCCCTGGGAGATCCTATAGGTAGATCCGTGTGCTCGTAACAGCCTAGGATGCTCTTTCGAGGTTTTGTGACACACGTAATCAGTCCTAAGGATTCCATAGTATGGCCAGTGATGACGAAAACCTACATGTGGTGGGCCTACATCCAATATGAAAAAGGACTAGCTCTGTAGAACTTCCTATGACGAGTAGATTCAGAGATTGATTGAGATAGCAGCAGCAGTGACAATGATGATGACTCGATGACGATTATCCAGTGACGATGATCCAGAGAAGAAGACTTGTGCTAGAAGACCTGTGTCGAGAAATACCTTCCTAGTTAAGAGGGAGTGTTGATGTATATGTAACTTCGGAATGTATTTCACATATATGTATATTGTATTCCTATAGAGATGTTATTATTCCTCTATACGGAAGTGTCGTCATTTATATTGTAAGTGTTGTAACTTATACTTGATGGGTTATTAGACCACCTTGTTGGGGTCGGCCCTATATAAGTCATGTGGGTCAAAGGGTTATTAGACCACCCTATTGGGGGTCAGCCATGTGGGTCAAAGGGTTATTAGACCACCCTAGTGGGGGTCAGCCCAATCAACATTATGTTAAGTGGTTAAGTTGAGGCCGACCTAGTTGAGTAAAGGTCAAGTCAAGTTAGTGTATAAATAGAGAGTGTGTCTCTCTCATTTTACACATTCTATTCTCTCTCTGACACTTGGGAGAGTGGTGCACTTGTGGAGTAGGAGGCTCTGCTGCTAGGAGAAGACTATCTCTTGTATTCTGGTTGTATCATTGCTCTATCTATCTCTAAGGAAGTTATTGGGGTTTTTCACCTCTATGGTTTTCCCCAAGTAAACTCTATGTCTCTTGTGTACTTGCATTATTGTGTCCATGATTGATATGCTGTAGATTTGCTGTACATGTTGTTCTCTCAATTAAGATCCTAGATCATATTGAAGTAAATTCTGAAAATTTAACAGCTTCTCATCTGGTATGGTGTGACCAGAGGCCCATAAATGCCGAGGTGACATAAAATCCAATGCAGATTTGAAAATCTTAAGGGGGAGTTAGGAGCCACGATCCTAATGTTTTTGGAGTAGGATAGATTTTTGAGTAAATCAGTCGTCATCTAAACAATAAAATTAATGAATCCATCTATCATCTCTAAACCTGTTGTCACATTCCAAGGTTCCATAGCTCAGGACAACACCTTTGTTTTCCAATCCATCTGCCTGCTAGTTCTAGGCTCTCAGGACATGAAAAACTTGATTTTCTTGAATTCCTTAGCTAGACAAAGAAGAAGATGCTACATTTTGTTAGCGGGCTTCTTATAATTTCTGACCAGGGTTCTAGATTCTCTTATGATGATTGATGAGTCTCCAATCGCAGCCATATCCTTAATTTTCAATTCTTTGGCGAGTTCCATCCCTTTGATTAGGGAAAGCCATTCAGATTTGTTGTTGGTTTTTTTCCCAATGCTCCAGGAGTAATCTCTCTTCTTGTTTCCCCTGGGGTCGAGAATACCCCCCCCCCCCCCGCACTTGCCAACCCTGGATTTCCTTTCCAGGCCCCGTCAAAGAACATGATACAACATCCTAACTTTGTTCTCCCTGGAAACACTCATTTCTCAATCTGAGCTGCCACTGCTCTGATTTCAGATTTTGGGGGGGCTTTGTCCAAAGATGGAGATAAGGCGAAGGGACAAGGAAATCAGCCATCCAGTCTCTGTAATGCCCGCCTCAGCACTTATGTTTGATTTGATTATTTTAGACTTATGGCTGACTAGATTATTTGAGACTTATGATTGATCAGACTATTTTGAGACCTAAGATTGATTTGACTATTGAGGGCACTGGTTTGAAGTGACCCGGATTTATAAAAACTTGGACCATGAATGATTGCTTTAAATTTCATATGTGAAATGAAAATGGTTAGATAAATGATGATTGATGAATATACTCTACTGACTGAGAAAATGAAAAATGATGAAAATAATTTAGAATGGAAAATGATGAATGTTGAAATTTCTTGAAAAGAAAATGATGTGTGCTCGATTGAAAGAGACATAATGATGAATGTTGAAATTACTGAAATTAAAATGATGGTTTGTTTAATACTCGATTGACTGAGATAAAATAACAAATGATGAACATGCTCGACTGACCGAAGCATAATGTTAAAATGATGAATGTTTAGTAGACTCGACTAACTGAGATACTGAAAAGAATGATAAAAATGTTTTATAGTGCAGCACTACTAATGTGCGCTTCAGTGTGTGCAGTGGCAGGTAAGACGATTTATCGACTGACCCACAATGGAATTATAAGGGTCATAAGAATGGAAGGAACACTTATGGGTACGACGACTGAATGTCGACCCTGAATTAGAAATCCACGCATGGGTGAAGCTGTTTCAGCTCACCCGGGGAAGCGTATGCCTTACGGGCAAGGCCATAATGATTTGGGCGCGTACGATGAGTTGAGAGGCGCGCAATAAGGAGAGCCTTATCCCTCAACATACATTAGTCTCCAAGAAGCGTAGTTGAGAGATCGCGGTAATGACTCCCAATCACTTCGTATTGCTCCCCATAAGAAGAAAGGAATGGAACTGTCGGAAGGGCCTGCCGAAGAGGCACCTGGACAAGAAAAAGATAATGTTATTTAACACATGAAGAAATTAAAAACTTGTCAAAAATAAATTCAAGTGACTTTAAATTAAAAGACAATTAAAATGAAATAATATTCCTCTTTTTATTTGATTTTATTTCTGAAAAATATATATATATATATTAGAAATTGAAAAAGAAACAAAACAAAAACAAATCGTTTAGTTTAAAATATTCTATTTATCTACCTTGTGAAAAGAAGAAAAAGAAAAACTAAACTAAAAGTACTATAGTAAAGTCTTACTAGAAGTAGAATACTTTTAGTAGTTTGAATATTCATGAGATATTTATTTTATAAAGAATTTAAAAATTAAAAGGAATATATATATATATATATATTATAAACTTTTTTTTAAAGGAAGTAGATGTTATTAAATAAAAGAAACAGGTTCTTTTATAAAGCTTAATTATTTAAAAGGAATAAAGTAAATAAAAACAACAAATTTACTAAAAAGGTATTTAGTAAACTAAGTGAGAACCAAAAGAGAAGTAGAACTCTTCTACACCTAACTCCCATTGATATAGGGAATTAGGTGCACATTAAAGACATTGAGACACATGTAATTGAGAATATTTGAAATTAAAATATTAAATTCAATTAAATCTATGCATGGACAGACACATGGCACATAGGATTTTTCTATATAATGAGGGAGGAGAAGGAGAGAAAGGATCTCTTGCTCCCCAATGCTGGATGGGCATCATAATCTCGGATTATGTTATGATTCTTGGGAGTTGGGATTAGCTGGAACGAGGATTGGGAGATCCTTTCAGGAGGCTAGCTTGTGTGTTCTTACGACCTCATTAGCTCAGGGGTTCGAGGTGAAGTAGAGTAACCCCGATACGATAGGGAGGTCAATCGAGGGGTCCTCGGTGAATCGTCAAGGCCGGAATTGATAGGAAGCTACTTCAACATACTCTTCGCTGCTTCTTCAACCAGGTTTGAATACTTCAGTTTATGTCCATAAATTTCTTTGTTAGATTATTGTAGTTAAGGAATTTAAGGATGATATGCTCACAATGTTAGAATCCATTAGATTTTATGATAGATAAAATGGAATGGAATCTGAAAGAACTCTGTATTTCATTTATTGGGGAATTGTTTCTTCTTCTTTTTTTCCTTGGATTTTTCCTTGGAAAAAGTCAGTAATTTTATTTCATAAAATGAACAAAATTACATTCTGCACATGTAATAGAATCACTAAGATCCCTACATTGTCACATATTTCTGTCCTATATCAACATCATAACAGATGTCCCGAACATCATACAGTATAACGGCTGTCCATACAATCCACTAATATCCCATTACAGATTACAATTAACAGTGAAACATTCTTGCTTGTTCGCTGGTCTACAAATATAACTGTCTAAACGACTATCCCTACAGCCCACATATATCCAAATTAATATATAAATCTATGTTGTCCGTCGTTGGTTCAATCTGCAATCCATCACTGGTAATCAAAGCCTATGGTTGCACTCCATCGCTGAGCTATTGTCCATCGCCAGTTATTATAGAAAACCCAGCACTTGTCACCTATATCTGAGCTATAGCTCAATTCTGTGCCTCATTATCTTCGTGAAAAGGTCTGTGGTAATAGTTGTTGGTGCCCTCGGGTGTGTGATTAGTGATCTTCCAAGTGCCATATGGATAGTGCTGCTGCGTCGCTTCCTTGGAGAGCATATCGGCAATCTCATTTCTCTTCAAGGGGGATTGGAAACCTGTGTATTGGAAACCTGTGCATGTCGGCTCTCAAAATTTAAAATTTAAACTGAAGATCATAACACAGCAATATAAATAATGTAAAAATTCGTGCAGCTTTTAATTGAGATATGTTTTCTCCTGAAGATGGACTCAACTATGCAGTCCGAAACGCGTCGAGAACTTAAACTATACACAGGTTTCCAATCCCCCTTGAAGATAACTGCAACCTGTGAAAGCCTTAATGAAACAATCTCATTTCTCTCCCTGTAGACATGTGTAAATGTAATTTGATAAAATGACTGCTTTAACCGGATCACCTCCTCCAGTATAGGTAAGAGTATCATCACATTGCAGTGTGTGATCTCCTTTGCCCATTTGATAACTAATATGGAGTCGCCAAAAATCTGTAGAGATAGACATCCTTGTTCAATGGCGAATAACATCAGCAGTCTGAGAGACATAAGTTCATCAAAGTTATTAGATCCCCCCCCAAGCCAGCCACCAGATGAAAGTAATGAGACTCTGTTTTGAAAAGAACTCCCCCCCCACCACACTCCGATTGATGGTTTATTGAAGCACCATAAAAAAAAGCCCACGGCATGGATTTGTCAATCAATTCTACACACACAGGTCGCGTTCTAACCACAGGGGCAGGTGCCTTGAAGTGAAGGGTAATAGCCACGATTTGTGCCACTACACTCGCCATTGGAACCCTGCAATCTTGAAAAATAATCTTATTCCTGGTAATCCAGATGCCCCAGGCATAAATACAAGGGAAAGCCCGAATGGTTGATGTCTTATGTGATATCCACCACAGTTGGAATGCCTCATGAACACTCGCACCCTGCCACCCCACATTGATATCCAGGAATTTGCAGGCATCAGCCCAAACTGCCTGAGAATACCTACAATGTACAAAGAGATGAGAACTAGTCTCTTCCGCATCACTACATAGTGGACAGAACCCCAGCCCCTGTATGAATCGTCTTTGTAGAATGTCCCAGGTTGGGGCCCTTTGTTCCAGAATTGCCTAGAAGAGTAGTTTTTCTTTACCTGGACACTTTAGATTCCACAGATGTTTCCACCACCACACCAATCCCCTGTTATGTACATCCACATTCAACTGAATATATCCATTCTTAGGGGAGTATATTCCAGAGGGATGATGGTACCAAATCAATTCATCAGTCCTATCTATCAGTCGTATGTACGATAGTCTTAAGTGCCAAAGATAATCTGCCCAAGCCCCATGCATATCACCAGGGATCTCAAGTTTATGTGCAGTGTTCCATCCCTAATGCCAAAGTGTAGATGTTCTCGGATCCGCAATATCAGCCAAGAAATGACAACCCATTTCTACCAATATATTCCTCAAATCCACATGAAGTACATGGCCACCCCTACAGCCAACCCAAGGGTACAGTCCTATACGAATAAGTCTCCCATTTCCAATCCGCCACACTAATCCAGATCCTACCAAATGAAAATTCTGCACCACCGCTTTCCAAACCACAGAGCAATTTGCCCTCGTCTTATTGCCCAGCCTGATCCATTCAAGTAGTGTAAGTGGGGCAATATATTTATGATATACTACTCTTGTCCAGAGGCTCTGTGTGTGTATAAGTCGCCACGACACCTTGGCCCCCAAGGATTTTGCGAACAGAAATATATTCTTTAACCCCCATCCTCCCAGGGATTTTGGGACCGCAAGTTTTTCCCATCTGACCCACACCAATGCTCGTTTGTCACACTTACCCTTCCATAGAAAAGAAAAACACAACCGTCATATCTGTTCCAATACTCCTTTGGGAATCCAAGCTAGAGACAGCCAATACACCGGGATTGCTTCCAAAACAGATTTAATCAGAACCAGCCTCCTAGCCCGTGAGAGCCATTTATGACTCCATCCAAGTAGTCGCTGTTCTAATTTAGCTAATAACCAGTACCAATCACCCTTCTGATATGCATTTGGTTTCAAGTGAAAGCCAAGGTACTTTAAGCCATCATCGATATCCAATGTCCTGTAAGGTAGTCTAAGTGCCAAATAGTGAATCTCCTGCTCGGTTAAATGCGAACAAGTGATAGATGACTTGTCAATGTTCACTAACATACCCGCAGCTATTTGCACTAAATTGAGACCTTCAACCACCTTATCAATATCCTGTCGGGTGCCATCACAAAAAATCAGAATGTCATCAACAAATAGGAGATGTGAGATATACAGTACCTGAGAAATGGATATGCCACGAAAGGAACCATCAGCTTTTGCTTTCAGTATAAAATGACTGAGTCCTTCAGCGACAAGGAGAAACAGCAGCGGAGAAAGTGGGCATCCCTGTCTAAGGCCCCTTCCCGCATGGAAGAATGGACTCGTAGAGCCATTGATCAGTACAGCAAAGCTCACCGTAGTGATGCAGGCCATAATCTATCGGATAAATTCATAACAGAAACCCAGGTGAGTAAGAAGCATCCGGAGATAGAGCCAACTAACTCTATCAAATGCTTTTGAGAGATCAATCTTGATCACAGCACCCTTCTGTTTCTGCACTTTCAGAGTGTGTAATCCTTCCTGGGCAACACCGATGGCCTCATGAATTTGTCGACCTTCCAAGAAGCCAAATTGTTCACAAGAGATATGCTGAGACAAAATATTCTTGAGTCTCCTCGCCATAACCTTAGAGATGATCTTATAGATACAATTGCAGAGAGAGATAGGTCTGAATTCATCAAAGTATTCGGGCTTGTCCGATTTTGGTATAAGAGCAATAAATGTCGAGTTAAATGGACCATGTACAAACCCAGCCTTCCGCGATTCTTCCACAACATTCAATAATTCCTCCCCGAAGAGGTCATAGAATCCCAAGAAGAATTCGCTAGGCCAGCCATCTGGCCCAGGGCTTTTATCTTTCTGAAAGGAATGCATTACCTGCAAGAGCTCATTCGGCAACACTTCCTCCATCAACAATCGATTTTCTTCCTCGCCCACAAAATGAGGGAAAAGCTGAGTCACACAAATTACCTCAGCAATAGAGGCCCCAGGTTGTGCAGTGAATAAATCTCCAAAGTGTCTAACACCCAACTCCGCCAATCCATCAAAACTAGAGACCCGTTCCCCTTCAGCAGAAGATAGTTCCCAGATAGAGTTAGTGGATTTTCTCCCTTTTGCATATGCTTGAAAAAATTTTGTGTTCTCATCACCGCACTGTAACCAGATCGCCCTACTTTTCATTCTCCACATCTCTTCTCGCTCACACAGAATCTCATTTCTGCGTTTTTCCCATTCCATCAACTCACCTTTTTGCTGATCATCCATATAGCCCATGCCCGGGAAATGCATCAGTTTATCGATATTCAGCTCAGCAGTCTGCAGATTCTGCTCATCACGAACCCGTTTATCATGTGCCCATAGGATAGTGGCCTCTTTTATGCGCTGTAGATTATGCTGAAAGTGTGCACCCGCGTACTCTAATGAATCTAAAGGTCGATGAACCCACAGATTCTAAACCATGTTATGAAAATCCTCCTCCTTCAGCCAGCTAGGATTGAATTTGAAAGGACTTGGGGATTTTTTACTTCCGCCTCTTAACTCCAGAAATATGGGGCAGTGATTAGATACCCCACCTGACCCTACCCACTGCCTGACAACATCAACCCCTAGTACTAATACATCAGCCACCAAAAACCTATCCAGTCTTTTAGCTACCCTTTGGTCCCCAGCTCGCTTATTACACCATGTTGGAGTTAACTTTGTAGGTAGTATGTCTAGTAGAACCTTCCTGGCGAAGGCTTGAATGAAAAAATTTGCCAATGTATCCGGTGTAGCCCGAGGCCCCCACACTTCAGCAGACCCTAGAGAGAGATTTAAATCCCCTCCCAGAATCACATCCCTGCCTTCAAAAATATTCATACTTAACAAGGAATCCCAGAATCCATCCCCATTTAAATATGGCCCATAGATATAGAGGACCGTGATCAACCTACCAATTTCAGCATCCCAAACCTCCAAACCGATACCAGAAGGGATACCCCAAGAACAGTCATATCTACAGCTCTTCACCTTCCACCCCGAGGCCAGCCCTCCAGAGCACCCCCGTGCATCCACTCCTACAAACTTCCATCCTGGAAGCAAAGATTCTAAAGTCCGAACAACATCCACACTGCCACCCAAAGTTTCCTGCAACAGTAATACATCAGGTTGATTTAATTCCACCAACCTCCTAAGAGACGATTTTTTAATGGGACTCGCCAACCCGCGACAGTTAAAGGACATAATTTTCATTAGAGACCCCCATCCAGGGATTTCTCTGCTCTAAGTGCCCACTCTATGGAAGATTGTGTGCCCATCACTAAGTCAACCTTAGCCCGATCCTGTGCCTTTGACAAGAGGGATTTTCGTCCCCTACCCTTACCCCCAATACTAAGAGCCAAATCAGGAAGTCCCCTCCCCCCCGATCCGTCAGCAATAATCTCCCTATTTCTAAGAGCATAGCGGATACTTCGTCCCTCAGAATAGCTGGAGTGTTTGGTGGATACCATGGACGGTGTGGATGTATAGTCTGCATCAGTCATCAAACAAGTAGCAACTGGACTATGTAAATCGGTACATGCGAGTGGAGGGGGCCCATGACTACCCCCCCCAACTCATTAGAGACAAATAATATGGAATCAACAGGTGAAATGTAGTGAGACATACCCTGGGGGTTTGTAGATGATCCCCCTCGTAAAGTGGACATCTCCCTTTGTTCGCTGGTGTAGGCCCGATACAAAGAAGTCGCAGTAATAGTGGCCCCCACATCAACCGTATCAGCAGATCCAATAGTCTCCAATTCAATGTGCTCAGATGGAGGCAGGGTTTCCCCAGCACCAGGAATCCCACGATCAGATGATACCCCAGTAGCAGAGTGCTCTCCACGGGCAAGAGCTGGCCCACGTCCATCAACCCTCACCTTCTTAGGATTCACCGTCAACAAAGGATCAGCACGATCAGCAGCTCCTTCCCCGACCATAGGCTTACAAGCCCAAAACGTTAAGGGGCAGCTGGATACCAAATGTCCATGATCGTGGCAGTGGTGGCACCTAAACGGCACCCCCACATAATCCAGAAGTTGAACAAAGTCCCCATCCTTGGATTGTATGTTAATCTCAGCAGAGAGCCCCTGCCGAAGGTCGATTTTTACCAAAATCTTTGCCCCGTATAATTTCCAGTCTCATGGTGGGAGTAATCCAAACACACATAGTCACAAAGAAAATTTCCAATCTCAGCAAACCGAGTTTCATTCCATAGATGCATGGGGAATCCAGGAAGCTTCACCCACAGTGGTTCTGCATCTATTTTCTCCGATTTAGAGTCGAAAAAGGGAGTCCAGCTTTTCAGAATGATAGGGATGCCCAACATCGACCAGTGTCGTCTTAAGACTTTATCAACCTCCCCCTGGTTCGGTAGTATAAAAGAGAACCAGCCCTTCGTCAACACCCGTATCTCAGGAACAGAAGACACTAAATCCTTCCACTGTTCAGCCGCCCAATGCTGCAGGAATCCGCATCCAATTCTTCTGCCCCGAACATGTCCAACCACGGCGGTGTGTGTGAAATACTCCGCCTCTTCCATCGTAACATCCACCCCCAGCACCAACTTATTCGGTCTCTTCCGATCTTTAACCCGCTTCGCAGAAAATATATGAGAATCAGCCTTCGCAGAGACCCCGGATCGATGAATAGTCTCCCCGACAGAGTTAGGTAATTCAAAAAGATGCCCATCCCTATCCCGTGCTACCTCAGGCCCAGAAAAGACCGCTGGCCCCCCACCATTCATGGAGGGTCCAGTCAAAGCCCCTGATCCATCCGCCATCGCAATGTCAATTCCAGCAGCAACATTCCCATTGACATGTACCCCAGCAGAGGTGTAAGCCACATCCTCCATCACCCCACCCCAGACGTGTCCTCGGTACAGCCGGTTCACCAATCCCAGGCACCAAAAACAGCCAGATATCAGCTATCCCTGGCCCCAAACAAGCATCAACAGCTCGGACAGAACAGTATCTCAGAATATAAAATCAAGAATCAAAAGTAGATCGGCCCCCATGCCACAAAACACTCCAACAGCTAGCAACACCACGAACTCCTCCAAAGAGGATTCAATCCCCAGCTATCGTCCACCATCAATCCCCAGCTAATACTCCATACGGCCCCAAAAACCAGAACACTGTATCTCACAGCATCAAATCAAATGTCCATGTGACAGCATGGTGGCACCTACAGATTAGGTTTCACATGATCAATTGTAATCCGGTATCGTTTCCAATGGATATTGGCATCGAGATCCAGGCAATGGAATCTCATAACCCGAATCCTTCAATATGAAAATGGGTGTTAAAATTGAAAGTATATAGTCTGTGTCTGCCTCTCCACCATATCCCAATTCTACAGGAGGTCTGTCATCGCCTGACGTCAGAAATCTAGAAAAAAGGAGCTCTCAGCCATAATAGGTGCCCACTACCATACCAAAAATCGCTCAGCTCTTTAAAGAGAATCCCCACACATCCTCTCGCGCGCGCAAAGGTCCTCCGAGCCCGATTCAAGGAGAGGGAGCTCTGTACGAGCTCTGATATTGCCTGCACAATTCAAAAACCCTCACAGCAGTTCTGTAGCAGTTCTTGGAGCAATTCTTGGAGTTCAAATGCACAATAATAAATTTTTAAACTTATGAAATAGTAAATAAAAAAGTTTAAATATTAAAATTAAATTTATAAAATATTTGACTGTCAATTCAAACTTATGAAATAGTAAATAAAAAAGTTTAAATATTAAAATTAAATTTATAAAATATTTGAGTGTTAATTCAATATAAACTTCTAATTTGGAATCACAATGAATGAGATTTTTTTTAAGATGGATGATTCACATGTTTGTTTGAAATAACTCTTCTATTAACTTAATTGCTTATAAAATATAATTTATTTTTAATTTATGGATCTTTTAAGGATTAATATGATATTTATTTTTTAATATCAACATCTTAAATTAAATTTATATTTTTAAATTAAATAAGTTGATACATAATTTTAAAATAATTTCATATTAGTTGGAATTAAAAAGTGTTTTACTTTTTAATTCATTTTTTTTCAAATCATCACTTCAATCTTTTTTTTCAAAGAAAAAAACTACTATTGATATTCAAGAGAATCAAATAGTAAAATGAAAGTTCTTGATTCAACCAGGTGAATCAAATGATAAACAGTCATGAAGTTCTGAGAAGCATATAAATATCAGCAAGAAAACAGAACTGCAGCCATCAAAACTCAAATGGAGAATAGAGCACTATACATATGCAAAAGTCACAAAATGAACAGATATCCAAAAAAGCCAGAAATATGTCGAGCACCAACTCAGTCAAAAAAGTACATGGAGCCACAATCCAGAAGGCTGCCGTCGAACCATTCCTCCCAGATCAACTGTCCTTCAATACCATCAAGTGCATGCTTGGATAGCTTGTCAGTGAGAGAATTATGCTCGCGAAAAATGTGCTCAAATATGATGTCCTGCTGTTTAGAGATTTCAAAGTGTGTTCTATTTGCCCAATGCCTCAAATTCATAACATTTAGCTTGAAGTCACCTGCCGCCCATTTGATGGTAACCCTAGAATCACCATATACCTTGATGTTTGCCAAACCAAAGATATTAGCAACCTTAAGAACACACCAGAGCGCCAATAATTCAGCCTTCATGTTTGAACCTTTGCCACAATTGAGCTTGATAGTGAAATAGTGTGTATCATTAAGAAAAATGACACCCCCAACTGCGCACAGCCCAGCTTGTGATGCTCCATCAAAGAAAAGGACAGGCTGATCCACTTTGAGATTAAAATAACTAATTCTATCAGTCCTCAACTTTTGATTATCCATCTTGCAATTGTTATGCATTTTAAGAGAAATCAAGCTACATTGAACAGGATTAGGAATAGTGTTGTTGAAGATAGCATTGTTTCTAGAATACCAAATAGCCCAAGGAATGCAAACAGCAATATATAAAAATTGCTTATAGTATCTATACCAGTTTAAAAAGCACAGGTTAAAGTCACCCACATCCCAGCACTGAGTGATCTTTAAATTATATGACACCACATCCCAGACTTTGCGAGTAAAGGAGCAACGGACAAAAAGATGTTGTCTAGTTTCCACAACTTTTTTACAAAGAGCACAGTAACTGGGACCAATCCAACCCCTTTTGGATAAATTTTCCCAAGTCTTCAATTTGTCCTGCAATACTAACCAAATGAAACATTTCAGCTTTAAAGGGATATCCCACTGCCAGATCCTCTTATACCACAATTCCTGTGGGAAGATGTATTTATCCTGAAGAATTCTATTGTATGCAGTTTGAGCCGAGAGAATACCAGATGCAGGGTTACCACCCCAGACAAGTTTATCTGCATCTTCATTCAAACAGACACCAGCTGAGTTCAAATTCTGAATGTAATCATCCCAGATGCGAGCAAGATAACCAGAAAGACCAATTTCATGTGCAGAAAGCCACTTCGAGGAGACCCCAGATCCAAGTCTATGCTGTTGAATTTTATTTAAAGTGGAGAGACCTAAAATCTGCAAATATTGAGGGATGATAGGAGGAATTCTGTACTCATGTTCAAACCCAATAATGGGGTCAATCCCAACACGAATCTGATTGTCGGAGCTTACTTGCCAAAGAAGATCAAACACCCGCCACAAGAGCATCATCTGCGAACAAAATGTGTGAGATCACGCAGTGCTTTGTAATTTTGATACCTTTAATCTGACCACTCAGAACAACATTATTTACCAATCTGCTAAATCCATCCATAATCAAAACAAATAGAATAGGAGAAAGGGGGCAACCCTGTCTTATCCCCCTGGAACAGGAGAAAAATTCCGATGGACTACCATTAACTAGAACAGAGATATTCATCAAAGAAATACAGGCCATAATCCACTTAATAATAAAAGAGGGAATCCCAATTCTAATAAGGATCATTCTGAGAAATGACCAGTTAACCCTGTCATATGCTTTTAACAAGTCCATTTTGAGCAACAGGGCTTTCTTCTTGTGAATCTTAATGTTGTGCAACAGCTCCTGAGTAATGCCTATCGCATCATGAATCTGCCTTCCCTCTAAAAAACCAAATTGTTCAGCAGAGACGTGAACAGAAAGAGCAAATTTTAGTCTATCAGCTATGATTTTTGAGATAAGTTTGTAGAGAAGATTGCAGAGAGCAATCGGACGAAATTCACCAAATGAAACTGGTTTATCTTTCTTCGGAATGAGAGTAACAAAAGTAGAATTCAAACCACCTGGGACGAAACCATTGATTCTAGAAAAGTTCACTAATTCTTGTAACTCAAAACCCATCATATCAAAAAAATGTAGATAAAGTTCCACTGGCCACCCATCAGGCCCAGGGCTTTTATCTTTAGCAAAGATTTTCAAAGTCCGCTCGATTTCCTCCAATGTGACTTCGGCTTGAATGTGATCAGCATCCTGATCATTGAAGAAATGAGGATAGAGAGAGGCCACATTGATTTGATCAGACAAACAACAATCTCCAGGATTAGAATATATATTGCCAAAAAAGGAGACAGCTTCAGCTTTAATACTGTCAACTCCAGAAAGTTGTTCATCATGGTCATCTAAAATTTCCCAAATATATTTAGATCTTCGTCTAGCAGAGGCAAAAGAGTGAAAAAACTTAGTGTTTTTATCACCATGAGAAATCCAGATGGCTCGACTCTTAAGTCGCCATTCTTTTTCTTCCTGTAAAAGCAGCTCCTCTTTCTTTTGTTCAAGTTTTTTCATCACTTCAAATGAGTCAAAGGATAGTGAGTTTTTGACATTTGCAGAAAGAGAATCCTGAAGCTTCTTTTCTAGACGCTGTAGTTCAAGCTTATCTGCCTTTTTCTTCTCCCTGATCCAGTTAGAAACAGTCTCTTTTAAGCTTTTTAATTTATGATAGAAATTCAGTACCAGGTTAGTGTCAAAAACTCCACAGCTCAACCAGAAAGCTCTAACCATACCACAAAAGTATTCATCACTGAGCCAAGAAGCATTGAATTTGAAGGGCGAATACAGAGACTGATCATAATTTTCCAATTGTAAAACAATGGGCTAGTGGTCCGAGAATTTGTAATCATGAACCCATGTTCTATGATTCTGAAAGAAAGCCAACAAATCCGATTTGACAAGAAACCTATCAAGCCGCTTGTGAACGCTCCCATGACCAAATCGCCCATTTGTCCATGTGGGGGACAATTTATGTGGAAGAACATCCACAAAATATGTATCCAAAAATAGCTGTAAGAAAAACTCTGATAAATCATCCAATCTGGCGGAGGATCCCCATATATCAGAAGCATGGCAAGTAAATTTTAAATCACCTGCAATAATAAAATCATTTGAATTCATAAGCCCTGATCCCTGCAAGGATGACCAAAATCTCTGCCTCTCTCGGTAAGGCGCATAGCAATTGAGAATGGAGAGAGAGTGCTGACTGAAAAAATCCCTTTAATAAAATGCCCCAAGGAGTAGAGAAAACCTTAAAGTCATAGATATTTGGATCCCAATCAACAACAAGTCCTCCCGAAAGCCCACAGGAACTGACTGCAGACACCTCCCAAAAAGGTAGAATTTTAAAGAGTTTATGGATAGCCAATTTGTCATCACACATGGTTTCTTGTAGTAACATGATAGCAGGGCTAGTAGATTTGAGAAGATTGGATAAGGCCTGAGCCCGGGTCACCTTACCCAATCCCCTGACATTCAATGAAAGGATAGACATCAAGGAACAAACACAATGGGGGACGATGCTCTAAGCCCCGGGGAAGCAACCAATTCTTTCATCTTCACCTCCTCTGATCTCCTAGATAGAGGTGTATATGTATCTGAGAAGTGAAGGTCGGATTTCTTCTTTTTGTTTCGTCTAATGGTAACATTTTGGAAAGACAGAGATTGTAGAGGATTAGCCGAAGACCCAACACCAGGATTTCTGGAAAAAGAAGGTAAAGGAGGGAATTCATCACCCTTTGCCAACATCTGATAACCACTCTCAGTTAAAATACCCAAATCTAAAGACATGTCAGTGACAACAGAGCCTGCCCAACTCTGATTTCCCTCCACCCTTTGACCTACACTGCAACTTGGGTTCAAGGAAGAATTAGACAAAACAATCTGAGAAGATACAGGTCCAGACCCTAATGAAATAGGAGGATGTGTAGATTTCCCCAAAAAATCAGAACAAGGTGGCCTTTCAAGAATAGGGTTTTTCAAAGATTCCCCTAAGTTACTTGTGTCAGGTTCCAAATCAACACAATCAAGATTAGGGTTTGCCAAAGTATCTCCACCAGAACGAGATAGCATAGGCCCAAGAACCTTTGAATCGGTATCCAAATCACCAAAGAGTTTACGTCCAACTTTTGAACATGCATGATTCTCCGGATTAGATAGAGGAAGCCCAGTAACCAAATCATGCCTCAATTGAACATCACCCTTAGAAATACGACTCGATAATAGTTTTTCAGAAGACTCAATGAAGGCAAGCTTAGCATTAGACAAATCAGGGAAATTCAAAGGAGTATTATCTATGAACTTACCAGTAGGCTCAGAGGACGAGAAAGGTAAGCCCTTCCTGGGCAATGAAAAGTCCAAGTCAGACGAAGCACATGAAACTTTATGCCTGGTAGGGCAAGAAGCCCGAACATGTCCAAGCTTTCGGAACGAAAAACATCTGAATGGGATCTTGAAAAAGTCCAATGTTTGGTTCCAAACCCTAGAACCCCAGGAAATCACAACTTCAGCTGGTAAGCCCCCCTTCAAGTCAATCTCCACTATAACCTTTGCGTACCGACGATCCATGCCAAAAAGATTATGTTTATCAAAATGAATGAACCTCCCAACAGTATTTGCAAGCCCCATAATAACTTCTTCAGTCCACAATTCTATAGGGAGCCCCAGGATGATCATCCAAAGATGCCTAAGGGTTTGGTTCTCTTTAAGCGGGTCGAAATTCAAATGCCAGCGTTTGAGAAATAATGAACCCCGCTTGAATTCCCAAAAAGAGGACAAAATCAGATCAAGATGAGCAGTCTCCGAGGAGGTAAACAGGATCCACTGGTTCGACAGCAAATTGACACGAGGAGCCATTCCAGTAATTGGTACCCAAACTTTATTCACCTAGTCTGTAATTTCAAGCTTAGAGCCCGAACTAAACTCAAGTCTACCAACCAAAGCTTTCTCCGCGAGGGTACGAATCCTGTCCAGGTTGTAATCAACATCTATGTCGAACCTGGAAATCTCCTTCTTAGCCTTGTAAGTTTTCAATAAACGTTTGTTCTTTGCCTTTAAACCCCTAAGACACCCAACATGGGGACCTCCACCAGCACCACAACCAGAGCTCATACCCCGACCAGAGCATGAAACCGACGGATTAGGGTTAATGTTATGCAAAGGAGATACCATAGTGGACATCTATCACCCAAAGAAGGAAAGCCTTACAGCTGTCAGTAACCGAAAGTGGGAAAAGTACAGCTACCCCGAAAGAGAGCAACTAGAAACTACCCCCATAAGTTTAGAGGAAAACCCCTAAACTGGTCGAAACAAACACCAAACTATTCGAAAAAAGGGGAATAGCTAAAAGTGGAGGAGACCAACCATGACTGAAAAATCAGAAATTATGCAGGAAAAACCAAAAAATCCAGCAGAGAAGAAGAAAAGTAACCTCTGACTAAGAAAAAATTCCCACTTTTTTTAGCCTTGGCTGGTACTAGGCTGATTCGACGAATCAGCTGGACTCCAAGTCATCGAAGGCCACATAATCCTCAGTTCAACCGTCAAAATCAGTGATTCCTGCAGAATTGACAAAAACCCTAGAAAACCCTAGTTTCCCGCCTCTCCATTCCAACCCCGAGCGAGTAAAATCCCAATCCATATTTTTATCATCATTTCAATCTTATAAGTAAATTAAAAATATAAACTTAATTTTTAAATAATTTTATAAAAAAAATAAACTTAACTTTTAAATAATTTCATATTAGAATTCAAAAGTTTCTTACTCTTTAATATATTTTTAAACCATTTTAATACCATTGAGACTCAATATAAGAATTTCAACTGAGGTGAAAATTGACACTAAACACTGCCGCTCAGTCTCCACCACCATTGCTATCTCTGCCAGCACATTAAAGGAATCACACTAACTGCAAGATTTTTCCAGCACATTTTTTGCTATCAAACTGAAACGTGTCCAAAGATCACAACCGACTAATATGTTTGTCATCTCAAGAAGGAGATCACTCCACTTGCAGCGAATAGAGGAATTAGATGTTGCCATGAATTCATTACAAAGAAGATTGCAACACGCCAAGAAATAATCATTAATGGATCCTCCTAGCCGATTGCACATTATCATATATTCACCTACACAGATTTTGCCAAGTTGTTGAGAGCTTCATACCATCAGATAGCATTATTTCCACATATAGATCACGAGGCGATTTTATATTTGCTAGTCTATGAATCATTATCAAAGGATGAGTCTACCATATACATCATCGAAAACTAATACTCCCATAGACTTGAATTTCACCATACTGAAACTTGAACTTCTGTCTATTTTTGCTTAGTTTTCATATAATTTTCTCTTTATATTGGATTTTAGTTTCAACTTAATATTTAATTTTATATTAAATATTTTAGTTTGAATTTAATATTTATTTTGAGTTCTAGTTTAGTTTTTAATAAAATTTTACAAAATGTATTTCTTTGTAATTTTGTTTGTGGAGATCTTTGGAGTATAATATCATATTCAAGATTATAAGAATAATATCATATTCAATATTATAGCAAGGAATTGAAAACATTTGAGATTTAACTTTGTAATTATAATATCATATTCACAATTATAAGAATAATATCATATTCAATGTTATAGCAAGGAATTGAAAACATTTGAGATTTAACTTTGTAATTATAATATCATATTCACGATTATAAGAATAATATCATATTCAATATTATAGCAAGGAATTGAAAACATTTGAGATTTAACTTGATGTATAATGGTTTATCAAAGCATCTTCGATAGAGTCAAACTCTACTGCATTCACCAAATAATGGTGAAACCCTCATGGGCATGGCATGTCTTAACAAACAAGACTGGTACAAGTCCCGAGAGATTAAACTCTTCTGTAATGGCCATCTAAGCAGAAGCTATAGGGATGGTGCAAGGTAATCATACCCACTTATGACACGTTAGTTGCAATGGCATGCTATAAAAACAAAAATTTATCATTAAAATGAATTATTAGAGGTACCTACAATTTTTTTTAGAATTAAGTGTAAAAAGATGAAACTTAGAAAAACGGATCACCGTCTGGAATATATAACTTTTATTTATGTAAAATTGGTATAAACTATAGAAATATTGTAACTTCTAAGAATATTATATTTGTACTTTATTATTCCAGAGATGTTTCATTCCTCCGTGAAGACCTTATTGCATATCCGGAGATGTTTACTCCTCCATCGAAATGTGGTAACTTGGGTTATTAGAATTCCCTAGTGGGGTCGACCCATAGTGTATCTCAGTCTCCACCACCATTGATATCTCTCCCAGCACATTAAAAGAATCACGCTAACTACAAGATTTTCCATAAAGAGAAGAAAAGGCCACATTTTTTGCCATCAAACTGAAATCTGTCCAAAGATTACATCTGACTAATACTGAAACTTGAACTTCTGTTTATTAGTCCCTGCCGTAGGCAGAGACTATATGTTCCGCTTTTTAGTATTAATTTACGGTGTAAAAGAATATTTCTAAAACTTTCCTATAGTTTATCCAATGTTGAAATAATTTACATAATTATTTGTATTTATTTAATAAAATATTTTAATAAGTGTGAGTCTGATTGGTGGAAAGTGCTTGAAAAGACAATTTTCATCATTGGCAAGGATTAAGTAAAAATGAAAATAGAATGAATTTTAACTTGCAAATGTTATGTTCATCTAAATATTTTGTTTATAGTGGATAGCCAGATCTGTTGATAGGCATCAAGGTTTACAAGTTGACAGGCTTGCAACTTTGCATTTAAACCTTTTTACAACTTTGTGCCTCCTAGAATGCCAAGAGTGGTAGACCCTGCTATGTGTAAGAACATCTGTTACCTGGTTGAACTAGGTTCTCCAAAATTTATCCAATGGCTTAGGTAAGCTTAACTCCTCACCACTATTTATCATTTGGTTTTCGATCTCAAACGTCATTCTCATGGCTCTTTTGCTTACTAGCGAACTGTTTCATGAGAATTAATGGATGTCTTTTCTATCCTTGGTAGGTAAACTCACCGGGACTTAGTTATAAGACTCAAACTGGTAATAATCTTTGCAATATTCATACAGAATTTAAATAACATAGTCGTTTTTCGATGTTGTCTTGTTTTTAATACCAAATTTCTAAATGTTTGAAGGAATTATGAACCGATTGGAAAAGTGGGCTTAGTTTTCCTTAAAGATTGACATGGCAGCTCAAGCTTGGAAGCCACTCCTCACTGTATGATATGCTGAGCATGTTAGTTTTCTAAATGGTAGTTACCGAGGGTTTTACCTGTGGTTCATTCAATCATGTTGGATATGATTTCTTATATTTTACGCCTTTTACAGTTACTTCAAGAATTCTATTTGAGTTTTTATTGCCTTGTCGCCATTTTGTGTAGATGTGGCAACAACAATGCTCATCAAATAAAGTGTTGGCATTGATCTTTTGTTGGCGAATCAAGGTGTTGACAATTCATGGAAGATTAATTGGGCTAAGGTAATTAACTGTAAAATGTAACTCGAGACATGCTTACCTTCGATTTCTGTCATGCAACTTTTATTTTTATTTTTTAACAGTTGGAATGTCAAATTCTGTTGTTTTCTTTCAGGCAAAACAAGTACTAAAAGGAGTGCGCATTGTAACATTACACACCAATATGGAGTTTAAGATCCTTGGTTTTAGCAAAAAACCATGCAAAGAACAACTGTATAAATCGCCACTTGCTCTTATGATCGATTCCTGATATGTTTTCTTTCCCTTTTGGGTTATAACTTAAAATTCTAATGTTTGGTAGCTTCATCATGTTATTGGTTACTTGGGATTTTGTATTGAATTATGTGGGACCCTTCTGTGTGAAGATTTTCAATGAAAGTAAGAAGCCAAGGCAACAACCAAGTAGAGCCTCTTCAAACAGTGGATGTGACTCTATATGATTACTTTGTAAATACAAAACAAACTCCGTTGCAGTTTTCAGGCGACCTATTATGCTTGGATGTAGGGAGAAAAAACGACCCAATTATCTCCCAATTGAGGTCAGTAATATAAAATGTTTCTAGATTTCATGCATAGGTTGCTTCAACAGGGCGCGTTGAACCAATAATTTGTGGAGAAAAATATTGATTATCTAATGGGTGTGTTTTCTCCAATTGCCAGCTTTGCAAAATCCTTTCCGGACAAAGATATACTAAGTCCCATTCTACTCAACAACACACATCACTTATGGAGCAATCCCGACAAAATCCTGATGAACGAATGCAATTGTTATTGAAGGCAAGTATGGTTTTGTTTGGATTTCATTTAATATCTTTATAAAAAATAGATTGTGACTAGTGTTCGATGATGCAGGGAATGGAAGTCAATAATTACAATTCTGATACATTATTGAAGGCCTGCAATATCAATGTTGATAAACAGTTGGTATGTTTAGATGGTCGAATTCTTGACCCACCCATGGTAAGGCATTGTTTTTCTTTCATCTTAATGCTATCATAATGTATATTATCTTCGCGTCAAGAAAATTAAATGTATAATTTATGTAGAATACTCTGTTACAAGCCCACATGTTTATTAACTAGGTGATCATTCTAGACAGTTTATATATCATTTTTTTCTGTAATCGTTTTATTTTTAAACGAGGAAAAACTCCTGGGTAAACACATTTCATGCTTCCCCACATTAATGGATGGCATCCTTAGTATTAGTAGATGGCATATTTACTAAAAAAGACATAGATTAGTGCCTTTAACCAGGGAATTTGAGTGAGGCACCTACTGGGACAGAACTAGCCAAATGCAACTACTAGTTGATCTAAAACCTTGTTTGATTTGTTTGGCACAGAACTAGCTAAAAGTAAATACCCAAAAATGATGGCAACAGGTGTTTGAGATAACCCTTGTGTTTGATTTGTTTGATTATAAATTGTAAGGACGACAATAATCTATCATTAGATTTTCATTATTGTGGGAGGGCGCAGCAGAAAACACAATGGCCGAAAGGCCCAGAAAACTCTGTCTTTCATTAACCGAAAAGAAAAGGATTTTTACATATGTGAAGAGTTCTCTCGAAACATCCACGATGTCTAGAAACATCCATGGAGAGGCTTCTTGGAGAAGAAATTAGGCAAATAAATGCCAGCATTAATTAGACCAACCACAAACTCATACACGTGGCAGGAGAAATTATCACAATTGCCAACACTCCCCTTTAATTTCTACAGCCACATACAAAACTCATATACAGAAAATTCATATACAGAGTTTACATTCAAAATGACAGACTTCCAAAAAATGCAGATTTCAAAAATACATGATTGATAAACATGCCTGTTGGTCTTATAGTTTCGGCTAGGCTTACAAAATGATTCTCAAAAGAAACTTGTGAAACATTCAGAAACACATAATTCTGGAAACTCAAATTTGTTTGCAGTTTTTCCATCTTCGACGACGCCAAACTTTAAACCAGCTGTGCTTTGGCTCTTTTAGTTTCACTTTCTTTTTCAGCATCACATTTTTCTTTGATTCTTCAAATTTGCTATCGTTAACATCCTTTGGCCTAATTCTTCCATCAACATCATCAAAGTCTTCAATAGCTTTCTGTTGGCTGTACTCAGAACTTTTAAGCTGTGATATATCCATCTTCCATTGAACTAGCTGCTGCCATGAAATCAACTGATAGTAGTGCTTGATCTGTTTAGGATTCCATTTCTCAAAAATTTCATTTACAGGTTGTTCTTCAAATTCCATTTGCTCAATAGTGTCCATTACATCTTTTTTAAGATCAACAACTTCTCTGTTGCCATACACATCTTCATGGGCATTCATTTCTTCCTCAATTTCTTGTACTATACTTGCTGCTATTAACTTGATTTCATCTTCATTTACATTCTCTGCTTCTCCATTGAACAATTTTTCTGTTGATTTCATCTTTGAATAAATTTTCAACATTTCATCAACCATTTCTTCAAGGACTACATCACCTGCACAAAGCTCTTCATCAACTTCTGCTGATTCTGAAAATTTTACTTCTGAATTGTCTTCATGTACTGCCTCAGCTGTAATCCTAAATTTCACTTCATCAAAAACATCTACAGCGTTTCCATCTTCATTGCATTCTGCAGAAAGTGAACCTTCTTCACCGTTGATCATATTAAAAATTAATTTAATTTAATTTTCAAGTGCAATCTTTTCAGCTTCACTCAGAAATTCTTCATCATAAATTGCAGGTCTGCATTCAACTTTCATCAATGAATTTTCTTCGATGCTGTCCTTATTCTCATCATTTGCAGTATCCATTATTTTGAAATATTCACCATTAACAACGAGATTGTTGTCAATTTCTTCAAGTTTATATTCAACATCTATGGCATTCTGATGCATGCATTCTTCAATTCTTTCAAATTGTTTTGCAACATACAAGAAGACTTCTTTCTTTACCTTTTCAGATTTCTCTTCTGCAAACTTTTCTTCGATTGCATGTGATTCAGCACCTATCACATCATTTTGAAGATGGTCTAAAACATTAACATTTTTATGAAATTCATAAAATTCAAATTCATGTTCAGCAATAACATTTTCATCCATTTTATTTTCAACATTGTTTTGTGTTGCAGTATCTACAGAGCTGCTTTCATCTTTCATCAAAATATTTTGAAAATTGCTTTTCTCTTCTTTGACATCTTTAGTCTTTGCATATTCAATCTTATCTTTTGCTTCAACAACTAGTTCTTTAAAATCATTACAACTCTCAACATTTTCAATGACAACTGCATCTACATTCTGAATTTCTACACCATGTCGCTCAGCTTGATGCTGATTTATGTTTCTCCCCCTTACATCGAATTCTCTTTTCAAGCACTCCTAGGCTTCTCTAGCACTGCCTGCATTAGCAAACGTGGGTAAAATTATCTCATTCAAACCTTGTCGAATGAGGAACAGTGCCACATCATCATTTCTCATATTTTCCATGAGCTCAATCTTTTGACTTTGGGGCAAAACCTCATAGGCTGCGTGGTTTGGGGGTTCCTTGAATCCATTTTCAACTACACTCAACACACCTTCAGCGCGAAACAAAGTTTTCATTTTAATAACCCAAAATTCAAAATTCTTACCTGAGAAAACTGGAATGGGAAGTTCATCATAGATTTCTTCAATCCTTGGCTCTGCTACAGTAGAACCATTACCATAAATTTGTGCAAAATAAATTGCTTCTACCCTTCTATTCATTCTTCTAATCTGTTTAAGACGTCTTTGTTGACCCATAACACCTTATTAACTAGATTCCTTGGATTTTCCAAGCTTCAATTCTGCATAAAAAGACACTGATTTTAATTCAGCTCCTCCAACTTCTGGTACTCTTCTTGAAATACTGAGCTTCTGCTCAACTGGTCTCAATTTCTTTAAACACGGGCAACAACCCTCTTCTTATACATGGCTAAACTTTGCCAATGCAGAAACACATGGGCTTCCTTCTATAAATGCCCAATTTCAATTTCATTCAAGATGAATTCTTCGAATCTGCTGAACCATTAACCATGGGAGCACTCAACAGTAACACATCAGAACTGAGAGGAATTTATAACTGATGACTTCAACAACTCGGCTGCAGCAACATGCCTATTCATTCTGGAGGGTCTTCTTCTTTCTCAAAAGAAAAACGACCTCCCATACAATATTGGATTTTCACCAACACAAATGTTTGCTATGCAAGGGGTTTACCAATCAAGTCCACTAACTATTATGAGAGTTCACACCAGCACCTGCGAACTCATTTCCGTAACGGCAACACTTTCGCCACATAAGCAATATGACTCATAGGTGCACATACAACACTACAAACCATATCCAGCAATAGAAAAAGGATTCAAATGTGGACTCTTACAAGCTATCGGGCTCAATATAGATGCAGAATTAGACAAAGCAGCACTACAACTCTTTCTTAAACCCAACAAATATGGTTCCCTTCACCAGGATACAGAGGAAACAAGCGGCTATAGGCTTCAACTAACCCCAAATGAAGGGGACAGAGGAGAAATAAAAACTCCGAAAAACAGAGCATAACAGAAACAGTGCTACAGCACTTCATTCAGTCCAAGACATTGGACAATCTAGACTTCACATTCAACAAAAATCACAAAACCCATCAGCAACACAGCAGAGGTTTACCTTTTAGACAATGTGAGGAAGTTTAGCTCAACAATCATCGGCACAAACCTGAACTTGAAGACTTCTTCATCAACCACAAAGGGTTTCCTTCATACACGTCCAGAGAAACTGCCTCACGCTGTAGCTATGAACAGAAATGGTTCAACGCCTTGGGTAAAAGAAGATGACCAACAACGAGGGTCTCTGCAAAGATGGCTGCATCGATCCGTGGCAAAACTGACTCACCCAGCACCAGATATTGGTGTCAGGGGACTTCTTCTTCTCAACAAAACAAAAAAAAATCTATGGGCTACGGCCCTCTCCTTTTTCTTTATCATCCATAGCCTCTTCAAGGCTTCTATATATTCAAATTCCTTCTCAACACTGGCAGGTGTCTCCTACAACTTATCCCCTTACCCAAGTCTCAGCGAGTCCTTAAAGGACATGGGGGCACCCAATTTCTCAAACCACGGGGGCTTGTGCTCATCCGGCGGTCTGAAAATCCATTTCAGAAATGACAGCTCTCATACTGCTGCACAAAAGAGCCTCACACTGGCACTCTTAAGACTACAGCCAATGTGGAACCTGCTTCGCCCAACTTCTTAGCTGCAAGCACAAAAGGAGGCTACTTCTATCTGGAAGCTACAGGATCTGTATAATGGAGGGCTTCACAAATTCTGGCTTCTGCCAGGGGAATGAATGGCGGAGGTAAACTCGACACCCAGAGGTTCTGCCTTCACAACAACAAACCTCATACAACAATCGGCTCCTTCGTTTAGGCTGACGGCTTCTAAGATGGCAGAGAATCAGCTATATGGTTCAGAATGGCTGCTATGCATGTGCCAAGACATCACCCAAAAAGACTCGATGTGCAGGGGGATACGAGCTTAGAAGCTCTGATATTTCTTACACGCAAGGGTGTGAGCATACAATGAAGAGACTAGTGGGCGGAGGGCAGAGCTCCATCATGGCAATCCGGATGCCTTCCCACCATAAATATTATTTCTTCCACGAAGTTTCACTCGTTTTCCTCTGAATTTGGGTCGCGCAGAAGAATAGTGCGGATTCGTAATCCGTTCTTGGAGACGGAAAGCACCGGGACGAGCTCTCCAGCTCCGTCTTCATTCTCTGCACCAATCATTCTCCTCTTCACGGATCTGTCATCAGTTCACGGCACATGGGTTGGTGGAGGGTAGAGCTCGGCTTCAACAAAAAAAAACTCGACTTCTTCATCCTGTAGCTACAAGCAGTTGCACATATGAAGGAACCCAAACTAGACATAAACTGGGTTTCACCATTGCTTGCCCAGCCTCCACTCTACACAAATTGCGGTCTCAAAAATGTGAGTCCTCTTTATACAAGTCACGGCAAGTCCTCTTTCTCTCACCAGTGGGAGACACACAGCTCAACAGCACTTGACAAATAACCACTGTTACAACAGCCCTGCTCTTGCAGATTTGATTGACGATAGAGTTGTCCAGATTTGGCTCAACGCACAACTCTCCTAGATGACTTCTAGGGAGTCTCTCTGCCACAGCTTTGGCTCACAGGATTCCATACGCTCTGATACCAATTGTGGGAGGGCGCAGCAGAAAACACAATGGCCGAAAGGCCCAGAAAACTCTATCTTTCATTAACCGAAAAGAAAAGGATTTTTACATATGTGAAGAGTTCTCTCGAAACATCCACGATGTCTAGAAACATCCATGGAGAGGATTCTTGGAGAAGCAATTAGGCAAATAAATGCGAGCATTAATTAGACCAACCACAAACTCATACACGTGGCGGGAGAAATTATCACAATTGCCAACAATTATGACTTGAATTGTTGCAAGATTATATCCCTAGGTTTCCAATAATCTACCATTAGATTTTCATTATGAATTGAATTGTTGAAAGCTTATATCCCTTGCTTTCCAAGGGATTAAATCATTAAACCTAAGGGATGCATTCCCATATTTACACATTTGTGGATGGCATCTATAGTGAAGCTAGAATAGACTAGTGCAATTAACTCAAGGGGATTTGAGTGGAGCACCTACTGGCACAGAACTAGTCAAATGACGAGAAACATTGCTGACAGCCAGTTGACCTAATTCCTTCAGTTTGGTTTGTTGATTATAAATAAACTTCAGAGTACCACAATAATCTACTATTGGGTTTCATTATGAAATAAATGAATTTCATTGCCCCAAGACTATTCTGCTTGTTTTCTGTGAATTATCTGCTCTTTGATTTGTTAAGTGAAAAACTAGTTTTACATATTTAGAGTATTGATATTTTTGAAAGTTTTTTGAAATTTGTCATATATTGCTTAGACCTATCATGACATGAATAACTAGTAATACTGTTGATTCTTGTTCTCAAGGAACTAAGACACTTGAAAGGAAACTTTGTACATATTCTCTTTTGATTGTTGGCTTAAAGTTAAATTGTTATTGTTGCATTCTGGTTTAACAAACCAAAGTCCTGCCAAGGACGTGTGTATTGAGTAGAGATGTAAATTGCCCATTCCTTTATTCAATGTATAGGGGTGTTTTTTTTTTTTTTCTTCGTAGCTGAGGAGGAAAAATGTTTCCTCATAAGTAAGAAAACTTGTAGCATTTTATTTTAGGGGAATGAAGTCTAATTCTAGTAGTTCAATATAAAGGAATGGAAGCTTGCTAGGATTTACAGTGTAAGCATGATTTTGTTTGGAGATTCTTATCATCCAAGCAACTTGTTTTTCAGCCATCTTATCGTTCTTATGTGCATCATATTTCTATAATTAGAGATCAGTGTCATCTCTATTCATTCGTTATTGCGTGGTTTCTCAATAGTTGAAGTTTGGGAAGATGGAAGAGGCTCCAAGGGGTGGTCATTGGAACTTCAATAACAAGGTTTTCACCTTTTGATGTTTTCAAAAATTTGATTTGAAACTCCCTCACTCAAGATTCTTAATCTATCCCAATCGTTTGTTCAGAGACTATGGTTTGGGCAACAAAAATTGGAGAATTGGCAATTGCATGTTTCAATTCAAGAGTTCGTTCTAATGAAATAAATAACATGGGACGTGACCTTCAGCAATGTTGTGCCAGAAGAGGGTTGGTATGTTATCTACATATGAATTAAACAATTGCATTTTACATATTATATGTTTGGACATTGCATAATTGAAATGTCTACTCTAGGTAATGGCCGACTGTTTGGGGGTTCTAGAAGAGTCGCCTCAAGATAGAAATAGGAACCCTGTTGACAGGGTAGATAGGATGCTAAATCAGATGAAGTCTAAACTTCCAAGGCCGCCTCAATTTCTGCTCTGCTTCTTACCAGAGAGGAAGAACACTGATCTTTATGGTGATTGTGTAACTCTTGTGTTAATAAAATGAATTTACTCTTTACTTTTTATGATGCTAACTAGATTTTGTGACTTCGTAACATTTCTTATTTTATATTTTTATTCCCTGTTTTAGGGCCCTGGAAGAGGAAATTCTTGGCGGACTTGGGGGTCATTAATCAATATATTGCCCCTCAAAATAAGAAGAAGGTCAATGATCAATATTTAACAAACGTGGCTTTGAAAATAAATGCAAAGGTAGCCTCCCGCATCTGAATTTTAGTGGGTATACCTTTCTCTTTTTAGGCATGCCTCTTGCTTAAATATGTTGATGTGTTTCTAGAACTATTATTTTTTCCTTCAGGTTGGTGGCCTCAACTCTGTGTTGGCTGTGGAATTTTCCCATAAGATACCTAAGATATCTACAAAACCAACAATTATTATTGGGATGGATGTTTCACATAGTTCTCCAGGACATGCAAATTCACCTTCAATTTCAGCGGTATGTATCTTTTACACGTTATCAAGGCATTTGACTGGATTTGAGAGATGCTTAATTTTAAATTTTAATATATGTTGTTATCTGGTAATGTTTTCTGTAATATATATTCTAGCTTTTCTTCGAAGATCTTATAGATTGTTCAGTCCAGTGTTACATAGTTGTATGCTCGCCTTTTTTGGCAATCATAGTGACATGTACAAATATTTCGGACTGAAGTTTAATGTTTCGGACTGAAGGTATGAATTTTTCTATTTGATATTAACTAGATATTCTTGTGTTATCACTTTGTAGGTTTTCTTTATACTTCGGCCATGTTTTTTTAAGTTTGTTCATTTTATGGCAAAGATTTTGTATGATGATGTTCAATGCTGTGGGTGGGTATCATAGTTGCGTGTTGATGTGCTTTGGGAAAACTATTGTGGACCCATTGATGTTGTTTGGTTTTTGATATTTGCATTGTATTGTTGTGATTATGTTCTCTTTGAGTCCATCATTGTTCCAAGTTGCCTCTTCTCCACTACTCTCTGCATTATAGTGATCTCTTGTATTTTTTTCTCCCTCTGTAGAAGCTTACACCTATTCCTTTCAAAATTGATGATTATTTTATTTGATTTTTCTAATTGTATGACCCATCTCCTGAAACAAGGTGCTCCATCAATTTTTAGCTATGTCACCTAGGGTCTGCTCAGGGCCCTAAAAGTTAAAACCTTACATTTTGTCTTAATGATAAACCCCTCCCCTAGTCTAGAACAATTAACAAATCTGAATTTCTTGCAATCTTGCATTTCTGAGTTTATGAAAAGACAATTTTCATTATTGGCAAGGATTAAGTAAAAATGAAAATAGAACGACTTTGAACTTGCAAATGTTAACATCTAAATATTTTTCTTATAGTGGATAGCCTAACAATTGAGCATACAGACATACGTATCTGTTGACAGGCGTCAAGGTTTACAGGTTGACAAGTTTGCAACTTTGCATTTAAACCTTTTTACAACTGTGTGCCTCCTGGAATGCCAAGTGTGGCATACCCTACTATGTGTAAGAACATCTCTTACCCGACTGAACTAGGTTCTCCCAAATTTATCCAATGGCTCAGGTAAGCTTAACTCCTCACCATTATTTATCATTTGGTTTCCGGTCTTAAACATCATTCTCGTGGCTCTTTTGTTTACCAGCAAACTGTTTCATGAGAATTAATGTATGTCTTTTCTATCCTTGGTAGGTGAGCTCACCAGGACTTAGTTATAATACTCAGACTGGTAATAATCTTTGCATTATTCATACAGAATTATTCATACATAATTTAAATATCATAGTGGTTTTTCAATGCCGTCTTGTTGTTGGAAAAGTGGGTTTAGTTTGCCTTAAAGGCCGACATGGCGGCTCAAGCTTGGAAGCCACTCCTCACTGTAAGGGTTCCTTTCATTAATTTTTGAGATCTTTGCTCTTAAATTTAGGTTTATACCGATACTAACTCTGGGTTCTCTTTTTAATGAATGGAAATAAAAACTATGGCGCGACATTATTAACAACCATGATTTACCGAATATGCTTCTTAATTTGATGGAGACCGCTTAAATCCGTCTTCTACAGAAGCTCGACCTCTATGTTTATTTTTTCATAATAACTAGAATATATTTGGTCGACAGATTTGACATTATCTAGTTAATATCATACATGAACTCTGTTCGGCTCTGGTTTATACATAGTTGCTTGTCATATTTTGGCCTATCAATCTTGATTTATAATATCAATGACTTCTTATAATATTTTGAGAGTGCTGCAAATGTAGAGCTTTGGGTACATGTAATCAATCTGATTTCCAAAGAAATGACTACTT
Source organism: Larix kaempferi (assembly GCA_027924585.1). Taxonomy (NCBI): domain Eukaryota; kingdom Viridiplantae; phylum Streptophyta; class Pinopsida; order Pinales; family Pinaceae; genus Larix; species Larix kaempferi. Next base: position 19,420,423 of record BSBM01000660.1, on the reverse strand, counting down.
TGAATGGAAATGCAGTCAGGAAATGAAATCCTCCAGGGAGGTAAATGTGGTATTTGTTTCTTCATTTGGCATCAAACTCATCAGTGCAATAAATAAATAAATAAATAATATATGAATAAATAATAAATAATGTATGAGTTTGGAGCTTTAAATAAAAAACATCAATTCATCCTAAAATGCTTGACAACAAATTAAGTTTTTTCATATCTAAATTTTGTATATGTATATACTATATTAAGAATTAGGATTTTCATCTTATACCTAATGAAAAATATATGTAACTTGGAATAATAATAGGTTTAGATGCATAGGAAGCAAATTTCCATAGTCTGTCAAGCAACAAATGATGATATACAAGCAATACAAAATAGGAGGAGCTTAGAGGCGGGTTAATTAAATGAACTCAAGGGTAATTTTTCCTTGTCCATCTCTACACTTAATTTTCATGTGTTAATGAAGCATCTAAAGATCCTTTCTCTTATCCATATATAAATGTTTGTGGAGGGTTTAGGAGTTGAGGATGGTCGTGAAGAGAGGAAATTCTTTCAAGCTTACCCTTGTTCCTCTTGTGTAAGTATTGGTAAGACGTACTTCCATTCATTATATTTTTTATCATAACATGTAACTTTCTCATAGTGATAGTTTTTTTCCTTCAATTGGCATAATGTTCAATTCTAGGTTGTGTGGACTTTGAAAAAACACACCCCTCCTTCCTATTCTTATAGCTTTGTTGTTGTGGCGCTCGATAGAATGAGATGACCTATTTGATATTTCTTCTTTTGTGACAATCATTAAGGAATTGTTTTGCTTCCTCGTGGGATAAGCAACGATGGAAGACAGTGTCAGTTACTCTGGTAACCAAGCAATACCCCTCTTTTGTGCTTGTTTTCTGTTGGATAGATACAGTTGTTGTCTTTCTTTGGGGTCATTAGAATTCCTAGTTGGGTCAGTTCCTAAACTTATTTTTGGTTGGAAAATGATATGCACAGATATGTGAACCTTCTCAAATTGCATACAGCTCATGATATCACTCTTCAGGGAGTGCAGTGCACAGATTTGATTTCTGTTTCTTCCCTACTACGTTTGCAATAGTTAGACTATTATAATACTCTTGAACCATAGAGTCACTTAGTGACAGACCCTTTTGTATCACATTTTAAGAATTTCAAATGTAAATGAGGTTTTGTTAAGAAATCCATCTCAAAAACTTATTCAGTTTAGGGTTAAGCCCTTTGTCCTATTGTATAATTATTGTGCTTATCTAAAATATTTTCATATATGGCATATTGCATTCTAAAATAGAAGAAAATGTCCAGGTATCAATGGCCAGAAGTGGTCAAACATCCATAGGGTAAAATAAAATAAAATGTCTATGACTGTAGGCTTATTTTCTCCACCACTTGGTTCTGCATGAAAGAAGTTGAGAGCATTAGGGATTTTAATTAAACGTTTATCAAGTTATGTTTTTTTATTCCTAAATGTATTCATGCTACGATTTTTATGTAATGTTTTATAAATTTATATAATTTTTTTATATGCATTGTTATGGATTGTACTGGTGGAGCTTTAACTTTCTAGACTGCTATTCATAGATTATTTATTGTTTTGGTGGTTGAAGGCCATACTCACACAAATGACATGATACTAATTCTCAACTTTCTCATGCCATCCTCACACAAATGACATGATACTGATTCTCAACCATACAAAATCCTTGAGAGGTTTAAATGAGTACTGTAAATGCAGTCTTGGCCTTACTTTGAATTAAGATAGCAGATGCAGGTGAGCATTCTCAACTACCAATGCAGTTAATTATGGAGGTATCTTTTATGTTGAAAATTATGTATCCCCACATTCTGGACGTCATGAAAGGTGCTCAGTATACTATAATTTAGAGTGGAATGTTAAAAAAAAACATGAAGATAGGCCAATAGATATATTAGTTGGTCCAAGCCTCTAAAACTATTTAACTATCTATTATGTATTACATGGTCAATTTTGGAGTTAACTACAAAACCTCTGAAATGGCCTTTTAGACATATTGAAAAATATATGGGTTGCAACTTCTATCAAGAAGCACTGAAAATGTCTATACAAAATCTCAGAGAAGTAAATACTTTCCAAATGACATTACAAACTACTTCAGTTTGATGTAATTAGTTCTTCTTGTATGAGATGCTTATCTTTTTGGCATTTGGCATTGCCAAGAATTGCCATTACTAAGTGATCATAAACATGACATGAGCCTTGATTTGACACAGCATTTGTAGAATTGGATTTTTTGAGGCTAAACAGCTCAATGTGTAGAATATTCTTCTAATGTAGGCACTTGGAGATGGTTCCTTGCATGTATGATTTTGTGTTATACAATGTGCACCTTGATAAACCAAACTAACAGGACATTTTGTTTGTACAACTAAATGTAGGTTTTAAAATGACTCATGAAAACTTTGAAACTCCCATATATTGCTTTTACATTTTGTTTATAAGTTCTAAATTGTCTTTGTTGAAAGGTTGGGATTCCTTTGTCCAGCTGTCAAAATGATAATCAAAGTTTAATTGAAAAATTAAAATTAGAAATCGTGTCTTGGATACACAATCAGATCGTGTTACTGTACATAGACCGTTGTTAAGCTCACATAGGCTGGTATACTTATCTATCAAGTTGGTACACCTTATTTGCCCAATTGGCATACCAGCAAATTATGAGTTGGTATTCTCCCAGTTTGTTATAAATAGTAAATACTAACAAGCTCATGTATTTCAAGTAGTTAATAGTATGGAGATTCAAATTCTTGCTATTCTATTATCTGTTTCTTGTGTAGGTATCAATTAAAAAGCACATAGATTTCAATTAAATATGGTATAAAGGTATCACAAAACTTGAGATGCAAATATCAATTTTTTGAACATTGAGATTTTAAGTGCGGAAAATATTGAAATTGGTGCTCTCAAGTTTTTTAATACCTCTCAACTTTGAATGTATCATAAACATATAAGGTTAGGCTGATTCGATTCAAATGGAAGGGACTAACTTGCTCGCAGCTCTTGTTTCTGCTTAGTTTTGATATAATTTTCTCTTTTTATTGGATTTTAGTTTGAACTTAATATTTAATTTTATATTAGATTTAGTTTGAACTTAATATTTATTTTGAGTTCTAGTTTAGTTTTTAATCAAATTTCACAAAATGTATTTCTTTGTAATTTTGTTTCCAGATCTTTGGAGTATAATATCATATTCAAGATTATAAGAATATTACCATATTCAATATTATAGCAAGGAATTGAAAATATTTGATATTTAACTTGATGTATAATGGTTTATCAAAGCACCTTCGATAGAGTCAAACTCTACTTCATTCACCAAATACTGGTGAAACCCTCATGGGAATGGCATGTCTTAAAAGACAAGACCAGTACAAGTCCTGAGAGATTAAACTATTATGTAATGGGCATCTAAGCAGAAGCTATAGCAAACTTTGACAAAGAATCCTTTCAATTTCGTGAACGAAGAGATGAAATCTAGGAGAAAGGCTTCCCAACAACGAAGAGAGGCACATAACCACAAGCAATAAAATTTGCATTCACCACATACTAGTGAAACCCTCATGGGCATGGTGTGTCTTAATAGACAGGACTGGTACAAGTCCTGAGAGATTATACTCTTCTATAATGGGCATCTAAGCAAAAGATATAGCCAACTTTGACGAAGAATCCATTCAATTCCATGAATAAAGAGATGAAATATGGGAGAAAGGCTTCCCAACAACTAAGAGAAGCACATACCCACAAGTAAGAAAACATATCTATAGAAATGATCAAATATCCAAGCAGAATTTTATCGATATAAAGGCCACCATTATAAAACCTTGCAAGTCTGCAACAAGTAACATTCACAAATTACGCCTTGAATGCAAACCCTAATGCTCATTTGCAACACAGATTTCGATTAAGATTCTCCATAATAACCTTAATTCGATTGGGATCCTAGTCCCCTTTTAACAAGCACTGCCTTGATTTTATTTGGGCCTATGAAGAAATGATATGAACTTGTTACGTGCCTTTTTTGGTAGATTCCTCCATGGACCTTCCCCAAAGGCCTGTATGTATTGGCTGAGAAGGATGTCTTCCTCTGGAGACCATGGACCCCTATTGAATCTGATTTTTCAGCAGTAAGGAGTGCATACTACCATGCTTTTGGTGTTCTCCTGCATGGTATAATTAAATTTTGCAACTTATTCCCTTCGACTGCATCGATTGTGCTCTGTCTTCACTCTATAAACCCAACAACAACAACTCTAATCAATGAAAATGAATTTCTCTATCATGATAAGAAGCCAACGGAAAATCCCATCCTCGCTGCAATATAACTCAAGTTTCTGATCGCAATACACCAGACACGTTACAGGCATGCTAGCTAGGGGTAGGTTATAAATCTTATAAACATTTATTTGAAACATTATGAAAGGATTTGGCAATAATTCCATTATAATAATAACATTTTTAATAATTTCTCAAGATGGATTGACTGCTTATTTTCCTTGACATCACTTCATAAAATTGAATTCCTTGGTTTGAACTTGATCTTTCTAAGTTTTCATCTCGGTGGCTTGGAACATGATTGATTGGTTGGTTATTCAACATACAGGCTCCCAGCTTGACTTAGTCGCACAAAACTGTATTTTTTGTCTACTCTTTGACATTGGTGATTCCTTGTGATTGCCATCTTTGGTATGCCTTCTTTTAATTGCAAGCTTACTCAAATTCAAAGTTGCAATGTAATTCTTTGAGATTTTTGTCTTTATGATGACTTCTTAGTTTCAATCTCACTCAAAATAAAAAAAATTGGCATATCGGGTGTTCAGGATTTCATTCAACATTAATTTGACTATTGGATCTAAGTTTGGGCATTGAGCTTGTGTGAGGGTTAATGAATCCCTCAGACTCTTATCGTGTTACTGTGCATATTGTTTTGCTTTGATTGGGTTGGGACAGAACTTTGAGTAATCTAGAAGATTCCATCCAAATATTTAAAGAAACATTTTAAGTATTGTAGAAATTTTCACAAAAAATCTGTAAAATATGTATAGTTCATCGAGTCTTTGAAATTAAGATTTAAAGTCTTAAAGATCAACGACGGCTTGTAAAATTTTCAAAAAAATACTGAAAATTTTCCATGTTAAGAAAATTTTATGAACACAATACGAGAAATAAGGATGTAATTCACTTCAAACTAAAAGCCTTCATAGAGAAACAATACAGTTAACTCATTGGGTTAACTCAACCATAGGTGCTAGAGTACTACTATAAGCTACTTGAATTTCAACAACACAGGGGTCCTGAACACTTCAAATCGATGAAAAATAAAAAAAGGTACAGAACATAATTCCACAAATACCTGCTCATGTGTATATATCAGGCACAAATATGAATGAATCTTCAAGCTCTGCAATAGTGAAACTGATGCCAAAAACTACATCATTTACATAAATTTTAATCTTTAAAGTAAACTTTGAAAAGAAAAAGAATCTATAATGTATACATAAATAGAAGTTGGATTTCTCTTTTGAGCAAGATTAAAAAAATCCAAAGAGGAAAGCAATGATATATACAATGTATATAAGTCGACTACAACCTCTATAGCTCAGAATTCTTACAGTACAATCGATCTCCGGACATAAAATTTAATGCAATCCAAAATCCTAACCTTAAAATATGCAACTACCAACGTCATGGAATGCAAGTACTACGACGAAATTAAAGTGATTTGTGGTATAAACGAAAAAATTTACAGATGCAGTAAAACGTTAAAAAAACTGCTTTTGGATTTGACCTTTACCATCCGGTCGAGAGGTGGGACTCCACCATAAGACGCTAAACATAATACTTAATGGGTCTCGACCTTGTGACGTAATAGTCAGTAGTGGTGGAGTCCAGTTCCATTTGACATGACGCATCGATGAATATTGGCATTTTAGGGGTAGTAAAATATAGAGAAATAGAATTAATATTAATAACATTAGAACTGAACTGAGCTTTATAAGGTAGTAATCCGGTTTTGTATTAGTAGTTTGGGAAGGGTATTGAATGGAATAAAATATCAAATGAAGACGCCAAAATCAAATAAAAATAGTATAGAAAGGTAGGTCTAAAGAAGAAAGAAAACCTCATTTTAATAGAAAGAAGAAAATCAAGTATAAACATTCTATGGCATGAAAAAACAAAGATTATTTTATTTTCCATAGCAATTAACCAAATTCACATTATAATTCCCATTACCAAGTTGAACTTCCGAGTGTTGAGCATAAGCACAGTCTCAATGAGTGATTTCCATGAGTGAATCCCACTATCTAATCCGCAGATTTGAAGGCACTACACATTGATGTACATTAAAAAAATGCCAATTTTGACATAGAACAAGGAGAGAGGAGGCTGCTGCGCACAAATCGTAAACGCAATGAACATTAGAATGGAATCATGCACCAAACAAGGAAAGGAAGTCCATAGAAAATGTTGAGAAGGTAGCAAGAAAAATGTCCACCATGCAGATTTGGCAGAATCCACGACGAGACACTCCTTGGCATTTCCCTAGTGGACTATTTGCACCCACAACTGGTAGAAATGGATGACACCCTTCTGCATCCAAGAAAACACCAGCCACCTCAGACGCATACTATACCAAATATCTCACACAGAGGAGGGGATGGAACTAGCAGGATGGCAGTGACGATGGTAACACTTCACCAAAAGACAACATGTAGCAGAAAAGAGATAAGTACACCATGATTCACACGTTGGAAGATGGCGCACACTTTGGGCGCAAGGAGAATAAAAAACACACAAACCTAATCAGACAATGACTCCTACGTGTAGATACACATTGTAACAACATGCATATATATATATATATATATATATATATATATATATATATAGTGAAGAAGGTTTGACCATCGAAGAAACCCCATGAAGGAAATGATGAATCATATTGCACTCGAACGTTGCACAAGCAAAAAATGAGGGGAAGTAAACACAAAAACCTGACATTCAATCTGAGTAAGAAGCTTGTTGGGTGTGTGAGCTATCTCAAATAAAAACACCTAATATTAATTATCAACCAGGATCAGTAAACTTAGAGTTGAAGCAAAATATATGCCAAGGTAGAAAAGGTTCTAAAGTTTCAAGTTTGTCAGACATAAAAAATGTTTAATAAGGAAAAAGATCGAAAGATCTTTCAAAATGAAAAACCGAGTTAAATATTTAAGAATACAATTAAATCACAGATCAGAATAGTACTAGATCATACTACTCTACTTCTATGGTTAATTAATAAGAAAGATGAAAACAAATACTGAAACACAAATTACTTCTAGAAAAGTAAGAAACTACTAAATTAAACTTCCAAATAACAACTATGAACAGAATCAGAGCTACGGAGATTAGATGTTTAATAGGGAGAACTTGTAAATGTAAATTAATTCAGACTAAACCATCTAATTCCACTCTTTTTGATTACGTACATCAAATGTAATAGGAACTGGAGTAAATGTATCGTAATGTAAAACTAAAAATCAACAAACTACCACTAACTTTAAAAATTATGAACTACTGTCTATCCATATGTGAACAACATGAAACTAATGTAAGTTAGAAACAAGTATAAAACTTAACATTAAATAATTTCATATTAGTTGGAATTAAAAAGTGCTTTATTTATAAAAAAATTAAATTAAATTAAATTAAAAATAAATTAAATAAATGTAAAAAAATTAAAGATAAGTAAAATAATTAATATTAAAGATAAATTCGGATTAAAATAATTAATTGAATTTAAAGAAAAGTAAAATAATTGTTATTAATATTAGTAATACCTTAATATTCTATTAATATTAGTAATTAAATTTACTTATAGGATTTTTTTAAATAAAATAAAATTAAATTTATATTTAAAAAAAAAATTATATTTAAAAATTTAAATAAATTATAATTTTATTTATATTTCAAATTTACTTATTAGAAAAAGTAAAATAAATGTAAATTAAATGAATCCTAAAAAGAAAATAATTATAATCATGAAATAATTAATTAAAAAACTAGTAATATTTATGGAAAATATGGGGAAGCTATCTATGAATGTAAGATGTGAAATGACATTTGTAAATGTATTTGATATTATCAAAGCATGGAAGTAAAAAACATATAGTGTACACAATGAAGAAAAATAATAACAAAAAAAGTTAAATATTTTAAAATTGGAATTTCTATTGAACACATACGAAAACAATATATAGGAATACTTTGATTTGGAAGGAAATGTACAAAGCAAAAATATTATTAAACACTGCATAGAATTTTTTTTTATACAATTATTTTTACATGAAGAGCAAGTTAAAGCTCATAAATACACCATGAATTGAATCCATATTAGGATAAACCGGGAAGAGCGAAATATTTTGATTGAAGTAAAAAAAATTGTAAGTGTTGGAATATTAAGTTCTCAAACATGTTTATAGCACATTTTGATGGTTGACTTTCGTAGACCATGATTCACTATGTTGACTTTGGTTGGATATGGTTGACTTTGGTTGATTATAATTCCATTATTGTTTTACTATTGTTGAATTTGGTTGAATATGGTTGACTTTGTTGGACTGTGGCTAATTTTAGTTGAACATAGTTAACGATGGTTGTTTACTGGTTGACTTCGGTTGACAATTGTTGATCATCATTGACCACAAATGACCATAATGGACCATGGTTGAATTTGGTAAACCATGATTGAATTTCATTAAATTTGGTTTACCATGGTTGACTTTTGCTTGAACATGGTAGACCTTGGTTGATTAATTTACCATAGTTAGATGTGGTTGACTTTAGTTGGCCACAATTAACTTTGGTTTACTTTTGTTGACCATGGTTAACCTTGTTTTTCCATGATTGACGATTGGGTGACCTTGTTTGAATTTTCCATATGGTTGACCAAGGTTGGATATAATTATTTGTGGTTGACCATGGTTGACTATGGTTGACCATGGCTAACCATGTTCAATTATGGTTGAATTTTGGTTGCCATAATTGACTTTGGATTATGTTGGTTGACCATGTTCGACTATGGTTGACTTTAGTTGGCCATAGTTGACATTGGTGTACTATGGTTGAGCATGATTCACTATGGTTAACTTTGTTTGACTTTGGTTGAATTTGGTCGACTTTGGGATACTAATTGAATATGGTTGACTATTGTTGACTATGGTTGACTATTGTCGACTAGGGTTGACTATTGCCAACTATGGTTGACTTTGTTTTGCTGTAATTGATAATAGATAACTTTGTTTGACTATCGTTGAGTTTGCTTGGCTAATTGACTATGATTGAGTATTGTTTACCATGGTTGACCTAGTAGACCATGGTTGACTTTGGGTGACCATGGTTGAATTTTGTTTACTTAGGTTGACTTACATTGAGCTTGGTTCACTATGTTGACTTCCATTTAGTATGGTTGACTTTGGTTGATCATGGAAGAGTATGGGTAACCACGTTCGACTGTGGATGACTTTAGTTAAATTTGGTTGCCTTTGGTTGGCCATAATTGACTTTGGCTTACCACGGTTAACTGTGGTTGGATATTGGTTAACCTTGTTTAACTCTTCCCTATGGTTGATAATGGTTGACCAAGGTTGGCTACAGGTATTTATGGTTGTCCATGGTCTACCATGTTCAACTATGGTCGACCATAGTTTACCATGTACTCCATTGGTGTTACGCTCTGAGACTGATCTGGACATGTTGACGATTCTCACACTGCTTCTTGTTTTCTGATAGCTTCTCTGACCATAATTGTTCACAACATCCTCTGCAATGCGATAGCCATTAATAGCTTCATCCAACTTTACTTTAGGTTCACCCGCCATTGATTTCTAATTTCAACACCAATGCAAGTTTGCTGATAGCACTACTATAGTGAAAGATATCCAAAAAACATCATAGAATGGAAAAACCAAACATTCCAACTACTACACACCCAGATCAGTAATGATGAATCTTGAAGTGGGTAGGACAAGACTCTGATCCGCTGCAGTCTCAACACTCCTATCAATTCTTCATGATGAAAGATGTTACTGTATTTTCCAATCATATAACGAGTGACCTCACTATATCATAAAAACATATAAACTGGCTTCACAAACGTTTATGATTCTTTAAAACATGTCATTTAATTAATTATTTTTAAAGTTGGTTCTTGACAACAATCCTTTGCAATGCGGTAGCCATTAATAGCTTCATCCAACGTTACTCTAGGTTCACCCGCCATTGATTTTCGATTTCAACACCAATGCAAGTTTGTTGATAGCACTACTACAGTGAAAGATATCCAAAAAATAGCATAGAGTGGAAAAACCAAACATTCCAAATACTTCACACCTAGATCAGTAATGATGAATCTTGAAGTGGGCAGGACAAGACTCTAATCCCCTGCAGTCTCAAGCTCGGTATAACACTCCTATCAATTATTCATGATGAAAGATGTTGCTGTATTTTCCAATCATATAAACGAGTGACCTCGCTATATCATAAAAACATATAAACTAGCTTCAGAAACTTTTATGATTCTTAAAAACATGTCATTTAATTAATTATTTTTAAAGTTTGTTTAGGAGCCTTGATTTTATTTGGTGAAAAGTGCATAATAAGCAATAAAGGTATAACTTAATTTGGATTTAAATGCAGGTATATTTTGATAGAAATTATTTTATTATTATTAACAATTTATGATAAGAAAAATAAACTTTAGTTTTCCAAAAAAAAGTATATGTCAACCATAATAAATTTTTAAACTTATGAAATAGTAAATAAAAAAGTTTAAATATTAAAATTAAACTTATAAAATATTCAATTAAATTATTTTATAATAATATTGTTTAATTCCCTATTATAAAATAATAGTATTGTTTAATTAATAATATTCTTTAATTAAACAATATTGTTAATCAAACCATTTCATTAAAATAATTAAACAATATTAATATATTAATATTTTTAATTAAATAATAATAATAATAAATTAATTATTGTTATTATTAATTAAATAACATTAATATGGATTAAATAATTTTATAATTATTATGTTTAATTAAACAATGTTATTAAATATGTATTTTATTAAAATTATTAAATAATATTATTTTATTAATATCTTGGGGATATGTGTATGTGCATACCCATTACTAGCAATCACCATATTAATAATATTAATGTGTCGAAATACGTGGATAGTAAATTAAGCACATACTTTTCATATAAAATATTTAAGGGTTAATTCATTAAACTTCTAATTTGAAATAACATATTCAAACAATAAATGCCTTTTTTATCAACTCAATTGCTTATGAAATATAATTTATTTTTAACTTATAGATTTTTAAAAGATTAATATGATATTTATCTTTTAATATCATCATTTTAAATTAAATTTATATATTTAAATTTAATGAAGTTGATACATAATTTTTAAATAATTTCATGTTAATTGGAGTTAAAAAGTATTTTACTTTTTTAGTTCATCTTTTTCAAATCATCAATTCAATCCTATAACTAAATTAAAAATGTAAACTTAATTTTTAAATAAATTCATATTTATTAGAATTCAAACGTTTTTGACTCTTTGATATTTTTTTGCAATATCATAAAATAAATTGAAAATGTAAACTTAATTTAAACTTATTTTTTTACCACTAAGATAAGAAAATTATTAATATTAAAATTTACTAAAATTAAATAATATTAATATATTATTTAAATTCTATATATATATAAATTTAGAAAATTTATTAATATTAAAATTTATTAAAATTAAATAATATTAATATATTATTTAAATTCAATATATATATATATATATATATATATATATATATATAACCTCTATATAACATGCATGAAAAAAGTTGATAAACATTTTCTAATTAATATAATAAAATAGAAACAAAATTACCATAAAAGTCCATGGATCTGGTTCTTTTCTTATTTTTGAACTAAAAAGACCTCAATAAAGAAGCCTATGAGATACAATATTGTTTGAGCAAAATTTATAGCATTGTAAGTAGTCTTCTTGTCTTATGTCATTTTGGCAATGGAAATATTATTTTTAATAATTTTAATTTTCAATATATTTATAAAATTTTAAAATAAATATTATTATACTAAATAGTTTTAAAATTATATTTATATTTATACATAATAAAAAAATATTTATAAAATCGGGGCGACAGGTGCGGGAGGGATACTCTTTGATCCCAGAGGAAACCAAGTCGCAGCATTCTCATGGGGCCTAGGCAAGAAAACGAACAATGAGGCTGAATGGTTAGCACTTATTCTCTCAATAAAACTGGCCTCCTCCTTCAACATTAACAATCTCAAAATATTTGGTGATTCCAGGCATGTCATCCAAGTCATGAGAAAGGGCTCTGCCCCCCAAGATTCAAAGGCTTATAGATACCTTCAAAGATTGAAATCCTATGCTCTCCCCACTAAAGTCTCTTTTTATCACATTCTAAGAGAGAATAACCGGCTAGCAAACCTCGAGGAAAATAAAGGAACTTTATTAGAACCAGGGCACATGCATGATCACAATGGTGCCAAGGGATTTCACTACATTCCCTAATAAATGCCAAGGGCTCAATTTTCACTTTCATGCTCAAAGCATAGTTTCCATGGTTCTCCGAGGGTCCTCCCCACCCCTTGCTCAAGGTTAGGCTCCTCGATCATTTTAGTGCCTGCCTCAGGCCATCCACTCCCTCCACGCGCTTATCACATGGCCTCCTGCCACATTGTCAGCTCCCACGAGCCGGTATTAACTCCTCCCTTCACGCCTTTCTATCCATTCTTTGCAATGGCTCGTCCCCCTCATTTCCCCTGCTCTGCCCTTAGCTAGCTCTCTCTGTGCGATTTGGACTCCCCTCCTTCTCCTATCTCCAGACCCTCTCTGCTACCTCCGTTTTCCCTTCGTCATAGCCTCGGCACAATGCAAAATGTAATGGCAGCCATAGCTTCCCTGAGCCGCACCATGGTGGATGTAAAAATCTCAATTCGCAGTACTTATGATGCCGTCTGCACCAGCGTAAGGAAAAATGAGGAGATGGCCTCGGACCTCAATTACACAATCACCCAGCTATCATGTCAGGATTCGAGAATAGATGATTTGGAGAAAAATCTGTTCGAGCTTATGGGAAAGGTTGATGTTCTACAGAAAGACATTGCAGTGTTGTCACGGAAAATGCAAGGAAGTCAAGTCCAGGAAACCCCCATGGTCAATCAGGAGATAAACCAGGAAATGGTGGATGCAGTTTCAGCCCAGTTAAAGAATTATGGCTAACTCATTTTCTAGCCCAGGTTTCAAATTTTGTATCTATTTTGCCAATGTATTTATGCATTCTCCTAAACAATCAGTTTATCAGAGTTTATTCCAGTACCATTTTGAATATCTCTAGAAAGATAAGACTCAGAGCTTTTAAAGATATGTTGACAGAAATTACAGTCTCTCTAGAGATTTCTCCTTCTGAAAAAACTCTTTTATATTTGTACTGAATAGCTGTGCACAGCTTTTATAAATATACTCTTTTCCCTGTTCCTGTTAAAAATATATATATATATATATTTATAAAAAAACTCATTATAAAATGAAATACAAAATTATCTAATAAAATTAAACTATAAACTATATTATAAAATCATATAAAAAATAAAAGTTCAAAATTAAAAATTAAAATACAAAACAATTAAATTAGTAATAAAACCTTAGCATAAGAAAAAGACGCACATGTTCATGTAAGAATGCACTCTCATTCTTTTAAACTAGCCTCAAGCTTTTTCAAAGTGCCATGCATATAGTGTAAGTAGTCCATCAAGTCAAATTATAAGCTTGTGCAGGTAAATGTAACAAGAGCCACAAGGTGGCAATGTCCGCGACACTTCACTTGTGTCAACTGGTTAGAGTTGAGTTGGCTACATATATTGCTTTTCTGAATTGATAAGTGCCAGGCATAGAACATGTATAATCTATTATCATGTTTAGAACATCAATAAATAATATTTGTTTACCATTCATTATTTTCAATTAGAACATGTATAATCTATTATCATGTTTAGAACATCAATAAATAATACTTGTTTACCATTCATTATTTTCAATTAGCATAGATTGACTTTTTTTTTATGCTTTCAACTGTACAATTTTATGTGATTGAGACTATATACAATTCAATGGACTATCTTAAAGCAAAAGAGAATGCTGCCGTGGAAGTAGGTCAAAACGAGCCATTGGAAAATGCAAATATGCATTGAAAAAAATGGAATTTTACTATGAGTCTTTAGCCAGTCTTTAAGCATGCAAATAAAGTAAAAATGTGCAAATGCAATGTTGTGTTCAAGTTTCATATCTTGACATGATAATTCTATGTTAACAAAAATAATTTACCATATACAAAGGATGCTATGTTTAGGATAAAGTATTTATCTTCTACAAAATGAAGATTAGCAAAAGTCAACCAAAGTCAATATTAAGAATACTATCACATTAACCTAGAGACATACATCCAAAGTCAACCTATGAATCAACAAAACTTTAGATGGGGTCTCTTTTAAACCATTTTTATACCATTGAGACACAGTATAGGAATTTCAACTGAGTTGAAAATCGACACTAAACACTGCCGCTCAGTCTCCACCACCATTGGTATCTCTGGCAGCACATTAAAAGAATCACACTAACTGCAAGATTTTCCATAAAGAGAAGAGAAGGCCACATTTTTTGCCATCAAACTGAAACATGTCCAAAGATCACATCCGACTAATACTGAAACTTGAACTTCTTTTTATTAGTCCCTGCCAGAGACTATATGTTCCGCTTTTTAGTATTATTTTACTGTGTAAAAAAATATTTCTAAAACTTTCCTTCAGTTTATCCAATGTTAAAATAATTTATGTATTTATTTATATTTATTTAATAAAATATTTTAATAAGTGTATAAGTCTGATTGGTGGAAAGTGCTTGAAAAGACAATTTTCATCATTGGCAAGGATTAAGTAAAAATGAAAATAGAATGACTTTGAATGTTAACATCTAAATATTTTGTTTATAGTGGATAGCCTGATCTCTTGACAGGCATCAAGGTTTACAGGTTGACAGGTTTGCAACTTTGCATTTAAACCTTTTTACAACTGTGTGCCTCCTGGAATGCCAAGTGTGGCAGACCCTACTATGTGTAAGAACATCTGTTACGTGGATGAACTAAGCTCTCCCAAATTTATCCAATGGCTCAGGTAAGCTTAACTCCTCGCCACTGTTTATCATTTGGTTTTCGGTCTCAAACGTCATTCTCATGGCTCTTTTGTTTACTAGTGAACTGTTTCATGAGAATTAATGGATGTCTTTTCTATCCTTGGCAGGTGAACTCGCTAGGACTTAGTTATAATACTTAGACTGGTAATAATATTTGCATTATTCATACATAATTTAAATATCATAGTCGTTTTTCGATGCCGTCTTGTTTTTAATACCAAATTTCTAAATGTTTGAAGGAATTATGAACCGTCTAAAAAAGTGGGCTTAGTTTGCCTTAAAGGGCGACATGGAAACTCAAGCTTGGAAGCCACTCCTCACTGTATGATATGTTGATTAGGTTAGTTTTCTAAATGGTAGTTACCGATGGTTTTACCTGTGGTGCATTCAATCATGTTGGATATGATTTCTTATGTTTTACGCCTTTTACAGTTACTTCAGGAATTCTATTTAAGTGTTTACTGCCTTGTTCCCATTTTGTGCAGATGTGGCAACAACAATGCTCATCAAAGAAAGTGTTGTCATTGATTTTTTGTTTTGAATCAAGGTGTTGACAATCCATGGAAGATTAATTGGGCTAAGGTAAAACTGTAAAATGTAACTCGAGACATGCTTACCTTGGATTTCTGTCATGGAACTTTTATTTTTATTTTTTAACAGTTGGAATGTCAAATTTTGTTGTTTTCTTTCAGGCAAAACAAGTGTTGAAAGGATTGCGCATTGTAACATTACACACTAATATGGAGTTTAAGATCCTTGGTTTTAGCGAAAAACCGTGCAAAGAACAACTGTATAAATCGCCACTTGCTCTTATGATCGATTCCTGATATGTTTTCTTTCTCTTTTGGGTTATAACTTAAAATTCTAATGTTTGGCAGCTTCATCATGTTATTGGTTACTTGGTATTCTGTATTGAATTATGTGGGACCCTTCTGTGTGAATATTTTCAATGAAAGTAAGAAGCCAAGGCAACAACCAAGAAGAGCCTCTTCAAATAGTGGATGTGATGATGTATGATTACTTTGTAAATACAAAACAAACTCCGTTGCAGTTTTCAGGCGATCTATTATGCTTGGATGTAGGGAGAAAAAACGACCCAATTATCTCCCAATTGAGGTCAGTAATATAAAATGTTTCTAGATTTCATGCATAGGTTGCTTCAATAAGGCGCGTTGAATCAATAATTTATGGAGAAAAATATTGATTATCTAATGGGTGTGTTTTCTCCAATCGCCAGCTTTGCAAAATCATTCCTGGAAAGAGATATACTAAGTCCCTTTCTACTCAACAATGCACATCACTTGTGAAGCAATCCCGACAAAATCCAGATGAACGAATGCAAATGTTATTGAAGGAAAGTATGGTTTTGTTTGCAGTTCATTTAATATCTTTATAACAAATAGATTGTGACTAGTGTTCGATGATGCAGGGAATGGAAGTCAATAATTACAATTCTGATACATTATTGAAGGCCTGCAATATCAATGTTGATAAATAGTTGGTATGTTTAGATGGTCGAATTCTTGACCCACCCAAGGTAAGGCATTGTTTGTCTTTCATCTTAAATGTTATCATAATGTATATTATCTTTGCATCAGGAAATTAAATGTATAATTTATGTAGAATACTCTGTTACAAGCCCACGTGTTTATTAAGTAGGTGATCATTCTAGACAGTTTATATATCTTTTTTTTTTGCAATCATTTTATTTTTAAACTAGGAAAAACTCCTGGATAAACTCATTTCATGCTTCCCCACATTAATGGATGGCATCCTTAGTATTAGTAGATGGCATCTTTACTAAAAAAGGCATAGATTAGTGCCTCTAACAAGGGAATTTGAATGAGGCACCTACTGGGACAGAACTAGCCAAATGCAACTACTAGTTGATCTAAAACCTTATTTGATTTGTTTGACACAGAACTAGCTAAAAGTAAATACCCAAAAACGCTGCTAACAAGTGGTTGAGCTAACCCTTGTGTTTGATTTGTTTGATTATAAATTGTAAGGACAACAATAATCTACCGTTAGATTTTCATTATGACTTCAATTGTTGCAAGATTATATCCCTAGATTTCCAATAATCTACCATTAGATTTTCATTATGAATTGAATTGTTGAAAGCTTATATCCCTTGCTTTCCAAGGGATTAAATCATTAAGCCCAAGGGATGCATTCCCATATTTCCACATTTGTGGATGGCATCTGCAGTGAAGCCAGAATAGACTAGTGCAATTAACTCAGGGGGATTTGAATGGAGCACCTACTAGCACAGAACTAGTCAAATGCCCAGAAACATTGCTGATAGCCAGTTGAGCTAATTCCTTCAGTTTGGTTTGTTGATTATAAATAAACTTCAAAGTACCACAATAATCTACTATTGGATTTCATTATGAAATAAATGAATTTCATTGCCCCAATACTATTCTACTTGTTTTCTGTGAATTATATGCTCTTCGATTTGTTAAGTGAAAACCTGGTTTTACATATTTAGAGTATTGATATTTTTTAAAGTTTTTTTGAAATTTGTCATAGATTGCTTAGACCTGTCTTGATATGAATAACTAGTAAGACTATTGATTCTCCGTTCTCAATGAACTAAGACACTTGAAAAGGAAGCTTTATACATATTCTATTTTGATTGTTGGCTTAAAGTTAAATTTTTATTGTTGCATTCTGGTTTAACAAACCAAAGTCGGACATGTGTATTGCATAGAGGTGTAAATTGCCCATTCATTTATTCAATTTATAGGGGTGTTTTGTTTTTTTTTATCTTCGTAGCCGAGGAGGAAAAATGTTTCCTCGTAAGTAAGAAAACTTGTAGCATTTTATTTTGGGGGAATGAAGTCTAATTCTAGTAGTTCAATATAAAGGAATGGAAGCTTGCTAGGATTTACAGTGTAAGCATGATTTTGTTTGGAGCTTCTGATGATCTGACCAACTTGTTTTTCAGCCGTCTTATCGATTCTTATGTGCATCATATTTCTATAATTAGAGATCAGTTTCATCTCTATTCATTCCTTATTGTGTGGTTTCTCAACAGCTGAAGTTTGGGAAGATGGAAGAGGCTCCAAGGGGTGGTCGTTGCACAGGGGATTCACTCAATAAATTGCTATCATAGCACGTTCATTCGTGGCATATGAAAAAATACCCCTAATTTCAATAAATATTGGAAAATACCTTCCAAAATCGTTTTTTAACCCCCTCTCAATATGCCTTACCAATTTAAAAAAACCCCTATTTTCACTAAATATTGTATGTATCAATTTTTTCATTAACATTTTTTATACCCCTTTATATTTCTACCTAGTATATTGATATGATACCCCTCTTATGACCCCACATGCATTCTACAATGCACCTTGCTTCTTTCGATGTATATTGTGGATGCACATTACTTCACCCACAATGCAATTACTCAACCACATATCATTATGATTTACAACATCTAATGGTCTAATGAAGAGATAGGAGATCACTTATTGTATGTCACTAGAGCCAATGCACATAGTACAACATTTAGATTGCATGTTGTAGTTCCCCAATCGCTGACTAAGCCTGTTGTGGGCTAGGTATCCAGGTCCACAGGGCCTGTAACACGAGGCCTTCACTAGAAGGCAATATAATACCATGTTCATTCATATTGCAGTATTAAATATTCATGAAAACCTAAAAGTTATATTGCTTATATATTAAGGGGCAAATGGTTTTTTTTATTTAATGTAACAATACAAAAATACTTTGGGATCTTTTTTATATGGGAGGGCTGACAAATATCTTCCAAATGGAGATGGCAAGATCATGACCGGATGAGAAATCGAGTTGAGGTAAGGCTCGGGTTTACCAGTACACAAGGAAATCGCGTCTTGAGGAATGCTTGAGGCCAGCAGGTTTCATGGTGAAGTGGGTTTCCAGTTGATCATAGTTGAGAAACAGTGGTCATTGACAACCAATTGTTACCAATAGCACTCAGCCAGTTGTTACCAATAGCCTTGGGAGGATCTAAGCCTCCAGGGCTTGTTATATGCCCTCGATAGGCCTTGGGGGCTTGAATACCTAACCACTCATTCCTATTATAGGCCTTGGGAGGTTTAGTCAGCCTCCTAGAACTTGTTACAGAGCCTGGGGGCTTGGATACCTAGCCCACAACGGGCTTAGTCAGCGATTGGGGAATTGCAACATGCAATCTAAATGTTGTACTATGTGCATTGGCTCTAGTGACATACAAGAAGTGATCTCCTATCTCTTCATTAGACCATTAGATGTTGCAAATCATAATGATATGTGGTTGAGTAATTGCATTGTGGGTGAAGTAATGTGCATCCACAATATACATTGAAAGAAACAAGGTGCATTGTAGAATGCATGTGGGATCATAAGAGGGGTATCATATCAATATACTAGGTAGAAATATAAAGGGGTATAAAAAATGTTAATGGAAAAATTGATATATACAATATCTAGTGAAAATAGGGGTTTTTTAAAAATTGGGAAGGCATATTGGGAGGGGGTTAAAAAAATGATTTTGGAAGGTATTTTCCAATATTTAGTGAAATTAGCGGTATTGTTTCATATGCCACGAACGAACATGCTATGATAGCGGTTTATTGAGTGAAGCCCCTATGGCCTATAATAAGCTCTAGGAGGCTGACTAAACCTCCCAAGGCTTGTAATAGGCACGAGTGGTTGGGTATTCAAGCCCCCAAGTCCTATCGAGGGCCTATAACAGGCCCTAGAGGCCTAGAGCCTCCCAAGGCTATTGGTAACAACTGGCTGAGTGTTATTGGTAACAATTGGCTGTCAATGACCACTGTCTCTCGACTATGATCGACTGGAAAACCACTTCACCACGAAACCCCTGGCCTCAAGCATGCCTCTAGACACGATTTCCTTGCATACTAGTAAGCCCGAGCCTTGCCTCAACCTAATTTCTTATTCGGTCGTGATCCCGCCATCTCCATTTGGCAGATATTTGTCAGCCCGCCTATATAAAAAAGACCCCAAAGTATTTTTGTATTGTTACATTAAATAGAAAAACCCTTTTCCCCTTAATATATAAGCAATTTAATTTTTAGGTTTTCATGAATATTTAATATCGCAATATGAATGAATGTGGTATTATATTGCCTTCAAGTGAAGCCCCCGTGCAACAACTCTAATCAATAAAAATGAAATTCACTATCGTGATAAGAAGCCAACGGAAAATCCCATCCCCGCTGCAATATAACTCAAGTTTATGATCGCAATACACCATACACGTTATAGGCATGCTAGCTAGGGGTAGGTTAGAAATCTTATAAACATTTATTTGAAACATTATGAAAGGATTTGGCAATAATTCCATTGTAATAATAACATTTTTAATAATCTTTTAAGATGGATTGACTGCTTATTTTCCTTGACATCACTTCATAAAATTGAATTCCTTGGTTTGAACTTGATCTTTCTAAGCTTTCATCTCGGTGGCTTGGAGCATGATTGATTCGGTTGGTTATTCAACATACAGGCTCCCAGCTTGACTTAGTCGCACAAAACTATATTTTATGTCTACTCTTTGACATTGGTGATTCCTTGTGATTGCCATCTTTGGTATGCATTCTTTTAATTGCAAGCTTACTCAAATTCAAAGTTGCATTGTAATTCTTTGATATTTTCGTCTTTATGATGGCGTCTTAGTTTCAATCTTACTCAAAATTTTTAAAAAAATGGCATATCTAGTGTTCAGGATTTCATTCAACATTAATTTGACTATTGGATCTAAGTTTGGGCATTGAGCTTGTGTGAGGTTTAATGAATCCCTTAGACTCTTATCGTGTTACTTTGCATATTGCTTTGGTTGGATTGGGTTGGGATATAACTTTGAGTAATCTAGAAAATTCCATCCAAATATTTAAAGAAACATTTTAAGTAGTAGAAATTTTCACAAAATTTCTGTAAAATATTTATAGTTCATCGAGTCTTTAAAAATAAGATTTAAAGTCTTAAAGATCAACGAGGGCTTGTACAATTTTCCAACAAATACTGAAAGTTTTCCATGCTAAAAAATTTTTATGAACACAATACGAGAAATAAGGATGTAATTCACTTCAAACTAAAAGCCTTCATAGAGAAACGATATAGTTAACTCATTAGGTTAATTAAACCATAGGTGTTAGAGTACTACTATATGTTGCTTGAATTTCAATAACACAGGGTCCGAAACACTTCAAATAGATGAAAAAGAAAAAAAAGGTACATAACATAATTCCACAAATACCTGCTCATGTGTATATATCGGGCACAAATATGAATGAATGTTCAAGCTCTGCAACAGTAAAACCGATGCCAAAAACTACATTATTTACATAAATTTTAATCTTTAAAGTAAACTTGGAAAAGAAAAAAAAGTCTATAATGTACACATAAATAGAAGCTGGATTTCTCTTTTGAGCAAGATTAAAAAAATCCAAAGAGAAAAGCATGATATATACAATGTGTATAAGTCGACTGCAACCTCTATAGCTCAGAATTCTTACAGTACAATCGATCTCCGGACATAACATTTAATGCAATCCAAATTCCTAACCTTAAAATATGCAACTACCAACGTCATAGAATGCAAGTACTATGATGAAATTATAGTGATTTGTGGTATAAACGGAAAAATTTACAGATGCCGTAAAACGTTAAAAAAACTGCTTTTGGATTTGACCTTTACCATCCAATTGAGAGGTGGGACTCCACCATAAGATGCTAAAAATAATACTTAACGGGTCTCGACCGTGTGATGTAATAGTCAGGAGTGGTGGAGTCCAGTTTCATTTGACACGACGCGTCGGTGAATATTGGCATTTTAGGGGCTCTAAAATATAGAGATATAGAATTAATATTAATAACATTAGAACTGAACTGAGCTTTAGAAGGTGGTAATCTGGTTTTGTATTAGTAGTTTGGGAAGGGTATTGAATGGAATAAAATATCAAATGAAAATGCCAAAATCAAATAACAATAGTATAGAAAGGCAGGTCTAAAGAAGAAAGAAAACCTCATTTTAATAGAAAGAAGAAAATCAAAGAAAACCTCATTTTAATAGAAAGAAGAAAATCAAGTACAAACATTCTATGGCATGAAAAAACAAAGATTCTTTTATTTTCCATAGCAATGAACCAAATTCACATTATAATTCCCATTACCAAGTTGAACTTCCAAGTGTTGATCATAAGCACAGTCTCAATGAGTGATTTCCATGAGTGAATCCCACTATTTAATCCACAGATTTGAAGGCACATTGATGTACATTAAAAAAATGCCAATTTTGACATAGAACGAGCAGAGAGGAGGTTGCCGCGCACAAATCGTATACGCAATGAAAATTAGAATGGAATCACACACCAAACAAAGAAAGGAAGGCCATAAAAAATGTTGGGAAGGTAGCGAGAAAAATGGCCACCATGCAGATTTGGCAGAATCCACGACGAGACACTCCTTGGCATTTCCCTAGCGGACTATTCGCACCCACAACCGGCAGGAATGGATGACACCCTTCTGCATCCAAGAAAACACCACCCACCTCAGACGCATACTATACCAGGTAGCTCACACAGAGGAGGGGATGGCACCAGCAGGATGGCAGTGACGATGGTAACGCTTCACCAAAAAACAACATGCAGCAAAAAAGAGATAAGTACGCCATGATTCACACATTGGAAGATGGCGCACACTTTGGGCGCAAGGAGAATAAAAAACACACAAACCTAATCAGACAATGACTCCTACGTGTAGATACACATTGTAACAACATGCATATATATATATATATATAAAACAATAGTGAAGAACGTTTGACCATCGAAGAAACCCCATGAAGGAAATGATGAATCATATTGCACTCGAACGTTGCACAAGCAAAAAACGAGGGGAAGTAAACACAAAAACCTAACATTCAATCTAAGTAAGAAGCTACGTGAGGAACAACCATGCATAAGATGTCTACAGGCGTACTTTGCTTTATTGAAGACACGGTGAGATCAACTGAACATTCGACAGAAGATGTTTGCAGTCCAAAGGGGTGAGAGCACTCAATACACAGTTGTGACCTCCCACGACGTCCAGTTCCTGTCTGCAATTATAGTATTTGATGGGATCGATACTCTTCAAATATAAAATCACGTTGTAAAGTTTTTATTTTCTAACATTAACCGGTTCGTTTCTTACTAATGGAGATGAATAACAATGTGTGCGACTGTGATTTACAGAGGAAGAGATGTACACGAGGAGAGACACAAGTATTCTGTGTAACATATCTAAAAACCAAATACAGTCGGAGGACATGCAGGTGCTGCAGCACATGCAATACCATTTGTGGAAAGAGGTTGTGCAACACATGCAATCCCATTAGTGGCAAGCGGTCGTGAAACACATGCAATCCCGTTCGTGGAAAGCGATCGTGCTCGTGGTAGGACGTGGTGCCAGGTGGAGTACCTAGACTGCTGCATTCAGCTGGAGGCATGCAACACAATGACACTGGCTGCATGCAACACAACAAATGGAGCGATCATAGGGACTCACTAGCATATGCCTCGATATGAGGCCAAATAAGGCTTCGAAATTGGGGATTGTTCGAGAGGAAAAAATCAGTTTAAAACTTTGTTATAAAAAGCATTGTAAATTGCGCCAAGATATTAAAAATACATCAAATATAGTCCATACTACTTGTGGGAAGGGACTAATTCCAATTCCACATAAACCAGTGACCAATCAAAGTTTCCAAGTTCGGAAAAAAAAAATTCTCTTGTACCTCTTATATATCTCTTAACTCAATAGAAATGGAAAGTGCACACAGGTCACAATCAATTTTTTTTCAATTTATCATTCTTGGTATTTGTAAAAAAAAATAGAAAGTATACAAAGTTACAATACCTCTCTTACAGATTAAAATCTCTGATAGACCAAACAAATCATACAGACTAAAATCGATCAGATGCAAAAGAGAATGTTGTCTTGTAGACCAAACAAATGCAAACTGAGTTCAAATTGGGTTTCAAAGTGACCTAAGTCCTCTAGTATTGTCAACTTGTGTGAATGATCTACTTTCGAGGAATGAAGCATATGCCAAGATATCAATGTGTTTCCACCCACGGGTTCCCACCTTTGCGTGACAATGAAAACACTGTTCTCAATGTCATTATTCGTCGTACACGTTGCTTTTCAACTACTGCATGCATGTTACGGCATGTTATGAGTGTCTATGTGCCGTTACCTTGATATGACTCTTGATGTCTATGTTCATGGCTTCTTCTAAACTCCACTTAGTAATCGGTAGAATTTGAAACCTCACTTTACATTTTAATTCAATTAACTAAATGTTATCGGTCCACTTTTGCAAACAACACCTCTGGTCACATAAACTGGCAAGCAACATCAGAAACTGGCAAGCAGCATATGCCTTCCAGTAGAATAGCTTTTCCCTTATCTTTTCCTTACCCTCTTTATACCATACATCCTAGGAGCGTTACCACTATATAAGCTAGGAATACCTAAGTAGCCAGACGTGCAATTAAACACTCGCTTTCCTTTATTTCTTTCAATTTCCAGAAATAGACTTGGAGCCGTAGGTTCCCCATAGGCGACCTTGTTATGATGTGGGCTCCCATTGTCATGGAGACATTCAACATCGAATTGAGAAGTTGGGAATCAACCCAGCAACATGCATAATCTAGCGACGTCCACATTTCAATTCTTCAACATGCATGGGACAAGTGGTTTTCTCGTTGATAGTTTTAATTGTGCCCCTTCATGACATTGACCCATAAATTTGACACTTTCGCTCCCCATAGATCACTCTCCAGCAATATCTAGAATCCAGCGATGTCCACATTTCAATTTTTCAACATGCATAGGACAGGTGGTTTTCTTTGATGGTTTCTTTTTGGTGCTCATTTATCACATTGAACCATAAATTTGATATAATTTCCATCACAATTGTTCAGAATGCATAAAACACATTATTTTCCAATTGGGTGAGTTATGACCACTTGATGGTTGTTTGTGTTTAAACCGTCCAAGACATCTCTTAGGGTTTTTTCTCGAGGATTTAATGATAACTTTACCCGCTAGTGCTTTTATAAGCTCTTTGTTTTTATAATTTCTAAGAACAATAGGTGGGGGGTTCTTTCCCTCTATTCCAGCTTGAAACAAAACAGTTTTCAAATCAAAAGAGTGCCTAAACTACGTCAATTGCCATTTGTGTGTGTTTTTTCGAACAAGGTTTTGAATTGTGTGAAATGAGCACATCCTGTCACATCAATGAGGAAGTCCTTGACATGGCCATTGATATGGAACACAACTTGGATTTGATGGCCAAGTGTTTTTTGTTTAAATGCATGATCTCAATCGCTCTTTACAAAAACCAAAATGTTTATGATTTTCTATGTTCCCGTCCACCTAAGCCTTTCTAGCAATTCTCTGTTTGTATGCTAAAATCCTTTATCACAACCAAAATAATGTGATACCTCTAAGATCTTCCCACTCTTCAGTCATACTCTATGCTAAATGTCACAATGTTATGTGCATGTCAACGGGCTCAATGTATATTCTAATTAGACAACTTATTATCAACGTTTTGGTAGGGGGATACCGCCATGCTTCCCATTTTCTCTCTCCTTCCTAAATATACTTTGCTTTAATTTATTATTATTATTTACAGTAGTCTAAATAATAGCCTTTCTTTCCTAACAATGTGCTTCTATTATATTTTGCAAATAACTTAAATTTTCAAAGATCATCCTTTCCTTAAGTTTAGCTTTAATGACATGAAAGAATGGCTTGTAAATTCATATTTTTAATGATATTAAATAATGGCTTGTAAGATGACTTGGATATGATGGCCAAGTCCTTGCCGTGATTTCAATGGAAAATGATGTATGGATTTGTTGGAAAATATTCACATGCTTTTCAAGGTTATGGTGGCTCTCTTTTATGATTATTCTTTGATCTCTTGTATATGAAAAACAATGATTAATATGCAAGTGAAATGCAATTAGTGTGTGCTTGTTATCTAAGTGACTTATCACATAGTATTATGGTATGGGCACATGGGTGGTATGTGTTGTAAATGGTGCTAAGGGTGAGATGACTTGAAGTCTTGATGTCGTGTAATGACAAACGTATGCAAACTTTGATAACTATGGTACTTGAAAAAAAATAAAAAATAAAGATTTGGTTTACGGCACAAATACCTTTACAAGAAATCTCCTCAAGATTTTATGGGGGCTATAAGGCCTATGGAGAAGGGCATTGAGCTACCAATGTACAACATTTATACTTAACTTTGAATAACACACGTGCATGCTAACTCAATGAGAAAACACAACTTTAAATTGATATCTAATGATGGGAGTTTTGTACTAATTTTTGAATTGATAATGACCTAACTAGTGTTGGTCATTTTGATAATTTGAAGCTAAAATTTCCTTAAAATGATGCATTCGAAAAAAATTCATTGTTTTTTTTTCCAGTGATGTTGGTTTCAAGATGACACTGTCAATACGGAAACCAAAACACCTTTGGATGCTATTCTTGAATACTGCAACAAGTCAACACTATTATGTCAACATTGATGCCTTTCAGAGTTCCCATCTCTATGACGATGTCATTGGGAGCTTGCTCCTATATGATACTTTGAATGCAAGAACTTAGGGTAGGGACTTGCTACTTAGCATCAAGTTTAATGACAGTACGCCATTGTTTGTCATGTCACTTACTTTAAACGACAATCTCTAAAACTGAGAATTGGATCCATCATTTGCCTCAATGCAATATGGGCTTCAATACATGTGTGTCTTTACAACAGTGAAACATCAAATCTATAAAACAATACCCCAACTTTATTACATATGAACATTTATTATATTATTATTATTATTATTTTAAATAACTTTTGATTTCATGATAAAACTATTAAATTTTATAAAATATATCTTATAATTTATAAGATACCATACCATCTCTTTCAATTTACAATTATTTTAACTTTAAATTGTTTACCCTTATCATTTTTAATATAATTCTTTTACCCTTCTCTCATATATATATATATATATATATAAATATATAATTGAAAGTTACAAACTTTACTTTTATACGATATAATTTACTAAATAATCAATATAATTTCTAACTTTTATACTCCTTATATATATAGTTGTTTAAATTTAAATTATATTTCATATTTTATATTAAAATTAAAATTAAATATTTTAAAAATATATTTATTTAATTTATTTCATCCAACATAACTTTTTAAATTAAATTTTCAAAACTGTGTTTAACATGATTTTTCAAATTAATAATATTGTTAAAATTTCAAATAAGTTAGTTTAATAAATTTCATTTTACAAACTAGGATATATTGTTTTTCCATACTGTATAACAAATGTTAAAGTGAATAATATTAATTACAAAAATTTATATATTTTTAATTTAATATTAGTGTTTATAAATGTTATTAATATTAATAATTACTAAAATTATAAGATGTATTGCGTTCACTAATGGATTTGTATTTGTATTGAATTAAACCAACTATGATGCAAGAGCTTTTGCTTATGCACTATATATGGGTTGCTGTAAGCTAATGTTGGCCACTCATGACGCGTTAGTCGCAATGGAATTTTTGAAAAACAGAAATTTGAACGTCAAAAAGCAATATTAGAGCTACCTACACAACTTTTTCGAATATGGCGTAAGAAGATGAAATGTAGACAATCGGATTACCTTACGTAATATATAAATATTATTTATGGAAATTAAGTATAACTCCCAAAAAATGGGGTTCTCCTAAGGTTGGTATGTTATTTTTTAAGAAAACCTAATGAATATGTTTGCGTTGGTCCCCTGGTTTGGTATGCAAATGGTGGAATTTTGTGAAAACAAATATATACAGTCGTAGATAACAGGTTGTTCTAGTGAAACGCTATTTTTCCATATTTATTTATTTTAATTTTAATTTATTTTTTTAATTAAGGAAGTCATCCAAGCCCTAAAATGACTAGGTTGAGTGTTGGTCCCCGACATCAGGGTCTTAACATAATCAATGAACTTTTTTTTTTAGGATGTAGGTCTTTGTGTGTACTTGTATGGGTTTTTTTCCGTTTTCAAAAATAGGTGAGCCAATCAGAAGTTATAGAGGAAAGAAATAACCTACTTTTTGTATAAAATTAACGTTAGTGCAATTAAAATTAATTAAAAAATAGAAACAAATAATAGATTTAATAAAAAATTACATATTCAAAATCTACACACATAGTTCTACAAGTGTGTGCAATTTCATTAGCAGTGGACAAGTGTAGCATACGCAGAATCATGCTCGAAATAGAAGAAGCTATAGAATAAGATGTATTTTGTTATAACACAGTGTTATCTCCTCAAATAAACATAGACTAGTTGTTTTTTCTAGGTGATAGGAAGTCTTTCAAATTTTTGTTTTCATATACATTTGAGGTTCTTTTTCAAGAGTTTGAAGTATGTAATAAAGTTTGAAATAACATTTGATGTTACTTTTTCTCCAAAAAAAAAAAAATTCAGGTTTCGGTAGCTTAGGCGGACATGGCAATTGTTCATTAACTACCGAAAACCTAGCTTTCGGCAGTTTACAGTATGGAAAACAAAACTCTTCAAGCTACCGAAAGGAAAGGCACGTGTCATGTATCATGGAACAGTTTTTGGTGGCTTAGGCGGATACGACAATTGTTCATTAGCCACCGAACAACAAGTTTCTGGTAGCTTACAGTTCAAGGGCAAAAGTGTCCACAGCTACCGAAAGCACAGAGACAAGTAGAATGATGATATTTTCTCTCAGATCAAATGTTTTCACTGCCAAATAATTTGAGGAAGATGTTAAGTGCCTTGTCATCACTTGGAAGATTGTTGCAGCTGTCAAAGACATGAAGACTATCAAAATGGAGGCGAGGATATTTACTGCAAAAAAGGCGTTTTTGCTGTGCAGAGTCATCACTTTCAAATGATGATTCTAAGCAACTGAAGAATCATTTTGAAAAACGCTCGGAGGTTTTTGTTCCTAACATGCCAAAGAACAATAACCTCTCTCTGTTTTCCTACAAGTGTTTCATATTGAGAGAATTGAATCCATCTCTGAGCCCCAATTTTTGGATCCCAGAATTTGCCTATTTGACACATTTTTTTGAAATACAGATCTCGGGAAATGAAAATGTGTCTCAAGAAACCAAGAGAGGTTTTTGATCGAAACAAACCAATATACAATAACATCTTTCGGTTTATACACAGGTGTCACAGATTCGGAGAACTGAATCCATCTCCGAGCCCCATTTTTCAGCAATTTGGCCAAATTAAAGAGGATTTTTCCCTAGTTTATTGAAAACAGTTTTGAGTTTCTATCTTTAGTAAATTCGATCCTGTTTCTTAGGATCTAGAAAGATGTTGTAAAGGCTATAAATCCTATAACTGACAGGAAGTAGGGGTTCAACTTTGGAGACTCTTAAACACTTTTTTGTACTCAAGCTTCTCATGTTCTTGATCAGTAATACAAACTTCTTTTGCCATTACGCGTTCAGATTTTCATCTTCTTATCTATTTTGTACTTGAACCTGAATGTCAAATTCATGTCTATTCTATTTGTTTGATGTTTGATAACTATCAACTTGTCAATACATCCATAAACTAGAATCTTCCAGTACTTTGCTTGGTTTAGCTGTCCATTCATATATACTTTGTGTGTATGTTTTTGCTTGTAAATTAAGAGTTCTTCGTCCATTCATTTATCTACAACTCTCTGAACAGTGATAGTTAAAATCCTTGTCAATCTAGTTGTGTTTATACATGTCTTGAGAGAGTGAGGTTTGATTTAGTCATCTGACTTGATCCATTTTGAGTGAATCATTAAGATATTATTTAAGTTACTAGGCATCTCTGAGATACAACCTAGTAGAGTTTCCTGGAGAGCTAACAAAATGGCGTCGTTGCCAGGGAGAGGAGATTGAAGCTCAGCTTCCCTAGGAGACGACATAGATCTATCTTTGATGATAGACAAAGCTTGGACATCATTTGGTTGAAATCATCTATCTGGCGACTCCATGAATGACGGATTCAGTGGCAACTCCATTATTCAGAAATTTGTTGGCCACTCCACTGGTATGACATGAACAAGATCTTTGCTAAGAGGTATGCATTCCATGATTTTTCAAAAATTGTTGGTTTCCCTAATGTAGTCCCTAGTAGAGATGAATGGGAAAATTGCCTTCCCAGATTCCGAGGGGAAGATTGGGAAATACCAGCTGAACATTTGTTGGATTTTGATGACTGCATGCATCGTTTGCAAGTTGTGCATATGGATGTTCAGATCCGGCTCTTCAGTTTTTCATTAGAGGGAATTGCTCATGATTGGTACAGGTCTCTTCCTATTGCTAGTATTAGCTCTTTGGTTGGTTTTCATGCAGCTTTTAACTCCTTTTCTAAAGAGTATTTTCCAGCTGAACATCTTTTTGAAGGATGTTGTGAAGAGTTTTCTTCGTATCATAAAGATATTGCTTGTCACAAAAATCAGATTAGTGATAAAGCTTTTTATTATAGAAGGAGACATTTACCATGAAGATCAAGAGGTATTGAATGATAGTAATGACATAAAAACATATGACATCATATCAAATGTGTCTATTGCTTTAGATATTTATGAAGATCAACATGTCTCTTTTGAATGTTTGGAGGTCAAAGAACAAATGTATACATTAGCAGGAGGAATTGACAGATCTGCAAGTGACAGTTTCGGATCTGCAGCAAATATTAAGGACAGTCCTCAGCTTCTAGATTTGCAGACTAAGGAAAGTGGTAGTAACCATGAAGAAGAAGTTTTCAAGGTTTGTGAAGACTTAGTGTCTACTAAATTTTCACCTAGTTCTTCTTTTCAATAGAGGGATGATAAAAAATATGTGCATGCTATGATTGATGCTTGTTACGAATCTGTTGTTCATAAGTCCAATGAAGATCTTTTTAGTTTTGATATATCCTACAAAGATATTATTGTTGGAGAAAAAATTGTTAGCCATGATAAGCCAGCATATTATCATGATGAAATCAAATTACAGAGATATGGTGAAGGGGAGCAGAAAGGATCGGATCAACAGTTAAGCTTGCATTTTCCTTCGACAGAAGAAGAATAGTCCACATTCAACATTGAGATCAATGAAGGAAATCAACAGCAGCATTTCAGTCACTTGGAACAGCATCAAGGAGAGGTATTTCCTTATGACTTTGATGACCCTATTGTTGATATTTGGAATCTATGAGCAGTATAAATGTCAAAATTTTCTAGTCAGACGAAAGTCGTTTCTGTTATCTTTCCCAACTACATTTCTGCGTGATAGGGATTCCTTTATTTTGGGGGTTAAGATAAAAAACAGTTTCAGTGAATCAGTTTCTGACATGGCTTCATTGGAAACATGAGTTTACTTGATTAAGCATCAATACAATGGTTAGAGTAGGGTAGCATAGATGAATAAGCTCATGGCTAAGCATTTCAAGTTTACATAATGCGTGAGGTTTGCATTTAGTATTGTGGTTTCGGTTTTGAATAAAGACTCCATGCCCAATGGATATAAGAAACTATTGGCAGGGGTAGTTTGGCTTCAAATGATGAGTAGGGTTGCAGGATTTGGATTAGGTTTTGAAAGCAGGATTTGAGACTCCATAGCCCAATGGATGCAAGGCATTGCTAGCAAGTTTACAATTGAACATTCGTGGACAGATTGCAGAAGATTTGGTGGCGGTTTAAATGACTCCATATCCCAATGGAACACTAGAGGATAGGTTTAGATTTTGTTTTACAGGAAAGGAATTTGATATTTGGTTCTTGGAACCTGACAGGGAGGATTCCATCCCTGAGTAGGAGCCAGATGTTATCTCCTCAAATAAACATAGACTAGTTGTCTTTTCTAGGTGATAGGAAGTCTTTCAAATTTTCATTTTCATATACATTTGAGGTTCTTTTCAAGAGTTTGAAGTATGTAATAAAGTTTGAAATAACATTTGATGTTACTTTTTCTCCAAAAAAAAGAATTTTTAGGTTTCGGTAGCTTAGTTGGACATGGCAATTGTTCATTAGCTACTGAAAACCCAGCTTTCGGCAGTTTACAGTATGGAAGACAAAACTCTTCAAGCTACTGAAAGGAAAGGCATGTGTCATGTATCGTGGAACAATTTTCGGTGGCTTAGGCGGATACAACAGTTGTTCATTAGCCACCGAACAACAAGTTTCTGGTAGCTTACAGTTTAAGGGCAAAATTGTCCACAGCTACCGAAAGCACGGAGACAAGCCGAATGATGATATTTTCGCTCAGATCAAATGTTTTCGCTTCCAAACCATTTGAGTAAGATGTTAAGTGCCTTTTCATCACCTGGAATATCGTTGTAGTTGTCGAAGACATGAAGACTATCAAGATGGAGGCGAGGATATTTGCTGCAAAAATGGTGTTTTTACTGTGCAGAGTCATCATTTTCAAATGATGATTCTAAGCGATTGGAGAATCATTTTGAAAAACGCTTGGAGGGTTTTGTTCCTAACATGTTAGAGAACAATAACCTCTCTCCATTTTCCTACAGGTGTTGTATATTGAGAGAATCGAATCCATCTCTGAGCCTTAATTTTTGGATCCCAGAATTTGTCTGTTTGACACATGTTTTTGAAATACAGATCTCGGGCAAATGAAAACGAATATCAGGAAACTGAGAGAGGTGTTTGCTCAAAACAAACCAATATGCAATAACCTCTTTCTTTTTATACACAATTGTCACATATTTAGAGAACTGAATCCATCTCTAAGCCCCATTTTTCAGCAGTTTGGCCAAATTAAAGACGATTTTTCCCTAGTTTATTAAAAACGGTTTTGAGTTTCTATCTTTAGTAAATTCAATCCTATTTCTTAGGATCTGGAAAGATGATGTAAAGGATATAAAGCCTAGAAATTGAGATGAAGTAAGGGTTCAACTTTGGAGACTCTTAAACACTTTTTTGTACTCAAGCTTCTCATGTTCTTCATCAATAATACAAGCTTCTTTTGCCATTACGCGTTCAAATTTTCATCTTCTTATCTATTTTGTACTTGAACCTGAATGTCAAATTCATGTCTATTCCATTTGTTTGATGTTTGATAACTGTCAACTTGTCAATACATCCATAAACTAGAATCTGCCAGTACTTTGCTTGGTTTAGCTGGCCATTCATATATACTTTGTGTGTATGTTTTTGCTAGTAAATTAAGAGTTCTTCGTCCATTCATTTATCTACAACTCTCTAAACAGTGATAGTTAAAAGCCTTGTCAATCTGGTTGTGTTTATACATGTCTTGAGTGAGTGAGGTTTGATTTAGTCATTTGACTTGATCCACTTTGAGTGAATCATTAAGATATTATTTAAGTTACCAGGCATCTCTGAGATACAACCTAGGAGAGTTTCTTGGAGAGCTAACACATAGTCCAAGCCACTTGGTTTGGAAACCCGAACCTAAAACCATAGCGGCCAAGTCATCCACCACGTTGGTGGGCAAGGAATTGCCCACAAAAATTTAGAACTTTAAATGGAGTGTGCGTGTTATTTTAAATGCACGTACGCGCTCTAAGTGCCAGTGCGCTATTTAGTACTTAAGTGGTGGACTATTGACTACAAGAAATGGTGACTATTGGGATTTGATATCCTAATCAATGAATACAATGGACTTACCAAATCCTAGCTAAATTGCATGACTATTGGCTTTTGGAAATTGAAACTATTGGGATTTGGTATCCTAATCTACAACAAAAATCAAACAACACACCAATCTGAATACATTGTATTGACCAAACCCTATCTCAATTGCACATATGCATCCATACAAAAATCCTATTGAATGAATCAGAACTTAGGCATAAGAGTGATTGTAGTGTATGCATTTATTGGTATTCAATTACACCTACCTACTTAGAGGTACTAGGGTGTTTCCTAATTCCATTTCCTTGATCTACATGACCTACCCATTATTAACATTGATATTTTTCTCTCTTCATACAAAGATTGTTATGTGCTAGATAAATATCTATTGAGTCACTTTACCTTACCCTATATGCATGAACTCCTTGTGATGTCTAGTGCTTAAGTAGAGTTTGATATTTCCTCCTCTTCAATATTATAACTTTAATCATTAGTTTGACTCTACTAGACCCTTTGGGTAACCCTCCTACTTACTAGGTTTTGTCTTGGGATCCAACCTTGTGATTTGGCCCATAGTTAGTTGGAGTGCTTAATTTTGGTTCATCAACAACATAACTCTAGGAATGATTAAAAGGGGTCACTCTAGGTCAAACCTTGATTCCCCCTTCTTGATGATGATGATGATGATGATGTTGATGATGAATATGATGACCAAGATGACGATGATGATGAAGATGATGATGAGGAAGAGGGTGACGACGACGATGACGATGATGATGATGAAGATGATGATGATGATGACGAGGATGATGAGGATGTTGATGATGATGAGGATGAGGATGAGGATGATGATGATGAGGATGCTGATGATGATGATGATGATGATGATGATTATGACGATGATGATGATGATGAAGAGGAGGAGGAGGAGGAGGAGGAGGATGAGGATGATGATGATGATGATGATGAAGATGAGTACGAAGATGAAGATGATGATGACGATGATGATGACGAATATGATGATGATGATGAAGAAGATGATGATGATGATGATGATGAAGATGATGATGATGATGATGATGGTGACGACGATGACGATGATGATGATGATGACAATTATGTTGATGATGATGATGTTGATGATGAGGAGGAGGAGGAGGAGGAAGAGGGTGATGCCGATGACGATGATGATGATGATGATGATGATGATGAGCATGATGATGATGATGGTGATATTAGTCATCATCATCATCATCATCACCATCATCATTGATGACGATATTAGTCATGATCATGATCATCATCATCATCATATGATCATGGTCACGATGATCATGGTCTTCATCATCATCATCATCATCATCGTCATCATCATCATCCTCGTCATTACCATCATCATCATCTTCATCCTCATCATCATGAAGATGATGATGATGATGATGACGATGATGATGATGATCATGACAATGACGATGATGATGAAGAGGGTGATGACGATGATGAGGATGATGAGGATGATGATGATGATGAAGATGATGATGAGGATGATGATTATGATCATGACTAATATCGTCATCATCATCATCATATTATCATGGCCACGATGATCATGGTATTCATCATCATCATCATCGTCATCCTCGTCATCATCATCATCATCCTCCTCATCGTCATCATCTTCATGATGATGAGGATGAAGATGATGAAGATGATGATGAGGATGATGATGAGGAGGAGGAGGAGGATGATGAGGGTGATGAGGATGATGAGGAGGAGGAGGAGTAGGAGGAGGAGGAGGAGGAGGATGACAATGATGATGATGAATCATGCTAATGATGACGAATATGATGATGATGATGGATGATGATGAAGACGAGTATGATGATGATGATGAAAAATATGGAAGATGATGATGATGATGATGATGATGAAGATGATGATGATGATGATTTTATGATGAAGATGATGACGAAGATGTTGTTGATGATGATGATGATGATGATGATGATGATGATGATGATAATGATGATGATGATGATGATGACGAGGATGATGATGATGAAGATAAGGATGA
The DNA here is from genome assembly GCA_027924585.1 of Larix kaempferi. Classification (NCBI taxonomy): domain Eukaryota; kingdom Viridiplantae; phylum Streptophyta; class Pinopsida; order Pinales; family Pinaceae; genus Larix; species Larix kaempferi. The sequence continues at coordinate 19,384,318 of BSBM01000660.1, read as the reverse complement.
TGATGATGATGCTGATGATGACAAATGACGACGATGATGATGTTGATGCTGATGGTGACGATCAACAACATCTCCGTCATCATCACCATCATCAACATCATCATCATCATCATCATTCATCATCATCATCATGAATGATGATGATGATGATGATGATGATGATGATGATGTTGATGATAATGATGATGGCGAAGATGTTGTTGTTGTTGATGATGATGATGATGTTGATGATAATGATGATGGCGAAGATGTTTGTGATGCACCTGCAATAATTAATTAACAAGAATACGCGAAATAACAGAAATGATAGAACTCAGAATCACTTTTATATTGATCACAGGCCACTTCGAGGGGGCAACCTCCTTTGAGCAAGCTCAATACAAATAACTTCACGGTGCCTTCATAGGTATCGACACACACTTATATACTAATTCTAGGCGCCAATACTATGGGTCAAAACCATGGGCCGTTACAAACTATGGATCAACAATACTACGGGCGACTTATAAAGCATATGCGCCAACAACAATAACACAAACTATTGATCAACAAATACTACGAGACGACTTACAAAGCATATGCGTCCAACAACAACATACTAACAAAGTAAAGACATGGGTTCCTAACATCCCCTCCCCCTTAAAAAAAGCTTTGTCCTCAAAGCTTTAGATGTGGAAATTGTTGTTGAATCTAAAGGAGTGGTTCCCATGTAGAATCCTCTGGTTGCATGCCGTGCCACTGAATTAAGACCTCTGTGATAGAGCGAGAGCGAAGCTGACGCGTGCGCCGTTTGAGGATGGCCTCTGGTTCCAAAAGGATAGATCCTTCATTATCCAGTTCGGGTAAAATCGTTTGTCCACTGATATTGGTGCCAAGAAATTTCTTCAGACAAGAGACATGAAAGACTGGATGAATGCGGGAAGGAGGAAGTTCCAATTTATAAGCAATGGACCCAATCTTCTGAAGAATCTGATATGGCCCATAGAACTTTGGAGTGAGCTTATGACGCCCTTTTAGTTTCAAGGATGATTGTTTGTATGGCTGGAGACGAAGAAAAACCATATCGCCGACTTGAAAAGTGCGCTCAGAACGGTGCTGATCAGCTTGTTGCTTCATGCGATTTCTTGCCATGTGAAGATTGTCCCGCAAAATGCGAAGAATCTGATCGCGGTTTTGAAGGATCGTGTCAACTTCCTGAACTGGTGAACTGGTGGGGGTGTATGGAAGAAGAGCTGGAGGTGCCTGACCATATACTGCTTCATATGGGATCATTTTAGAGGCAGTTTGGTAAGAGGTATTGTACCACCATTCAGCGAGAGGGAGCCATTTTTCCCATTGATATTGTTGTTCCGAGGTGAAGCAATGAAGATAAGTTTCCAAGCATTTATTGACAATTTCAGTCTGATCATCTGTTTATGGGTGATACCCTGAACTCATCTTCAGTTTGATGCCAATGTGGCGGAATAGTTCTGTCCAAAAATGACTGGTGAAAGTCACATCACGATCCGAGACAATGGAAGAAGGGATGCCATGAAGACGAAAGATCTGGTCTAGAAAAATTTGAGCGATGGAGGAGGCTTTATAGGGATGGCTGAGAGCACAAAAATGACTATATTTGGAGAGGCGATCAACCACAATGAGAATCACTGTCTTCCCACCAAATTTAGGGAGCCCTTCAATGAAATCCATAGAAATATCTATCCAAATCCATGTAGGTATGGGCAAGGGTTCAAGCAATCCTGGAAGGAGTGTTGTTTCACCCTTATTGCGTTGGCAGGTATCACATTCGGCCACCATCTATTGAATTGTCCTTTTCATGCCCTGCCAAAAGAAGTTACGTCATGCTCGTTCATACGTTTTGAGGAACCCAGAGTGCCCTACTGATGGAGAAGCATGGAGTTCATAGAAGACAGCCTGTTGAAAATATGTGCTCTGGGGAAGCACTAGACGACCCTTGTATCGCAGAGAAGCACCATCCCAAGAGTAATGTGGTACAACAGAAGGGTTGTTGGTCAAGAGTTGTATGATTTGAGATAAGGAGGAGTCATTGACATAACCCTATTGAACAGATTGCAACCAATTTGGAACAGGCATAGAAATAGCTGAAAGAGAACCTTGGGCATCAAATGTGCGAGAAAGAGCATCTGCCACAATATTGTCTTTAGCCTTCTTGTAAGTGTTCTCATAGTCACAACCCATGAGTTTGCTAACCCATTTCTGTTATTTCGAGGAGGAGACACGCTATTCCAAGAAATATTTCAGACTCTGGTGATCAGTCTTGATGTAGAAATGATTACCTAATAGGTATGGGCGCCACTTCTGAACTGCATGCAAAATAGCCATCATTTCCTTCTCATAGGTAGAGGCAGCTAAATTCTTACCTGAAAGGGCTTTGCTAGTGAGCGCAATGGGGTGTTCATCTTGAAGGAGAACAGCACCAAGTCCATTGCCACAAGCATCACTCTCAATAGTGAAGGGCTTGGAAAAATCATGCATAGCTAGCACAGGTGTAGTACACATAGCTTGTTTTAGTTTGTCAAATGCACACTGAGCAGCAGGTGTCCATGTGAAGGCATCTTTTTCCAATAGAGCAGTTAAGGGAGCTTCAATCTTCCCATAATTCTTGACAAACTTGCGGTAGTATCCAGTCAACCCCAAAAAACCATGAAGGCTCTTGAGTGTCTGAGGATGCGGCCAATTGTTCATGGCATCGATTTTGGCAGGATCCATGCGAACCCCTTGTGCTGAGATAATGTGCCCGAGATACTCAACTTCCTTCTGTCTGAAAACACATTTAGACTGCTTGGCATGGAGATGATGGTCAGAGAAAAGTTGCATGACAAGATCCAAATGCTGGAGATGTTCATCTTATGTTTTACTGTAGATGAGGATATCATCAAAGAATACCAGAATGAATTTCCGCAAGTAGGGTCGAAATATTTTATTCATTAAGGCCTCGAATGTGGAAGGAGCATTAGTGAGGCCAAAGGGCATGACCAAAAACTCATAATGGCCATCATGTGTGCGGAAAGCTGTTTTAGGGATATCATCCTCATGAACCCAAATTTGATGATACCCAGAACGAAGATCCAACTTGGAGAAAAAGTGAGCCCCATGAAGCTCATCAAGAAGCTCATCAACAACAGGAATTGGAAACTTATCCTTGATGGTGAGGTGATTAAGTGCTCGGAAGTAAATGTAGAGGCGCCATGACCCATCTTTTTTGTGGACAAGAATAACTGGAGAAGAAAAGGAACTACTGCTTGGGAGAATACTACCTTGCTTCAATAAGTCCCAAACGAGCATTTCAATCTCCATTTTTTGGTGAAATGGGTAGCGATAGGGCCTGATGTTGGGAGGAACGCTGCCAGGAAGGAGCTGAATACGATGGTCTTTTGGCCTGGAAGGTGGAAATCCCACTGGTTCGGGCAAGACACCTGTATATCGATCCAGAATTTGTTGTAGATCCAAGGGAGTAGTGGAGACTACTGATGGTTGCATCTGGATGGAATGGATCTGAGCGATGACACCTTGTGAATTCTTCTTGAGGAGTTTTTCCATGCGATGTGAACTGATGATGCTGAGAGAACCTGGTTGTAATCCTGTCAATGTGTGTTTTTTTCCATTGAGGGAAAACTGCATCCAAAGTTCAGCAAAATCCCATAAGATAGGGCTAAGTGTGCGTAGCCATTGAGCGCCCAAAACCACATCACATCCGCCTAAGGGCAAGGCAAACATGTCAGAGCGCAAGGTATAATCTCCCATAGGGATACGCACATTTCGACACCTCCCTTTGCAAGGTAAGGTGCCCCCATTGGCAACCATGACTTCAAAGTTGGAGCAAGGATGGATAAAACAATCAGCTTGTTTGGGGATCCGAGGGTCAATGAAATTATGAGTGCTCCCAGAATCAATGAGTATTGTAAGAGGAAGCTTCTTGAAGTAAACCCTGACCCGCATTATTTGGGGGGTGGTGATTCCAGCTAAATCATGTATGGATATCTCTGGCTAGTCATCCTGAGATGGAGGGTAAATAGGCGGTTCCTGAACGTCGACCGGAGCATCCAGTGTTTTTGGATCTTCGTCACCAATTTCAGAGGCAAGCGGAGACTCCACATCCAAGAGATAGAGCTTTTACTGAACACATCTATGTCCCCGAGTGAATTTCTCATCACAATTATAGCAAAGCCCCTTTTCTCTACGTGTTTGCATCTTTGTTTCAGACAAACGCTTGATAGGAGTCGGTCGAGGAGCCTGCGGTATAGGTGGTCGCTGAGAACCCATATTTCGGAAGGGAACAAAAGTGGGCTTGGAGCGTTGTTGGGCTACAATCTTGTCTTCTGCCAACTTAGCCAACCCTTGTGCTTCCATCATTGTGTTGGGACAGAACATTTTGACCTCAGAGCGGATGGCATCCTTTAGACCACTCATCAAACAACTCTGGTAAAAGTCATCAGACAATCCTTCGGTGTGGTTGGCTAGATTCTCAAATTCAGTTTGATACTCTCTCACAGTGCCAGTTTGCTGAAGTTTAGTGAGGGATCCTGTGAAGTCATCAAAAGCACTAGGACCAAATCATTGCAAAAGGAGCTGGCAAAAGTCTGGCCATTTGGGCTATGGATGAGCCTTGATGTACCAATGGTACCATTGAAGAGCTTCCTGTTCCAAATGAAAGGATTCCAACGAAACTTTGTTGACATCAAAAGTATTATGCAGTCTAAAATACTGTTCTTCACGATAGATCCATCCAGTTGGATCGGTACCATTGAAGCGAGGAAAATCAAGCTTCGGACCACGGAAATTGCTGGAAGAAGAGAACCCATTGTCTGTTGAAGACTAGGACTGCCGTTTGTTGTTCATAGCTGAATGTTCAAGATGGAGACCGAGAAATTTTTCATCCAAATCCTAGAGTTTGGCTTGGATGGCTGCAAGTGCGTTCTCCATGGTTTTTGCTCCTGCACGGGTGACAACCATAACTAGGATTTGATTTTTTTTTTATTTTTATTTTTATTTTTTTTTTTCCAGTTGACTGGGTAGGAAAACAAAAACAGAAGCTACTTTAGTAAAGGAAAATCTGGACTTGGGAAAAAATCAGAAGGGTAATTGGGGTTTGACTAGATTTTGGACACTGTTGGATAGACAGGGAAACAAAAATGAGGATTTCTGAAGCGGGGTGCAAGAATGGGAAAATTTGGCAGAGGGGAACAAAGAAGCAGAATTTAGAAAGGAACTCTATGGTAAAATTTGAAGGTGATTGGGTGAAATCTGAGGAAGTTATGGCAAACCCTAAAAATAGAAAAATGTGGGATTTCGGGCTTTGGGAAGGGGAATTGGGGATAGGGTCCTCAGGACTAAAATATGCAGAATGGGATGACAGGGGTTCCCCGAAAATTTCAAGGAAAACAGAGTGAAAACAGAAAACTTTGTTTTTTTATCTAGCAGCAAACGCGTGCACGCGTGTTTAAATGTGTTCACACGTGGTTGTAGCACGTACACGTCAACATCGCGTACACGCTAAAACACGCGTAGACGCCCCTGTATAACGTTTACACCATTTATTAACCAACATTTACACCATTTAATGCTAAACCTTCCCCCACTTCGAAAATATTTGCATACATTGGACTATACTTCAAAAATGGATAAATGAATGGCTAAAGAGAGGGGGGTTAAGGATTCTAGGGATTTAAGGGTTAGGGAGGAGTAGTAGCATCCCACATCATACTTGCAAGGGTCGCGCTCGGTGCAACGCCACACAAGATTTGAAATGTAAACATGCTTAGAGGGTGAAATATATGCTTAGAGTCCTCGAACCACCGCATATGAAATATATACGGTATTATTCAACTTCAAGTGTGATATGGGTGCCATGACTGGGTCAATTGTGAATAAAAAATGGGTGTCAAGGTCTGACCAAGGTATAGGGACAACAAGAAGCTCCTCATGCCTAAAATGAATTTTCTCATGCTCAAGCACCATGAACAACACCTACAACTCAAGAATATTCTTAGGATACAATGTTGAATGCATATTCAAACCACCACACATAACCCTTGTGGGGCATCTCTAGCAAATCCAAACGGATACATATACCATGATTAGGCTACATTGCATGCCTTAAACAAGATTATGTCTTCGACCCATGCCGAGACTATTTGTTGAGGCCATGGATTGTGTTTCTAAGTATCTTAGTGGGATACATTCAACATGAGTAGGTTTCATGAATTGGGAATGGGTCTATAGTCCTAAACATGCCTAGGTGGAACAAATGGCTTCAACCATAAAGTAACATTTTCAAGCTCAAGTGCCATGGTTTGGGGAGGAAAACACTTCATCCTCGGGGCTTAAACATAGTCTCTTAGGTTCAATAGCCATCAACAACATGTGCAAATAACTGCATGGACCCTCTCTAAGGGGTCTTTACAATCAAAGTTTGATATGGATGCCATTATCATCATCCTCCTCCTCCTCCTCATCATCATGCCATCATCATCATCATCATCATCTTCTCCATCATCATCACCATCATCATCATCATCGCCATCGTCGTTGTCATCATTGTCATTGTCATCGAAATCATCATCAGCATCATCATCATCATCATCAACAACAACAACAACATTGTTAGGAACCCATGTCTTTACTTTGTTAGTATGTTGTTGTTGGACGCATATGCTTTGTAAGTCGTCCCATAGTATTTTTTGATCAATAGTTTGTGTTATTGTTGTTGGCACATATGCTTTGTAAGTCACCCGTAGTATTGTTGATCCATAGTTTGTAACGGCCCATGGTTTTGACCCATAGTATTGGTGCCTAGAATTAGTATATAAGTGTGTCGAGACCTATGAAGGCACCATGAAGTTATTTGTATTGAGCTTGCTCAAAGGAGGTTGCCCCCTCGAAGTGGCATGTGATCAATATAAAAGTGATTCTGAGTTCTTTCATTTCTACTATTTCGCGTATTCTTGTTAATTAATTGTTGCAGGTGCATCACATCTGGTATCAGAGCACTTTCTTGGGCTCGCTGGGTGAAATTTCTACCAAATTTTTTTTCGCATCTGTTGCAGGTTCGGATTTGGGAATAATCCCTATCCGCTTAACTGTGGGAAGTACTTGGGCATAAGCCCTAAAACTCATTGTGAGGAGTACCACAGGAACCCTGAAGTAGCTGGCCCATTGAGAGGACCTGCCAGTGAAAAGGGCAACGACCCCTACCTGATTGACTAGTTCCCACCCGTGAGGTAAACCAAGAGCTGTCGTTTGTGGAAAAGCAGTTATCTGTTTTACCTAAGCCGTGGAGTGAGGGGTACTGCCCCAATACGCAAGCTGTCAGACAGCATTGGTGGCCGAGTGAAACCCCTGAACTGTTAGGAAGCTGCACATACCTGGGGTCCATATCTACTTTTAGCTAAACTATTGTCGATCACTGCTACGCCGTTTCATATCCATTTTGCAAGCCGTTCCAGATTCAGCCGTTTTCAATCCATTCGACGCTGTTCCAGATCCCTTTCAAGCCGTAGCCGCTCCAGTAGGATAAGATGTATTGCATTCACTAATGGATTTGTATTTGTATTGAATTAAACCAACTATGATGCAAGAGCTTTTTCTTATGCACTATATATGGGTTGCTGTAAGTTAATGTTGGCCACTCATGACGCGTTAGTCGCAATGGAATTTTTGAAAAATAGAAATTTGAACATCAAAAAGCGATATTAGAGCTACCTACACAACTTTTTGGAATATGGGGTAAGACGATGAAACGTAGACAATCGGATTACCTTCCGTAATATATAAATATTATTTATGGAAATTAAGTATAACTCCCAAAAAATGGGGTTCTCCTAAGGTTGGTATGTTATTTTTTTAAGAAAACCTAATGAATATGTTTGCGTTGGTCCCCTGGTTTGGTATGCAAATGGTAGAATTTTGTGAAAACAAATATATACAGTCATAGATAACAGGTTGTTCTAGTGAAAAGCTATTTTTCCATATTTATTTATTTTAATTTTAATTTATTTTTTTAATTAAGGAAGTCATCCAAGCACTAAAATGACTAGGTCGAGCGTTGGTCCCCGACATCAAGGTCTTAACATAATCAATGAACCTTTTTTTTTTAGGACGTAGGTCTTTGTGTGTACTTGTGTGGGTTTTTTTTCCGTTTTCAAAATAGGTGAGCCAATCAGAAGTTATAGACGAAAGAAATAACCTACTTTTTGTGTAAGATTAACGTTAGTGCAATTAAAATTAATTAAAAAATAGAAACAAATAATAGATTTAATAAAAAATTACATATTCAAAATCTGCACACATAGTTCTACAAGTGTGTGCAATTTCATTAGCAGTGGACAAGTGTAGCATACGCAGAATCATGCTCGAAACAGAAGAAGCTATACAATAAGATGTATTTTGTTATAACATAGTGTTATCTCCTCAAATAAACATAGACTAGTTTAGACTAGTTGTTTTTTCTAGGTGATAGGAAGTCTTTCAAATTTTTGTTTTCATATACATTTGAGGTTCTTTTTCAAGAGTTTGAAGTATGTAATAAAGTTTGAAATAACATTAGATGTTACTTTTTCTCCAAAAAAAAAAAAATTCAGGTTTCGGTAGCTTAGGCGGACATGGCAATTATTCATTAGCTACCGAAAACCTAGCTTTCGGCAGTTTACAGTATGGAAAATAAAACTCTTCAAGCTACCAAAAGGAAAGGCACGTGTCATGTATCGTGGAACAGTTTTCGATGGCTTAGGAGGATACGACAATTGTTCATTAGCCACCGAACAACAAGTTTTTGGTAACTTATAGTTCAAGGGCAAAATTGTCCACAGCTACCGAAAGCACAGAGACAAGTAGAATGATGATATTTTCGCTCATATCAAATGTTTTCACTGCCAAATCATTTGAGGAAGATGTTAAGTGCCTTTTCATCACCTAGAAGATTGCTACAGCTGTCAAAGACATGAAGACTATCAAGATGGAGGCGAGGATATTTGCTGCAAAAAAGGCGTTTTTACTGTGCAGAGTCATCACTTTCAAATGATGATTCTAAGCAACTGAATAATCATTTTGAAAAACGCTCGAATGTTTTTGTTCCTAACATGTCAAAGAATAATAACCTCTCTCTGTTTTCCTACAAATGTTTCATATTGAGAGAATCGAATCCATCTCTGAGCCCCAATTTTTGGATCCTAGAATTTTCCTATTTGACACATTTTTTTGAAATACAGATCTCGGGAAAATGAAAACAAATATCAAGAAATCGAGAGAGGTTTTTGCTCTAAACAAACCAATCTACAATAAAATATGTAGGTTTATAAACAGGTGTCACAGATTCAGAGAACTGAATCCATCTCCGAGCCCCATTTTTCAGCAGTTTGGCCAAATTAAAGAGGATTTTTCCCTAGTTTATTGAAAACAGTTTTGAGTTTCTATCTTTAGTAAATTCGATCCTGTTTCTTAGGATCTATAAAGATGTTGTAAAGGCTATAAAGCCTATAACTTGAGAGGAAGTAAGGGTTCAACTTTGGAGACTCTTAAACACATTTTTGTACTCAAGCTTCTCATGTTCTTGATCAATAATACAAGCTTCTTTTGCCATTATACGTTTAGATTTTCATCTTCTTATCTATTTTGTACTTGAACCTGAATGTCAAATTCATGTCTATTCTGTTTGTTTGATGTTTGATAACTGTCAACTTGTCAATACATCCATAAACTAGAATCTGCCAGTACTTTGCTTGGTTTAGCTGGCCATTCATATATACTTTGTGTGTATGTTTTTGCTTGTAAATTAAGAGTTCTTCGTCCATTCATTTATCTACAACTCTCTGAACAGTGATAGTTAAAATCCTTGTCAATCTGGTTGTGTTTATACATGTCTTGAGTGAGTGAGGTTTGATTTAGTCATCTGACTTGATCCATTTTGAGTGAATCATTAAGATATTATTTAAGTTACCAGGCATCTTTGAGATACAACCTAGGAGAGTTTCCTGGAGAGCTAACAAAATGGCGTCGTTGCCGGGGAGAGGAGATTGAAGCTCGGCTTCCCTCGGAGACGACATAGATCTAGCTTTGATGATAGACAAAGCTTGGACATCATTTGGTTGAAATCATCTATCTGGCGACTCCATGAATGAGGGATTCAGTGGCGACTCCATTATTAAGAAATCTGTTGGCGACTCCACTGGTATGACATGAACAAGATCTTTGCTAAGAGGTATGCGTTCTGTGATTTTTCAAAAATTGTTGGTTTCCCTAATCTAGTGCCTAGTAGAGATGAATGGGAAAATTTCCTTCCCAGATTTCGAGGGGAAGATTGGGAAATACCAGCTGAACATTTGTTGGATTTTCATGACTGCATGCATTGTTTGCAAGTTGTGCATGAGGATGTTCAGATCCGGCTCTTCAGTTATTCATTAGAGGGAATTGCTCGTGATTGGTACAGGTCTCTTCCTATTGCTAGTATTAGCTCTTTGGCTGGTTTTCATACAGCTTTTAACTCCTTTTCTAAAGAGTATTTTCCAGCTGAACATCTTTTTGAAGGATGTTGTGAAGATTTTTCTTCGTATCATAAAGATATTACTTGTCACAAAAATCAGATTAGTAATAAAGCTTTTATTATAGAAGGAGACATTTACCATGAAGATCAAGAGGTATTGAATGATAGTAATGACATAAAAACATCTGACATCAAATCAAATGTGTCTATTGCTTTAGATATTTATGAAGATCAACATGTCTCTTTTGAATGTTTGGAGGTCAAAGAACAAATGTATACATCAGCAGGAGGAATTGACAGATCCGCAAGTGATAGTTTCGGATCTGCAGCAAATATTAAGGACAGTCCTAAGCTTCTAGATTTGCAGACTAAGGAAAGTGGTAGTAACCATGAAGAAGAAGTTTTCACGGTTTGTGAAGACTTAGTGGCTACTAAATTTTCACCTAGTTCTTCTTTTCAATAGAGGGATGATAAAAAATATGTGCATGCTATGATTGATGCTTGTTACGAATCTGTTGTTCATAAGTCCAATGAAGATCTTTTTAGTTTTGATATATCCTACAAAGATATTATTGTTGGAGAAAAAATTGTTAGCCGTGATAAGCCAGCATATTATCATGATGAAATTAGATTACAGAGATATGGTGAAGGGGAGCAGAAAGGATCAGATCAACAGTTAATCTTGCATTTTCCTTCGACAGATGAAGAACAGTCCACATTCAACATTGAGATCAATGAAGGCAATCAACCACAGCATTTCAGTCACTTGGAATAGCAGCAAGGAGAGGTATTTCCTTGTGACTTTGATGACCCTATTGTTGATTATTTGGAATCTATGAGCAGTATAAATGTCAAAATTTTCTAGTTAGACGAAAGTCGTTTCTGTTATCTTTCCCAACTACATTTCTGCGTGATAGGGATTCCTTTATTTTGGGGGTTAAGATAAAAAACAGTTTCAGTGAATCAGTTTCTTACATGGCTTCATTGGAAACATGAGTTTACTTGATTAAGCATCAGTACAATGGTTAGAGTAGGGTAGCATAGATGAATAAGCTCATGGCTAAGCATTTCAAGTTTACATAATGCGTGAGGTTTGCATTTAGTATTGTGGTTTCGGTTTTGATTAAAGACTCCATGCCCAATGGATATAAGACACCATTGGCAGGGGTAGTTTGGCTTCAAATGATGAGTAGGGTTGCAGTATTTGGATTAGGTTTTGAAAGCAGCATTTGAGACTCCATAGCCCAATGGATGCAAGGCGTTGCTAGCAAGTTTACAATTGAACATTCGTGGACAGATTGCAGAAGATTTGGTGGTGGTTTAAATGAATCCATAGCCCAATGGAACACTAGAGGAGAGGTTTAGATTTTGTTTTACAGGAAAGGCATTTGATATTTGGTTCTTGGAACCTCACAAGGAGGATTCCATCCTTGAGTAGGAGCCAGATGTTATCTCCTCAAATAAACATAGACTAGTTGTCTTTTCTAGGTGATAGGAAGTCTTTCAAATTTTCATTTTCATATACATTTGAGGTTCTTTTTCAAGAGTTTGAAGTGTGTAATAAAGTTTGAAATAACATTTGATGTTACTTTTCTCCAAAAAAAAGAATTTTTAGGTTTCGGTAGCTTAGGCGAACATGGCAATTATTCATTAGCTACCGAAAACCCAGCTTTCGGCAGTTTATAGTATGGAAGACAAAACTCTTCAAGCTACCGAAAGGAAAGGCATGTGTCATGTATCGTGGAACAATTTTCGGTGGTTTAGGCGGATACAACAGTTGTTCATTAGCCACCGAACAACAAGTTTCTATTAGCTTACAGTTCAAGGGAAAAATTGTCCACAGCTACCGAAAGCACAGAGACAAGCTGAATGATGATATTTTCGCTCAGATCAAATGTTTTCGCTGCCAAAACATTTGAGTAAGATGTTAAGTGCCTTTTCATCACCTGGAATATTGTTGTAGTTGTAGAAGACATGAAGACTATCAAGATGGAGGCGAGGATATTTGCTGCAAAAATGGTGTTTTTACAGTGCAGAGTCATCATTTTCAAATGATGATTCTAAGCGATTAGAGAATCATTTTGAAAAACGCTTGGAGGTTTTTTGTTCCTAACATGTCAGAGAACAATAACCTCTCTCCATTTTCCTACATGTGTTGTATATTGAGAGAATTGAATCCATCTCTGAGCCCCAATTTTTGGATCTCAGAATTTGCCTGTTTGACACATGTTTTTGAAATACATATCTCGGGAAAATGAAAACGAATATCAAGAAACTAAGAGAGGTTTTTGCTCAAAACAAACCAATATACAATAACCTCTTTCTTTTTATACACAAGTGTCACATATTTAGAGAACTGAATCCATCTCCGAGCCCCATTTTTCAGCAGTTTGGCCAAATTAAATAGGATTTTTCCCTAGTTTATTAAAAACGGTTTTGGGTTTCTATCTTTAGTAAATTCAATCCTATTTCTTAGGATCTGGAAAGATGATGTAAAGGCTATAAAGCCTAGAAATTGAGAGGAAGTAAGGGTTCAACTTTGGAGACCCTTAAACACTTTTTTGTACCCAAGCTTCTCATGTTCTTGATCAATAATACAAGCTTCTTTTGCCATTACTCGTTCAGATTTTCATCTTCTTATCTATTTTGTACTTGCACCTGAATGTCAAATTCATGTATATTATGTTTGTTTGATGTTTCATAATTGTAAACTTATCAATACATCCATAAACTAGAATCTGCCAGTACTTTGCTTGGTTTAGCTGGCCATTCATATATACTTTGTGTGTATTTTTTGCTAGTAAATTAAGAGTTCTTCGTCCATTCATTTATCTTAGTTAAAAGCCTTGTCAATCTGGTTGTGTTTATACATGTCTTGAGTGAGTGAGGTTTGATTTAGTCATTTGACTTGATCCACTTTGAGTGAATCATTAAGATATTATTTAAGTTACCAGGCATCTCTGAGATACAACCTAGGAGAGTTTCTTGGAGAGCTAACACACAGTCCAAGCCACTTGGTTTGGCAACCCGAACCTAAAACCATAGTGGCCAAGTCATCCACCACGTTGGTGGGAAAGGAATTGCCCGCCAAAATTTAGAACTTTAAATGGAGTGTGCGCATTATTTTAAATGCACGTACGGGCTCTAAGTGCCTGTGCGCTATTTAGTACTTAAGTGGTGGACTATTGACTACAAGAAATGGTGACTATTGGGATTTGATATCCTAATCAATGAATACAATGGACTTACCAAATCTTAGCTAAATTGCATGACTATTGGCTTTTGGAAATTGAAACTATTGGGATTTGGTATCCTAATCTACAACAAAAATCAAACAACACACCAATATGAATACATTGTATTGACCAAACCCTAGCTCAATTGCACATATTCATCCATACAAAAATCCTATTGAATGAATCAGAACTTAGGCATAAGAGTGATTGTAGTGTATGCATTTATTGGTATTCACTTACACCTACCTACTTAGAGGTACTAGGGTGTTTCCTAATTCCATTTCCTTGATCTACATGACCTACCCATTATTAACATTGATATTTTTCTCTCTTCATACAAAGATTGCTATGTGCTAGATAAATATCTATTGAGTCACTTTACCTTACCCTATATGCATGAACTCCTTGTGATGTCTAGTGCTTAAGTAGGGTTTGATATTGCCTGCTCTTCAATATTATAACTTTAATCATTAGTTTGACTCTACTAGACCCTTTGGGGAACCCTCCTACTTACTAGGTTTTGTCTTGGGATCCAACCTTGTGATTTGGCCCATGTAGTTAGTTGGAGTGCTTAATTTTGGTTC